>JAZGTN010000225.1:0-600000 GCA_037783415.1 Leptasterias polaris
ATCTGATAAAATCACAAGGGGGTAAGTCTTGCATTTTTTCATGAAATTGGGCTAAAATCTGATAAAATGACAAGGGGTAAGCCTTGTATTTTTTCATGAAAATGAGCTAAAAATTGGTAAAATCACAAGGGTAAGCCTAGCATTTATCATGAAATTGGGCTAAAATCTGATAAAATCACAAGGGGTAAGCCTTGCATTTATCATGAAATTGGGCTAAAATCTGATAAAATCACAAGGGGGTAAGCCTTGCATTTTTTATGAAATTGGGCTGAAATCTGATAAAATCACAAGGGGGTAAGCCTTGCATTTTTCATGAAATTGGGGCTAAAATGGGTAAAATCAAAAGGGGGTAAGCCTAGCATTTTTAACGAAATCGGGCTAAAATCTGTTAAAATCACAAGGGTAAGCCTTACATTTTTCATGTAATTGGGCTAAAATCTGTTAAAATGACTAGGGGGGTAAGCCTTGCATTTTTCATGAAATTGGGCTAAAATCTGATAAAATCACAAGGGGTAAGCCTAGCATTTTTCATGAAATTGGGCTAAAATCTGATAAAATCACAAGGGGGTAAGCATTGCATTTTTCATAAAATTGGCTAAAATCTGATAAAATCACAAGGGGTAAGCCTTGCATTTTTCATGAAATTGGGCTAAAATCTGATAAAATCACAAGGGGTAGGGCCTAAGCCTTGCATTTATCATGAAATTGGGCTAAAATCTGATAAAATGACAAGGGGTAAGCCTTGCATTTTTCATGAAATTGGGCTAAAATCTGATAAAATCACAAGGGGTAAGCCTTGCATTTTTCATGAAATTGGCTAAAATCTGATAAAATCACAATCGGTAGGGCCTAAGCCTTGCATTTATCATGAAATTGGGCTAAAATCTGTTAAAATGACTAGGGGGTAAGCCTTGCATTTTTCATGAAATTGGGCTAAAATCTGATAAAATGACAAGGGGTAAGCCTTGCATTTTTCATGAAATTGGGCTAAAATCTGATAAAATCACAATCGGTAGGGCCTAAGCCTTGCATTTATCATGAAATTGGGCTAAAATCTGATAAAATGACAAGGGGTAAGCCTTGTATTTTTTCATGAAAATGAGCTAAAAATTGGTAAATCACAAGGGGTAAGGCTAGCATTTTAACGAAATTGGGCTAAAATCTGATAAAATCACAAGGGGTAAGCCTAGCATTTATCATGAAATTGGGCTAAAATCTGATAAAATCACAAGGGGTAAGCCTAGCATTTATCATGAAATTGGGCTAAAATCTGATAAAATCACAAGGGGTAAGCCTTGCATTGTTGGGCTAAAATCTGATAAAATCACAAGGGGTAAGCCTTGCATTTATCATGAAATTGGGCTAAAATCTGATAAAATCACAAGGGGGTAAGCCTTGCATTTTTCATGAAATTGGGCTAAAATGGGTAAAATCAAAAGGGGGTAAGCCTAGCATTTTTTAACGAAATCGGGCTAAAATCTGTTAAAATCACAAGGGGTAAGCCTTGCATTTTTCATGTAATTGGGCTAAAATCTGTTAAAATGACTAGGGGGTAAGCCTTGCATTTTTCATGAAATTGGGCTAAAATCTGATAAAATCACAAGGGGTAAGCCTAGCATTTTTCATGAAATTGGGCTAAAATCTGATAAAATCACAAGGGGTAAGCCTAGCATTTTTAACGAAATCGGGCTAAAATCTGATAAAATCACAAGGGGTAGGCCTAAGCCTTGCATTTTTCATGAAATTGGGCTAAAATCTGATAAAATCACAAGGGGTAAGCCTAGCATTTTTCATGAAACTGGGCTAAAATCTGATAAAATCACAAGGGGTAAGCCTAGCATTTTTAACGAAATCGGGCTAAAATCTGATAAAATCACAAGGGGTAAGCCTAGCATTTTTCATGAAATTGGGCTAAAATCTGATAAAATCACAAGGGGTAAGCCTAGCATTTTTAACGAAATCGGGCTAAAATCTGATAAAATCAAAAGGGGTAAGCCTTGCATTTTTCATGAAATTGGGCTAAAATCTGATAAAATCACAAGGGGTAAGCCTTGCATTTTCATGAAATTGGGCTAAAATCTGATAAAATCACAAGGGGTAAGCCTTGCATTTTTTATGAAATTGGGCTAAAAATGGGTAAAATCACAAGGGGTAAGCCTTGCATTTTTCATGAAATTGGGCTAAAATCTGATAAAATCACAAGGGGTAAGCCTTGCATTTTTCATGAAATTGGGCTAAAATCTGATAAAATCACAAGGGGTAAGCCTTGCATTTTTATGAAATTGGGCTAAAAATGGGTAAAATCACAAGGGGTAAGCCTTGCATTTTTCATGAAATTGGGCTAAAATCTGATAAAATCACAAGGGGTAAGCCTTGCATTTTTCATGAAATTGGGCTAAAATCTGATAAAATCACAAGGGGGTAAGCCTTGCATTTTTCATGAAATTGGGCTAAAATCTGATAAAATCACAAGGGGTAAGCCTAGCATTTTTCATGAAATTGGGCTAAAAATGGGTAAAATCACAAGGGGTAAGCCTTGCATTTTTCATGAAATTGGGCTAAAATCTGATAAAATCACAAGGGGTAAGCCTTGCATTTTTCATGAAATTGGGCTTAAAATCTGATAAAATCACAAGGGGTAAGCCTAGCATTTTTAACGAAATCGGGCTAAAATCTGATAAAATCACAAGGGGTAAGCCTAGCATTTTTAACGAAATCGGGCTAAAATCTGATAAAATCACAAGGGGTAAGCCTTGCATTTTTTATGAAATTGGGCTAAAAATGGGTAAAATCACAAGGGGTAAGCCTTGCATTTTTCATGAAATTGGGCTAAAATCTGATAAAATCACAAGGGGTAAGCCTTGCATTTTTCATGAAATTGGGCTAAAATCTGATAAAATCACAAGGGGTAAGCCTAGCATTTTTAACGAAATCGGGCTAAAATCTGATAAAATCACAAGGGGTAAGCCTAGCATTTTTCATGAAATTGGGCCTAAAATCTGATAAAATCACAAGGGGTAAGCCTAGCATTTTTAACGAAATCGGGCTAAAATCTGATAAAATCACAAGGGGTAGGCCTAGCATTTTTCATGAAATTGGGCTAAAATCTGATAAAATCACAAGGGGTAAGCCTAGCATTTTTAACGAAATCGGGCTAAAATCTGATAAAATCAAAAGGGGTAAGCCTTGCATTTTTCATGAAATTGGGCTAAAATCTGATAAAATCACAAGGGGTAAGCCTTGCATTTTTCATGAAATTGGGCTAAAATCTGATAAAATCACAAGGGGTAAGCCTTGCATTTTTCATGAAATTGGGCTAAAATCTGATAAAATCACAAGGGGTAGGCCCTAAGCCTTGCATTTTTCATGAAACTGGGCTAAAATCTGATAAAATCACAAGGGGTAAGCCTAGCATTTTTAACGAAATCGGGCTAAAATCTGATAAAATCACAAGGGGTAAGCCTAGCATTTTTCATGAAATTGGGCTAAAATCTGATAAAATCACAAGGGGTAAGCCTAGCATTTTTAACGAAATCGGGCTAAAATCTGATAAAATCAAAAGGGGTAAGCCTTGCATTTTTCATGAAATTGGGCTAAAATCTGATAAAATCACAAGGGGTAAGCCTTGCATTTTTCATGAAATTGGGCTAAAATCTGATAAAATCACAAGGGGTAGGCCCTAAGCCTTGCATTTTTCATGAAATTGGGCTAAAATCTGATAAAATCACAAGGGGTAAGCCTTGCATTTTTCATGAAATTGGGCTAAAATCTGTTAAAATCACAAGGGGTAGGCCCTAAGCCTTGCATTTTCATGAAATTGGGCTAAAATCTGATAAAATCACAAGGGGTAGGCCTAGCATTTTTCATGAAATTGGGCTAAAATCTGATAAAATGACAAGGGGTAAGCCTTGCATTTGTCATAAAACTGGGCTAAAATCTGATAAAATCACAAGGGGTAAGCCTAGCATTTTCATGAAATTGGGCTAAAATCTGATAAAATGACAAGGGGTAAGCCTTGTAATTTTTCATGAAAATGAGCAAAAAATGGGTAAAATCACAAGGGGTAAGCCTAGCATTTTTAACGAAATTGGGCTAAAATAAGTTAAAATCACAAGGGGTAAGCTTGCAATTTTCATAGAATTGGGCTAAAATCTGATAAAATCAAAAGGAGTAGGCCTAAGCCTTGCATTTGTCATAAAATTGGGCTAAAATCTGTTAAAATCACAAGGGGGTAAGCATTGCATTTTTCATAAAATTGGGCTAAAATCTGATAAAATCACAAGGGGTAAGCCTTGCATTTTTCATGAAATTGGGCTAAAATCTGATAAAATCACAAGGGGTAAGCCTTGCATTTTTCATGAAATTGGGTTAAAATCTGATAAAATCACAAGGGGTAAGCCTTGCATTTTTCATGAAATTGGGCTAAAATCTGATAAAATCACAAGGGGTAAGCCTTGCATTTTTCATGAAATTGGGCTAAAATCTGATAAAATCACAAGGGGGTAAGTCTTGCATTTTTTCATGAAATTGGGCTAAAATCTGATAAAATGACAAGGGGTAAGCCTTGTATTTTTTCATGAAAATGAGCTAAAAATTGGTAAAATCACAAGGGGTAAGCCTAGCATTTATCATGAAATTGGCTAAAATCTGATAAAATCACAAGGGGGTAAGCCTTGCATTTATCATGAAATTGGGCTAAAATCTGATAAAATCACAAGGGGGTAAGCCTTGCATTTTTTATGAAATTGGGCTGAAATCTGATAAAATCACAAGGGGGTAAGCCTTGCATTTTTCATGAAATTGGGCTAAAATGGGTAAAATCAAAAGGGGGTAAGCCTAGCATTTTTAACGAAATCGGGCTAAAATCTGTTAAAATCACAAGGGGTAAGCCTTACATTTTTCATGTAATTGGGCTAAAATCTGTTAAAATGACTAGGGGGTAAGCCTTGCATTTTTCATGAAATTGGGCTAAAATCTGATAAAATCACAAGGGGTAAGCCTAGCATTTTTCATGAAATTGGGCTAAAATCTGATAAAATCACAAGGGGGTATGCATTGCATTTTTCATAAAATTGGGCTAAATCTGATAAATCACAAGGGGTAAGCCTTGCATTTTTCATGAAATTGGGCTAAAATCTGATAAAATCACAAGGGGTAAGCCTTGCATTTTTCATGAAATTGGGCTAAAATCTGATAAAATCACAAGGGGGTAAGCCTTGCATTTTTCATGAAATTGGGCTAAAATCTGATAAAATCACAATCGGTAGGGCCTAAGCCTTGCATTTATCATGAAATTGGGCTAAATCTGATAAAATGACAAGGGGTAAGCCTTGTATTTTTTCATGAAAATGAGCTAAAAATTGGTAAAATCACAAGGGGTAAGGCTAGCATTTTTAACGAAATTGGGCTAAAATCTGATAAAATCACAAGGGTAAGCCTTGCATTTATCATGAAATTGGGCTAAAATCTGATAAAATCACAAGGGGGTAAGCCTTGCATTTTTCATGAAATTGGGCTAAAATGGGTAAAATCAAAAGGGGGTAAGCCTAGCATTTTTAACGAAATCGGGCTAAAATCTGTTAAAATCACAAGGGGTAAGCCTTGCATTTTTCATGTAATTGGGCTAAAATCTGTTAAAATGACTAGGGGGTAAGCCTTGCATTTTCATGAAATTGGGCTAAAATCTGATAAAATCACAAGGGGTAAGCCTAGCATTTTTCATGAAATTGGGCTAAAATCTGATAAAATCACAAGGGGTAAGCCTAGCATTTTTAACGAAATCGGGCTAAAATCTGATAAAATCACAAGGGGTAGGCCTAAGCCTTGCATTTTTCATGAAATTGGGCTAAAATCTGATAAAATCACAAGGGGTAAGCCTAGCATTTTTCATGAAACTGGGCTAAAATCTGATAAAATCACAAGGGGTAAGCCTAGCATTTTTAACGAAATCGGGCTAAAATCTGATAAAATCACAAGGGGTAAGCCTAGCATTTTTCATGAAATTGGGCTAAAATCTGATAAAATCACAAGGGGTAAGCCTAGCATTTTTAACGAAATCGGGCTAAAATCTGATAAAATCAAAAGGGGTAAGCCTTGCATTTTTCATGAAATTGGGCTAAAATCTGATAAAATCACAAGGGGTAAGCCTTGCATTTTTCATGAAATTGGGCTAAAATCTGATAAAATCACAAGGGGTAGGCCTAAGCCTTGCATTTTTCATGAAATTGGGCCTAAAATCTGATAAAATCACAGGGGTAAGCCTTGTATTTTTCATGAAATTGGGCTAAAATCTGATAAAATCACAAGGGGTAAGCCTTGCATTTTTCATGAAATTGGGCTAAAATCTGATAAAATCACAAGGGGTAGGCCCTAAGCCTTGCATTTTTCATGAAATTGGGCTAAAATCTGATAAAATCACAAGGGGTAAGCCTAGCATTTTTCATGAAATTGGGCTAAAATCTGATAAAATGACAAGGGGTAAGCCTTGTATTTTTTCATGAAAATGAGCAAAAAATTGGTAAAATCACAAGGGGTAAGCCTAGCATTTTTAACGAAATTGGGCTAAAATCTGTTAAAATCACAAGGGGTAAGCCTTGCAATTTTCATAAAATTGGGCTAAAATCTGATAAAATCACAAGGGTAAGCCTTGCATTTTTCATGAAATTGGGCTAAAATCTGATAAAATCACAAGGGGTAAGCCTAGCATTTTTAACGAAATCGGGCTAAAATCTGATAAAATCAAAAGGGGTAAGCCTTGCATTTTCATGAAATTGGGCTAAATCTGATAAAATCACAAGGGTAAGCCTTGCATTTTTCATGAAATTGGGCTAAAATCTGATAAAATCACAAGGGGTAGGCCCTAAGCCTTGCATTTTTCATGAAATTGGGCTAAAATCTGATAAAATCACAAGGGTAAGCCTAGCATTTTTCATGAAATTGGGCTAAATCTGATAAAATGACAAGGGGTAAGCCTTGTATTTTTTCATGAAAATGAGCAAAAAATGGGTAAAATCACAAGGGGTAAGCCTAGCATTTTTAACGAAATTGGGCTAAAATCTGTTAAAATCACAAGGGGTAAGCCTTGCAATTTTCATAAAATTGGGCTAAAATCTGATAAAATCAAAGGAGTAGGCCTAAGCCTTGCATTTGTCATAAAATTGGGCTAAAATCTGTTTAAAATCACAAGGGGGGTAAGCATTGCATTTTTCATAAAATTGGGCTAAAATCTGATAAAATCACAAGGGGTAAGCCTTGCATTTTTCATGAAATTGGGCTAAAATCTGATAAAATCACAA
Organism: Leptasterias polaris; assembly: GCA_037783415.1. Classification (NCBI taxonomy): domain Eukaryota; kingdom Metazoa; phylum Echinodermata; class Asteroidea; order Forcipulatida; family Asteriidae; genus Leptasterias; species Leptasterias polaris. Next base: position 7,296 of record JAZGTN010000225.1, read on the forward strand.
GGGGTAAGCCTTGCATTTTTCATGAAATTGGGCTAAAATCTGATAAAATCACAAGGGGTAGGCCCTAAGCCTTGCATTTTTCATGAAATTGGGCTAAAATCTGATAAAATCACAAGGGGTAAGTCTTGCATTTTTCATGAAATTGGGCTAAAATCTGATAAAATCACAAGGGGGTAAGTCTTGCATTTTTTCATGAAATTGGGCTAAAATATGATAAAATGACAAGGGGTAAGCCTTGTATTTTTTCATGAAAATGAGCTAAAAATTGGTAAAATCACAAGGGGTAAGCCTAGCATTTATCATGAAATTGGGCTAAAATCTGATAAAATCACAAGGGGTAGGCCTAAGCCTTGCATTTTTCATGAAATTGGGCTAAAATGGGTAAAATCAAAAGGGGGTAAGCCTAGCATTTTTAACGAAATCGGGCTAAAATCTGTTAAAATCACAAGGGGTAAGCCTTGCATTTTTCATGTAATTGGGCTAAAATCTGTTAAAATGACTAGGGGGTAAGCCTTGCATTTTTCATGAAATTGGGCTAAAATCTGATAAAATCACAAGGGGTAAGCCTAGCATTTTTCATGAAATTGGGCTAAAATCTGATAAAATCAAAAGGGGTAAGCTTGCATTTTTCATGAAATTGGGCTAAAATCTGATAAAATCACAAGGGGTAAGCCTTGCATTTTTCATGAAATTGGGCTAAAATCTGATAAAATCACAAGGGGTAGGCCTAAGCCTTGCATTTTTCATGAAATTGGGCTAAAATCTGATAAATCACAAGGGTAAGCCTAGCATTTTTCATGAAATTGGGCTAAAATCTGATAAAATCACAAGGGGTAAGCCTTGCATTTTTCATGAAATTGGGCTAAAATCTGATAAAATCACAAGGGGTAGGCCTAAGCCTTGCATTTTTCATGAAATTGGGTTAAAATCTGATAAAATCAAAAGGGGTAAGCCTAGCATTTTTCATGAAATTGGGCTAAAATCTGATAAAATCACAAGGGGTAGGCCTAAGCCTTGCATTTTTCATGAAATTGGGTTAAAATCTGATAAAATCACAAGGGGTAAGCCTAGCATTTTTCATGAAATTGGGCTAAAATCTGATAAAATGACAATCGGTAGGGCCTAAGCCTTGCATTTATCATGAAATTGGGCTAAAATCTGATAAAATCACAAGGGGTAAGCCTTGCATTTTTCATGAAATTGGGCTAAAATCTGATAAAATCAAAAGGGGTAAGCCTTGCATTTTTCATGAAATTGGGCTAAAATCTGATAAAATCAAAAGGGGTAAGCCTTGCATTTTTCATGAAATTGGGCTAAAATCTGTTAAAATGACAAGGGGTAAGCCTTGCATTTTTCATGAAATTGGGTTAAAATCTGATAAAATCACAAGGGGTAAGCCTAGCATTTTTCATGAAATTGGGCTAAAATCTGATAAAATCAAAAGGGGGTAAGCCTTGCATTTTTCATGAAATTGGGCTAAAATCTGATAAAATCACAAGGGGTAAGCCTTGCATTTTTCATGAAATTGGGCTAAAATCTGATAAAATCACAAGGGGTAAGCCTTGCATTTTCATGAAATTGGGCTAAAATCTGATAAAATCAAAAGGGGTAAGCCTTGCATTTTTCATGAAATTGGGCTAAAATCTGATAAAATCACAAGGGGTAAGCCTTGCATTTTTCATGAAATTGGGCTAAAATCTGATAAAATGACTAGGGGGTAAGCCTTGCATTTTTCATGAAATTGGGCTAAAATCTGATAAAATGACTAGGGGGTAAGCTTGCATTTTTCATGAAATTGGGCTAAAATCTGATAAAATCACAAGGGGTAAGCCTTGCATTTTTCATGAAATTGGGCTAAAAATCTGATAAAATCAAAAGGGGTAAGCCTTGCATTTTTCATGAAATTGGGCTAAAATCTGATAAAATCAAAAGGGGTAAGCCTTGCATTTTTCATGAAATTGGGCTAAAATCTGATAAAATCAAAAGGGGGTAAGCCTTGCATTTTTCATGAAATTGGGCTAAAATCTGATAAAATCAAAAGGGTAAGCCTTGCATTTTTCATGAAATAGGGCTAAAATCTGATAAAATCACAAGGGGTAAGCCTTGCATTTTTCATGAAATTGGGCTAAAATCTGATAAAATCAAAAGGGGTAAGCCTTGCATTTTTCATGAAATTGGGCTAAAATCTGATAAAATCAAAAGGGGTAAGCCTTGCATTTTCATGAAATAGGGCTAAAATCTGATAAAATCACAAGGGGTAAGCCTTGCATTTTTTATGAAATTGGGCTTGAAATCTGATAAAATCACAAGGGGGTAAGCCTTGCATTTTTCATGAAATTGGGCTAAAATCTGATAAAATCACAAGGGGGTAAGCCTTGCATTTTTTATGAAATTGGGCTGAAATCTGATAAAATCACAAGGGGTAGGCCTTGCATTTTTTATGAAATTGGGCTGAAATCTGATAAAATCACAAGGGGGTAAGCCTTGCATTTTTCATGAATTGGGCTAAAATCTGATAAAATCACAAGGGGGTAAGCCTTGCATTTTTCATGAAATTGGGCTAAAATCTGATAAAATCACAAGGGGTAGGCCTTGCATTTTTCATGAAATTGGGCTAAAATCTGATAAAATCACAAGGGGTAAGCCTTGCATTTTTCATGAAATTGGGCTAAAATGGGTAAAATCAAAAGGGGGTAAGCTAGCATTTTTAACGAAATCGGGCTAAAATCTGTTAAAATCACAAGGGGGTAAGCCTTGCATTTTTCATGAAATTGGGCTAAAATCTGATAAAATCACAAGGGGTAAGCCTTGCATTTTTTATGAAATTGGGCTGAAATCTGATAAAATCACAAGGGGGTAAGCCTTGCATTTTTCATGAAATTGGGCTAAAATGGGTAAAATCAAAAGGGGGTAAGCCTAGCATTTTTAACGAAATCGGGCTAAAATCTGTTAAAATCACAAGGGGTAAGCCTTGCATTTTTCATGTAATTGGGCTAAAATCTGTTAAAATGACTAGGGGGTAAGCCTTGCATTTTTCATGAAATTGGCTAAAATCTGATAAAATCACAAGGGGGTAAGCCTAGCATTTTTCATGAAATTGGGCTAAAATCTGATAAAATCACAAGGGGTAGGCCTAAGCCTTGCATTTTTCATGAAATTGGGCTAAAATCTGATAAAATCACAAGGGGTAAGCCTTGTATTTTTAACGAAATCGGGCTAAAATCTGATAAAATCAAAAGGGGTAAGCCTTGCATTTTTCATGAAATTGGGCTAAAATCTGATAAAATCACAAGGGGTAGGCCTTGCATTTTTCATGAAATTGGGCTAAAATCTGATAAAATCACAAGGGGTAAGCCTTGCATTTTTCATGAAATTGGGCTAAAATGGGTAAAATCAAAAGGGGGTAAGCCTAGCATTTTTAACGAAATCGGGCTTAAAATCTGTTAAAATCACAAGGGGTAAGCCTTGCATTTTTCATGAAATTGGGCTAAAATCTGATAAAATCACAAGGGGGTAAGCCTTGCATTTTTTATGAAATTGGGCTGAAATCTGATAAAATCACAAGGGGGTAAGCCTTGCATTTTTCATGAAATTGGGCTAAAATGGGTAAAATCAAAAGGGGGTAAGCCTAGCATTTTTAACGAAATCGGGCTAAAATCTGTTAAAATCACAAGGGGTAAGCCTTGCATTTTTCATGTAATTGGGCTAAAATCTGTTAAAATGACTAGGGGGTAAGCCTTGCATTTTTCATGAAATTGGGCTAAAATCTGATAAAATCACAAGGGGTAAGCCTTGCATTTTTCATGAAATTGGGCTAAAATCTGATAAAATCACAAGGGGTAAGCATTGCATTTTTAATTAAATTGGGGCTAAAATCTGATAAAATCACAAGGGGTAAGCCTAGCATTTTTCATGAAATTGGGCTAAAATCTGTTAAAATCACAATCGGTAGGGCCTAAGCCTAGCATTTTTCATGAAATTGGGCTAAAATCTGATAAAATCACAAGGGGTAAAGCCTTGCATTTTTCATAAAATTGGGCTAAAATCTGATAAAATCACAATCGGTAGGGCCTAAGCCTTGCATTTATCATGAAATTAGGCTAAAATCTGTTAAAATCACAAGGGGGTAAGCCTTGCATTTTTCATAAAATTGGGCTAAAATCTGATAAAATCACAATCGGTAGGGCCTAAGCCTTGCATTTATCATGAAATTGGGCTAAAATCTGATAAAATCACAAGGGGTAAAGCCTTGCATTTTTTCATGAAATTGGGCTAAAATCTGATAAAATCACAATCGGTAGGGCCTAAGCCTAGCATTTTTCATGAAATTGGGCTAAAATCTGATAAAATCACAAGGGGTAAAGCCTTGCATTTTTCATAAAATTGGGCTAAAATCTGATAAAATCACAATCGGTAGGGCCTAAGCCTTGCATTTATCATGAAATTAGGCTAAAATCTGTTAAAATCACAAGGGGGTAAGCCTTGCATTTTTAACGAAATCGGGCTAAAATCTGATAAAATCACAAGGGGTAAGCCTAGCATTTTTCATTAAATTGGGCTAAAATCTGATAAAATCACAAGGGGGTAAGCCTTGCATTTTTTATGAAATTGGGTTAAAATCTGATAAAATCACAAGGGGTAAGCCTAGCATTTTTCATGAAATTGGGCTAAAATCTGATAAAATCACAAGGGGGTAAGCCTTGCATTTTTCATGAAATTGGGCTAAAATCTGATAAAATCACAAGGGGTAAGCCTAGCATTTTTAACGAAATCGGGCTAAAATCTGATAAAATCACAAGGGGTAAGCCTAGCATTTTTCATTAAATTGGGCTAAAATCTGATAAAATCACAAGGGGGTAAGCCTTGCATTTTTTATGAAATTGGGTTAAAATCTGATAAAATCACAAGGGGTAAGCCTAGCATTTTTCATGAAATCGGGCTAAAATCTGATAAAATCACAAGGGGTAAGCCTAGCATTTTTCATGAAATTGGGCTAAAATCTGATAAAATCACAAGGGGTAAGCCTAGCATTTTTAACGAAATCGGGCTAAAATCTGATAAAATCACAAGGGGTAAGCCTAGCATTTTTCATTAAATTGGGCTAAAATCTGATAAAATCACAAGGGGTAAGCCTAGCATTTTTAACGAAATCGGGCTAAAATCTGATAAAATCAAAAGGGGTAAGCCTTGCATTTTTCATGAAATTGGGCTAAAATCTGATAAAATCACAAGGGGTAGGCCCTAAGCCTTGCATTTTTCATAAAATTGGGCTAAAATCTGTTAAAATCACAAGGGGTAAGCCTAGCATTTTTCATGAAATTGGGCTAAAATCTGTTAAAATCACAAGGGGTAAGCCTTGCATTTTTCATGAAATTGGGCTAAAAATGGGTAAAATCACAAGGGGGAAGCCTTGCATTTTTCATAAAATTGGGCTAAAATCTGATAAAATCACAAGGGGTAGGCCTAAGCCTTGCATTTTTCATGAAATTGGGCTAAAAATGGGTAAAATCACAAGGGGTAAGCCTTGTATTTTTTCATGAAAATGAGCTAAAATCTGTTAAAATCACAAGGGGTAAGCCTTGCAATTTTCATAAAATTGGGCTAAATTCTGATAAAATCACAAGGGGTAGGCCTAAGCCTTGCATTTTTCATGAAATTGGGCTAAAATCTGATAAAATCACAAAGGGTAAGCCTTGCATTTTTCATGAAATTGGGCTAAAATCTGATAAAATCACAATCGGTAGGGCCTAAGCCTTGCATTTATCATGAAATTGGGTTAAAATCTGATAAAATCACAAGGGGGTAAGCCTTGCATTTATCATGAAATTGGGCTAAAATCTGATAAAATCACAAGGGGGTAAGCCTTGTATTTTTCATGAAATTGGGCTAAAAATGGGTAAAATCAAAAGGGGTAAGCCTTGCATTTTTCATGAAATTGGGCTAAAATCTGATAAAATCACAAGGGGTAAGCCTTGCATTTTTCATGAAATTGGGCTAAAATCTGTTAAAATCACAAGGGGTAAGCCTTGCATTTTTCATGAAATTGGGCTAAAAATGGGTAAAATCACAAGGGGGAAGCCTTGCATTTTTCATAAAATTGGGCTAAAATCTGATAAAATCACAAGGGGTAAGCCTTGCATTTTTCATGAAATTGGGCTAAAATCTGATAAAATCACAAGGGGTAGGCCTAAGCCTTGCATTTTTCATGAAATTGGGCTAAAAATGGGTAAAATCACAAGGGGTAAGCCTTGTATTTTTTCATGAAAATGAGCTAAAATCTGTTAAAATCACAAGGGGTAAGCCTTGCAATTTTCATAAAATTGGGCTAAATTCTGATAAAATCACAAGGGGTAGGCCTAAGCCTTGCATTTGTCATAAAATTGGGCTAAAATCTGTTAAAATCACATGGGGTAAGCCTTGCATTTTTCATGAAATTGGGCTAAAAATGGGTAAAATCACAAGGGGGTAAGCATTGCATTTTTCATGAAATTGGGCTTAATTCTGATAAAATCACAAGAGGGTAAGCCTTGCATTTTTCATGAAATTGGGCTAAAATCTGATATAATCACAAGGGGGTAAGCCTAGCATTTTTCTTGAAATTGCTGAGTCCTTTATTCTTAAGCGTAAACCTCACCAGAATTTGAAAGGTTTTGACACTATTACCCTTCACTTAAAACATCTTTGTATTTACCTTTTTGCAGACAACTTTTGATGTAGGCCATGAAAGTTTACTCGGTAGAATGGTGACCTGGCCTAGCTGGCATAGCAAAACAAACAATTATAATAAATTAATAAATAAAATTATAAATACAATTGAAATTTCTATGTTATCAAGACAAAACCACAGGACTGGTGAATATAAAAACTGAAAGCTCACTGTACAGTATAAAGGTCATATCAATACCACTCCTGCAGTGAAAAATGTCCATCTGAAAAACTGTCAAAGACAAGAGAATAGCATTGAGAACCCCCAAGTCACCATTATTGCTTATTTCCATTGCTGCAATCAAAAAGGGCTCTTATACAAACTTGTACATGATTCCTAAGACAACTTTAGCTACTCTTCTTTTTGTTCATCAAAACGTTATGCAAAATGGACAAACTGAGTAATTGACACTGACAATCTCCTTGGTGCAGGGGATGATATTTTAGGAAGTGAGAGAACAAGGTAAGAACTATGAGTGGAATAAAATGAAATACGTAATAGTACACTAACTTTATTATGCTTATAACTGCATGGAACCAATTTTAATAATGTAACATTGGATATGGTTACAAAACTGAACCCCTCCCCCCCCCCCCCCCTCCTGTCCATCTTAAGGCCTGGTTTTCATCTTTGAGAGTGCAGGGCCATTTTCATTTTGAAAAGGGCACTTCTTTAGGAAAATCTTTTAAGGTCTATAGAAAACTTCTGATTGGGCACGAAGACTAATGCTAAGACCAGGGACCAGAGGTCATGACCTCCGTGGCCTAAATGTCAATACAGGCCTGCATTTATAACCTTTGACATGTAGCCTAATTGAATTTCAATCTGAAGACCCACTGATTATGAAGTTTATATTTGACCAAATCTTTCGGCAAATATTTGTGTCTGAAGTACTGTCAAAGTTGAGATGATAACATTCTAAGATCACAAAACTACCTACATACTTTGTTTGATTTGTTGCAATTAAACTAAAAACACCTGCGAATATGAACAACTGTTAATGCACTTTTTCCACGAAAAGAATTAGGTTAATTTGTGACAAATTGGTTGCCTGGTGTTTATGAAGAACTTGAAAGGATGAAAATGCAATTACTCTTCCCAAAACCGGTAATTTATCACATTTCTAAGGGGTAAATGATTATCTATCATAGCCCATGTAAATGAAACGAGGTATATATATATTTACCTTAGAGTATGTGTAGTTGGAGACACCGAAAAATCTCCTGATGTGAGGACCTCCTCCACAGTGCAAGCACAAGGTTCGGGACTGAGTAAAATAAAATGAACGACAGACATAAGTGTTTGTAAATATGTATTCCACTTGTTATATTTCAATCTATATTAATTTCCCACATAATTCCAATGCTATGCAATATGTCAGAGAGTAAGAAATGCAGCTGGTTGTTCTTGATGTATTAACGTCTTGGGAAAGGTTTACCCCTGGCCTCCTAGCCCTGCTGATGATGAAGTTTGAATCTTTCAATAGAACCCCCCCCCCCCCTACTCCCAAGCAAACTAGCAAACCAAAATAAAGCAAACCAACAATGTCTGAAACCCCAACACCATGTCATTGCCAACATCAATGCCAAGCCCAAGCCAACCCCAGCCCCAGCGCCAACACAATGCCAATCCTGACTACGACCATATTGAATAATGCTAGATTCCGAGATTCATGCAAGGAGTGACTGTTTACCTTTAAATAAACCCTTTCTTGCTCTTCGCTCCTCATGGGGGGTGGGGGGGGGGGGGCTGAAGATCTTGATACTTGATACTGATCTTGATACTGGTTGTTCTTGATATACATCTCACTGCACAAAAACAAAAATGAATAAAAATAGTTATTCTTTAAAAGCCTTATTATTAGAAGCACGATACTCCCTTGCCGAAATGGCTATTGCCACAAATTGTTTGTATATTTTAAATTAAATTCTTATAGTTTTTAGAAATAATTTAAGGTAGACAGTAACTCTTTTTAGTGACGGTGTGTATGAGGTGTTAAGTGTTTCTGTCCAAATACATTGACTTGAAATATAGAAAGGTGGAGTTTGTTGGGATTATTTTGCCCTGCCCCACCCCCACCCCTGCCACAAGCCCACACCCAAGATGTAACCTATAGGCATATAGCTGTTTAATAATGTGTAAATAAAACAATACTAAATCACATAATTATTCGCTCTTTTCACACAAAAATTCTTGAATAGATTATTTGGCGAAATCATTAGTACGAGCTGGGTGCAGCTTCCATTATTACACGTGGGTGTACGGTGAAGCATTATGGTTGCCTCATTTTGACTGTTTCGAAACATTCATTCATCATAGGGACTCTTTCACTGAATTCTATATGTATTGTTTTAGCTCACCTCGCTCATTTTGCAGTACTTTCGTCAACCGAGTTGGCTGTAAAGTGCAGAATTTCTGATGAGAAAACATGAAGTATTTCTGAAGTCAGCCATTTTCTCTGTCATGAGATCGTCGTCCGCTGCACGCCACAGTGAAGAATCTGCATATCAAAGGAATACAAGGGGGGGTGAAAAATCAAAAGCACTACTATTAATGGGAAAACCTTTTTCAAATAAAAGGTAAAAGCCGGAAAGATAAACAAGTTTGTTGATAGAGATTTCGGTTGAAATATTTAATGGTTTGAATAAGACTTTCGATTGTTTTGCAGGCTTTTGGAAAGATGAACTAGAAAGCAGGTAGACATAAATAGATTTGAATTTTCCCAACCTTTCATGAACACCCCCATCGGATAATGGAACAAGATACACCAATAACAGACGATTTAAGCACCCCCCCCCCCCCAAAAAAAGGGCCGGGATAAATAAATACTTGTAAGTTATTTGGAAATATAAACCATAAAAATTTAATTAATTCCAAACTTCAAATTCTAAATTAAACCAAGATTGCTGACATAAATTGTGCAATAAAGGTTTTATTTCAGCGTGCGGTGGACCTCGGTGTAGAGGGGATTAATTGAGGCGGGGGGGGGGGGGGGGTGGCTACTTGCTTCCCTTATTTTTTTCTTGACGAAATATAGAACATCTTAAAAAATAATATGATAATTATAACAATCTGACCACAACATCCCAACATTGCCATGATCAAGAGTCGCGGCTGTGAGAGCCTTGAAAATGATTATACCGCCCTCTAAGTACAGTTTGGTCACAACGATCAAACTTTGTCGATTTCATTGGTAAATGAATTACATTAAACTTTATCACACACATCTCCCAACCAAAAGACCATATTGAATGAATGTTACCATTCTTCGTTGGAACATCAAATGATTTGTTTAAAACATGTTTTGTGTAGAGAAATATTTTTCTTAATGGTCGAAAATAAGTAAAACACAGTATAATTGATGTTGCTATATATACCCCCTAGTGGATCAAAAATTGGCAGATTATAATTGGCTTGAGTTATTAAAGATGTACAAATTCATATGAAAAAGTTTACCATAAATGACAAATAAACTAATTGGCTCACGAAGTGTATAATGTAAGGCATGTATATAATCCACAGCAAGTTCAAATTCCTCAATAATAAATGCAGAACTTCATTCGAAACGTTGGGAATAAACCAACAAAATATGTTGCATTAATTTTCCCAGTGCAATCACCTCTTCCAATCCAATAAAAGGTCATCACATGTAAATCCATTCGAAAGATTTGTATTTAGTTCAGCTCAGTCGATATCCTCTCAATCAGTTTGTCTAGACAATAATAAGCCTAATTTGAAAACATTATGATTAAGTGGTGGGGGTCTCCTGAAAGTAAGCTTGTTGGGTGGAGACACATACCCCCAATATTTAACACGAGTTAAAGAACTAGCTTAGTAGGGAACTCACAAGTAGAGTCATCATAACATATTGGATTATTAGTCAATAGTTCACAATTTCTTCCTTCATGCTTGTACCAATGCGCATGATCGACGCGCAAAGGATTCTGGGTGAAATCCGAGGTCAAGCAACACCGGCAGCCCTCATGGCGCGCTGATTTTGAAACAGTGCGGTGCACAAATAGTACATCCGGCATAAACACGTACAATTTAACATGGCGTCCATCTTGGCAGCTTGATATAAATGGTTAACTGTACTCGATTTCTCAAAACGCACTTTGGTATACTTTTATATGTCGCTTGTGCATAATAATGGGCTAATGGTAATTAAAAACCCATCCATCAATAATGTCCGATTCTACAGCAATTTTTCACGACCGTACATAATTATGTTTTCAAGTTATTTAGGTCATCCTAAGGTGATACTGGCTCTCAATGACAAGATTCATTTCCACCGTGCCCTTCCCCTAGCTCTGTAAGAGCATGCAGCAATTCCCAGGTTCACGGATCCTACGGGTAAGGGTTTGCCGACGGCACACATTCTCCTAATTTTACAGCTGTTTAAACGTAGCCTTTGTAAGAGTATCATTATAAAAAGAGTGTCATGCACTGCCCGAAGACCAACTTTAATTTGATTCCGATATTAATTTCATTTTTTGTTTCCCTTCCAACTTTACATGATGACGACGGTTTGATAATCGATTCAATACACAATGTACCTTAATGTCAGACCGAGGCCATGTCTATGTAGTTGGACTCTGTCTAGGCTGATACTCGGGCAACTTAAAGCGCTCGGAGTACAGAGACGTCATGATTCAAGAAAAAGGGCAACATTTCCCCCTTCTTGGTGTTCTACAGACATTTCTATTGCACCGTCACAGCCCGAGTTTTGGTCAACAATGTTGGGAAACTATGGGAAGCCATAAATGCAAAGCAAAAACAGATAGCCACAGTTTGTAACAATGTTACATAATATATTCATTTCAAGTGCTGAATTTGTTGGAAACACTACAGCTATAATCATAGGTATGTTTAATTGAAGGGTTGCAGAAATGTTTATTTTGGTCGCATCATTTGTTAACACGAGTGAATGTTTTGCTAACATTCGGCCGTCCATGCCAAACAGCGCGGTTTATCAATAATAGAAAGGTCTGCTTTTTCTTTTCGTCCTTCAGCGACCGTGGATTTATAAGATTGATCTGATCTAGCCAAGTAGGACAAGTTTAAATACCTTACCAGTATCACCGAAAAGTCTTGTTGAGAAATGATAGTAATTCTCTGGGTGTTGTTGGTATTTTCGGCACTGCAGTTGGGTGCCAACAATCGCGCCTTCGCGGATAACTAAATAAATAAGCGACGAGCTGAACAAATTCTTTCCGGGGTCGTGTGTGATAAGTACAGCGTCATTTTCTTAGAGTTTAAAGGAATCGTACAACTTTGAGAAGACTTTCTACTTTAAAGGACGTGCACACCATTGGTAAGATTGAAAATGACGTGCACACCATTGGTAAGATTGAAAATGTAGATAATATAACTTTAAAGACATAGTTACATAACTCTACAGATGGTCATGGTGGAAATCTTCCATTGAAATAATTTTGCCTGAAATGCTAGTCTTTGAGAAACGACGATAACCCACAGGACGGAACTGGTATAAAGTTAATAAAAATCATTAGAAAAATAACCATCCAAGCATGTGTTATACCTTTATTTTCGTGTGTGTAATGTTTAGTTGTTGTCATAGTGATGTAAACATCTCTATTTGTTAGGAATTAAGATCAACTAGTCGTCTTAAAGATGACTTAAGATGATCTTAAGACGACTCTTTGTGCTTTTTCTAAAATCTGGATCATGGCCAGGCTCGACACCTCTAAGAGATAAGTTTCACCATGCGATGGATTTTATGAATTATCATTAATAATATGTTTCTTTTGTGACAACACATTGGCTTAACATTTTATAAAAGGTTTGATACTTTCAGCACAAAGCTTCAGTATTATTGGCAGACTTTAAAAAACCTTAACCGTTTGCAAAATCGGTCAGATGTAAACTATGTTGAATGAAGTTGAGCCTTTCAAAAAAAAGGCATAATTAATATTTGTGTCGAAATGTTCCCAGTTAAATTTGCAATACACCGGTGCTTCAACCACATGGAAAATGTACCCCACCCCTGTCATTGGCACAGATGTCTCGTAAAAATAATAGGCTAACCAAGCGGAATCCGATTATAATGTAGGCCTAATTGAAAATGTAATTAACTTCGGCCTACTTTCAACCAATTTTACTATGTGAAGATATGAACAATGATACAATATTGTGAGTAGTACAACGTTAAGTTAAGAACCGTTTATGTTGACTGTTATTAATTACACCTAAGAAAGCCGCCGGTTCTATCCCTACGGCGCAAGTATATAATTGGTAATTGCATCAGTACACGACGATTGTTTGTTGAGTTTACATCAGATATACATTATTGAAGAATAACGTACGATGACTCCTCTACTTAATTAAGCACGTATCTTAACCACGTGACGTAAAAACCCGGGACGCATATTATTTTTTACTAATACAATTTTAACATGCAGCGATGTTGAAACAGTAAAAGAAACACACAATACTTGTGTATTGAGGGTGATTGTACTTCTTGTCGGTGTTTATGATCTTGGTCACTACATTCAACAAATGTTGTACAAAGGAGGACTTTTGGGAACAATTCGGTCAGTCTTCTGCCACCTAGCGTCAATGATATATTTTGTTTTCTAACAGTGCACACCAAGCCAGAAAATAATTGCTACTACACATTACTTGCTTTCCTTTCTTTGCACTTTCTTTATAGTCTTAACAGCAGGTGTAGCTCTAGGGAAGAACGTCCCCCCACCCAACAACACATGATTGAATATTGTGATTAAAAAAATAACAACAAAATTACCATGACGTTAATTTTTGGTAACTTGCAAGCTCAGTAATTAGGGAAACTAGTGGTATAATTTTAAATAATCTTAAGCACGTTCCATTGCGTAAACTTGCGGCCTCCAGAGGCGTGTGACTGTTTTTCCATAATCAGCAACACACTGGATGGTACACTTTGTCAAACTTCAACCATTCACTTAATCCTGCGCTTATCCAGAAAAAAGTCATTATCTACCACTCACGACTGGAGATGGTGGAGATACTTGATCAAGTCTACGAATCACCTCGCGTGTTGGACACGTGAGAGGGTGGGGAGAGCGCGAAAAAGGTGTAAAATGCCACTCGAAACGTGTAGTATTCCACACCACGTATGGTCGGCGGATGGATCTACAATTCTGTCTCTCATCATTCTCGCCTCCCGCTGTCCAAACCGATACAGGTTTTTCTCGATGGCGTTGTAAGTGGGTGATTGGGCCTATCAGTGATGCGATCTTCTCTGTACAACACGCGACCAGATAACACCTGCATGAAACTCAAACTGCGTGTGCTTGGTTTTAGTGGACGATGATGACGCGGGATATGTCTATAGTCATAAGCGGTTTTTTGTACTTGTCTCGTCAAGCAAGAACTTCTCACGGTAATTCTGTCGTGCCTGGCTTGGCTGGCCGTAGCATCCAGTATCCACGAAAACTCACTGTACACGAGTTTCACACGATGGGGTTTTAATTAAGCGACTCCTCCTCATAATTCTGTCAATATTGTCCTTTGTTTAAACTCTGTAGCAGTTTTTGCAGCTCACAGAGAGGTGTTTAATGAGATAATGAATGCCATATAACAAGGAGTGGTGGATCGTTTGGACGTCTGCTCGATCAAAGGGGCGAGGACGCATCTATGGTTTCGGGATACCAAGGTAGTTCATCAAGGGTTTGCACAGTTCATGACACTGGATCGAGCTGATGTTCACTCGCGACTATTCTCCAAAGAGAATCTCTCATCCAACAATACGGTAAGTCAGTTCATCGTTTGGTCTACACTCTAGAACCTTGTTGTTTTCTCAAGGTTTGTTCGTTTAAATTGCATATTTCTTTTTTGTTCGACGGGGTTATTCTGAGCTGCCCATATAAATCAAAGAATGGGAGGACAGTGCTTGGGAGTCCTGCTGACATTACCGCTAGGCTCAGATAGAGCGTATATGCTGATACTGTGGCTTAACTCATTGTGCGAAACCTTTCGATTGAGATTGAAGAAAACTTTAACCTCCGAAATATTTTATTTGAATTCTGGCGACGTAACTATTTTTTCCTTTTGCAATTCAGATAAGTTTTCTTTCATTCACTCTCATGATGCTTATTCATGAATATGTAAAATCAGCAGTTAAATCTCACAATTGGCCCTTTGTACTTTGAGCAGAAATGTCTCCCTTGGGCCGATATGTTTCTCTTTGTGCCCCAACAAGTAATTTTCAGTGGGGATTGTCAGCTTCTTCTGTCATGGTGGTACTTCACCCTACCCTTGAAATTCAAACTTCGATTTGAAACTTTGCAGTGTTAGGATAAAATCTAGTATGGTTTGCAGTAACACCATGTGGTGGTTTCAAGAACCAGATGTTACAAACTCACGTTTCGACCAGTATGCTGTGTTCGTCTTCAGGGTTAAATTAGCCAAATCCTTTTCATGAATAGGCCTAATGGGAACGCGACTTCTATTTCTTTATTTTGTGGATTTTTTGTTTCCCGATCGAAGTTCATTCTGTTTTACCCCAGAACTTAGAATGTAGAATTGTTTTGATTGCATCCGTTAACTAATACCCGTGCCCTCATTTTGTTTTTACTACCTCAAAAAGGGATATAGCCATAAATTATAAAAACCTCAATCCAAGATGTTAATCCCTAAATGAGAATTGACTATTATTAGAAACTTACTTATTTGCAAAACCAAAATTAAGAATATATTTCAATTAAACCAAGCCAAAAGGTATTAAACATCCCTCTGCCGTAAATGTCTCGATTTGCACTATTTGGAATTATCTCAAACGGGGATTATATTCCAATAAAAACCCAGCTCCTAATTGAGTAACACTCCCTGAAAGGGACATCCCCTTTTGCTATCTGACTTCTTGACAGAAAGCTTTTGCCTGAGTGATCAACAAACGAGACCTTCCATTAATTTAACAATTCGCTCGGAAAATTGCAATTTGTGTCACCAGAGGCACTTAAGCTTGAACATGCATAACAAGTTCTCACTAACTTTACAAAAAGTTGAAATTGCTTCTGAAAAAATACATTAAGACAGAAATATAAGTGATAGTTAAAATACTAAATTATGCGAGCGAAGCAATTTTTTATTAGTACCTCAAGAGTCAAGATTTGTTAAACTGTATTTTCAAAAACAGCTCTCGTACACAGAAATGTTTGTGAGTTTAAGCCAACTCAAATTTGCTGACGCGGTTGATTGTTATTTTTTCATAGTTTTAATTGTTTGTATAGAAAACCATTTTTAACCCGCCCCGCGTCCTTTGTTGTTTATGCGCGCAGACACAAACTTAAACATATAACAAAAGTAAACAAAAATTAATTGCCTGATATTTCAACTTAAGCATAGTCTTTCTCTGAGGAGATAGAGAGAGAGAGAGAGAGAGAGAGGGGGGGGGGGGGGGGGGGGGGACAGAAGGCACACACAAAAAGCAAGGGGTGAACAATGAAGACTGAGACAAGTGGGAGGGGCTGATTAAACCACAAGGGTCGCATGAAGGCCAATACATTTTTTTCTTCATTTATAACGTAGGTCATTTTGGTTGGAAAGCAGTTTGCAACAGCTAGGTCTAATTATATTTTCTCACAAACATATTTACTAACACAACCTTTGTTTTACTATTAAAACTATTTCACAAATGGGGTATGTTTAATGAAGTCCTTTACTCAAAACATATTTGTTAGGGCTGGCTTGCCAGACCGGATGGAGCCTGAAAAGTTTCTTTGACTAATTGATACGGTTAGAAAGCCTATCCGTACGACGCAGTTTCCATTTTCTGTGACAAACCAAGAAATTGTAAAATGGTCACCATTTAATAAAGTGTAATGTAATTGAAACTGCGGGTGCTTATTGCTGACGAGCGAAAACGTCTTGCCTGAGGACACACTCGTCACACAGCCAGCCACACGAGACGTGGCGTATTGACACTTAACAAACCGTCACATCACAATGTTACGCGGTTTAAGTTTCATAGCTTGCCACCTAAAGATTCTTCAAAGAAAGACCAATTATATG
This sequence comes from Leptasterias polaris, assembly GCA_037783415.1. Classification (NCBI taxonomy): domain Eukaryota; kingdom Metazoa; phylum Echinodermata; class Asteroidea; order Forcipulatida; family Asteriidae; genus Leptasterias; species Leptasterias polaris. The sequence continues at coordinate 24,016 of JAZGTN010000225.1, forward strand.
ACCATAAAATTGCGCCACTGTGGGGAAACAAGCTAGGAAGAAGCTATTCTCATAATCCGTGCTACTAGTCGTGAAGTCTAAAACTTCTGACGTTCTAGAGAGAGAAAAGGTGATGGAGATTTTTGACACCGTTCACTTCCCTTCGACACCTTTCTTTGCGTGCCTGGATGGAAAGCAAATAAATACTGCAGCCACTACGGTGGATAATGTTTGCTCTTTATGGTTCAGGTAAAACGAAGAGGATGTTGCAGTCAGTCTGTACTTTTTAAGAAACGATGATACACTTTTCCCCTCCATCCCCCTCTCTCGTTACTTATCTATCCTGTATAGCTGAGAAAAGTGGATGTTTGCATTACGTTGCTTTTGGATTAAGATGCCTTGGAGATCTAATGTAAATAAACCACATCACGGCATGTTTTAAGATTGGTTTTTATCACCATATCGCACTGTAAATTGTTGCATTGTCGTTTTTCATCAGGCGGGAAAATAACCTCCCGCAGTGCAAAATGCTAAACATTCAAAACGTACTTTTAAAATATTTTCAAAAGTCTCTCATCTTTTTACAGTAAAGAGAAAAGTATCAATTGATGACCCCTGAACTTTTACCCTCTGCTCAAATTGACCTTGGTTGTGCCAAGGTCCGTCGAGTTATTCTCCCTCCAAATACAATCAACCTCACAGTTACGTAATATTCCAAACGTCCGAGCATCAATCTTGAACATAATGGCCCTTCAACTATTGCCAAATAGGACCGGTGTTTTTCAGAGCCTAGGTCATTCATAATGCTTCAAGTTGGAAGTCACAATATGCATAATATTTACACTGTACCTCTTTTACTTGGCTCTTAGGTCTGTCTGGTATAGAATATTTTGAGACCGTTGCTCTGTTTACTCCCTCTTTAGCGGGTTGCACCCGGGTGAGAACAAGCTTCGATACAGTCTACATCCTACACATTTGCAAGACCTGCAAAAAAAAAAATTAATAATAATAATAATAAAATGAAAGGACTTCTACAATATCTTACTCAAATACTCTTTCTAGGAAAATCAATTTCAAATAACTAATCATAACCACGAAAACAAATATTCTGCTCAAACTGCTCTCTCATCTGTTAATAATTTTCCCTGCGTTATTAAGTTGCCCCCAGTGGACCAGTTATTATTATTTTTTTATACGCAGGAACTGTACTGAACAGGAACATCACCAATGAAGTTGTTTTTCTCCCCACAAGTTAGGCCGTGTCAGAGTTAACGGCCGGCTACGCCTGTTTCTAATGTGTCGTTCTGTGCGTCCTATTCGTCAAAGCATGATCACGTGACAATCAAACTACAGTCGTAGCCATTAATTCAGATACACAACGTCTCTCGAAAATTATCGTCTTTAAAAACAGAAAATTTAGATTTTTGTTATAATTATGGGAGGTATACCTTTGTTAAAGCAAGTGATGATTTTTTAGTACAATGTGGAGTATTTTGCTACGATATATTCGGGACATCGTTCACTGTTTTTTCTCCTTAAATGTTGAGAAGGGTGACTTGAGCTACACGGTTTGAGAGAAAAGCTACTAGAAGCTTAGCCGGGAGTCGAACCAACCACGTTCACAATTTTAGAGTATATATCCGAAGCACTTGACCACTGAGCTTGACTCGTAAAGAGAGATAGCCCGAAATCCTAGAGTATTATCGGGGGGAAAACACAACAACTCTATGGAAAAAAATACCGTCATATGGCGAGCTCCGTCGTATACTTGTACCCAATTGATTTTCAACTCGCTATTTTATTGATCGATAATGTTCAGAAAATAAATTGCTCGGTTATTAAAACAAAATAATGAAGAAAAAAAATATAACAAATAGAGAGAGTGAGAGAGACAAGAAGTGGGTCATGGCCGACAGTCTTGTTTTGTAGAAGCCGAGTGGTTCTTGAACAGAGATGTAACTATTAGAACATCATCTTGCAACTCAAACTTCACATTCAATAACATCTTTTGAAACAACTCATTCTCTAAAGATAATTTTAAAAACAGTTTGTGTCATATATTTCAATTATCATTTTCTGTTACTTTTCCCCCTTTAATTCAAAAAATAACCTACCTGTCTGGTTTAACAACGGACACGTCCACAAAAAGTTTATTGCAAACCAGACAATGTTTTCCGCACGACTAAACTCAAACATAAATTTGTTGGCATATGTGACCAAATAATATAATTATATTTTTTTAAATTTTGATAGTAAGTCGTGAAAGATTCAAGGGCAATAAGTCCGTACCGCCGTTTTCCATCTGTTAATAATTATGCAAAAAATAAGTTAGTGGCCTGACGTTTCGACCCTAGCAGAGTCTTTCTCGAAGGCTAAATGACAACACACAACACACATACAAGCAGACAAGAGTTGCAAGAGTAGTCAAGTGGAAATACATGAATAGAGAGAGTGGAGGGAGAAAAGCAGAAAGCATTCAGAGAAGGCAGTGATTATGAAGACAAGTGGGGGGGGGGGCGGTTATGAAGGGAAGGGGATAGCTTGACCACAAGAAGTTGGGAACACAAAGGACAAAATGGAAGGTTAGAAGAGAGGTAAATAATTAGTTAATACAATGAAGGGCAGACTAATAAAGTGGATAACTGTGTGGGAAAAGGAGAAGTAAAAAACAAAAGGTTATTAGTCATTTCCTTCTTGGATATTCAAACCATGGGGCTGAGTGGTCTTTATTAATAATTATGATAAATGTTTGCGCCCGAGCAGTTTTTGTTTGTTTCTGATCGTTTAATGCCCTCAACCCCACAATGCATGAGCATAAAATTGTGGTTTAAACATGGGTTTTTTTCTGTGACAGGTATAAACGGTTTCCAACACCGATAGGGCGTTCATTTCTGAAATAATCGACAATTTCGAAACCTCACACGTTTGCGCAGCACCTACATTTAGCCCGGTGTCGCGCACATTCCGGCGTACTAAACGTTCCAGATGACTAAATATAATACATTACGTCATGTCATGCCTGCGCGCAGCAAGCGAAAGTAGTAAATTTTGTGTCGCACTGAGTGTTCCTCTAGTCTTTAGCTGGCATGGCGTCGCCCATGAGCTGTAGTACTACTACTAGTAGTGATGAACGCAAAAGCATGTCAAGTCGTTTCGTAACTCTAGGTGTGAAGACATCAATAATAATTCATTACCTTACCAGCGGGAGGTATGTGGAAGGCCTGACAGAGGGGGGGATAGAGGGCTGTACGTGCCCAATCTAAGAAATATTCTTATGACGCGGTATTGTCTGACAATTTAAAAGCACGAGAAGGAGACCACGTCACCAACACGGCTGGAACGAATAGTACGGCCGCGCATGCGTACGTCACCTGGAACGCTCAGTACGCCGGAACGTCGAGGACGTGACACCGGGGCCTAAATGTTTCCCAGCTCTCAATACACCCTCAATCTTGTATTATTATAATATGTAGCCCGAACCTTTAGGTAGGCCCAGCCTTGTGCCTAAGTATAGTCCTAACCTAGGACCACACACTAACCATCATGCCCGCATGAAGATTGCCCCTGTCTGCCATAAACCAAGATTTAAGACTTGAATCCTATCTTGGAGCATGTCACGAATTCCAGCATTACAATACTTTCATTTATCTAGTCTGGTCGTGCTCCCACAAAGTCTCTAGGTTCTCAACGACCAAACGACACATTTGAATGCCAAACAATCAAACAATAAGTCAACGTTATCCTTAATCTTTGTAAGAAGGAAAACAAATCTTTCACAGTACTGTTTCATTGTCATTTCATTAGTTTATGGAAGAGCCAACTCTCTTGTAAGTAAACACAAATTATATTCAACCATAAGTTGAAACTAATTTATTTACGTGTGCAAATTCTGTAGATTTAATACCAATAACATTTAACATGTGCTGTTGTTCTTGTTGCTGCTGTTGCTGTTGCTGCTGCTGCTGCTGTAGCTGTTGCTGTTTTCGTTGTTGTTGTTGTTGTTGATGTTGTTGTTGTTGCTGTTGTTGTTGCTGCTGCTGCAACTACATTTTCCATTTTTGTTTGTCTAGTTTTGTTTAATTGTCTGTCTGTTTTTTAAAGCGATCTTTGTGTAGAGATTCACATGATGCTTATTTAAATTCGGCACTTCGAAATAAGGATCATTGATTTCTGTCGTCAATATTTCTCTAAACATTTGATATATAGTTCCCAATAGCCGGGCAACTTTGGCTTTGGCTTTGAGTTGCGTCAAGCATTCTAGGCTTAATTAATTTTTCATTTTTCTACGCAGCCAAGTGGTTCACCAACCACCCAATCATGCGAGACATTCCTATAGATATCACGCGCTCCACACGGGGTATTAAACACAAACGTGTACATGTGCGCTCAGCAAACGCCTATCAGGATGGCTGACTACACACTATATGTGGCGTAAAGTGGAATTTATCTTTCTACGATAAGTCAATAAACACGTTACAATCATTGAGATTGAAAAACGTGATTTGTAGTTAAATTCTTACAATCAGGCACGGTATCTTACATTAAATGGTAGGATCACAGACTGGTTTTTGTCAACGTAAAGTTTATTTAATTTCAAAATGATAACTAAGATACGATAAAAGTCTCATTTGAAAGTTTCAGCTGAATTCAGTGCTCGCTGAGATAACAGCAAACAAACTTTCGCGGTATTTTCACGCAAAAGGCCAATCCATCTACGCTAGTGAAGGCACCAACCGCTACTCTGGCCGCAGCATTTACGCGGACACTAACCCACAGAAATCTGAGGGACGATTCATGCATGAGTCGTTGTTGGTTGAAAAATTTCCAAGTCACATTTCTTCGAAGGGAATCCTTTCTCAAACTAGTTCATTCTATCAACAACTGCAGTGCTTCTCACCAAGGAAGTTTTTTGGTCATTAATTTAAGTATGACCCTATACATTTAAGTACCTCTGAAGTTTGCGCATAAGCTATGATGACTCAGCATTTAAATGTTAGCGCAGCGCAAGAGGAAAGTATTTTTTTCAGGTATTTGGTTTCAAAATTTCTGATGATGAAGCTGAAACATTTTTGCTGAAGAAGCTGATTAGTTAATCTGACCTCGCAGTTACTACCAAAATAGTTTAATTCTTAATTTTAAACAACCTTATGATGGGTCAATTTTATTATTTAATTTGTTTCTCAATATACAATAATATTTAAAAATGATTGAATTATGAAAAAACATATATTATTACAAACAATAGAGGGAAAACAAAAAATAAAATCGTTATAATTTTCCTGCGCGAGACAATAAACGGTATTTATTTTCAAAGTGGCCTTCGGTCGGATCAATAAATATGTATCTTGCAATGAAACAAAAAACCACTGGTGACGTTCTTGCTGTATGTGACACATTTCCCCAACCCTTTGGCCTTGATGCAAATTCCAATATGGCCATCTGGTACGAGGGGTTCTCGTCGAGTGGGGGAAGATTTGCCGGATGTTTGTATTTCCCGAAGCTCCTTGTGATGTTCGTCACCGAATTCAAGGCTCGGACACCGTCAGGGACAAAAGCGTACCAACAACGCTCGCTTTGATGTTTTTTTAATTTTTTTTTCATTTACGTCCGCTGAAACGCACCTCTGAAGCAGAGGGGCGAGTCTAATGGGTTGGGTGGGTATGGGGGCAAGGGCATGGATCGTGAATGTCCATCACTTGTCGACCTGGGTTCGAGTCCACAAAAAGCTAATATTGATTTAAAGTGTAAATCCAGCTGAAAGATGAAGAAACACATTGACTTGGCTTGGGCGCTTTGGATCAGAAAAGCGTTTGTTGCGAAATTAGTATGGTTAGAAAGAAGTTTTAACCGTATATTATTTAATTTCATACAAATATCCATCGAAATTGTGTGTTTATTCAATATACTTCGTGAAAAACGAGTAAAAAAAAAATAAAAAAATAATCGGTTCTATAAAATGGCGGACCGTGCTAGTAAACAAAATAAAAAGTTCAAACCACACAATTTCGAGGGATGTTGAGTGAGTAATTATATTCTACTTTTGGAACATCCTCCAAACAATTCCTCTGAAGTTCCCATAACAAATGCTTTTATAGCCCAAAGCGCCCAAACTTGACTCACCTTGATTCCGTGATGCGGGTGGTTGAAGTTTGCAGATGTGTAACTCGTGCGTTCACTTTTAGGTTCTGTGCCTTCACTCTGTGAACTGAACAGAAGTAATCCACATCACGAATTGAGAAAAAGACAAATTGAACACAATAAAACAAGATATACGTGAATAGAATTTTGTTTTTACCCTACACGATGTGTGTTAAGCACTGTATACTCAGTACTTTCCCGAGTTCTGTGAAAAAAATCCACAGGCAAATCACTCGGGTGAGATTCGAACCCACGACCTTTGCATTGCTAGAGCAGATATACGTGGTAAGAATTTGTTTTGATGTTATCACAGTTTTGTTTTGTCTTTCCTCTCTATGCTCTTTTCTCATATCTATGTCAATGTGATCAATTTGGCAAACTTGGTTTTATTCCCGTATGCATGGTGTTGAGAAATGCGTCACGACCGACGCTACAGGCCACATATAATTCCTCTAAAGTTCCTTTAAGGTATCATTGATCATCCACTTTCCAGGTTTAATGTCACGCCCTTTTAGGAAACTGTCACATTATTCCACAGCTTCTACATGAACTTTTGCATCTTGCAATCAGGGAGATTTTATAAAACAATCAAAGAGATATTTAGAACGATATTCAACACAATAGGCGAAAAGTTTCGATATTTCTAACCTGTTCGTTTGTTGAAACAGAAACAAGCAATGTTATTTGTGTAAATGAGTTAGATAAATATCATCTTGTTTGTTTGTTTCTTTCTTTAATGAGAAAATAGAATTAGCAGTTGCAAACTGCTTACCAACCAAAAGGACCTGTGGTATAAATGCAAAAATTAGTTAGAGGCCTTCGAGAAAGACTCTGCTAGGGTCGAAACGTCAGGCCACTAACTAATTTTCCCTTTATATTTTCGTTCCCTATTCATAAACTCGATTTAAAAATTGCCATTATGCACTAGAATATTCACCCCTTCCAAAAACCCGGAACAAATGATCAAATCATTCGGGCGTGGCTAATGGGGGTTACTTTGTTAGTGGGTCGAGTGGTCTACCACGTGTAGCCATATACGTAATCGACACAGTACTTGTGTCTATCAACTCAGGCGTACTAATGACAACCTATGAGGGCCGAGATGGCATCGTGTCTGATTAACTCCTTAGCGCTCTTTACCTGGTACAGGTTGGGTGTCCCCGGGGGGAGGTGGGTGGAAGTTTTAGCAATGGTTGAAGAGATGTCTAATAAGCTTGGATGATAAAGGCACAGAGCATAGACTGAGAGCATTGATCTATGAATCTACGAACTTCAAGATGTTACGCCTGATTGAGTTAGGCCTGTATGTCACTGTAATGCCATCTCTTCGTTTCACATAATAGGATGTGCATCAGATTGGTCAGAGTAGAATTTAAATGTTCACAGATTTGCACAAAGCTTACATGGTATGAAGATGGTCATGGTGGGAAAACAATAGTTTTGGAGAAATGAGTAAAACAATTAGTTTTGATCTCGTAGGTCAAAGCACAATGTGAAAACAGTGAAAACATTAAAGGATTTTCCCACTTTATTCTTGTGACTCCAATGAACGACTCCAATGAATGATTGAGCTTAAACTTTCGACGGTTAGTTATTTCATAATTGAGTCACATCAAATGTGGATACTGGTCTTTGACAATTACCATTGTGCTTGAAAGGTTAGGGCCATACATCGGCTTTGGTCAAAGTAATGCTGATTTACAGGCGAAATTATTAACGGTTACGACTGTTGCTTAGGACGTTGCTAAGAACTTCCAATACTTAAACGCATGATGAGGCAACGATCCCACCGTAGCCACAGCCAGAACCACCAATACAGGCACGGCCACAGACTGAGTTTACATAAACCACTAGCCCCAGTCTCATGCCATCCCGAAAATTTAAACGCAATAAAGTTTCTTCTGTGCTTTAGGGTCTGAAACTCTGTCTGTTTATTTCTTCAAAAGCTTCAGAATCGTTCCTTTCAGCGGAAGATCTACATTGCTGTAGGCACTTGTGATCATTGGAACCATGTCTCGCAATGATAAGCCAATATGAAAAAACAAATAATATTATTGTCAAAAAAAGAGAAAAAAGTAAAGTGTTGTCAGATCTTTAAAGGAATTGTGATAACAACTTCAGCCGACGCTTGAAGCGCCGCCGGCGACCGCACAAACTTACCGAATCATTTTGAAGATTTTGGTTGCCTGCCAACACAGTTTTTTCCCCCTTCGTAATTTTAATGAAATACGCCACTATTTATATCCGGTCGGTTCATTCTATTTAGATCAGAATCACATACACAGGGGTAACATAATCGCGAGTCACGGAGCTCGAAAAGTTATACGGTTCAAACAAAATGTTGCCCCAGTTGTGGTGGAGTTTAGTATCCATTGATTTTAATTTGTGTAAATTTGATTTGCGCGGTCAGACATCTTTTATTCCCGTGGGCGATTCCAGGATGTTGCTATTGTTTTTGTTTTCAATGAATATAAGGTTGTTTGGAGGAAGCAGAGGGCTGTCTGGGACTTGATTATAAAAACCTTGCAGCGAGATTGGCTGTCAAAGCGTCTGTCACAAGTCAAGAAAAAACATAACAGCACCCACGTGGTAAATCCCAGCCATGGTATATTCAATGATATCCTCCCCTGTACCATAACCCACAGTCCAGAAGGGGTGTCAATCAACAGGGGTCGGTGACTTGGGTCAGAGGGGTTGAGGAAAAAAATCCTCCCATTGCGCCTGTGCATTGGTTTGTACACAAAGCAATGGCCGCCTGGTTAATGTCAATGACACCGAGGTCACGCGCGTGGTCGCCAAAAGTCCTGGACCCATTGAGTTGATTGAAAACATCTGTTCCCCAACTAGCTGGGAGTTCTATGATGTCTTGCCGCCATTTCTGCGGTTAGAAAATGGGAGATAAGCGCTCGCAAGCCCTCTTAAGTGATGTATTACGTGTGACAGTCACGACTGACAGCCAGCTGAAGATATGTTACGCTGAAACAGGTGCCTCGTTTGAAGGTTTTAAGAAAGAAACCTACTACCGAAACATACAAACTATTAAAATATTACACTTTATTCGGGTAATTTTTTTATCTAAACAGTGAAGATTTCCAACGGGGGCACGGGGAATGGAGGAGGCACGAACATCAGGGGAGGGGCACAGAGGAGGAGGGGGCACGTGGCCTCCCTGACTAAGAATCATGGCGCCTGCGCTGTTTTGAAATGAACACTGTAGTGTTTTACTTTCCCCTGATAATGGTGCCTTCGTGATAAAGTTGTCTGCCTTTCTGCTTGCAGTTCGTGAAGGCAACGGTACCACTTATGCATGCTCTCTTCCATGTTTGAAGAGCGGTTCTTTTTTTATAAACTAAGTTGACATCATCAGTACGCATCGTTCGTTCATCAACAGGTGAATTCCTCAAATTACAGAACCGATTTGTTAAAGTGAGGGTGTTTACCTTTGATAACTCCAACAAATAAGGATATACAATTTACTTGGCAAGAAGCACTACAGCAGTTGATAATGTATAACATTTTCAGAAACTATTTCCTTCTAAGGAATGTGGTTTAAGAGCAAGGGAATCAAACGAATCCAATCTGAGAAACGTTCCACATTTCTAAGATTGTGTATTCCAATTACAGATTAATCTCCCTGCGTGGACATAAGCTCCAGATTTTCGACGATATCTTAAAAACCTTATAACATTTTCATATGAAATTTTCAAATGTTAATTTTGTTGTATATAGGATTAAAACAATCGAACAGTTCCACATATCAACGGTTTCAAAAACCAGAGATATACTTTGCCTTTAAAGTGAGTTGTTGAGAAAGGTTTCCCTCATCAGACGGCGGGAATGCACTTTTTAACTCTCCTGCCACCCAGGCACGAGAAGAACAGTTTGCAATAACCCATGATGCACTGAAATCGCGAGCAAATATTTCCCTGGACTGAAAATTACCCTTGTGTCTACAAAACCTACTTCCTTCCTTTCGATTTGCAAATTAGACTTGACATCATCAGCGCGCATCAATCAATTCTTACCGAGGGTTTGGTGGAAATTTATAGCATTTTTGTTTTCATCCTCGATCAGGAACTCCTGATTTACAAAGTTTGACAAATGGCTAGATGACAATACAATAAGGTTATTGATATGTTTGGATGGCGTCGCTCCATTTTGTGAATTATTCGAGTAAATTGCGTCATTACCGAACGGTCCAATGGCGTCATGCCTCTCTGGACATGTGTGCAGTCTGGGGCAATTTGGGGAAATAACGTATTGGGACAGAGCAAACATTGGATTGATCAGTGGAATAAGACGGGCAAATAAATGGGATTGATTGTATTTTGGTGGTTGTTGTTGAATGTTAATAGTAATTTTGGGGTGTGTTGCTGTTGATGTTTGGCGACTCTGCTGTTTGTAACGCGAGTGTATGTTGTGCTTGTGCTGCAGGCTAGCTGCTGGTGTGCCAATGTTGATGACAAATTCTAGGAGGCACATGGCCACCTAAAACAGTCGTTTCCGTTTGCATTTTTCTTAAACAAGCCACTTTTCATCGATACTTTTCTAAGAAAATCTGACGTGGAGGTAAAAGAAAGACAGTGTCTGCGTGTAAATAGAAAAATAGTGTGAACAACTTTGAAATGTCTTCATAAAAGCTTTTAAAATGTAACATTATACTCTGGTATTTTCCAAAAGTCCTGATTTTAAATAGGAGGATGGGGGGGCACGTTGTTCTTACTGAGATACTTTGGTTTTTGTTGAATGCGCTGCTGCTAGTCAAGTTGAGGGTCGTGCTGCAGCTGTTGTTTCTGTCGATTGCTAATGTTGATGCTGTTCCTATAATGACCCATTCATTATTAATGACATTGATTGATTCTAAAGACAACAAATTTGTGGATGATTAGGGGTCACTATACCCTTCTCAAGTTATCCTAATACGTGTTTAGGCAGTATTTGATTTTCACCGTCGGCGTTAAGTCACACCTTTTGCGCAGTTGAGTCGGACGATAATAAGGTCGTTTAGTTTAAACGGAATCAACTTCAATCAAGATGTTAGAATTCACGCGCTGCGTCATCTGAAGTTGACGCAACCTCCTCCCGTGGGCAAGAGATGCAGTCGCCGGCTGTCTGAGCGAGCCTCCCGAGGGCTCCCGGCCGGTGCGATCGGTAGACTCCGGAGTAGGCCAAGTCGACTCGGATTACCTCCTTGTTGGGAGCGAGACGAGGGGATGATGGTACCGGGGTCCTTAGATGTCTTTGGGACGAGCGGAGGGAGAATGGCCTCTCTGATGAGGAGATGGAGGCGGGATGAGCATGACAATCAGTACTAGGAAAGATGACGTGGAATGTAAATAACGCACAAACTTACTGGAGACATCACGAGGGAAACTGATTCTCGGATGCAGCGGGGAAAACATTCTCGCAATTTCCAATCGGTTGATTGGTGTTTCTAGTTTATCCTTAACAAAACAAACTCCGCTACCCTTCTTTGCTTCTTCCGTCCTCCCTTCTTTGTCCCAATTTGAAATCTATATCTCGACTTCATTCCAAATGCCTGCAAGCAAAACAAGCCTAAAGAACGGTATAAATAACTGCGTAACACACACGTCAGCGTGGGTTTACGACTTGAGGGTAGACCCAGTTTCCAAATCGGTAGGTCACGTACGGATGAGGACTTTCTTTTAATCAAAAATATACACCCAGTGTTACAGTGTATAGTTTTTATGATTGTTGAAAGTAAGTTGAATAATTAAAAGTCTGATTTTATATAATCTTCGTCTGTTGGAACATTTCTGTTCTGATATCATCAAGAATTTGGATTTGCAGTTGATTTTGCTTTCTCTTGTAACGAAATGCAAGAATCATAAAAACAATGTTATTAAAACAAACAGCCCAACAACAAACCAACAATGACCCCAAACAAGCAAAAACAACAGACTTGAACACTCTGGGTCAAAACTGACCTGGATTCCGGATCTCTGAGGCTTGACCCACATCCGGGTCAGCTTGACCCATATCCGGGTCAGCCTGACCCATATCTGTAATGTTGACCTAATGCTTGTTCATTTTGACACACTTTTCAGGGTCAGTCCCGTCGGTAACCGGATTTTAGAGCGTATAACGCTGCCACCAACCGAACCGAACGAAGAAAGAATAATGAAATATATCTTTAAAGTTGTGCAAGTTATATCTAGTATCACCTATTCAACCGGAAATCAATCGTGTTATATTTTGTTATACTTTGCCTCGTTATTTCTTATCAGTTCACCTTCGTTTAAGCAGAAGAAACCGATACCGATCGGTTTCTTCCGCTAAACGACGGTTTGAGGCGACGATGTGGGGGTGTAAGGATACCGTGCGTAGCGATAGTCTAACTCCCTCGGGAAATGGCCGATGAACGATACTGTAAAGAAGAGCACTACATAAGGTCTGAAGGAGGGGGGGGGGAGTAGGAGTAGGGGTAAATTACTAGCCTTGGATGTGTGTGCCTCGGATATTGGTGTGGGGAGGGGGGAGGATGGGTCTCAAGTTAATTCAATATTGAAGCACACAAACACGCATGCACACATTCTCAAAAATGCATCCAAGTGGAGCATTCCAAGTTTGTTCTTTCCTTTGTCCATGTACTTAACATCCTCCTCAGAGAGTTTGTACACACAATTTATTGTGGAGCACCCCCTCTTTAGAAATCCTCTATGAAGTCCTTTTATTTTGCCTTTTTTGTTTTGTTCTTGGTCTCCATAAGGTACCGAGTATGAGTACACAATCATGTTTGTTACTCCGGAAAATATAGGACTTTTCTTTGTTCTCCCATTGTTTGGACTTCTTTTCAGCGACGTCCCCATTGGTTTTGTATACAAAAGCGAAGCAAGGAGTCATCACGCTGTCAAAACGCCAGGATCCCTTTCATAAGGACTACACACCCCGCACACACGCAACCTTATGGATCCTGATGTTGTTGCTCTATTTCTCCCTTTTCAAAAGAATCCCCCTATACAACATGTTTGTTTTCACCCCATGCCTCAAACATCCTCTTTTGCCCATCCCCCTTCGGTTGCACAACCGGTCATTACAAAAATTCATCCAAATAAATTGTTACTTATTCCATTTGTTTTCCTTTTCTTTAACAAAATATCAGAGTTGACCCCAAAATAGGGTCTTGACGGAAACGCGACCCTGTTCCGTCTTAAACAGGCGGAACTCACAGACAAGAAATAAATAGGTTGCCGCATTGATCGTCCGTTGCCTCATCTGAAGTTTCCATTGACCGATGTTTGCCGCGTCTTCATTTATATATTATATGGATCGTTCTGTGACTGGTTCGGGGATTTCCGAGCGATGAAAACATCATGCGTATTTTTGTTAATGTGGTGGCAAATATTGGTTTTTCCTTATTAATTGGGTCAGGCGGCCGTCTTAGTGTTCCTTGAAAAGGCCATTATTTATGAATGGGCCTACTTTGCGGTTCGGGGCATGAAGTTTCAAATATGATTCTATGTTGTTCCAAAGCCAGAAAATACGCTAGCTTCAGCGGTCTCATCCCGAGCTTGTTTGAAAGCTTAGGAAGATGAGTAGCTCAAACATGTACATGAATAAACAAACGTTTGTAAATGAAAAAATATATATATATTTAAAATCACGCCACTGCGGACCATCCCACTTCTGCCACCATCCGGATTGCGGACTTTGCCTTACGGCTTTTTGTCAATGTTGTTATGTAATCTCTTTCTGGAACTCTACTTTCGATTGGATCAAGGAAAAGACCAAGGCTAGTCTCGTAGTGGACAACAAATTCGAATACCTTAATATTTTTCTTTTAATTGCTCGTTTTTACATTTATAAAATGAAAATGAACGACAAACGTCCTTGCATCGTAGTCTTTAAAAAAAGACCTGAAGATCAATTACATCTGCGAGAAATGTTTTTCAGTTGCCAACGGAACCTCTCAGATATTTAATTCGAAATGGAATAAGTATTCTGTACTCTGTGAATAACCTACTGTAACCAGTTTAATTCTTAATTGCTGTAAGATACGCTGTTTCATTTATTCTCTTTTCTATGTTAAAGTAAGTTGATTAGAGAGCAATAAAATGTTATCCCCGATATAATCCCACCAGAAAAGAAAAAAAAAAGTGTAATGAAATAAAAGTAATTTAATATCGTGATTTTTTTCACGGAACGTCGCTATGTCGTATCATTAAACCTTGCAAACAATGTTTTATAATTCTCTTTAGTCCTTTTACGAATTTACCTTTTAACGAATATCTGTAAGTAAACAGCAGCTAGGTTGTGTTTCATCTGTCTGCTATCATGAGGAAGATTTGTGCACGTATGTTTAGACTGACCACATTTTTGACTTATCGCTCTTTCGCATTTTCCCCAAACCCTTTCAAGTTCAGTGTAAAGGTCATTTGATCGCTAAAACGGGCAACAAGATTTGTCTTTTTCTGCTTCAGCGACAAAAAGGACCCGTTGCCAAGATGCTCTAGTGAGCGTGCTGACAGTTTAAGAACCGCCGAGGATGATCGTGGCTGGCGCCTGCAGGCATACAGCCACTCCGTCTCGCTGGCTTCGTTAATTATATTTCACAACATGCCGTTAAACTGAGCATACACTATTTTGAAAGAGGTTATTAAAGTCCGACTGCTACTGTGTGCAAGGCTAGAGATATATGTACTTAAAACACTTTGCCATAATTCGGTAGCTCCGTGCTATGTAGACGCTCTACCCCATTTAGCTTATTAAAACGGGTAGAGGTTGGTTTGGTTTATGTACAGACAGTTTTCAAATTTACACTCTCACACATTTAGCTTTTTATTCAATAGAAACAGCGTTTGGTTTATGACGCACGAACTTTTTTCCATATTCGAAATCTGTACAAATGTCCATATTAGTAGAGATAACAGCCAGGAGTATCCGTCTCAAAATATTGAAGAACGCTTAATACTATGAATGGATTTATAATATTTATAGAAAATAATTGGGTATAGTAATTATGGAACAATTTCTGCAATAAACGTGATGTAATTGCTCTTCATTATGTAAAACACACAATATGAAATGCATATTTGTGTGCAGTTAGGATGTTACCGTTGCTAGGTGCAGCAGCCAGCAAGGACAGGAAATTGGCACAGAACGATTTAGCAGAAAAAGGCTTTCAGACAAAATGCCACAATATGGTTTCTTTCATGTTCCGATTACTAATTTTGTTTTGACATTTTCTTTGGAGTATTTCTAATAATAAGGAAAACTTAGGGTTGTGTATACAACAAGTGAACCCTGTGCATATTTGCGTCCCAGTAATGGCAGAAAATACTGGTACAAGACTTGTTGATATTGTAGTGTTTTTAAACTTCAAGCAATGTAATTTCTTCTTTTTGGAGAGCAATAAGGTTTCTATGTCTTATGTCTTATGTCTATGTCTTATTCTCAATGGATTTGTCCAGACAATCATGATTCATGATTTGTGATCTTCTCAGTTACGACCACTGTTCTAGAAAACAGTGGGTGAAGAGCTTAATTTCACAAAAAGTTAAGATTTATCAAAAGAATGAGTTCAATGCAGTGATTTGTATTGTGACATAACACTTTGCTTAGCAGTTAAGACTGACTCGCACTTAAGATATCTTAAGATTCATCTTAAGATGAGTTGTCAGTATTACCATATAGTGATTTATATTGTGACGTCACACTTTGATTAGCAGTTAAGACTGACTTGCACTTAGATCGGTCTTAGCTCTGTGTAAAATCGAGCCCAATGTTTCGATTCCCAACTCATGTGCCTAGTCGGGCAACTTTCGGAACAAAAGTCGAAAAGCACTAAATTGCTATATCGGTGAGGGGCAAATATTGCAATTTTCAATCGCAGTATACTTTCAGCTCGCATAGATTGATAGGCATATCACTCTGAATCACTTTCGGGAGTACGCCACGCAGGATCGTTTCGACATAATTATTCCAGAACCCTAAACGATTACAATACCTTAGATACCAGCATATAGCAATGACATTGAACCTTGAAAAGAGACTAGGCTTTATGGTTATGTGGCTATACTGGATTTCTTTGTTACAAGATTGATGCACTTTGTATGCGTTTTATTAAAATATGATTTGAGTTCAAATGAGGACGGACCTGGTAATGAGCGATGTTTTTATTGCTGTGTATAAAATGGCGTTATTAGAAGCAATTAACTTTATGAACTACCGTATCTAATAACCGTTCTACGCGGTTTACCTGCACTTTCATTTCTTGAAAAGGAAATTGGTTGAGAATTGTCTTCCGTGCCAGCCCAGGAATCCATATCTGTGACGTCAGCTTACGTGTACGTCATCGTTAATTATGATATCAATGTTATGAATAATAACTCTCGGTCCAATCACGCAACGAAAACACCGATTGCGTTGTGATAACAATAACTGTCGATAGTAGAACCATACCACGGAACGCCGCTATAGCTAGGCCGTACATCGAAATAACGAAAATGTGGCTGTACAGAAACCAAACCCATAATTTATCTGCCAGTTTGTGTACATAAACAATTTCAATCATTATTTTGAGATAGCATTTTTAATTTCTTAAATCAAAATAAAAAAGGTAAAAAGTTGAACAAAAATTAAACTTTTCGATCCACTAAATTTCTCTGAAGATGTAATTAAGTGGAACTTCGCTTAAAACGTCTATGCCGATTGTTACCTAATCGAACAGAATTCACGGATCACGCAGTATTCGTTATAGCGTATCTTTAATCGCATAAGAACATATGAGCAAGCGGTCCCTTGGGATCAATAAATTAGGCTCAATCGTTGTCTTCAAAAGGAATTAATGTTTATTTTGTCTGACAGACATTCCATTTCCACCAAATCCATGAGAATGTTTTTTCTTTTTTGTAAACTGACCCCTGGACCTTATTTATTTTACAGATTACACTTCGGTCATCCCAGCTTTCGTCTACCGGAATTAAACAGCCGAGATCTCCTTTAAAGTGCTTCTTCCCGGCTAGACGTGAAAACCAGGCGTCGATTGAGCAGCAACTCTATCAACCGAACACATTTAGGTAAGAGTGACGCGTAGCTTTTAACTCTCATCAAGACTACACGAGCAGACTGTGACCTTACTCAAGTTGATGATTTTTTTAAAAGTTGTTGGATGGAAGAGGTTACCGATTTGTTGACCCTCAAGATTAGCGCCATCTGTTGTCGGTGACATTTGGAATGACTAATAGCAGTGAATTAATTAAACCGTAATTGGATCAACTGTAAATTCATCATTGTCAACTGGGACCTTGCTGACGGCTTTACTTTGAGGAAAAAACATCAATGGAGTAATTTACAAAGCTTGGCAAGTGGAGCTATTTATTATTTTTTCAAAATGTCGTCCGTCGGCAATTCTACCATGGATCCCTCATCGGACGTGTATGAATCCGAATGGATCTATTTTGTGACCGGGTCGTTCTCGTACATTGTCTGCGTCATTGGACTATTGGCGAACACCTGGGTCATCTGCGTTTTGCTGTGCAAGCTCGGACTAAAGACTGCTGGTAATATGTACATCCTGAACCTGGCCATAGCGGATGACCTTTTCCTAGCTGGTCTTGCCCTCCAGGCTGCCTACCAAATCACAAAAGTCTGGCACTTCGGTGAGTTCCTGTGTCGTGCTGCTCTTGCATTTGACGGCCTGAATATGTACGCGAGTGCCTTTTTCGTAACGGCCTTGAGCATCGAGAGGTACATGGCCGTCAGCCGGTCCAGCCGAGCCCGGCTCCATCGCAAACGGCGCCAAGCGGCCGCCGTCAGCGTCATTATATGGGTAATATCAATACTGGCCGCCGTGCCAACGCTCCTTGCAAGTTATTACACCATAACAAAAGAGGGCTACATCTGCATCACGACGTTCTCCAACTTCGGCGAACCGGGCATGGAGTTCTGGAACCAAGCGTTCATCACCTACAACTTCGTTCTCGGACTCTGCGTGCCTCTACTGGTGAGCTGCTTCTGTTACGGTATGCTAATTATTCAAATGAGGCAAGTGTCCATGCGGAATGACGCCGGTGCTGACGTCAAACGCGTCACTCGTATTGTGACCGGAGTGGTCGTAGTCTTCTTTCTGTGCTGGGCGCCGTTCTATCTCTGCCGGATGATAATGGTGTTTAACCCGAGCCTTATTTACTGGAGTGGAAAACCGTTTGTGTTCGAGCTTAGTCTCTGCTTCACGTACATAAATAGTTGTGTCAATCCTTTTATTTACGCTCTTATTAGTGAAAAATTCAGAGAGAACTTACCGTGTTTGGCACTCCGGGGACGTGGGTACATCAGCGGGAAAAGAACTGCTGTCTGTGACCGGAACTCCACGGCACTGACGGATATTCATCGGAACTCTGTTATAACAAACAATGATTCCAGTTAGATATCTACTCTCTGATTCGAGGGGACGGTGCCATTCGCTCGAACTTTGAAAAATGATTTCGTTGAAAAGATTCTCGCGATCCGGATTAACTTTAGCTGGTTCACGGTACAGCCCTGCGCCGTAAAATTAGCATTTGCACCTGTATTAAACTGTTCACATAGTGAGCATAACTCTATGGGAAAAAAAACTACTGGTGCATGTATACCAGTGATAAAGGATTCTCCTGAAGACAAGCAGAGTATACTGTTCGAAACGTCAAGGCCACACCGGGTCTCTTCAGAGCCAACACTCCTCCCAAAAGAGATTTTTACATGGTTGTACCCGCAATTACTAGTTATAGTTACTAGTTATAGTTACTAGTTATAGTTACTTCGTAAAGGATACTGAGTTTACCCTAGTGACAATATTGAGTATTATCCTATAATGAATTCTATTGGTGATGTAAGTTTTAAGCTGCCGTAGCTTTTAGATTTACGAAGTTTGTAAGCCCGATCTGAAAGGGTTTGATTATTCATTAAGTTTCCAGGCCATGAGCTTTCCATGTTGTCAATCTCAGTATTACATACACGGTCCGCACGTGAACTAAGACCGTACCTGAAATTGTGGCTACAGCTACAGTTACGGCTAGATTTCCGCGTCATAATGCGTTGCAGTATCGGGCGGCCGTCGAAGCCGTAGATGCCAATGTGTTAAACTTGTTAACAACATGACGCGGAAACTTCCCATTGTACGTCCTACGTAAACATGGCTTTACTTTAGACCTCACGGAATCTGCATTGTGTTATTAGAGAGGTTTCGCAAGCGTACGGATACGGATACAGATACAGATACGATATCCGTATTCGTTCACGTTAGATGCGCGTCAGATTTTGTTTCGCAATCATAGAGTTGTGTGTCAGGCCTGGGCCAAAGTACTAGACACACATTGTCATAGGTTTTGCGATCAAAACAAATCCAAAAACATTTTGTGTATGTTCTTGTTACCTTGGAGAATTTGATTGAATAGGATTTTTGTTTAACTGATCGTTTTCGGACCCCCACGTTAAACGCGTGTAAAGAAAGTTTCCGGCAAGCATGTTGAAAATAGAGACGACTGTTTATACTGCATTTTCCCAATATTTTACTAAGAAATGATGAACACATTTTTATCTATGTCATGAATGACATCTTTAAAAGCAATACCGGGGAAAATGTTTTTTAATTTAGTGCACAAATACAACTAAAAACAGCAAAACGGTATCCGTTTTTAACGTACGTGTATGCGCTCCCGTATCCGTTGTCAACGCGCACGCAAAACACGGAAGCCACGGTTACGCGTCACGTGAACACACAAAGTGTCGGCGTATCCGTATCCGTAGCCTTGCGAAACCTCTCTATTATAAACCTTTACCCATTATCACAAGTTGAATAATTTTACCGAGTCCATCTCACGGGTTTAGCTAACCTATGCCGTGATCTGTGTCAAAGAAGTCCGCTTCAGATCCATTTATTACAAATTGCAAATTCGAAGTAGCTGGTTGTGAAACAAACCAGTAATGGGCAACAAATCCGTGTTAACAAGAAAGTAAGTTGTAAATAGTGAATACAATGTTTGCTCTTTAATATTCAAGTCGCACTTTCTGTGGGGCTTTGTACTGGTGGTAGACAGCGTAGCTCTTAAAATAGTTGTTAGGGGCCGGGAAATATATCTAAGAGAACGCTGTGATGTAGACCCTCTTGCATTAGCCGCCATCTTTGATGTCAACAATGAAAACGTGCACGCAAACTGCAAACATATCTGTGTTAGCAATTACTTGTACGCGTGGCCTTATGCATGTGACGTCATTTACGTAGAACCACTGATCTCTAGTATAATTATTATATAATAGAGATCAATGCGTAGAACACACCAAGTCAGAAGTAGGTTGGTCATTGGCCCATCATGAGCGCCGCGCGTACATGAATGTGCGATTTTCAATGTTTTGTCATTTCGTCCAGAACGGTACAATCGTAATATTTGTTGATGTTTGTAAAATTAACGTTTTCCCGTTGGTTTTCGCGGAGACGAGCGCGTCGAATAAATTGACAAATCATAGTGCTTACATTTGGCAGACCGGGGCATTTATGTGCGTCCTACGTGGTAAATGAATTGCTCAAAGTTATCTTTGTTTTTCGGAACGTAATATATTGGTGTAGCCATTTTGTTTTGTTCCTCCACGAAACAACAAACTATACGCAACCGAAACGAGGCTGGGAGAAACAAAACATCGGGAGCCGATAGCTATTATGATTTGAAGTTCCTACTTCGTTCATAGGATTTTGTTTTGTAAATGGCCACAGCGTTATGAAGGTCTATAAGGTTATTAACCTCAAACTAAGGAACAAGTTAAGAGATTTTGTTTATGCATTTTGGATTCCAGGTGGTCAATTCAAACACCCACGCTCTAGGCTCAGGGTAGTACCATTACAGATTCAGATTGTGTAGTGGCTGTCAAAGTAAAGTATCAATGTTGATATCATACTAATCTATTCCTTTGTTACCGTCTTAATTGAAGACGCCAAGTTGATTTGTTTTTCAGTACTGTTGGGAGATCTAAGTGCGTGGAATGTGTACAGATATTACAGGCAGTAAATTTAAAACAGTGCGAATACTTTGAATACGAACTACGCATACTCAATTGCTTGTACATAGGCCTATCACTCTTACGTTCCATGGTCATTGGGTTCAATGACTGCAAATTCGCACTTGATCAGGACGAGTTGGTAATATGTACTCTCTGATACACTACTTCAGTTCTTAACAAGTTGTCTTCTTGAAACATAACGGCTCTCCAGATTGGAGTCTATACTTTGCATTTTCTATTCCCTAAGTATATTTTCCAGCTTATTCCCACGGCGCAGTACTTTGCCGATGGGTAAGTACTGTACATTAGCCATCCAAAACCAAACATATAAACGTGATGGATTTTCGCATCTTAGTTTAATCGATACGCATTTACATGAGATGTGTCACCAGTGGCTCAATGCTTTAGGAACACGAACACCTGTTCAAAGGTGAGTCTCAGCAGGGGATTATTTATCTTTTACTGACTCGTAGGCGACAGAACTTGAAAGGAAGATCTAAGGTACAACATTGGTAATTGCCAAAGACCTGTATCCACACATAATACATGAAATAACAAACCTGTGAAAGTTTAAGCTCAATCAAGCAAAAACTATTTCAAGGGAAGTTTTCCACCATGACCATCTTTATACCATGTAAGTAATGTGCAAATCTGTGAGCATTTATATTTTCAATTTTACCAATGCTGTGTACACACCCTTTAACAGCGTAAACTTTTAAAGAGCGACACACTATATAGACCATTATCAAGCTGCCACCACGTTGGTCATGTTCCCTGTATCTAATAGCAGTAATAAAGGATGACACTCATTGCACAAGAAAGGAACCAGACTGTTTTTTTTCTTCTTCTAGCCTCGGTTTGGTTACATGATTTGGATTGGAGACAAATCAAGATGGCTGCTTCGTGATAAATGTCTACTGGTGATGCACTCAAAGTCTAATGAGCTTGTTTAAAATAAAATGCGATATGCTTGGTTGGTTTTGGGAGTGTTACACATTCAAAATAGCATCGAATCAAGAAAATCATGCAGGAAAAAATTATCGAAAATCATTAGTCACTCACCCACACATAATTCTGAAACTTGGTATAATAAGTTGTAAGCTGTATATGTAAATATAATGAGAAAATAATGGCTAAGGTAGAAGCGGGTCATTGCTGCAAGAGAGAGATGTGTGTATTGGTATGCGTGTAGTCTAGTCGTGAATACAGCAAGGATGAACACAAAAGAGAATTGAAGAAATCAAACCCTTGCACGCAGAAAAAAATTCACTTGTTAATGAATGTGATTAAAATCCAACAAAATGTAATAGCGGGTACGAGACGGCGGCTGTAGATTTGTGAAAATTGAATCAAAAAGTGTTTAGAAAAAACACAAGAAGAATAAAATACCCGAGTTGAAGGATGATTTAGCGAAACAGTGGCATTGATGAAGGAGATACCATGTATGGTATCTCCTTCAACAATGCCAAATGTCTGTCACTTAAATGACTGGTTGGGGTACCAGAGAGGAGTGAAGAAGATGTTGGTGGTAACAGAGGAGAAGGCAAGGGAGAGCTGGTGAATAATGATCAACTAATTCAATGAAGAGGAGCAAGATCAGTCGACTTCAAGGGTGTAGGGGAGAGGGGAAAGGGAAAGAGATAAAGAACGACTTTGAAATGGAAACTGCTCCCGAATTACTACAGAGAAGAGTCAATGGGAAACATTGCGTCCAGACATTCTTTTGTGTTTTATTACATTAGATGTTGTGTCATTCTCTGGCACGATTTCACGATGAGTTCTTCGCGAAATCTCTGGACGAATCTGTGACCTATTCTCATATCTGCATATTGGGAAAAGCCCACGGCATGCAGTGGTGATAAACAAACTCGCGCTGCTTGTGTTGTACTCTCTCACCCTGTTGGAGCGATGTATAATAAATGAACAACCCGTCTCTGGTTTGATCAACCATGTAAATACCAATAACCAAACATGACCCGATCGTAACGATCTATACATCACACCTCGATATCAGATGTGTGGGTTTTGCCCCAAAACCACGGGACGGCGCCTCGGGGGCCTTTCCTATATCAAACCACTCAAAGAAATTTGCGAGAAAGTTTGTTGTCGGTCAAACTGTACACTTGATTTATTGCCAACAAGCTGCGTTTATAATGTTCATACTTCGAAATTATTTCTGCAACTACAAACATCAAAATGTGTTTTAAAGGCTGTTGGTTGGTGTTTAACTACACGCTCTCCAACTGCAGCAATCACTGCAGTCGCAAACTTACCAAGCAATAAATGACGCGTGATAAACATGCAAAAAGTGGAAATTGGCGTCAAAATGGGTTGGTACCTTTATGTTTCTACCGACAGATGTCCCTCACACTAACTTGACCCCGTATTTACTAATTTGCGCTATTTTTCTCCCTTTTTGTCCCACTATTGATTTTTAAATGTTGTGTTTCGAGCCATAATTTATAAATGTCCCCTTGTGTATAAAAGCCTACTCTCTTTACCTCACCCCTGTTCCCTTCTTGATTACTGTTCATTGTTCACCTTTTCCTCTCGTCTGCTCTCCGCTCGTTAGTTTTCAACCCACAAATGTTTAAAAAAAAACCTTACTGCTTCTGTCATACTTGTGTGTGGTGTAGTGTTGTCATTTTCATGTTTAACATTTGTAATAAGACTTTTAGGGTTATTTCTTCTTTTTGCGGAGTATCAACGTCAGATGCATTCAGCTTCGTTTCTCTGAAATTGCATTCATAAGGAGTCTGTGTTGGCGGACGAGTTGCAAAAAACTGCATAAACATTTTGTCCCAAGCCCAAGACCTTCATCAGAAATGTATTTGTGTTTCATTTTACATGAAGTAGACTTAAATTTACAATTCTCATCTCCAAGACGCAAAAAAAAAAAAAAAAAAAATCAGAGGAGCAAAACCCTTGAGATGTATTGCAAATGAAAAATTTACGAAGTCATGCACGTATTGGTCTTGACTAGCTGCATCTTATATATAATAAATAAGATTTCCTTAACATTTCAAAAAATGATGCCGGAGTTTGAAATAAAAAGGTGTGAAGTTGCTTCTGATTGATCTAAGGAGTGTGAAAGTGTGGTCAAGGAGATCTATGGTGAAGTGAGTGTGTTGGCAGAATGATGACGGGAGGGGATGGGGAGGATGGATGGATGTGACGGGAGGAGTGACAGGCGGAAGAGAGAAGAAACCTAAGAGGATCTCGACAGTTGATCCGTCTTGAGAATTGAGATGCTGAAGGAGAGAGAGAGAAAGAGACAAATTATGATGGCTGACACTTTTGTCATTTTGGGGGAAGAGCTTGATTTATGCGTACAAAGATTTTCTGGAATGTTATTTAGAAACGGTGAATGTTTCTGTTATGATGTTACGATCGTGGATGCACGTTTTAGGACAATAGAGGGAGTGAGTGTTTGTGGTCATGATCATCAGAATGAAGGTGTAAACGATGACCTACAAACAGAACAGTTAATGTCCCAGCGGCAATTACACACCCATATGAAAATAATTGTATGAAAATAGCAACAAATTCGTCTCGTTCCCTGTGTACATACATTAATAACGAATAGTTTATGCTACATACAGACTGAGAGTAAAGACTTTTCTTATTTCCAGACTATATCTCTAAGTATATCTAAAGCAAAACTGCACTGTAAATATTTCTTTAATATTAAACCCTGCTATGAATTGCCGATGGCCTGCTTTCCATTATTAAATGAAAACACTCCACTTCTGAGTGGAGACGTGAGGGGGGGGCAAAAAGATAGTGTGCTCGCAGCAAGGAAGGGCAAAAGGGTAACATCAACGCTACTCCCAAAGGCAGCTAACTTTTCAAACAACGGGTAAACAGTCGTACGTTATGAACTGCGGTTGAGTATACGGGCTATTATTACAATGTCTATACGCAGTGATAACTCGAGATTTGAACTCCACAAGGGAATTCTTTGTTCAACCTCGACCCCACAAGTGAATTCTTTTAAAAGAAAATACTAGAACGGCAATAGCAGGACCCCATAAACCGGATCTGTCAGATTGTGTGTGAGCGGGATTCACAAACGTGTGTTCGCACGGATTGGCACTTGTGGGGTCCTGACAACAATGGAACAATGGACCCCACAAGGTCATTTCAATAGGAACAATTGGACCCCACAAGGGAATTCTTCAGAAAAGGGAATAATAGAACAACAATAGCAGTACCCCACAAACCGGATCTGTAAGGGTGTGTGTGTGTGTGTGTGTTTTTTGGGGTTTTTTTTGAGGGGGGGGGGGGGGTGCACATTGTCATCCACCTCTCAAAATATTTTCTTTCAGCCTACATTACTGAAACAAATGAAGGTAACATTGTTCAATATTGTGAGATCCCACCCACACATTATCGTGTTTAAGGCATTTTATACCAGAGAGAGAGAGAGAGAGCCCTTATCCACTTCACAATACTCTGATCTTCGTAATCACGGGGCAAAGTACTTTATTTCGCCCAGCACACGTCAATCATCTCTCCACATTGTCCTTCTACAATATCTTCAAAAGACATCTTAATATGCGGTGAATTAAAATTCTGTCATAGCTTGAGAAAGGTTGCGTCGTGCTTGCGTCCGCGCGAAGACGACTGGCAAGATAGACCAGCTGTATCTCCCAGCTCTTAAGTGACATGATGTGTGCGTCAGAGTAGTTTTCAAATTTGGAGATGATATGAATTTTTTTTTATTGAAAGACGTGATTGAGTGTCAGCGAGAAAGGGGGGGGGGTGTAATAGAACAGGCTTGAGCTGTGGGATTTGCTCCAACCGAAGACAGCATGTGGGTGTTTTCACATTTTGTTTGTACAGCTTACTTACTGCCAGTGCGTGGAACGAGGTCAGCATTTAGCCGGACGCGATACGCTGAATTTCTTAGCTATCAAACGAGCAAACAAATCGCTTCACAAATTTTACCAGGCAAGAAAGAAACAAAGAAAACAGAAAAGAAAAAAAAAAACCAAAAAAAAAAACCCCAAACAAACAAAAACAGGCGAAGGAAACTGTAACCAAATGACCGTTATACTTGTAACTTTTTGTGGCTAGTTTTACTACTGGTTACATTTTAACGCTAGTTTTACTGCAGTATATCATTGCTAAGGGAGCATTGTTACGCATATTTTGACATTTTGAAATTGATCCTTGATGGTATAACGGTTATGGTTATGAGTTTGCCTCGCAGGAAGAAAATCTGCTCAGCATAATGCATTTTTCCATGCAGAATGTCGTATAACACCCGTGACTGTTCTGCTTGCGTTGTTTATGTATTTCTTCAGCGGTATGTTCTTCCCAGCAAAAAAAAGTGAATTTTGGGCTCAAGTCATGTCCCATGGGTTCGCTGGAAAGGTTCTTGAATTTCTTGTGAGCCATATTTGTTCTTAATTTTGACATTGAACCCCATTTGGAGTATTTATTATAAGAAACGTATGTGCTCATGTAATTTAATAATCTTATGAATATTGCTTCACGCATTTTGAGAGATAATTATGACAATCAAGTGTTAAAAAAGTTGTTCGAATTAGTCTAGCAGTTGCGAATAATGCACACTGAGCTTCATTTTCCATATTTTTGTGTGTAAGTTTACCGGGCTGCATTACTGCTACATAACATTAACAAGCCTCTGTATTGATGGATTGCACATGACATCATTGACCGCCATCTTTGATTACGCACAATGGAAATGCGCATGCGTGTACGCGCTGCGCATGGCTGTCAGCCAATGATAGCCTTTCACGTACACGCGTGTCCCTTTCATCGTTGATGGCGGCTATATTAAATGCAAGGGTCCATTCAGACGTTAAGCTGTTGGCGAGTTAATACGTCACGCGTTCAACTTCTGACCCCAGGCTGGTGTACATTTTATGTCGCTTTGTGTAATATTATAATAAAACTCTACTTCTTATATCATTGCTGTTAGCCATTTCTTCTGATAAAAACTGATAATTCTGACAATTAGATTTTTGTCAAAATATAGGATCGAACGGTTTTACAAAACCTTTAAAAGGCCAAACTCATCAAAAAGGGCCTTGAACCTACACTGATTATACTCTCTGCCCAATTAGAGGCATTTTTGAAGTATATAGCTAAGACTCAATAAATCAGGCGATTATTTCCCGAAACGAAAATGATCGTCTGTTTTCCTAATATAGATGCCTCTCTATCTATTGACATTTGCCGATAGTAAGGGCTTAGAATACCCTCATAGGCGCTTTGACAAACTGCCGGTTCCTGCTGTACTTAACCCGTTATTCCTTAAACCAACTTATAACCCCAATTCTGAAAAGCTGCTTACCGTGAAAACAACACTAAGTAGACAATAATCGTTTGTTAGTTTTTGAGACTTTCTTAGAGTAGACTGTACCAGAAAGCTGCAGGAAATAAGAGTGTGGGGGCTGGATTTCATGTTATCGTTCCTATAGTGTAATGATTACGATTTTGTTTTGTTAAATTTGTTTAAATGTTCCCGAGGAAGCTATTCTAACTATTTTGAGTTATTTGATATTTATCTGTATATTTTACTTATTTTTGTTTAACAACGCAATGTAGATGTGTTTGTTTAGGATAATAAAAAAAGATAAGAAAAATAAAAATAAAAAATAAAATAAATAAACATCTTAACAAAATAATTACTTAAAGAAACAAATTATAATGTGACTGAGAAAAGAGACACGCAATCAAAGAAGCATATTGCCTTTAAATCTTTGAAAATGTTGCTGTTTGGGAATAACCCCTTATTCTTTTAAAGAGTTTTTCCATGCACAAAAACACCTACAGTGTGTTGAAGTAAGTTTTTAGTAAAAAAAACACACATCAAGTTTCCTTTTGAAATACGGTCCACCATTTTGTCGAGTCAAAATTTGGTTCTACAAAATAGCAGACCGTGTTCTGTCATGAATTAAAAATAATAACAAACCGAAACAAAAAACAAACGACTTTGAGGGATGTTTATGTGAATCATTATAGTCTACTTTTGTCTTTCCAACTATTTTCTTTTAAAAAACAAACGCTGTCTAAAGCGCCTAATCCAAAGGCAACATGCCTCTTTAATATTGATCAAGTCCAGTCATTTTCAAGTAAAGTAATATTTAGATAGTTTATGGTGTTGTCCACTTTTATCCCAACCAACTAGCACGTGTGTATGGAAAAAGCGAGTGGTGGTAATTAGTGTCTAACACAATTTGAGGATTTCTAACGAATGAAAGTGCTTCAGAATGCATATTTTTACACAAAAATAAAAGAAATGTATCAATTAAAAGACAGCAGAAGGAGCAAATTACTAAAGAAAATTATCAAATTAAGTCAAAGTTTTTGGCCTTTTACATTGTACAGTTAATATAATACAATTTATAATTTCACTACTAATGTTACACTTCAAATGAAAATTTCCACTATAGTAAGAATACCAATTAAATAGCCCATCATAGTTAGGGCTTATATAGTCTGTATATCAGACGTATATTAAGATTTAATGGCCCACTAATACTATTTTCGGCATAAGGTTTACTGTGTACTGTGGTCATGTGGCACCTCAGCCAACCATCCCAGCCATGTCCTTCACCAATCATGCCGATAGTTAAACCAGCAAACAATGCAAAACATTCGAAAATAAACAAACAATTAATTACATCCTGAAATAAAACTGTACATAACGCATTCATCAATGTACATAAACTGTGATTATGATCCACGATTTACAACATTTATTTCTCCTAAATTCTACCGAGTGCACGTTTTTTGTACAGCATTGTCAATATTAATTAATGACCACGTTCTCGTTTTAGACTATTTGCTGTAAAGACACAGTCGTTATATCTGTATTACACAAAGCAGCACGTACGTGTAAATTAATGTCAACGCTTGTATTTCAAATGCATACATGTGTGTAAATATGTTCTCAACAACTTAGTGTTTAAATAGCACCTTGGAATTGTCAACTGGAATGCTAAATAAAGACTGGATTTGAAGTTATGCATGTGTGATATATCTTTTTTGTAAATATGCATTTGTGTACAGCTGTGTACCTAAACGAGGTTTTCAGAACGCCACAAATTAAAGAAAGATTCACGTACATGCTGTTATTTTAAATCCCATTATGTGCTATAAAATGTTTTATTTCTCCTAGGGAGACCGCCCACATAAAGCTAGAAAGCTCAGTTGGTAGAGCGCCAGCACGTTAATCCGGGGGTCGCAGCTTCAAGTCCCGCTCTAATCAAATTGTCTTTGTTCTACACAAAATTAAGATTTTTGTTTGTTACTCTTATCAATAAGGACTGATATAGGTCTGAGATTAGGAAGTTTGACCTTATAGTTCATCGTTTAATTCCTGTTTTGTTCATTAACATATGTTTGTATATTTGTTTGTCATCGTGTTTCTGTTTTTATATTTTTACTTTTTATTTAAACCATAAAGGGTATACCGAATCGAACAGGAATGTCACAACGGCATACTTTCTTCTGGTGGTCGGCTCCAATCACGTTTAACTACACTGTCGATGTGGGTGATGGTCCAACCGAGTAGTAAGAGTTGAATGGGTCCGGACTTCGGTCTAGACTCGACCCTTTGAGGCACTTTATCTACTCCGAATAAAAAACTAAAAAACAATGCTCTCACATAATAAAAATATTCAATTTTTCGACAGTGAAATTATGACCTAATGTTGAGTCTTTTAAATTGTCTAACAATCTGCCAAGTGCATGTGACTAACGATGTATTATGTATAAATAAAATGTTGTGATATATTTGAGTAAGAAAGTCTGTCCGGAGCCTATTTGCTAAATCCAGGCCGGTGTTTATACCATGCCATTTAATCGCAGGTTTCTCCCCAGATCTCGCCGGTACCAATTTGTACTCCTGGGAAGAGAGAAGCAATTATAATAAGTGCCTTGCTCAAGGACACAAGTGTTGCAACTGACCAGACCGGGATTCAAACCCGCATTATGTAACCTACAGAACTGGAGTCAACCGCCCTTTGCCGCTACGACACCCCATTATTTTTTTACTTTTCTCTGTAAGTGTATTGGTAAGATTGTTTAATGTGGGTAAAAAATGAAGTCCAATTCAGCAGAACCATCTCTTCTCTACAGATTATTGTATCCTTACATAGTGCCGATTATTCGATTACCGCAAACCGATCGATTTCCCACCGGTCACTTGAGAGTCATATTTGCTCTGACTCGATATCGCTTTCGATCCATCTGAGGCTCATCTGTCAACAACACTTTTGTTTCAATATAAACAGAGTCGATTCTACACTAAGAATCGATACAGAGAAATTGACACTTTCGCAAACAAACTGGTTTTTTCTAGTTTATTTTTTATAAAATTGAGTTAAGCTACTGATCAACTGTAGTAAAAATTACAAAGTTGTTGGAGTACAGTTTATTAAAGTACACAGGCAAAGATGTGTAAAGTCATTATATTTCGATCTTAAAAGTGTTTTCAAGAATCAAATTTTAAGAATCGATACCGTCAATTGCTTTGTTTGGGAAACTGCTCGCAGACACCAAGATTGCTGCTTATTTGTTAAAAAAAAACTAAAACATAATAATGTTAATCAGGTAATAACATGTATGCAGCTTATTTATTTAATTTCTTTTACCCCCTGTTTTAGGACAGACAACCAACAAAACGTTTTAGTTTCTAATATTTTTGACCTTATCAAAAACCTCATCCAGCCCCCAATTAATAAACATATAAACAAATAAACAAGTAAACAAATATAATACAGAAAAGGAGCCTTTCTTAAAGGCTGAACTCTTCTTTCAGCAAGATTTAGGTTACAATTCCGCAAACATCAAATTACAAATTGGAACTAGATAAAAATATGTAGATGAATTACAAAACAACTGCAATTTCTTGGTTTACATCCTTAAATCAAAAACAAGTTGACTTCGAAGCAGAAGTGACGATGTCTTTTTGTGGGTGTCCGGAAAAACAACAACCCACATTTTCTCGTTATTTCCCATGTGGCTTCAATTTTCATCAAAAGTGTACAGAGGGGCATATTGCCTAACAATCTCGTGTTTGACATTGCTCTATATTCTTTTTAAAGGTTGATCGTGCACTGAAACACCTACAGTGTGATGTAGTTATATGAGTAGTGATAAAGACACCCACAAATTCGCCTTTTGAAAATACAACCAGCGGATTATACGGTACGCCATTGTAGAGATGAGCTTTCAGACTACAATTCAACAATGACTTTTATTATCCTTACCAATCCTGTATAATACATTAAATTCTACTTATTTACAATTATTGATACCTATTACTTTAGAACCAAGTGCAATAAACCACCTCAACTCGTAAACAGTACTCGGTTTTATGTTCTCCTACACAAAAGCACATATTTAAGCATTCACTGATCTTCAATTCAGGTTTAACCGACATTCAAGTGCACTGCATGATCCACTAGCTACCTTGAAGAAGGCATATTCCCCAACAACAAAAACCAGAGATTGGTTTTCCAATTTAGGGGCAACTCGTCTATTCCGTTTGCTCTTCAACAGTTTGGGCTAATTTCGTGGAAAAGTAATCACATTTTGGAACCGTTCCCATGGTATGAGAGAAAATAAACCTGCGATTGGAATGACGGGCTCTGACCAAGAGGTATAAGATGAATTCAATTGCCCCGTGGGAGGCTGTGCTCAGGAGTATTCATTTACTCTCAGTTTATTTCAACAAAGTGTTAATGGCTGTTTTCCCCTTCGGCGCCATCTTGTAAATGTGTGCATTTTTAAAGAATGCTAAAATTTCCTAAATTGTTGTTCCCCCCTTTAGCTTTTCCCGAGGCTTTTCTAAAGTATTAAATCCCTTGATTATCCAAAGGCCCCCCAATTAATGTTTGTTATAACTGCAGAAGATGAAATATAAACATTAAATAAAGAACTGAATGCAAACCGTAATTATATTTTGTTGTTAAAATATATTCTGGCAAATACATAACTTTTAAAGAGGAAGGGAAATGTCAAATTCTATTTTGTGGTGTCATTTTTTAATGGATAGAGTCTTCATGTGAGTGGGGAAAAAGTGCAAATCTCAAACCTCACATTAAAATGGTCAAAATTGCCATTGCATTCAATACCCTACCAGTGCAAATTTTGGCAACATCCAAAACATCCGATGAAATAACGGGCATTATATATGGCTCTTTGCTCAACGTTTCGACAAGTGTACTCTAGTGGTCATCAGCAGACTGCTTACACTCCCGGAGGCCTGACCGATTTATGTGCAGGCTGACCCAAACAGTGATTAAAATTGTGATTTTTAACTCTGCGCCAAGTTGACCTATTTCTGGATCTTCGACGCAGATTCTGGGTATTCTAACACAGCCCAACAGCTTAGTACTGCACAATTTTACAGTTCAAGTAGATTAACTTTAATAATAATAGTAACGGTGGTTAAGTGTAACGCGGTAAGTCCGTGGCGCTAAAGAGATGCAAATAAAACAAGATGGGTCTACATTGAGTTTACAAAGATGACAATTTGAGCACACTCAGATAATAGGTAGGGAGGTCATTTTATAGTGATGGGCCAGAGTGTGAGAAGGATCGGGTTCCCCAGGAGTGGCGTGTGCGTGGAATGTGATGAAGTTTGGGTGTCAGATGATCGGAGCTTCGTGAAGACGTATGTGGTTCTGGATGGTGCTTTGCCACGTGGAGACTTCTAGACACATTACAAGTCTAATTGGTAAAGTATCAAGCCCTCTTCAGCTCCTCCAAAAGGCCCAATTTCATAGAGCTACTTAAGCAGAAAATGTTGCTTAACAATTGTCTGCTAAGCAGAAATGAGCAGGATACCAGTCACAAATTGTACATGAGACATGGTAGTTTGGCTGGTAACCTTATTCTGGTAAGCGAAATTTTGTTGTGCTTAGCTACTTTTTGTGCTTAAGCAGCTCTATGAAATTGGGCCTGTCAGGTTTGTGTAATATATAAATATATTTCTTTACCCTGCCTTCTCCCAAATGAAAATGTCTAACAATACAACACTGACTAGAGCACACACGTCTAAACCGTAAAGAGAACAACCTGCCGGTCTTTTTCACAGCCACCCCAGAAGTCACCCCGTAGAAGATCATGAACAAAGATACCAAGGTGTTACAATAACCTTTCACGCACAACATGCAGTGTTTTTGGTTGCCATGGTAACAACACGTGTGTGAAGCAAAGAACCACAAACGATCGTGTGTTTTTTTATATTGTCATTCGTGTAACGTCGTCACCGTGCGTACATTTAGCAATTAAGCTTGTAATAAGCTGCGTCTCCTTGTACACCGTGACTGTCCTATCGTTCAGTCTCGCAATGGTGCTACCGGGGCTGAATACTCCCAATGAGTTGCTGGTTGTTCGCGCGGTATTCAGGGAGAAGTAAGTGTTTTGCGTTTTGAAAATGAGTTTAAAGCTGGCTAAGTATTGACTGTCACAAGTATTTAGTGGATGAGCAATTTTCAAATATGCACCAATGTGAGGGACCACATGCCAAGAAGCGGTTGCGTTTTCTTTTGAAAAAATTGCGTCCTTCCCAATCAGGTTGATTTGATAACTTTATTGTTGATCATATTTTATTTCTGCATTAAAAGCATTAAAAGCAAGAGGATTTTAAAGAATGCACTCAACCAAAACAAGGCAAGATTGATATGTTCACGTTCACAAATCCGTACGTGCCTAAGCATATGACAATTCAGTGCATTGTAATCTTCCTAAGTGCTCAATGCAAAGACAGTTCTCGTCAAAAGAAAAAAAGAAAGAAGACTCATTGTTTCGTCACAGCGGCGTCATGTTGAAAATAGTCGGCACCAGTGTGAAGGAATCGCGCTGGAGGCAAGACAGGGGAGTCAGACATTATCTCGAATCTTCTTCTTTGTTTTTGAAACATCCCCACTTGAAGTTAGACTTAGAATCATTCAGTGAAGTGGCTGGTACACGTTTCCCCTTGAGGTGTAATTGATTTCAGTGTCTATTGTGTGGTGCTCCTTCATATGTAAAAACTAGCTAACTCATCCATTTCGGCATCATTATGCATCAGACACTCGGAGACTGGTTCAACACTTAACAAAAGATCCTTTATTACTACGCTGTCGCAATTTCTTATTTATTTATTTTGGTGTGTGGTTCGAGTTCCCAATGTTCAGTTGCAATGTATGATACCGTTTTTCATGACACCCAACAGGGATATGACTACATTATAAGTTTCTTATCCGGAGCTGCTAGTACATTGATGTCGAATTGGAACAAACCTGCAATATTGTTTCGTCATTAATAATGACGAGATTAATAGTGAATGATAACATCGAGTTCACACACCTCCTGGAAATATAGTCATGAATGTTGAACATGATCTAACATGATTTGCAAACAGCCACAGTGTAAAATAAATCAGGTCAGTTGCGCTTGCGGCACACGCTGCCCTTGGGGTTTTACATACCTTAACATAGTTTTAAAAATACATGGTTAATTTACTATGAAGATCATAACCTAGCACCAATGTTTTTTTCCGTCTCTTTCCATTTCCATATTTGAGTTGCATTGACTAATCTGATCTTTCTGAGACGGTCTTCGTTGATAGCCCCGGGGTGCGAAGCTCTAAGCCAACATGAATAATTCAAAGTAATTTTTACGTACAAAGTGTTCAAGGCACTTGCCGCAATTCCACAACGGCAGAGTGTCGTAAGTGCATTAGGTTTTGAGTAAAGGCGATTTTCAGAAATCATATCTGGAGCAAACGGGGTGTTTTTACCCGGTGGGCAAAACAACTGACTTGACAGGAGGTCCCTAGTTAGAGGTTAAAACGGATTGGCGTCTCGTGGGAGAGGCTGAATGGTTCCAATATCAAATTCAATATCTTGAATCCTTAGGTACTAATTCTTTATTGATATCCCGTCCTTGTGTCAACTCAGGTTCAAACTGATCTCTAATCCGGAGAAAAGCGACGGGAGTGTGAGCCATTATGACTCTGTGTTTAGCAACTGGTAAACCAAGCATGCGGTTTCGACTGGAAGTCGCCGGTGCAAACAGAGTTCCTTATTAATTTTGCATTGGATTCTGGTCGTGACGTACAGAGCCGATCGCAAAATAGAGACGAGGGGGAAATTAACCTTTATCTTTATCCCAGTCTTCATGCTTTGCTTTTCCTTTATTTTAACCAACATATTAAAGTGATACCAGTCTATCCAACTCTTTGGCCTCGATCTCAGCAATGTTTAGTAAATGTTTCCGGTAAAATCGTTACAAGTGTTTGAAATACCTTCTATATTACTAAAGCTATATTTCTTGTGAAAGAGTATACGTTTAACAAGCATATTGAATGATACTCGTGGGTTATCTCGGAAGACGACTTGAAAGACGACTACGACACTGCGGGGAATAACCATCACCGTCCCGTCAAGTAAATCATCCAATTCATTGCATCGCAGCGATAGTGTGATCAACCAAAATGGCGTAATGCAAGCGAAAGTCGATAAATAATAAACGAGTCCATATTGTTTTCTTTTTCATCATTTTACACGTCAGTGATTTACATCAACGCCATGTAGCCTGCCTAATACCCCCCCCCCCCACACACACAAAAAACCTCTTACCGACAACAACAAATTGTATTCCCCAAATGGACGTCGAAATCTAATCCCCACGACATGCTCGAAAAGGAAGACGTGAAGAGCTTCGGCGTAACATTGGAGAGGTTTAAAAAAAATAATGAGCCGAGAGTAGCCTCTCCCTCAAGAGTGAAATGGATGTTCGCGGTGTTTGTTCAAGTGTGATGACGACGAGAAAGGTATATGAGTAAGAGAATATTTTCATTCGAGATGGAGCATTCAATTTCTAAGGCGGAAGGGCAATCGAAGATAATGACTTCTCGTTGGTCCTATTCTGTTGTAATACAAGACGATCGCCAATATTATTGTCCCAAATCCTCTTGTTATCGCAATAGATTGAGTAGAAAAATTGATCATACTATGACAGATTAGTGCCGGAAAGTTGTTTGCGAGCTGGAAAATCGGAAAAGCTTTGAGAAGAAAAACAAAAAGGATTGAATAGTTTAGGGCAAGATAATTCATATTTACAGTAACTGCATGAAGCTGCGGGAAAGGTCGAAAAATATTTGTGTGAACCTTGTTGCCAAAACGATGAGTTAGAATAACACTTTTGTTCCGAACAATTTAGTTCCAAAGACTGCACCTGAATCCGGACGAACAAATTGTTCACGCATAAGAAAACTAGTCCTGCGTTTCATTTATTCTCCCGTCTTATGTTTCTCCGAGAGAATGCCAGCTGTATTGAATTATGTACAATATGCTTTGGAGTAGAAAATCCTATGTGACGGATGGTCAACAACTATTAAGATCTTCGAATCAAATGTGGCCCTGGATGTGGGCTCTGTTTTTTTTTTGGAGCAAAGAATTGAAGCAAATGTGATAACCTTCCATGTCCTGGGTGGTTGTTTCCTTTGCACACCTTGGTGAACATTTTCAAAAAGAGACTGAAAACTCATTAAAATTATTGACTGGTGGATGGATGAATGGATTTTGTAGATTGATCAATGGTTGATTGATTGATTGATTGATTGATTGATTGATGGGTGGACGGACTGATTGATAAATTGATGATTGTTTGCCTGCTTGATTCATTGTTTGATTGGTCATGAAGTTAATACGTTACGCGATTGTTAAACAAATTTCGTCATCTTCATTACGCTAAAGGGACATCAAGTCACTTTTGGTGGGCTCTTAGCTTTCACCGTCAGAGAGATGTCATGCCTTTTTGCTGCCCAGGGAAGCATAGGCCCTATCTACGGTTACCTTATTTTTGGTTACAGCTCACGAAATTCGAAATAAGTGGCATACCGGACAAGTTCACTTTTTGATGCTAATTTGTCTAATGCATTCCGATTTTATACCCGTAGGTGATCGAGGCCAGAGACCCTGGTGGGTTCATTTGGGTGAAAGGGGTAGTCCATCCAATGGGGAGTAAGTTTTGGTTCATACGGGGTAAGGGATGTAGCTCAATTCCTGTTTATTACCCTAAAGGCACTGGACACGTTTGGTAATTGTCAAAGACCAGTATCCTCACTTGGTGTATCCCAACATATGCATCAAATAACAAACCTGTGAAAAATTGGGCTCAATTGGTAATCGAAGTTGCAAAAAACCCCAAAACACCCTTGTTGCATAGAAATTTGTGTGCTTTCAATTGTTTGAGACTCAGATTAATTTGTTTTTATTCGAGGGACGGTTCTTTCAAAAAAGTAAAAACCAATAACAATAATACCTTCAAGAGACATTGCACCAATAAACAGTTCTAATGGCAGATGAACACAACAACAACAACATTACGCAAAAGAAGACCTTTTATCATTAAATTGCTAAAATTAATTCAATGGCCGACATTATTTTAGCAGACGATCCTCTTTATTAGAAAATGAGAACCTTTTTATTTCCCGCCATAATTCTGGAGTGTGCCAGTCAGAACTACAATAACAAGTTAAATATTACTTAATGCAGCATGACGTAACCCATTGTCGCCATGGCGGCGACGTGCACCGTACGTGACCCACTTGTGATCTCAACCGAGATTTCGCTATTCAAAACACGAATTAAAAGCCGAGATTATAAGAGAAAATCCGAGGCTGGTGGAATTTCCTTCAATGCAGAGGACCATTCAATGGAACCGCGTATACTAGATCTTCTTTATAAAACACGACATTTATGATCTTCCAAACTCAAGGCAGCCAAGGCGCTGGTTTGTTGTTATTTTAAATTTGATGCAGTTGGTCGGTAATCGTTTTATACAAGACTAGGTTATAACTCTCAAGGTATCATGCATTTATCGGAAAAGGGGGCTAAATGATAAATGTCCATTCCTCTTCTTTCATCAACTTGACATTATTACTACTAATGCATTCCACGAGTGGCATATCAATTAATTAATGTGGCCAAGTCGACCAATTGTACGGAATCAGTCGACTTGTCTTGAACAGACAACTTGTTAAAGTAGACACTTTAGTTTAAGTAAGTCGACTTTGCGAGATTAGTTACCTCGTTATGTCATTCATGAAGCTCCGTACAGTGCCGATCGTCTTGATAAACATATTCTCCTGAAAATATTGTAGTAGTTCATTGTATTTTATCAAGAATAAGGGCTAAGGCAGTAGAGTGTTTAATATGTCAATATTCTATACCAAGCTCCAAACTTTATACACTATAATATATAAAGTAAACGGAGTTGCAAATAACAAAAAACCGAGAATTGCATCGACACTTACTTTCAAAATGTTGTACCCTTTCTTCATTTGAAGGGAGTAAATTTACTGGTAGGCACGTTTTGTTAGCTATTATTGCACCAAACTCTACCTTATATTGATTCAAAGGCAGTAGACGCACAACATGTATCCGTTCTCCAATGATGTGACTTATATTGATTCAAATGGAGTTATGCATACATCAACATTTCATATGTTGAGCGTCAAGTTTTGTTTACACCGCGAGGCATAAAATATCAACCTCGATTACCACAACGTCAACACAAGATAACAATATCATGGGTAACTATGAGACACCATGCCGTGACACATGGAAAAGATTGACATGGGGAATATTGAAGCCGCTCTGCTGATTAAATTTTGCTGGTTGCTATATATAACTTTTGGAACTGTATTGACGATGAAATCCATTCCTATCACAATAGTCAGATATCTCCCCGGAAAAACAAAAACCAGTCTCCAGTTTTGTTAACTAGATCAATGAACTCGTCCTAAATAAAAAAAAAAACAACAACAACACTAAAAAAAAAAATCTAAACAATCAATGCTCTAGTCCTAAAAGAAGAAAGGCGAAATAAAAATAACACAAAAAGTAGACTAACTTTTGTTTTCTGTCTTTTACACGTTGAAATAAAGAAAGCTAGCAATTGTTGATACCGTTTACCTTTATACATTGAGGCTTTTTCTACTTTAACTGATTTAGACCTAGTGGTGCAATGCAGGGAAATTCCTGGTAAAGTTGGAATGTGTAATATCTTTTTTAGAGAGCGTAAACATGTCAAAAGCTACTTACAGTAGACCTTATTTGGTGAATAACATTACGCAGATATCCAATGTGAACTTTAAATCATAGAAGAGCGTGACAATGCCATTTGGGTACGCTCAAAATTCCTCGGTCTGGTGATGACCAGGAAGGATAGAAAGACAAGAGGAGCTATGTTTGGCTGAGTCTAACGCAAAGGCTAAACCACAATTGCCCCCCAAAAATAAAATGCATCACTATACACGAATTTTCAGACATGTTTGACCCGAAATATTTACACGATCTAGTTCTTCTATTATAAGTTAAATTTAAGATATTGCCGAAGCCCCTTTGGGATTTTATTATTTAAGTCAATATATTCCTTCCTCATTACAATTGTTGTTCTATCCAACAAATACGAATCCATTTTACAAGAGAGTGATATCCGCCGACGTACCGTGCACAGAATGGCAAATCAATTCAAATGGTGATATAAAGATTGGCGTAGACGCTTCTCAAGGGGTGTTCCTTTATCGACAAGTTTGCGAAGTCGTTTGGGGAATGTACGCTGCTATGTTGGTTCTTGCGAAGAAACGATTCGTGTCGAGTCTGTCCCACTATATGATCATGCGTGTGAATAATTACTTTACAGCTTACCACCCACGTACGAATCAGAGGCGGTCCCAGATGGCAACCCCAACAAACCAACCGCCAAGCCCACACCTCGGCCGGTACGAAGCATTTAATCATTTTTTGTCAGTGAAGATTATTTGTCAGGTTTCGTGTATACATCAAACTTATAACAGGGTGAGTTATGTATCAATTGTTTGGATGAACATTTTCATTCAAACCTCTGTATGGTCAAGGGCAGTCTCGCTTACATTTGTAGCACACTGTATCGAAACCCACCCCTGGAAGGGAAGTGTCTAAACAAAGGGGTCAGCGACGAGGAAGAATGGCTAGATCGATCACCCATGGGAACAAGGTTGGATCAAGGGCCCTGAATCCGTAACAACGTGGTCGTACTCGGCTAAACCAGCTTCCCTTACAGAATCATCAAGGCCCTTTTCGTCAAACAACCGACGGACCCTTAAAATGTAAAAATCATCAAAGATGACAAACGTTAGCAACAATCAGGGAGGATTGTGGGATACATGACGTCTCGTGCAGTCCATCTAATCGGGGGTGAAGTCAACTGTGGCTGTCTATGCCCATTCTGTGTAAATATTTTGTGTATGACGTCATGCATATTCCCACCAAAGTGCTCAATGTGTGTAGTTATCTCCCATTACGAATAATGGCCGTCATTTTGATCCACACATTCGACATTCATTTAAACTTCTCGGGGCAACGTTCGCATTCCTTTTTCTAAATGTAAGATTATTCACAATTGAAATATTAAAATGAATTCACTCTCCATGTGTAAATTATAAATTTCCATCTTTCAATTCTGTTCATGGGGGATACAAATTAATAAACACCTCGAAGAGTTTATGCTTATGCACTCTGATTGGTCGAAGACTAGTTACGTGGGGTGCACGTGTGATACGACCGGCTCTGTGAACTACGGAATAAATGGCCCCCCAAAACAAAGCACAATGTTGTGTAAAATGTACTTGTTGTGAGGAAACTATCAAAGGAACTGTTTTCTTGTGTGTGTATTGTTTGTTTGTTTTGCTTCTTTTATTTTCTTCTTTTCGTTTGTTGGTGACTGGTCGCTAATTGGACCTCGCATTTAGTTCGGTCCATAACAGCGGCCAGCCACCAACCCGGTCATTACCACGCACTGAAGACCGGGCCATCGCACTGTTATTACCTATTTGAACAGCTTTCTGGTCACAGTCTCCCACAAGTATCTGGTTATCTAGACACAATTTTCCATTAGACTTTTCTATTTGTAAAGATTCCGATACTATCTTATGAGTTACAAGTAAACAGACTCATCAATTCAACCCTGCATGCAGTGAGGGCCGCTGTCAGCACGTATTGACATAATTTATTTCAATATTTCAAGCACACTGGTCAGTTTGTGCCATAATATCCTAAGCTGGACCATGCAACAAGTCTTTAGAAGGGGTGTCACTATCAATCAAACTAGGTCAGTGATTTTGTAAGAAGGGGCAGGACATAACTCAGCCAGCATCCTTTGTTTACAAATCTGTATGTCAGTCGCCAATGGTAGGTGACACACAATTAGAAAACTTCATCAATTAAGTAAACAAATAAGCTTAAAATAACAAAGGCAATACCTAGACATAAAAACAAAACACTTTGATAAACAAAGAAGAAATCGATCCAACAAATTGGAAACAAGTATTTATGCCTAGGTCCCTGTTCCACGGGGTTCCGGTTGCATGTTGCCAAGAAATTACCACTTACCCCTACTCCAGAGCAGGGGTGGCTATTACCACTTACCCCTACTCCAGAGCAGGGGTGGCTATTACCACTTACCCCTACTCCAGAGCAGGGGTGGCTATTACCACTTACCCCTACTCCAGAGCAGGGGTGGCTATTACCACTTACCCCTACTCCAGAGCAGGGGTGGCTATTACCACTTACCCCTACTCCAGAGCAGGGGTGGCTATTACCACTTACCCCTACTCCAGAGCAGGGGTGGCTATTACCACTTACCCCTACTCCAGAGCAGGGGTGGCTATTACCACTTACCCCTACTCCAGAGCAGGGGTGGCTATTACCACTTACCCCTACTCCAGAGCAGGGGTGGCTATTACCACTTACCCCTACTCCAGAGCAGGGGTGGCTATTACCACTTACCCCTACTCCAGAGCAGGGGTGGCTATTACCCGAGGTATGCCCATTATTATGATAGAGTCCTTGGGAGCGTTAAATGTCAACAGTTTTCAACTTACTTGAGGGTCTGAGTCCCGCCGACCGCCCACACCCTTTGGACTTATTCTAAGCCCGGAACCGCCCAGATCTTACAATTCAGAAGGTTTATGTATACTATGTGTACCATCAGAAAGATAAAACTACAGGTTTTGACACACCGTTGACTTTTTCTTTCTCCCTTTGGTAGTTGCTTTGCTTCTTTCAAGAAAATTTGAAGGCTCAAAGAGGTTTTGAGAGATTTTCAAAATCGAGGAAATCCTGAGATATCACATGGCTGTATCATAATCAAAATTTATGAAAAGACAAAAATTTAAATAAATAATTTAAATAATAAATAAATTAGAGAAGGCCTAGAACAAGGTTTTTAACCTCTAGGACAGTAATGGCATGAAATCTACCGGGTTTACCGTGTACCGTCTCTAGATATCTGTTTATTCGGGGGGAAATAATTCAACTTCACATGCATGTAAAATGTATGAGCCAAAATCATTTCATGCAGAATTGAGAAATGTCTCATTCAAGCAAAGCTTGATTAATGCGTAGTTTGTTTTGGTTTAAAGACGGCTCCAATGTTAAATTCAGTTTTGTGATGCCCTCCATTTTTCCAATAGATAGAGTCTTTATGGAGGCGTTAAATGTCAAAGAATTTGATAGATACACTTCCATTTTGTCAATACTAAAAAACGACCATTGATGTCATGTTTCATGGATAGGCCTATGGGTTTTTATATTTTTTTGCACGGGAATTTTTTGGTAAAAATCAATCAAAACGGCATTAAATTTAACATTTTGGCTGACACAAAAGGTCTTTTTGGGACGTACAGACCCATTTGTTGTTGCTATTTGATAAGAGCATTTAAATTTAATCTCCCATTTTTATAAATCTACTGTTTGAAAATGAGTGCTTCGCAAAAATGGATTTGACCTTGGAGCCCCTCTTTAAAGTTTGCAAATTTATGATGAAAATAATCTAATTATTAATAGATATTGCGTTTCATTAGATACTGAGCGATAGGAGAAAAACCTGGTCCAGAAAACTACTACATGCGCCTCAATGTTTTTGACAAACCTTTTTGTCTGATCCATTGTGTTCGACAAACCTGTCGGACAACCCAGTATATGGACAACCCAGTATATGTCCACCCCATCAGGTCCGACAGACTTTGCCGGACGTAACAGCCCTGATTCTGCCTTACGGTGCGTGTATATACAACGAATACAGTTACACGAGTGCTGTTCGTGCACAACCGCAAGCGCAACAAATTTGACGCACACATCACTTTTTAATAAATTGAGTGAAATAATGCTCAAGGTCTGCAGCAATTTGGACCATTCCAGATCAATAGGTTATTGAGAGGGTTATAACCATAAGAGCTGACAACGACGGATGAAAGCACCGACTATTGTGAAGAATAATGACAGGAGCAAGGTCTTGTCTGAGCTGAAATTGATAACTGTGCAGGAAAGACACTCTCGAGAAATAACCCAAGACCTCAGAGAAATGTGTCATGGCAAGAGAAGAAGGAAATGAGGCTCCGTACGAAAGGGACTGTACGAAAAATATAACATGGGACCGAATTTGGAATGTCTGCAAGATGGACTCTTTGAAAAGTTTCATCAAGCACAAGATTCTAGTGAAAGTTTTCAATAAAAACAACTGAAATGGTTACCTTTATTCGTTTATTGATAATATAAAATTTTCAAAAAGACGTAAGAAAAAAGGCTCCATAGAAAAGAGACTCCGTAGAAAAGAGACTTTATGAAATTATTACGGTTTTGAAATTGCTGGAGGATGAACTCTTTGAAAGGTTTCATCATTCACAAGAACCTACTGAAAGATTTCAATTATTAAAAGACCTGAAACGGTCGCCTCAATTCGTTGAATGATAATTTGAAGAAAAAAATAATAATCTAAAAGGTAGAATAAAAGAGGCTCCATATGAAAGAGAATGTACACAATTATTACGGAACCGGTTTTGAAATTTCTGCAAGATGAACCCTCCGAAGAGATTCCTCAATCACAAGATTCTAGTGAACGATTTCAATCAAAACACCTGATCATAGACATTATGCAGAATGGTAAACGGAAATGCTTGCTCCCTTTTCCCCCGGCGAGGTGTAAAATTCACTTCTAAACATTGAAAATAGGTCCCCAAACAACAGGATCAACTGTCATAAAAGGTGCAGTCGCACTTTCATTCACTCTAAAGGACAGATTTTTGTACTAACTTCTTTGAAACGCTAAGCTTTTATCCATGCAAATGAAAAACTGCTCTATTTTGTGAGTATTTTGTGAGGGGAATCTTTGTTTACAAAATGCTTTTGCATATAAAGGTCCCCCCGCCCAACCCCAATAAAAAAAAACTTTGACGAGGTCCAACGTTTTATATTGTATTGTGTAGTATGTTGTATATTACTAGGGCAAGTCTGAAACGCAGTTATTTTATTTTGTTTTTGGAGGGGGGGGGGGGGGTGCTACTTCTTATGATGGCCAAACCCTTCGGCGATTTATTTCTAGTCAAATGAGACAGTTTGCTTGAGCTATGTTCTCCTATAACAATTTGCGGCAACCTGTTTGTTTCTAGAAGTATGCTGATCGAAATCCACGGTTAGATCTCTTTCTTGATCCAGAAACTGATGA
This sequence comes from Leptasterias polaris, assembly GCA_037783415.1. Taxonomy (NCBI): domain Eukaryota; kingdom Metazoa; phylum Echinodermata; class Asteroidea; order Forcipulatida; family Asteriidae; genus Leptasterias; species Leptasterias polaris. Next base: position 68,647 of record JAZGTN010000225.1, read on the forward strand.
GTCCGTTGGGGGGGCATTGACCGTCCTGCAAGGCTGAGAGTCGAGGGAGATGTCTGGGAAGAGCGCCAGGGAGAACAACCTGACCCAACATTGAAGTTATAATATCGCGTAGATGTCACCGAAGGCCTATCTAAATTATTTAAAATAGTATTCGCTACTTGCTTGAAGTCATTTCAGTGTGATAGAGTAAATGTCTTTTAAGGGATGCCAGCTTAAAACAGACCACAATCGGCATCGCTGAGAATCAGTACTTCATAACGAAATCTTAGTTATTATTATTATTATTTATTTGACCAAGACAAACAAAATAAAAATACAAAGAAAGTACAAAGAAGATAAAATAATATTTGGAAGTAAACCAACCAAGAAAGTAGGTTCAAGAAAAATAATCTATAAAAAGTGTGAACAAATAATAATAATAATAATTAATAAATATGTAAATAAATTGGTAAACAGATAACACTTTAGAATAAAAAATAAATAAAATAAATACTATAAATAAATAAATAAGTAATTAAATAAATAAGTAATTAAATAAATAAATAAATAAATAAATAAATAAGTAATAAAACGGAATGAGCGAATGAGTGTGGAGCATGCAGGAGGGGAAAACAACAAAAAACTAGGACAGAAAACACAAGCAAACAAAGACAAGTCATGCGGGTCAGGGACAACAAAAGTAAACTGAATCACTGTTGCTCGGAAGCATGCTGCCCCACTCATGACCTGTAACAATAAAAGGATTAACTTAACCCTCCATGTTACACACAAAGGACAGACAATCTGAGCCAACAATGTCTGTATTCACGACCTGCATGCTCCCAAGTGAACATCTAATACAAAACTGGGTTTAAACAACGTCTTTTTGATGGCGGAGGTTGAAATGTTGGAAGAGGATGTAAAACAGCAGACTCCCGAGTTTGGGGAGGAAAAGTGTCCCATAATCTGGGAAAATGATGGGAAGGAGAATGGAATAGCGAGTCAGTGCGAGCAGAAAGATGATGGAATTTGAGTCAAGATGACCAGGATTAATGGAAATACTAGCAAGAATTGATTCGCGCAGTGACAAGTACCATGTAAGACCTTGAACACAAAGGAACTGAGCAAATAGTCACGCCTGTTTCAAGTTAGAGGATGCCAGTTTAAGGTGACGCAATCTATCCTCGTAAGACATTTCTCCACGTCTTTGTTTCAGAGCAAGTCTGGTAGCTGTTCTTTGAACCCTTAGTCTTACGCTATATTGATAAGTTTGAGATGTGAGATTTTAAAGATCAGTTTTGTGAAATGCCTATCCTGCCTTATAAATAATATTAAACGGTCGACAGTCAAGGCATGAATCTTACATGTCGCTTCCTTGCCGCAAAGTTATTCCAAGGAAATTCTTTTAAATAAACATAGTTACTAGCTAGGGTAATTTTTTTATTGTGGATTGGTTGTGCGGAAGTGCTCAGTTCTAAGCACATCATGTAGATTCACACGCCTCTTTCAGAGGCGATACTTTACTGTCAGAAGTCAAATTCATGTTTTGGTTTAGATTTTGTTTTCTCTTGCGTACACGTTCGCGTCCTATCCTTTTAGGCTTATGTCAAAACCAATTTGTGAAATGTATTTATGGGAAAAAAAACCCCACCAAACACTTTTCAAAAGTCGATAGTCATACCATATTTTTGACATAATTATATGGAAGTGGGCGTAAAGGCAAATCAAACAAACATCGAAAGTCCTATATAATGCCACCTTGGGGCACAGTTGTAGGTAACAGTAGCACGAATTATAACCGGTAATTAGCTCTCACATAACTTAATGTTGTTGCTCCTCTACACAAATAATTGGATAAGCCCGGGGATACATTGACCAATCACAGCCAGCCAAGGACTACACCTGGTTGAACCGATGAAGTCACGTGCAGATTAGACTTGCAAACTGCCGTCACATGAAAAGTTTGCCTGTGGTTATTGTTCTATAAAATGCAACGGCTGCATCCTTAATGATGACTGATGTGTGATCTTCGGCGATTTTGTAAGTAACCTACAAATCTGGTTGTCGTTCTTATGTTTCTTGCTGACGGCAAAACACGAATTGAGATGAATGCTGATACTTCCTTCGTTAAAGACGAGATGCATTATTTAATAACGTTGTTCCAAAATGCTGTATAAGCTTACTCTCTTTGAATCAAGGTAAGGTACAGCAAAGACTGATTGAGATTCAATGACTGCGGCTTCTAGTGCCCACGCTCTCTATGAATCAATTAAAGATACAGTAATATAATGACGCTGTTGTACTCGTGCTCACTCTACTTGAATCAACATAATGAACACATGTTGTTTGTTTCAAACTGCTAATACTGGGGCCCACCATCTTCGATAAGGCACACATTTTCCAAAGACGACAAAAGTAATGCTGCTGCACTACATCTGACCCCATGGAGGAAGGAAGTTTCCATACTTCACTTGAACATATAACAAATTCCCAATGTATAAAACTGAAGAGCTCTACATAGTGGAGGGACTTTAAACACAATGTGGACTTACACACGTCCACATGCTTTATCTGTGTACACTAAGAACGAATGAATGTCCACAGAGTGCATGCAGCACAGAGCTGCTTGTTCTTAGGTGGGCTAATGGGAATACAACACAAGTCTTCTCTACTTCTAATTTTTACTTCCTTCACTACGTGTATAATATAGAACAATAAATAAAAATGTTAGCTCAAATGACGGTCATGTTGTCAATAAACCTGTGATGGACGCACAAATTCGGGCAAGATTGTAAATGGGGTTTCTAATATCAAGCATCCCCGTCTCCCTGTAATAGTTGTGTTTCAACGTTAATTTAAACCAATTATTGGTATAACATTGAAAATGTATTCATAACAACTTGCTATGTATTTTTGAGTTCAATAATTGTGTATAAATATAATTTTAGAAGAAGATTTTATTTCATATACAAATATAGCCTTCGTTCACTCACGGCAATGTTGTATTCCGTTTTCGAGTCTATATCTGACCGTTCCTTTTAACTCGGATTCTATAAAGTATAAAGCATATAAACGAACAATGGCGTTTTGTTTTTATAAGACTATAAAGAGGGACATCGTATATGAAGGACAACAGTTTACACGCAGCAATTTATCTGTCAATTTGGTTTTTATTAATAAGTGTTTTGTTAGTTTATTGCTTTGTATTTTCCCGGTTTTACAAATTGTTTGAATCATGTACGCTGGCTTTAATTAAATCGCAATCCATATTGAATAGGACTGTAAAATATATTTGGCCTTTGCAAATAAACCCACGGTGATGTTGATTTCTGTCAGAAGATTTAATTGACGGGGATTTATTTAGAGGAAAAGTCCAGAGGAAAACAAACCGAATGCAAGTTATTTTGTTTAACATAATGTTTCAGTTTCATTTTGTAAACAGTTGTTTTAGTTCATGTCGATAGGTTTTTTAATAAATTAATTGTGGTAAAGTTAGAAGGGTGTGAACAACACTCTTGGTAAAAGTACAAATATAAAAGTTCACAGATTGGCACATAAGTTACATGGTGTAACAGTGGCTATAGTGAGAATCTCCCGGCGAAATGTTTGTGGTTAAAATGTGACTGTTTTCCAGAAATGAGTCAAACAATTAGTTTTGATCTCGCGAGTTCAAAACTCAATGTTTGAAAACAGCGAAAACAGATAAGGTTTATTTCCCCAATTTGTTTCTCATGACTCTTATGACCGACTGAGCTGAAACTTTCACACAGGTTTGTTATTTCATGTATTGGGTCACATCAAGTGTGGATACTGGTATTTGATAATAACTAATGTGACACATGGGCTTCAAGGGGCATTAAACTTTACAACCACGGGGCTTTCATCAAGTAGTCCCGAACTGTTTGCCTATGAATTTTTATATACTAATCAGTTTTCTTTAAGGACCTGCATTCCCACTGAATTCGGCTATACTCTGTGTACTCCCTTTCGAAGGTTAATTATGGAATGTTGTTAAGCAAACGATTTTTATATAGGGTAATGTAATTTAATTTCTACTCCATGAGCACCTTGGGTAAAATTATTTATCTGGAGGTTGATTCAATCAATCGAGTTGCTTTATATTATAAATAATTGTTTTCATTATTTTTATCTCCTCCTTCTCTCGCCCTCTCTCTCTCTGCTACGTTGCCTGTTTGATTAAATCGTCAATATTTTTTGTCATTTTTTTCCCCCGAATTTTTCTTCAGGCACTAGCCTGGTTTTAATGCTGATATGATCTGGACTGTCTGCTAAACTTTCCCGATAACAAACCAAATCGGAAAATACATCAGGGGACAGCAAAAATAAGAAGAAGAAAAAGATAAAAAAGTGTGAGTTGTAGGGGGGAAATTATATATAAATACACCTTGAAGTTTGATACCTGAAAAACATATAAATGATTTCAGTCGAATCAGTTAAAAAAAGAATTGTTTAGGGACTGTAGTCTTCTCACCAGCCGCAGCTACAGTCCCCTGTATTTCACGCCCTAAACTCGCCGATTCGACTCGAGGATACCTCTCTCGAGACATTCGATTTATCTCTGATCCATTTATCGACAAAAGACTCGACCCATTTTTCTGCTTAGTGTTGGACTTGGCTCGAAGGGCTGTCGTGAATAAATGAAACAGTCCAGAATTGTTTCCTGTCTTTGGTTATTTCTCAAGTCCCCCCCCCCCCCCCCCACACCGCAATCTCCAAGGTTTACTAAGACAGAACAGAGAGCGGTGGCAGGGGATGTGTTTTTTTTTTCATGGCCGGGTTTCCAGGAAGGACACGGTCTAGTTCGGGCACGGACGACCGTGGAAGGGACAGCGGACAATAGGTAAAGCAAAGACATGTGATTTGAGGGCGAAGCATGAAGGTCGTGTAGAAACTCATTAACGACTCTTTGTGTCAACTGAAACTATTAATCACACGTTCCTCATCACATAGTGATGTGCGTGTGCGACGTTGACGCTTGTTGACGGCTTACATCTCACGTTGAAGGCCAATCAATCGACATCTCCCTAAATCAAAGGAAGGGCTGTCGATAAAGTCCGTCAGGAGAAGGAGAGTCAAATCCAATTGTCACTTAGCTAAAGTACTACATCTCCCCACGGTTCAGCCTTTTCGCATTTCATTTTAAAAATCCGACAATTCACGACTTTTTCCCCAAAACCACAGCAGTAAAGAAAGGACTGTTTACATACAGTCATGTTTCTTTTATTAGATGAACAGAAAAAACTAAATAAATACGCAAAGATGAAAAAGGCAAGAGATGAGTATTGCCATAGAACCTCCACGTACGGCATTACTGTCATTACATTACGGACATGATGGGGACCTATTGACCAAGCATGCTCTCCAATCCCGGAGACTACAGAGAACTTCGGTAATCCGCAGAATGGCTTAGTGGGATAATTCCCAAACCGAATAATTCAATTTATGAAAGATGAAATGTTCTAAAACATGGGGTGAATAGTTGACGATGAGAGACATTTTATTATGCTCATCGTAGGATCCCCTTAAAGTCTGGCCACATGATGCTGTCAATTTATTACCGATAAATTGAAAAGCTAGTGTGTGTAAGGGGAAAAGCGAAATCATACATGTAGCCCTGTGCAAACAGACCATAAGATGAGACTAGTGTGACCACAAAAAACATTTTGATGGTAATATACATGTATGCATCATATAGAGTGTTTTTTAGAGGACACGCAAAAAAAATAGTAGAACCGGAACGCTCTCAAAGTGTTCAAAAAGCTTGAGGTTTGATATTATAAAATTCTTCCCTTGTTAATGGAGAATCATGTATGGAAACTAAGGCTTAAAAAACCGTATGAAAACAGCTTTTCTCCAAAAGACCCTTTTTGTCTGTATTTTGTAGGACTGTAATGTGTTCCCTCCCTTGTACATGAAACAATTAAAACGACTGCAGGAGAGATGGATATAGTGAACGCCTCCATAGTGATTCTTTAAGAAAAACGCTGTGTTATACATGACTGTTTAATACTCCCTTCTCTTTTTGTGATTCTTTTCTATGAGCGAATGGAAAATGATCAGTGAATTCAAAACCAATTTTCTTCATTCAACACTTTGTTAGAGTTTTGCGTTTGGAAAAACACTTCGAAGCCTTTCATTTGAATACCATCGTTACATACACACGCAACAACTGAGAATACTTAGATACAAATAGTCTAAAGTGAACTAGATCTTTCAATTTCATTTTTTTGTATATAAAAAAAAAGTATTTACTACAATGCAACAAATGTAAGCTTCACCCCTAGTTCGACTATTGGTGGCGCACTATATTACATTTTGCTCCCCCTCCACAGACAAATGTTATGTAACAGACTATTGTGTCAAACGATTCGACAACCTGGCCTTTCACCACCATGTATTCAAACACCAGAAGAGCAGTGCATTAATTTTTCGATGATGGGATTCAAAATCAACAGAGCGTGGTTTTGAAGACGGGGATGCATGTGAAAGCAGGTGACAGGTGACAGGTGAAAGATGATAAATGCAACCATGTATTGGAAAGTACTTGAGACGGTGAGAGCAAATTAATTTTAAATCCTAAGATTTTTGACAAATCACAGTATACATAGTCCTATAATATTTGGGGCTATTCTGGAGTAATTTCTTGTTTATTTTTGTTGTTTACCAAAATGCACTGTAAAGCAAAAACATTCTTTTGAAATAGGTTGTCGTTTGAAATACATCAATTCAAGTGTCGATGGTATCACACAACATCGGTGTTCTTAAATACAGATAAAGAAAGAATTACACTAAATATTTTGCAGTGTTTTTATTTATTTATTTGCAGTTCCATTTAGACAGGATAGCCGTATGATTACAACTGCTAACTCTAAGGGCCCCGTAATCAATCAGGGAAACGAAAATAGTAAAGTACAGATCAATCAAGAAAAGCCAAGACTACAAAAAATTAATTTTTTTTGACAAAAACACAAAAAACAACAACACCCCAAAATCCATTTGAATATACATATTTTAGTTGCCGTAGCTAACTAAGGCGAGACAGGCATTAATCCCAAAGTGGTTTAAATATATTCCTCTCTTGTTTAAAAGGTAAAATTTTTATATAGCTGCAACATTTACATAAAAGTAATTTCCTGGACATGAACAAAATAAACATTATAAAAGTTTGATTATACAAATGCATTATTTGGACTAAAGCGTCAAGTTAAATTTTTTTCGGTAGTGTGTAATCACCAATAACAATGACATCTTAAAGTTTTATAATTTCTGTATTTGTGTGAGCGGTTTTTTTCTTTTTCTTTCTCGTATACTGGAGAAATCGCTCGGCTTCAGGCAGGCTTTGCGTGTGGTTAACATGCATATAACATGAACACAAAATCGATTATAATATACAGTTGTACGTCCTGTGAGGCGATTGTTTCGAGATGTATTATTTCGATCGTGTGTGTCACATCGGTCGGCAAGGACGTGTAATATTACCTAAGGCGGTTTGTCATTTTCAGACTATGAAGATCTCTGAGACAGAAGAGGATTTTTCTCTTTCCAGCTCTCCTCTGAGGCCCATAATCTTCGGAAACTGAAATCTCGAGGACATTTTGTTCTTGAAAACTTGCTCTTAATGTAGTGCCTTCAATTCAAGAGTACCGTACGAAGTCCTTATCTATTACTCATGTGGATGTAATTCAGTCGTGAAGTGTCTAGGATTGGAATCTAAATTAGTCGTAATTGTGGCTCTTCAGCATTTCTCAATGCTAGCATTGTTTATAAAGGATACATTAAAACCTTGCAGCAAGAAAAACATAACAGCACCCACGTGGTAAATCCCAGCCATGATATATTCCATGATATCCTCCCCTGCCATAACACACAGTCTAGAAGGGGTGTCAATCTACAGGGGTTGGTGACTTGCGTAAGAGGCGCTGAGAAAAAAATAAAAATTAAAAATCCTACCATTGCGCCTGTGCATTGGTCTGTACACAAAGCAATGGCCGCCTGGTTAATGTCAATGACACTGAGGTCACGCGTGCGGTCGTCAAAAGTCCTGGACCCATTGAGTTGATTGAAAACATCTGTTCCCCAACTAGCTGGGAGTCCTTTGATGTCTTGCCGTCATTTCTGCGGTTAGAAAATGGGAGATAAGCGCTCGCAAGCCCTCTTAAGTGATTTATTACGTGTGACAGTCGCGACTGACAGCCAGCTGAAGATATGTTACGCTGAAACAGGTGCCTCGTTTGAAGGAATATAATAAAAACTCAGAATATTTGAATACAAATCTATAAATACAAACAACCAATTATCTACAAACATATGCTGTTGTATGTTTTGAGTATATGAAAATAATAATACATATAAAAAACAACATAAACAATTAAATTTAAGCATGATACGATCGTGATTCAATATTGATTATTGATGGGATATAATAATAGATCAAAATTAACAATCGCAACTTTACATGCAGTGGTCGACTCCACAAATGTTGGTATTTCTGAGTCACTATTAGTTCCAAATCGAAAGATTTGACGAAATTTGGCAGAGGGCGTTAGTGTCAACAACATGGCTTATTTGTTAACAATTAATTTACCATGACTTGTAGATCAGGGGAAAATGGTGGGAAGAATCATGGACAATGCATGCTATGCGAGGCCACTGAGAGCGTTGGCTGTATAATATTAATACCAGGTTCTTGTACAGCGCTTTATCACATCAAAAGTGCTCGTTATTATTTTTCTTTCAACTGGATAAGCAAAGCTATATTATAGAAATATTGACTGCTATGAGGGGCACAGTTAAAATTATAGGCCCTCGGTGATGTCAAAACCATGACTATGCCCGAAGCGAAGCTGAGGGCATAGTCATGGTTTTGACATCACCGAGGGCCTATAATTTTAACTGTGCCCCGAATATTAAGCAGTCAATATTTCTTTTATATACCGAATAATATAGATTCTTCTAATCAGATTCACCATTTTGTTGGCGTGCTCCACAATAGAACTTCCCGATAATTTCGTCCAGCTCAGAATTCGGCAGTTCATCCACCGCTTGCAAACCATAAGCTTCAGGTAATCTTCGAAGATTTTCACCGCGTGTATACTTTATCTGTAGCTTTGTACTTTTGCGGCATCCATGATCTCTCTCAGTCCTTCGTCGTCAACGAGATGAAATCTTGCTTGATTATTACTAGTATTTTCAGCCATTTTATGCGATATCTCAGTTTGACATGTACACAAACAACCCTGACTACGGTGAAAGGTCGTCTGCGAAGAAAGGTTACAGTACAGTTCGCGCCGTGACACGAACGTATACAATGTACAACGCGTACAGTACACAAGCGACCTATGAATACAGTGTGTTGCGACTGCCCAGGGCGGGCACAGTCGATTGCTGTGCCCCGGGCACAGTTAATTATAACGTCATCTTGATAGAAAAAGGGGGCCCAGCTATTTCAATGACTCCACTTTTAACCAATCAGATTAGAGGAATCTATATATGAGGTATATAATTTGAATTATGGGACCCATTTATGAAGCCTCTTCTAATGGCTTACAAGGTGCTGCTGCGCATTCAGCAGCCACTGCCAGAAACACTGGGCAAACCCATTTACTTAGCGAGAAGTGTAACTAATTGCTTAATTTTACGTGCGCTACACAACGCATGGGACCGACGGCTTAAGTCTCATCCGAAGGACGAAGCTAGCGGTACACTATATTGCCTATAAGGACACAAGTGCCACGACCGGGACCCGAACCCACAATCTCCTGATCAGAAACAGCTTGAGTGTGGTGCTCTTAACTGCTCGGCCGAGACACGTCATGGTTCAGATGATGTTATCAACTAAGGATTTCTCGATTGAAAACATCGAGGGAATTTATTAAAGCCAGGGATAAGATATTCCAATCGGAACGGCTGTTCAAGTCATTACCGACAAAAAAGTATGAAACTTGGATCCATATCTTGTGATGGCCTTGCCACCTAATGCTACTCCCTGGAGGTATAGATTTTTCATCTTTAGAAAAGTGTTTTTTAGTCAACAGGTGACCAGGCTGATATTAAAAAAGTCTGAATTCGGATAAAAGTCTGAAATTTCTCATCCTTGCTCCCGATACTTAGGTGAGGTATAATAATTACCCCGATATAGGGACAGTATGTTTGTTTTATCCACCAAGGCTCGATTGGGTACTGCTGATACAAAATACTTCAATGGGGGTATGATATTATCCAGATTAATGTAGCTTGATTCCTCCATAACGTTTGACCATATGGGTATTATTGCACCCTCATCGGGAGATGCCTTTTAAGCCCAGGGTATTTTTTGATGGCGCCGAACATGTGGGAGATTTGACAGGCCAGACCAATTAAGAGTAAGACTGATGGTTTTTTGTTCAAAATTAAATTTCCTTTTCACGCCATAGGCATAATAAAAAAACAACTGCACGTTTATAGGTCTTTCATCATCATTATCAGTCCCAGTACATTAAATTGCTAAAAATGAAAAATGTTTAACGAATCTCAAGGTGAGACTACTTATGAGAGAGACCTCAGTGTAAGGATCTTGAAGACAGATAGTAAGTTATTACGGTCCGTAGTGTGTTATAAAGGTATGAAATCAACACGAATGTAAAGTGCCTTACATGTGCTTTATGAAGGTTTATAGTATGTATGTAGGTAATGTACGTATAGTGCATTGTAAAGGTAAGAGTGGGTTGGGTTATAGATCACTCAGTGGGTACGTCCAAAGTGCGTTATTGTGGTACGTAGTGCGTTCCTTTAGCGTGTTCCTTTAATATTCAGTGTAAGGGACACAGTGCATAATAAAGGAACAAACTATAGGAACGCCCTAGCACCATTATAATGTCCGATGATGATTGTTGGACACAACGTATTATTCTGTAGGTCATACTGTCTTTTAACTAAAAGTTATTTTGATTCTCTTTGATCCAATGATCGAGTTGAACCTATAAATGGATTAGGCACACGTTACCGTCACTCCCTTTTGAAACTTTTTGGGGTCAATTGTGACGTCCCTTTAGAATATAACCAGATGAGAGTCTTCCCAAGATCCATCCCAACCATGTGTATCTTCTTTAACTTTTTCATTGTACCATCCTGGTTATCGAAATAAGTGCTTAAATAGACCTTTATCAGCGGCCGCCATCTTGGTCACAATTCATGTATCCTATCAGTAATGGATGTTAATAGACATTGTACAGAAAGCAACCAGACTACTATGCCCTTCCAGCCTCGGTTTGGTTACGTTGATTTGAAAGGTAGAAAAAACCAAGATGGCCGCACCACGATGAAGGTCAATTTTGGTATTGTAATCGTCATCGTATGGTGAGCCAGACTGCTACATGACGCAAGACCTCACAACGTTATTGTCCACGTGTGGAGCTATTTTCTACTCTCTGATCGTCGCCAGACAATTTCAATAAAGACCCAGGTTCCGTTTCAAAACAGTGAGCAGCGGACCGGTAAAAAGGATCTCAACTATCCAACCACTCAAGAGCACACATTGCTAAGAGGGGAATCTCAACCAGGGCAGTTTACCCCCGTATAAAACAAAAACCATGGCGGGAATGGACTAGTTTTATGGATTTTCTGGTGTTTTCTTGCCGGAGAAGTAACACTGCAATATAAACAACGGTACCCCCATTCCTCCAAAAGTGCAAATACTTCAGTGAAGTCAAAACAAAGAACTTTTTTCCTTGCAGATCAATCTTATAAAATGTCAGTCGGTTGTTTTGTTATATTTCCGAGAGGATAAGACACAAGGTGATAATTATCAGAGAACTTGCTATTAATGCGCATTGGAACATAAATTTACCATAACTTGCACTATATTAATGAACATATTATAAATAACAGGATACAAGGAAGTGGCGAGCCCTGAAAAATATCTTTGCAGGGGAGCTGAAAAAATAAAAGAGAAGTACGAGAACGTATAGTTTGAGTGTGGGTAGTACGATTGCGGTTATGATTAAACGTACACTGGTATGCATGAGTATGATTTACATCGGTAGATCAGCATGGAGTATGAGTACAGGTACGAGTTTGAGAATAAGTACGAATGTCTGAATGAGTACGAGTATGGGTACGAGTATGGTTTCAGGTTTACAAGTGTAGGTCAGCATGAGTATGATTACAGGTGCGGGTTTGAGAATAAGTACGGGTGCGGGAACGGGTACGAGTATGGGTACGAGTATGGTTTCAGGTTTACAAGAGTGTAGGTCAGCATGAGTATGAGTACAGGTGCGGGTTTGAGAATAAGTACGGGTGTGGGAACGAGTATGAGTACGGGTACGAGTATGGTTTCAGGTTTACAAGTGTAGGTCAGCATGAGTACGAGTACAGGTGCGGGTTTGAGAATAAGTACGAATGTCTGAACGAGTATGAGTATGGGTACGAATTTGGTTTCAGGTTTACAAGTGTAGGTCAGCATGAGTATGAGTACAGGTGCGGGTTTGAGAACAAGTACGGGTGCGGGAACGGGTACGAGTATGGGTACGAGTATGGTTTCAGGTTTACAAGAGTGTAGGTCAGCATGAGTATGAGTACAGGTGCGGGTTTGAGAATAAGTACGGGTGTGGGAACGAGTATGAGTACGGGTACGAGTATGGTTTCAGGTTTACAAGTGTAGGTCAGCATGAGTACGAGTACAGGTGCGGGTTTGAGAATAAGTACGAATGTCTGAACGAGTATGAGTATGGGTACGAATTTGGTTTCAGGTTTACAAGTGTAGGTCAGCATGAGTATGATTACAGGTGCGGGTTTGAGAATAGGTTAGGGTGTGGGAACGAGTACGAGTATGGGTACGACGGAGTACATGGTTTCAGGTTTACAAGTGTAGGTCAGCATGAGTATGAGTACAGGTGCGGGTTTGAGAATAAGTACGAATGTCTGAACGAGTACGAGTATGGGTACGAGTATGGTTTCAGGTTTACAAGTGTAGGTCAGCACGAGTATGGTTTCAGGTTTACAAGTGTAGGTCAGCATGAGTATGAGTACAGGTGCGGGTTTGAGAACAAGTACGGGTGCGGGAACGGGTACGAGTATGGGTACGTGTATGGTTTCAGGTTTACAAGAGTGTAGGTCAGCATGAGTACGGGTGTGGGAACGAGTATGAGTACGGGTACGAGTATGAATGAGCATGGTTACGAATATAATTCTGGAACGAGTATGTGTGCGTGGGTACGAGTATTCCACCATGCTGTTACACCCTAACCATAGGGTACTGGTTGCCTAAACCACACACTATACTTCTCTCCAACCCAACACCCATCACAACGCTCAGCAGTGTGTTCTAATCACCTTCGAAGACAACGGCCTGAAATGTCAGAGCGTACGTGACCAGTCAACAGAGTTCTTCACCGGACAGAGAAACATCACATGGCCTGGACTATCGTCACTCATCTAGCAGATTAGGACTCCATCAGTGATCGGATAATACCTTTAAAGTGCACCCAACCCTTTCCAGTCTCGCCACTTATCGCACACAAGTTACACACAGTGCGACAACATACATCAGAGTGACGTCTTTAATGCATGGTCAGGGAGAAGAAGGCACCCTGAGACTTAAGCGAACTGGGTCGGTTCATCAGACGTACTTGGTAATTGGAAACATGAAGACTTTAATTGTATTTCATTCAGTTAAAAAACTCCGTACAGCTAGAGTGAGGGAGTTGGAAAGATCCAAGCATATTAAACTTAATTCTAGCTTGGATCTGGGTTCCCGTTTAGTGTCTGTTTGTTTCCGGTGCTCGTCTGTTTGCTTGTTTGTGTGTCTGTCTGCAAGTCTTCTTATTGTGGTAGTCGCTGTTTTGGGTCTGAGTGACACACCTCTTTGATGATAGTGTTTTATTCCACTTTTTCTTTCTCCTATGCATCCCATCACAAAACAAATTCATTGTGTGAGCCCTTCTCGGTAGCCTACTGGTGGTCATTTACGGAAACCTACCGTACCGTCAATTAAGTTCCAACGTTGTTTTGACTCCACTCGGATCATACTGACCCACAAAACCCCAAATCTATTGTGTGAGCCCTCCGTTTAGTCCTGTGTTCCAGGTAGCCATTTCGAAAGCCTACTAGTACTACCGTACCGTCATTTAAGTCTCAACGTTGTCTTGACTTAATTTGGATCATTCTGACCCACCCTTTCGTTAGTCCAGCCTGGTGACGTAGACTACATGATTGTCAATATAGTGTAGTCGTCTCAACTCCGTTTTGAGCAGCTTGACTCAAAAATAGTACAAGCAAGCACCCCCATGACCAATCGCGAGGTCAAGCTTCTCAAAGGCGAGACCTTTCTTCTCCGCGTTAAAATTAACCGCAATCAAAGAGAGTCTGGAATCAGACTGCGTTCGGGAAAACTATTTGGATCAACAAAACAACTGGGAAAACGCTGAGGGGGAAAGAAGTCGATCAGGATTGCGAGTGTATAAGTTGTTGTATGTACGAAGAGGATGAGAATGAAAATAACAGAGTTAGAAGAACGTTGACATTGGGAGATTGGAAAAGTCTCCTGATCAATATAGCATGCATGAAAAAAAAAAAAAAAAAAAAAAGTGGGACATTTGCTGAGATTTTTTCAACCCTACTTTATTGGTCAAAAAGGCGAGATGTTTTTATTGGGCCAATCACTCTGAGTCCGGTCACTTGTGGGAAGCAAAATATGGTCGGTAAAAACAATAATAATTATATAAAAATATTATTAACAAAAAGACTTGATTTAGCTTTAATCTGAAAGGTCATCGACTGTAAAGTTCATACCAGTGGCGTAAAACCCGGTACAATTTCTAAGAGCCGCTTAAGCACACAGCTGGAAAGCACAACAAAATGTTGCTCACCAGAATAAGCGAACCAGCCAAGCTCCAAATGTACGACTGGTGACTCGACCTTGCTGTGAGTTTGGCTTAAGCGAGATAGCTAAATCTAGACGGAGCATCACATCGACGTGCAGTCCGTTGAATGCAGAGATTTCATAGTCTTGACTGTGCAAAGTGTACTAGTGAATTTGTTAATTTGCAAATTATCAGCCGAGGGTTTAGTAGTGTGTGGCTTTTGTTTTTCGTGGGATAACCTTTTGCTTAACATGTACATTCGAGTTCCCAGGCCAGCCATATTGTTATGAATCCACAATGCCAGGGTTGGCTCTAGCACAAGGGAAAATCTCACTGTGTGAATGTTGAAGTCGCACGTACTGGCTACCGTATCTGGGGTGCTGTATCGTCGAGTGTTTCGGTTAGAGTTACTGGGTGTGCTCTGTTCTCATTCTTCTAAACGATACTGCGAATTATGTTGCGTAGTAAGCCGTTCTGGTAAAGCTGCGAACATGAAATGTATAAGTCACTATACTGAAGTAGGAGGGAGGAAGGACAAAACAGTGGGCGAGTGGCAGTGGAGGGCCTCGCCGCAGACTTTGGGGAAATAGACGTGGCCAGCTCACGAGGATCTCGTGGGTCGAGTCTAAGTCGAGCACAACGAGTAGAGTCCAGACTCAAGTGGCAATTTGAGCGTATTTAACCGAGTGTGATCTGAAGTTGCAACATGGAGGGGAAAATTATCGGCATTTTAAGGGAAACGAGGCACTGTGCCCCGAGGTGGTACGGAGGTGTTCGCACGTGCGCAGGCTCGCGTGCACCTCTTCGCCCCAAGCTCCAAAATCCCGCATTTTTTTCCCGGTGAAAAGGGATTTGGTGTTATTTTGATCGTTTTCAACAGTGTGAGGATTGTGAGGTTCGTACGGGGACTACAAATTAAGACAGGAAATTGATTGAATGTCGTCGAGAGTTTGGAGGGGACATGTTGCCCGTCGCAAAATAAGAAATTCCGGGGTAGAAATCGGAAAAAGATTATGCCGAATGTAGGATTCCCACAAGAGGCAGAATTAAGTCATGAAAAACCCCAAAAGCTACAGGACTTTCTGAACACTTATTTTCTTGAGAAAGACTTGGAAACACTTGGGAAATATTTTTAAGCCAGAATAAAACCTCTGGTCCTGGGGGTAAACAGATGAAGAAATTATAAACAAGATAAGAATTTATTTTGGAGACAGAAAATAGAGAATATGTTTTTAAGATTATAAAATCAACGCGTTGGTCAGTACTTCAGCCCACGCGTGCAGTCAATATCTAAGCACTGATCGTGGACATAAAATAAACCACTTTAAAAACAGTTTATTAAACTGACAAAAAAGTGTTCTACAAAGAAAATTGAATGGTTAACAACGATAAACAAAATTAAGATGTAAACAAATATATTACAACATTCGCCCATTGGACAAAGCACATTATGTTATTGGCCCAATGACCAGGGCACTAATGTAAAGCGCATTTTAGACGTTATTGTGAAATGCGCTATATAAGAACTGGTTATTATTTTTATTATTATTATTTCATTTCATCACAGCCTACAAAAGAAAGATCACATTTTCCTTTGTGCCGGTAACTCCTTGAGTCGGGCTACGTCCCGTAGCCTTAGATCTCAAGGGTCTTTCTCAGGATTCTCGCTGTTCCCAAAAGTGCTGCCTTCTGTAACAGATCTACCCTCACAGTTGTACCTATTTCATCTAGATGTTTCCCCAGTGCCTTCGGAATGGTGCCAAGTGCTCCAACCACCACAGGGACTACTTTCACTTTCACCTGCCAAATTTTACGGAGTTCCCTGGCCAGGTCTTGGTACTTTTGGATCTTGTCTATTATTATTATTATTATTATTATTATTATTATTATTATTATTATTATTATTATTATTATTATTATTATTATTATTATTATTATTATTATTATTATTATTATTATCTTCATTTCTTATTGACCCAGCTTAATTTTGTAAAAAATAGTCTAGAGAGAGAGAGAGCAGTATATTGTAATTAATGTTCTTGTTCCTCTCCTATGTGAGCCTGATTTGATTAAGATCACCTAAGGAGGCACATCTTGCAGCTGGTATTGATACAGGCTTTGCTGTTTCCATCCATTTTTTTTTAATCAGGCGTAGTATTCACCAACCCCCCTGAAGGGCTTTGACATGAATAGTATTTTGAACGCGGAAAATCACTCCACGATTCCTGCTTCTTCTTTGTGTGTTTTTCCTTAGTTTGAGGATAAGGGTAGAACAGTGCCTGTTGTCTATACAATACAAATAACTAACTAACTATTGGTAACTAACTAAATAACTAACTAATAAAATAACTAGCTAACCAACTAACTATCTAACTACAACTAACTAACTAACCAACTAACTAACTACATATAATTCTCCATTTCAAATCATTGAGCTTCAGTCCAACTATCAAGCTATCCCTTATAGATTATGTTCTAAATTTATTTGTCAAATTTTAGTGACCGTAACTTTTATGTGATAAAGAAATGTTTCTTTAATCAATATCAATAAATGGAGAGAAGAACACAATTGAAATAACTTTAATAAATGTATACAAAAAGGCGTTTGAAAAGCTTTAAGATGAAAAGCTTTAAGATGAAAATCAAGACAAATCTAGTCTTCATTTAGCGTGGTCGTAGTTACCTTATTCTGTTTCCCACTTGAGAGTAAAACCACAGAAATCCACAGCATTTTATAGGATTAAATCTCCAAATCGTTCAAACTCCCAGCATACAAGTGGTAATCGGAACCCGACTGAATGTGTCGATCTATGAGGTTGGAAAGTGCTCAGTGGTGATCACTTTCTTTAAATGGCGCAGAAAAGCTTCTATTTTAAGAAACAATTCCTGCAATTTAGTCCAAATTGAGGAAGTCAGACTCTAAGGTGTATTTTGTTCTTAGGTTGTTAACCTTCAAGTAGCAGGCTCAATCATAGCAGTTTTTATAAGACATGTGTACTATTGCCTCTTAGTTTATGCATTCATGTTTTTATGAAAATTTACTGAAAACTTCAGCATCAGCAGCAACAACAGCACCAGCAGTAGCAACAGCAACAACATCAGCAGTAACAACAACACTATTCGCATTAGCAGCAACAGCAGAAACTGCAGCAGCAACAACAGCAGCACCAGCATCATCAGCAACTGCGGTACAACTGCAGCAGCAACTACAACAACAGCACCAGTAGCAACAGCAGCTGTATCAACAACATCAACAATAGAAACATCAACAGCAGCAGCAAAATGAGCATCAGCAGCAGCAACAACAGCAAAAACAGCACAAGAGGCAACAATAACATCAACAGCAGGCAGCAAAATCAACAACAGGCAACAACAGATGCAGCAGCCACGGCAAAAAGTGCAGTTACAGAAACAGCAAAAGCTGCAGCAGTATAACAATTAAATCAACAACAGCAACAACAGCGGTAGCAGCGGTAACAGCAGCAACAAAGACCGATCTCGCCATCACCAATACCACCAAAACACCTGCACTTACGTGGTGAACAAATGTCCCAAAATGTAACTAATTTCTAATTTTTAATTCCCTCAACGGTTTGTCTCCCTCTTTTTGTTTCCTCAATGCATAGAAAAATACCCGAAGTGAATGAAATCACTCAAAATGATTGGATTATCATTTTCCTTTCTTTGCCCACACATGCATCTCAGAGTCTGTTTTGTTGGAGTTCGGTTAGAAAAACAAGAACAAGAGAAAAAAATCAATTCCTTTTGGGAACATTGGATTTACAATACAGCCCTCAGGAAAGCACGGGCTTGCAACAGATCCGCGGACTTTCATTTTGTCTCTCTAAAGAGTAAGCAAAGAAACCAGTTCCAAACAACTGTACGATGGGACAATGGATCTACAATGCAATCCTCGCGAGAACCCACATCTTTCCCGTGTGAGTATAAAACCTTTTAAGCACACGAACCTCCACAGCTGCTGCGATCCAAAAAAACACGAAAAGGAGAGCGTGTTCGAAATCATGTTATAATCCCAAATCCCGCGAGAGTTGCTTCGCCAATCTTAATGCGTAAAGTCACATTTCTAGTTTTGTGTCGAGTGTCTGATTGCTCGCACACTGTGAATAATAAATGGCGCACATCTACGATAGTTAATGTTTCAAGTGTCATAAACGTACAAACGAGGTCACTTGATGCTAAAATGAATACTAGAGTGGTTTAATTTTATAAGTATAGTTAGTTATTTAATCTAATTGCACATTTCCCCCATTATAGACCAATATAGGTCATCACGCTAAATTGGCTATAGGTTTATTCATTACACGAACGCCGAGCCAATCTCCTACTTGAGATTTCCATTCTAATAAATCTGCTTATCAATAGCTAACAGTATACATTTCACTTCATTTCATCTGGAAAATTGTTAAATTTTTCATAGTCTAAAGGTAAGGTAATATATTGGTAAATACTTCAAAATATTATGACAATAAAAACTTACTTGGTGAGAAGCACTGCAACTGTTGATATCATTAACTATTTTGAGAAAGGATTTCCTTCAAAGTAATTTGGTTTGGAAAATGTTGCACAGGAAAACCTTATAATTTGAGAAACGATTCATGCATGAATCCGTTCGTGAATGCTGAGGCCAGCGATGCGGCTGGTACCCGCGGCTGTCACCTCACTAAACGTGGGTGGATTCCACGTTCTTGTTGTGGAAATACTGCTGCAAGTATCGACACTGTATTCAGCTGAAATGTTTACCATCTTTCTTTATAATTTTGCCTATAAATCAGCATTACGTTGACAAAAAAAAAACCAATCTATGACCAGACCCTTATAACAAGGAATCTCTCTCAATTTATTTTCATTTTATTTAGGCAAGTTGATAGTTAACATTAAAAGTCTTTAAGACGATTCTAAAGAAACTGTGGCATTTCTTGCATATTGTGTGAGCAAAGCAAATTAAACATTTGAGTTCCTTATTAACATGGTAAATTGTTAAAAAAGAAATCTCACAGTTTGACTCTGCCAGGTCTCGGTTTGAGTTTGAAATGGTCGTACATTACAAGGGTACCATGCTTTATGGGATTATGCTGATGCCTTGACTAAGTCTCGACGGTATATGGACTATGGTTAAATGCCGGCAACTCAAAGAGTCAGTATTGAATTAAATATGTAAATGGCTGATGTACTAATAAATTAACTGACGGCAAAACCTAATGGCCCAGTTTCCACGTAATTTGAGAAATCTTAATCGATCCATAGAAGGCCAAATCACATGAAGCTGACGAAGTTGTCAAGAAAAAAAAGATGCCAGTGTTACCTCAATTCGACAGCAGGTTCGATAAAAAGTACCGTACAATCCTAAAGCGAATGCAATTCCACTTTGGGTTTTATCAGGTGTATGTGCTAATGCATACGGTAAAAATAATCGATTCCAATTATTTGAGATCAAACTGTATTAAGTTAGGGTGAGTATCGACGCTAATCACACGCCATCAGCATGTAATTTCGCTGTCAATGGGCTTAGAATACAATGAATTAAGAAAACCACCTGTGTCCGATCTCCATTTGTTTTCGAGTGGCCAGACTACACATCAAACTGAATATTTCAAAGCCAAACGAAGTAGGTGTCGACAGTAAATATTCGTAGTCGAACAAATCCTGGTGATCAGTACCCCCTTTTATCGACTCTTTCGTACCCAGTAGTTTCATTAATCGATGACCTGACCATTGGAAAGTCATGAGACCGGCCTATTTTCGTTCATTCTTATTCATACTTTTTGAAAATGATGATTCGGTCTGGAGTGTTTTGCATCTCGATATTTAGATATCTCTAATACTTGTTATAAACTGCAAAAACTAGGGTGTTCAAATTTACACCATGGGTGTTGTGACACTTTATACCAAGCAGAAAATAAAAATTAAAGTGACACGTTGCCTTGGATCGGGCGAGTTGGTCTATGAAAAGCGTTTGTAACCGTTTGTTATAAATTGCATGGTTAGAAAGATGTTTTAAAAGTAGAATACAATGATCCACACAAATATGCCTCAAAATTGCGTGGTTTTCCTTTTACTTTGTGAACTAACATGGTCCGCCATTTTGTGGAGTTAAACTTTTTGCTCTACACAATGGCGGGCTGTGTTAGTTCACGATGTAAAAGGAAAACCACGCAATTTCGAGGCATGTTTGTGTGGATCATTGTATTCTACTTTTAAAACATCTTTCTAACCATAATTATGCATTTTATAACAAACTGTTACAAACGCTTTTCATAGACCAACCCGCCCGATCCAAGGCAACGTGTCCCTTTAACATCATAGGATATTAAAACTGTCAACACCAATGTGATTGTGTGTGCAGAAATTAGTGTCAGTCTAGCACCGCGGGTGTAAACTTTGATTCTTCTGTTGGTATCTATATGTGACAGAACCAACAGTGTCAATGTTACACCCCAGTTTTGCAGTATAGAAACGCAAAGAGCGGTGTCTTCATCGGGAACAAAATAACTTTTCAAATTCAGTTTCTGTTATCGGTTGTTAATTCCCCCCCCCCCCCTTTTCTTTTTAGCGGGATTTGACATTTCTCGAAAATGTACATGCTTCCCATGTTAGTGTTTATCTCGACATCTCGGGCTTGTAAAAAGGGACTTCACATTTTGGACATAAGGTCACCCGTCTAGATGTTAAGAATCGAGGCACGTCTAGCTTTTGAGATAATTCAAGTACCAATTCAATTCAATTCAATTCACATCAACCTTTCGACTACGATCTGACAAATTTATTCCAAACCTGAATTTCGCCATTCACCCACGTCTAGCTTTTGAAAAACTCAAGTACTTAACTCATGAGTTTCACATCAAACTTACGACTACCGACACATCCCTAACTCCACCCGCCACCCATACACATACAGATGCCAACACTCCGAGTTAACGCACATTTGAGATGCACAACTCCCTTATTACAATAAGAATTAAAACCTTACAATTCTTCGCAACAAGTAAATCTAACGAATACCCTCCTGGTCATCGCCAGCATCAACAGCATCTTGGGCTCATTTAACTATCTCGGCACCTGTCGCCCCTTGGGTAGGAGGGGGAACACAACACCTGACACCCTGGTCTGGTAACTGATCTCATTCTAGCCAATTTATTACATCTGCCTGTGGGAATATTACCAAGTATCCACTGGCTTTCCAGCGATCATTCCGCAGAAGAACAGAGAGATTGGGCACGATTTATGGGATTGATGTGTGCTTCGTGTAGATTTAGGTTCCAATCAATTTGGGTGAAAATAGTTTACTTCTTGAATAATATCATTCTGATTGTATTTGTGCTTGTTTCGTTATCGCCGATTCTTAGAACAGAAGCCATCTGAGAATCGAGTCTTGAATATTTCACTTTAACCAATATACTAGGAGGAATATTGATGCCCCAATTGGTCAAAACTGCCCATAGGGGTCTTCGAGGTGCCAGTTTCATTATCCGCAGAATTTCAATTTCAAGCTCTGGATTCTTTACTTGTGTGAGCATGTCTACGCATTCAAACCGAGAACGTTATCCGGGGAAAATTTGTACCGAGGACGTCCTCGCTTTGATTTTCGTGTAAACAACCAAAGAGGACGTCGCTTAAAAAAATCGAAACAATGGGAGAAGAAAGAGATGTCCTCGGTTTACACCACAAACAAACCTAAGTGTCCTTACACACGCCAACTTACAAGATACTTTTTAACAAAAGAACAATGCTTCTCCGAAGGGTTTTCTTTGTTCTTGTGATACCCCACAGAGAATGGCTTCTGAAAAGGGAATACAGGAACAACATTGGAAGTACCCCGTGAATGCCATAGGTAATGGTGCATGACTGTGTGCGTGATATGAGTCCTACAGGTGGGGTTTTTCCCACCACAAGAGGGCGGTATCACCCGATCCAAAGAGCCCCTGCAGACGAAAATTCGACATTAGAATAAAATAAACTTGGTACGAAACTGATGCCAGATAACTTCATTCTTGAAACCATAGACTAAATGACGATTCAAAACCAAATTCCAGTTTCTGGGTCAACCTTACCCCCAAATGAGTCGGGCCCATTGGACCTGGAATCCGGTGTGGGAGGAGATTGTGTCCCCCCGGAGATTCTTTCCCCCCATACAGTGAACTGTGTACAAACTTATTCTGATAGCGCCCTCTTTTGAATCATCCCCCTTCAGACCATCTTAATTTTCCATATGGTCAATTCTGAAAGACACAAAACAAGTTAGACTTACACAAAACATGGGTTTATTTAAAGCAAAAAGGAACAAATCGTATGTACCCCGGCCTCTAGAAATTAATATCCCAACACAACATTATGAAGGGTCGTTTTACATCAGACTGTACGGCTATTCATGTAGCTCAATCATGATCGCTAGATCTCCCCCTCCACAAAGAGTCAACAAAAACAACAAACATACACTCCGCTTTGGGGTGTTGCTATCCGGTTCACTACAATTCAATAACTACACGGGGTTGCATCAGCAAGCTGAACTGTTGCTTTTAAAGATGTGCCCTCTGAATCGTGAGTGATACAGAATCTCCCGGCATAATGCGAAACGATAGGGGTTTGTGTAGCCTTACGTATCTTCAAGCAGTTGTTTCATCCTCTGATTTGTTTCAACTGATGCCTAGCATTAGGACTAATGATGTACAATGAAGCTTTGGGTGACACGAATAATCAGTATTAGGTCTCGTGTTCCTTCCTTCATGTAGAATTATTCACTTATTTATTTGTTTTGTTTCGTGCCCTGCCACGGATCGGAGAGTCGCAATGTTACCGTCAAAACAAGTATCTCGCCCCATTATACATACGTCTTCATTTTCGACACCTGGGGCTACACGGGAACGCCAATCGCGTTTCCAAATCGACGGGTTCAGATGAAACTGGACTAAATCAAAATGTCTCCATGACCTACATACCAAGACCGCGTATGATATAAAATGCCAGTATTGGATAATTTCAGTGTGGTACCTAACCTCTTCCATCTTTGAGAGGAACAGAACAGGCGGTAAAGTGTGTGGAATCATTCGATATGTTGCCTCTGTAAAACAATGATTTTCTCTTTCTTGTTTGGTTTTTAGTTTAATTGTTGACTATTTTGGAATCTTAACTAGTGTGGTGCACCCCAAAAGTATGAGTTACAAGTGGAATACAACACAAGAAAAAATACACTATGCAAGTCTGCAGCATGTTGGAAAGTTGAAACCACAAAAAACGTTCGTGGGGAAACAAACCACTGGCGTGAGACACCACTGATGAACGGCTTCAAACACTCAAAGAAAACTGTTTAGCTTAGTCATAAAAACAACCACATATGAATGTGGAAAAATTTACTGACCACACATTAACCTTTACTCATTGGTAACATGGTAGTATTTTGTTCAGTTTTAGCCATTTACGTGAAAAAGAAATAAACTCCCCTATATTTACTTGTAATTAAAAACAAATAACTAAATAAATAGAAAGGTAGGCCATATGAATGGAAAACTCCTTGCCCAATGATGAAATATTTCTCACTAGTCTAAAGAGGGCGCTGTGTAATGTTATCGGTGATGATTTGAAGTTTGCAATTCAAGTCATTGTTGTTCAAGTTTAATCAAAAGAGGGCGCCAAACTGAGGGAATACTTCCGCGTTACGCAGAGAGGTAAATGATCGCTTTTTCCGTCACGAGTATTTATAGTTACGCACGGAGGCAAGAAGGATTAGGCATATATAAATTACGCGATGAAAAATGTAGAAGAGGGCACCATTTTACGTTTACCTCAACAGTAAAATGGTTGTTTTAAACTGTGTTTTGTGAAGTAAGAAAAACGGAAGACTTCAGTTGAATAGTCCTAACCAGTTTATGTTTTGGGAAAATAGGCGCTTTGGAATGTTCAGATTACATGGTGACTCTTGTTAGGTGTTACTGTTAAGCACAACAAATTTAAAAATTGTCAGTCAAGTGTAAGACATTTTTTGACGACGCAACTTTCGGGATCTTGCTTTCTCCGTCATTGGGTCTTGTGTTTATAAGTTCAATAACAAGTTTAAAATCCACAGATCCTGAGATGCCCAAACTCCTATGACATCAGCAATTCCTAAAAAAACATCAACAACTTTATCGATCCTGAAACAACGAACATCTCTGGAAATATCCACCAACTCCTAAAACAACATTCCCAACCCCTCGCGCTCAAAGCGCTATGAACGAACACAGCGCCCTCAGCCGGTAAATGAACATAAATCTTGCTCATTGAACCGCTAGCCGTCTCTATGGTAAATACTCATTTTACACAAAGTACAGGTTTGGTAAGTTTCGGGACAAAATCGACGATAAGTTTGTGAAATCTGAAAACTGAACGATTGCCGCAACCGAAATGAGGTTTTCGTGAATGTCCCTTTATTCACTGACAAGACATACATCGCTTTTAATGTGTTTACTAATAAAAGTAAAACATGACGACCTTGGATGAATTTGTCACAGATCGTTGGGTGGTTTTACTGAAAATGAAAATGGAATGAATTTCAATCTTCTCTTTCCCACGCCTGGATAATAATTATAATCCCTAATATAATCCCTAATATAATCCCTAATATAATACGTTGTTAAGCCGTCATGACATGTGGCAAGTTGACAGGCGTGCGGAGATCTGCCTGGAAGTGACAGCTGACCTTTCAAGATCAAGAGATAGGCCTAACTATTCCATGATGACAAACTCATAGAGATTAACATTGTGTTGTCTATAAATTTATTTTAGGATGTCGAAATTCTATTGAAAATCAATTTTATTTTGTCCTCATCCAGATAGCGAGATAATATGACAACATCTTATCTACAATTGACGTCGATTTCCCGGAATAACTTTTCTTGAGGAGGTCAACATCCTACAGTGGGGTATCGACTTTACAAAGAAAAATAAATATTATTGTGTCATCATCATCCCGATTCAAACATCAAGATATGATAACATCCTATCAATCTCGAAAGTCGACCTACGGGGGGGGGGGGGGGGGGAACTGTCACACTTGTAACTTACTTTTAAGATGTCGTCGACCTGAGATTATTTTTCTTAGGGTGACGACATCCTCTTTCAAAGATGATACGATCTTAAGATCATCTCAGGAAGTTCAAAGAAGTCGTCATCCCGAGATAATGATCTCAAGTTCTCAACAAAGTTGGATGGCACTTCAAGAGCATCGTACTTTTTCAAAGTGATAACTCTCGACCGACTGCTGAGTGTCAAATTTCACTTTCAAGTCTCTCTGTAGTTTGTGGTTATTGATCGAGCAACACTTAGCACACGCTCAGGTATTATGTGTTGTTTGTAGAAGAGGCTTGGCCAAAACAAACATTGCGGAGAATGCCACCAGGAATCAAGAAATCTGAGAGGGTTTGACTCTTCTAGAAGAGAAATAAATGTGTTTCAGTTTGTTTTCTTATCGTCTGCTATTAAGCCAACAACACGGTCTCGTTTCAGGAATTGTCTGAAGTAAATATTTGCAGATTGTCTTCGAAACTGATGATTGCTTTCAAAAACAAGCTTTGTACGGCGGTAAAAGTTGATGCAACAGCAGTCAATATTCACTGCCAATATTGATACATTTTGTGCTCTATATAATGAGTGTTTGTCGCCCTCTTTGACTAGTTGGCGTGCGCACAAAACTGCACTCGCCTCTCATAATATGTAGTAAAAAGGGAAACCATAATTTCTTCATGGTGGCCCGTAACTGGGGGGCGTAACTGGTGATGATTGTGCCCAGTGCCCACCCTCCCCATTTTTCCAATTGATGTCTCAGACTATAAATTGACAAGAGTCTAAAGTGACAATTTCAACAATTTTTTAAACTTTTCTTTTTTCATTTAGGCCTACAGGCAAGTATTTTTGTTTTTACACTCATGTCACACCATCTAATAAAAAAAGTTAATGGCATAACACCGAGTGCCGAAATGGGGCTTGTTTACGAGAAACGCAAACGGAAACTACAGTATTAACGGCCAGAAGCACCCCCCACACCCCGAAAATATGAAGCACCCCCCTTGCCTCCCCCCCCCCCGAAAATGTTACCCTCTAGTTTCGGCGTTGTTCCTCCTCTACACCCAGCGAGTGTATTTTACAGTCACTACAATATTATAATTATGCAAAATCTTGTTGGCATTAACATTAGAATGTGCTCGAACATTTGGGGGTAAATTTGCCTTACAATATTTTGACAGAAGGTTTAAAGTTCAACAGCATTGAATTGCCCTCTTTTTGCAATCTTAAAAAGTTGCACAAATACAGTGAATAAAGTACAAAAGCAATGTAAAAACGGCATTACACTTTGATCTGGTTACCTGACTCAACTACAGAACGAACATGCCGATTTGTCAGTACTTATGACGTGAAATATTTAACAGACTTCCAGTCTCTACCTGACTATGTTAACTATGAAAGTTGTATTATATCCAGTTTGCGGTAACACAGTGGAAATATAATCGACTTTCCTGTGTAGATTTGTTCTTTGAGAACTTGTCTTGCTATTTATTCTACTGTCGCGGTGTAGAGCAAATCTACACAGCAATGTGGATATACACATGGTCTTACCGCAGACTTAATATACACTGATACCCCGCCATGCAATACCTCAAACCAATAATGAAAATGAAATTTGAGGAATAACAACAAGGATCCACAGATATAGCGTGGATGATTCTGGAAAATTACCAGCATATCAACTTATAAACTAGTTATTTAATTTATAGAAACATCTCAACTGCAGCAGCCGGCGGCGGTTTTTTTATTTAAAAATTCCCTTAATGTCATCGTCGGATAATCCAGTATCAGTGTGCTCTCAATTCGCCATCGCTTCCGATCCAATCCAATTTCGATCTGGTTTTATATCCCGGGGCGTTACGAGTCTAGACACGGCCGCGTCGGGACGGTTCTAGTTTAAACTAAGCTATTTTAAACGTAAACAACTTGCACAAGTAAACTGCTCAATCTGACTCGTTTACTGTACATGTTATTCAAGCAGTGTAAAAGCAAAACCAAACTGAGAACTTTTGTTTTTCATTTTCTTTTTAAGAACCTCTTTCCATAATTCGGACCGTCAAAATTTCCAGTTGTGCATCTTGGGCACGCTATACGCGGTTGCTTATCAAAGTGGTCCAGGGTGATTAGTTTTGTTTTTTAGTCGAACGCCGCCGCGTACATCACACGTGTGTGAATAGTGTGCTTTCATGAGTTTCAGATGCCTGAGAAAGGCTCCATTCCCGAAGCCTTTGTCAGGTTTAAATTGTTGGGTGAAAAATTACCTCTTTCTCCAGAACTACATTACTTAAAAGGGGTCGTTTATCACAACGTGTTATGGTATCAACAGCTCCCCAGTGCTCTTTACCAAATAAGGTTTTATGGTCATAAACTTGTGAAATAATTACCAAAAGTACATGTACACCATGCCTTTCAGATAAGGTGACTATAGGAAATTATGTTTCCAAATGGTTTGAAACGAAAATACATTGAACACATTTTGGGCATTAAAGTTCATAATCGTAATTATCCTTATAAGATTAAAAACATTGTGAAACTCTAACCTTTGAACTGTCTTTAGCTTTCATTTGAATCTCTGGCCGGTAGAAGGATGAGGAAGTGCTCAGAATGCGTGCGCATCATCTTCTCCTGCAGGGGTCAAAGGGCAAGGATATCATGAAAGAAATGCAACAAGATAATTATACATCTATAAGGTAGTTTAACGTTTAAGTCAGTGTGACAAAACTACAATTCATTTCCACAGTACTAAGTCCCTTTTCTTGCTTAAAGGCACCTGGCAGTGGTATTTTGTCAAAATAAAGCTTTTGTCATTAATATATACATTTTTATGAGTGGAATGTGAATAAACAATTTACTAAGGTTAAAAAATTGTATTTTTCTTTTAATTACAAATTAAAAAATAGGCCCCCCCCTTTACATGGCGCTGTTCGTGACGTCAATCAAGGCAGGAGAAAATGTGTAGTCTGGCCCCGTACATTACGTCTGGGTACCTGATCAGTATGATGCGTTTTCGTATTCGGACGTCACCACCCAATGCAATCCTAGGACAGTGTACAGTCGACTAATACGAGACGCCAGTTTATACGAGGTTTTTCACCGGTCCCGAACTGTCCCATGCGCGTTTCTATGTCTTAAAAACGGAAGATACGACCATGGTCATAACGAGAACACGGATAATACGAGGTATTGTTTTTCCACCAGAAACATTTCGCTGGTAACCTAAGCTTCACTGCAACTTCCCTTGCACACTACTACCAACGAAAAAATCCCCGGGCTATCCAAGTGTTCGCTGCATAGCGCTGAAAACGACGTCGGACCGGACCACTTTGCCCTCGTTAGCCTAACTTTCGATGCCCGTAACTGCCTATATTTGGGATCTGCAGGGAAAAAAATGCTGGCTGACCCCATCTTTAGGCGTTTTGCTGCATCCAGCAGCAATTTTCGCTGGAAAAATGCAAGAAAAAAAACCCTTTTGGATAAACAAACGAAACGTACAATCTCACTACTTGCACGTGTATATACAACGTAAATGCAGGCACGTTCGAGTGGGGTCGATGTTCAATCGAGGCGAAGTCTTCCTCGATTGACGTCACAAAAAAGGATGGGCGGAGTCGCCCCCAAACAACTTTACCTATTTTTTTAACATATAAATACTGACAAACAATTACTCAAAAAATTGTTTTATTGTTAATATACATATAGGGGGCCTACTCTCATATAAAAAAAAAAAAAATCTATTTCCAGGTGACTTTAATTGTTACTTTACTATTATTTTGTTTTGTTTCTTAACTTTGTGAGGAATATTATTTTTAAATTGTACGATCTAAACAGCGAGGTGTTACAATAAAGGTATGAACTTGATAAAATAATAAAATAATATAAAGAAAGGTTCAATTTCGAGGGCATATTTTCGACAAAATTGTATTTGTGTCTGTTTTTGTTTTATATCAAGTTGTAGAGACCACATGTTGCACATAAATCGTGGCACCGGTCTTTGGGCTCACTCTAAAGACGTCCGGGTCAGAGTTGAACCGGATACGGGTCAGAGTTGAACCGGATACGGGTCCAACGGGGCCTGACCAATTTCGAGGTCAGTGTGACCCAGAATTTGTGTCGAAACTGACCCAGAATCCGAGTTCATATTCCACTGTAAACCAGTTTCCGAGTCAGCCTGTACCACAAATGGGTCAGGCCCCATGAGACCCAACATCCAGGTCAGTTGTGAACCCGGAGCTGTTTGAGTGTTGCCAACCATTTGCGGCACTGGTCTCCTGTGCAAGAGTGTGCATTTAGATCTATAATGCTAGTAATACTAGTTCAATAGTCATTTGCGAGCTGATATACCCACGTATATCAAGATACCAGAAAGTAAATCCACAATGCATTTTAATCAGAGTAAGACGTCTACTGCAAATCCCCCTCACAGAAAACAGAAATCGAAATGCTGCATCACTCAAGCATCGCAACCACTTAGTGTAATTGTTCTCTCCTCGGAGACTATTATGAAAACAGCCGTTGACCAAAAGACTCGTGTAATGCCATTATGTGTTACATTATTACTCATAGGCTAAAAAAAAAACCAAGCTCACAAATTTAAACAACGGCTTTTTGCGGTTTGGAGAGAACATTATGAAAACAGCCGTTGATCCAAAGACTCGTGTAATGCATTATGTGTATTAGGCTAAAAAATAAAGAAACCTAGCGCGCAAATTTAAACAACGGCTTTTTGCGGTTTGGAGAGAACATACATAGTAAATGGAAGATTTTTTTAAATGGCCAATTAAACTGCCAAAAGCCGACGGACTAGACCAAAGCTAGCGTGTGACACAGATATACATCGTGTGACACAGATATACATCGTGCGGCGTAAGGGAGAGTATACTATACTTCAACAATTAACAAGCATAACAACTGACTTGGTAAGGAGCACTGGAGAGCTGTTGATATTATAAAACATTGTTAGAAACGACCTTTCTGAAGTTGCGTAGTTTTGCTGTTTGCTTAGCTAGTAGACCCAGCATTCCCCAGAAACGTTTACTTTAAACCAGCATTACTTTGACAAAAACAAATCTATGACGCTCTTTTTAACCCCAAAGTCGCCAAACAACAAAAACCGGGGGATGCCAGTTAAAAGCAAATGGCAGAATTCGCTTACTAGCGGGCAGAATTCGCTTACTAGCGGGCACACTACAGATGGAATTAACTGTCGTCATTGGTACGTCATCACACTCAGGCATCCATAGCAACAGAAATGAACTATCCATGCCATTTTCTACGCCAAATAATGGCTTTACTCCCGCTCTCCTGCCTAGTTGGCATTGGAGCTCTGGATTAAGTTTTAACCTAGAAATAGTGAAGACCCCTTCAATTTAAATATGACCATGCTTGTCAAGTGGTCCGTTTAGGAAGACTATAAGATGTTTCTCTGTTGAATGCACACGCCTGGTGCTCATGCATGCATGAACTACATCGATGCTACGTGCTTGAACTTTGCTCACCAATCCATACAAATTTGAATTCAAAACATCATTTTAAGAAGACTTCCAGGGTGAAGTGTGGACTCATGGCCTGTTTTTGTTTAATACCCAATTATATTTATTTATTTCTAAACTCCTAATTGTGTTTGACAAACATGTAACAGCATAATAAATATGTTTTAAAGATATTTTAGTTTTGATTATGTTTGTTTATTTATTGGCAAGTCTCTCTTCGACACAATCAATGAGGGCAGTCAAGTCGTGACTGACCCATTTGAAAAAAGTCCAGCAAAATATTGAATATTAATTTCTAACCCATGTGGTTTTATTGTGACTTGTAATATTTAAATATAATCTTTTTGTGTGATTACATTTTTGGAGTACTGAATGATGTTGGGTACCAATATGAAGCTTACATATGAGGAGTGGGGGGGGGGGGGGGGGGGGGAGAACTATATTCCAGACGGCCAGGTTTTCAATGAATAGCCAAAGGGACCAGTTAGCTTGTCATTTCACTTGTTCGCAGTTTTTTTACTGTTCTATATTTCATATGAATTAGGGATACTTGTCAACACTGAACTAGCCAGCTGGACCACTTGGATAGAGTTTTGACTGGTCCTCTGGTGTTAAAGGGAACACTGAAAGTACGGGTACACTTGTTTGTATCTGTTTATTATTATTCTTTCAATCTTTTTCACCTTCTGAACTTGTTGAGGTCAGGGTGGTTTTTCAATTCAAAGAGTATGCCTGTTGGCCGGACAAAGAAATGAAAATGTATTCAAGAAACGGCAGGTCAGCTCAGTCCCAGGTCAACCCGGTCCCAGGTCAACCCGGTCCCAGGTCAATGGGGTCCCAGGTCAACCCAGTCCCAGGTCAACTAGGTCCCAGGTCAGCGGGGTCCCAGGTCAGCGGTTTGGGGTCCCAAGTCACAGGTCAACCCGGTCCCCGGTCAACCCTGACCGAGTTCAACACAGTACCAGGTCAACCCAATCCCAGGTCAACCCAGTCATAGGTCAACTAAGTTCCAGGTCAACAGGTATTTCAACAGATCATGGGCCCCTTCTCTCTACCAAACAAGACCAAGCTACATTTAGTTTGTATTTACTTTTGTTAATATTTTGTACAAATGATAGTAGTATATGTAGCCTATCGTTATGAATCATATCCCTCAATCCACGTTAAAACTGTTTACTTTTAGCGTCTGCTGCTAAGGCCTATTGGAATGGCCATCAAGGCACAATATGCCGACTTAGCTAGTCTACTGCTGTGCTACAACTGTAAACCGTGTTATAAACAGAATGCGGTTCTCTTCGGCACTGACCAATCAAGTCAGTGACAATGACTGTTGTCACTGCCACAATAATCACTGATTTCCTAACCTCCATATCGCTCTTAGCTATTATCACTGTTACTCTCACCTTGTCCATTGGCATTTCGAAGAAGAAACATATGCTTTGCTCCTGTCGATGGCAGTCCTTGCCCTTTGCAGCGTCTTACTGGAGGCCGCCATCTTTGAACGAAACTCCATACACGTGATTGTGTCAGCATTGAAAACAACGGCTGTTTCCGGTTTGAATAAAACCGCATTGTATGTAGGTGATGACGTCGAACCTAGGCCTATGTCTGCTTTAAGGGCGAACTGAGAGGGCGCGCTAAAGCCGAAATGTTGACGACTCAACTTAAAAGAAAAGATCTTGGGTCTTTTCAATTAAATGTGTTTACAATTTCGAAGCTCATAACTTCATATTGGTTTCAACGCCCACTTTATATCCTCTGGGGCAACATTGTGCATAGGTAATGAGAACATTTTCAAGGTCTACGCCCAATTTTTTTTAGAAATGGCCACCATTAAACTAATGCAGTTTTAGAGAAAGGGGTAATTTTCACCCCCAAATTTGAATCTGAGAAAGGCTTCAGGCATTGTTCATTCATTATTTTCTTGCACCTTTTATGAAAAATTGAGCCCGAATTTTTACAGGTTTCTAATGTCATGGATAATGTTGTAGGCCATGGGCCATGGCCTATTTAGATGCTTTTTTGTTCACATGGTCAGTGGCATTAGTTTATTTTTTGTTAATAGTTAGTATAAATATGTACTGAATCAAGATTGACTTGTTCTTTTTTGTTCTTCTTGCACAAATTGTCAGAATTTAAGAGAAACTAAAAACAATAAATTACCCACTGCTCTTAAAAGAGCTAATCTAATTTGTCCCAATTTCCAGGTCAAACCTTAATTGACCAATCACAGCTACTGATCTGTGACCTTGTGTCTGTGTCCTTTCTCTATGGTTCACAGCACACAATTATGGCTGCTCACAGACTCACATGCTGTATGCATGTTTGTGCTCGGACAAACACAAACATTTCATCCTTTTCTGGCAGTTCTTTTGACAAATTTAAGGATTGTGCTTTATTGGGATACACCAAGTGAGGATACTGGTCTTTGACAATCTACCAAAAAGTAAAATTCCTTTAAAGACCAAGTAATATTGAGAGAGCTGGAAAATTACTGTATATTATAATACAGGCTTAAGGATAACCTCTATAGGCAGTAGTTTGAAAATAGAAATGCATTTTGAGGAAACGTACTTCTAATTCAGATTGATGCCTTTCGTGGCCGTCAACACCTGCAGTAAGTTCTATATTTAACCCTACAGAACCCTAACCCTTCGACCACGAGTGAACCGTTGGTTTGGAGTCAATGACGGTATGTTGATGAGAGTACACACGCTTCGAAGCACACGGTTATGTTTCTAAAAAACAACGAGGTAACAAAGAATCAAAACAGTTAAGCTTGACTGGATTAATAAGTAACACGAGAAATGGGGATGACCTTCATCGCCCAGTGTAAAGCAAGCTCGATTGAATGCTTTTGCCTGACAAATTATTTCGATCCGCGTGTTAAAAATTCTTTACGGCGTGCGGGCATTGCTTGGCGTTAGTCTTTTTTTTTCATCTTTGTGTCGAAGCTACGTTGGGAATTTTTGATGAAGGAAACATCAAGGTTGTGGCTTTGAAGGGCTTACTCCATGACAGCTTGGAGATACAGCTAGCTTTACCGTTAGCTTAGTAGGGAAGACCATTACAAAATCGTAAGCTTTATTTTGTAGTGCATTATAAGCTTCGGAGATGCTCCTACATATTGTGTGGTATGTGAGGATTAAGAAATAAACAATTAACTTAAATAGCAGATACAAATTGGATGCATATTTTGGTTTTCAGAATCAATGACGTTTATTTTAGTCATCTTGTTTTCAAGGCTCCGTTGTAAAAAAAAATACGAAAAAGTACTTTAAACTATTGGAATCCAGCACAAATAAACATGTTTTGGTCCATAGAAACTTGAAACAACCAAAGAGTAAGAACGCCCTCTAACGACTCCACACAAATAATCTATGAATGAAAAATGAAAAAATTATAATTAAAAAAACATCAACAAGATAAAAGGTGGAGGCCATAAGTATTTCAAAGGTAAAGGACAATTGTAAGATTTCTTCCGGTTATTATTAATATAATTTATCCCAAGGCAAGGGCAGTTACATAAATTGGTTGGAATTGAAAGCATTTCAGGGCAGCATTAATGGCTATTTATTTTATTTGCATTCAGAATGTGTCTTTTTTTAACCCCCTTATTTTATTTTTTTTTCGTCACTAAAAGGAAATGGAATGTTAAAAGCCCTTAACGTGAACGTCTACTCGAAGGCAATTCAAAGGGAAATGTGCCATGAAAGTTTCCCTTAAAAGGTTTCTGCTAGATCATTCAAAATTGTTTTCTGTTTTTAATTACAAACATCTTTATAGACTCTATAAATTTCTAACATAACAGGGAATCATTTCAGAGTCTTTTTTCGGTTATTCAAATTAGGTGTCCTTTTCATGAAAGTTTATGTGGTAAGCATTTCGAAAAGACGCAACAGTAACAGCAACAAGATCATCCAAAAGAAAACGAAGAAGACGAATATCAGCAGCAGTAAAACAACAACAACAACAACAGCAACAACAACAACGACAACAACAACAACAACAACAACAACAACAACAACAACAACAACAATAACAACAACAACAACAACAACAACAACAACAACAACAACAACAACAACATTAACAACAACAACAACAACAGCAACAGCAACAGCAACAGCAACAGCAACAGCAACAGCAACAGCAACAGCAACAACAACAACAACAACAACAACATCAACAACAACAATAACATCAACAACAACAACAACAACAACAACAGCAATAATAACAACAACAACAATAACAGCAACGTTAACACAATGAAAATCTAGTATCTACATTGTAACATGCAAAACACAAGAGAGCAACAATGGTTGTTAAAACTAGGTAAACGATCATCTAGTGCGATCAAGGCAAAGAGCATCAACCTCTCTGAAACAGTGATTCGCGTGAAAAGTTCATGTCATCGCAAGTTGCGAACACAAGTGTCTGCTCTCATCGAAGTTTACTTCCTGATGAAAGAATAACATCATTAATGCGATATGTTTTAATCTCAATATTTTAAATCCACCCCCAGCCGTAAAAAGAGTGAAGTGGAGCGGTTTCCTTCTTTCATCTCCCTGGTCATCTTCTCCGGCGGTCCGTCCCATCGACCCCGCGGACCCTCTTAAGCTATCACCGTGAGGACGTTACGGAGTCTTGGCTAATTTCTGTCTCCAGGATGTATTCTCATCATCTCCTGCGTGGAAAGATGTCTTTGCCTTGAGGTCCTTTTCATTTGATATTTACCAATGCCGAGGATTCTGGATCTAACACGGATCCGCCCTTGCTGACGTTTTAGCGTCTTAGCCGGCAACACTACTCGACCGACGGATTATCTCTCCTCTTTGCGGAAGGGTCTTAAAAGAAGGTGTACAGCTTTCGGTAAAATATTCATACAATCAAATTGTTATGAAGGGATAGACTTGTGCTTCTTTACTGTTTCCGTCGCTCTAATTTGGAATATTGTGGAATTTTTTGTGGAATAATTTGGAATATTTGGAATAATTTGGAATATTCCCTGTCCTTACGTTGCCCAATTCCCCCACCAGGGTCCCAGTCTTCTCGGTACCAGACCTCGCTGACTCATTTCATCACGTGGTTGATCAAATCTGCATAATCATTATTTACAGTTCATTGTCCGTTCTCAACACAAAGCATTTTTGTTTTCTGCGCTACTGTATCGATGTTTGGTCGAAGATCAAATTCAATGAGTGGTATATTTACAACATATCTTATTTAATGTCTTTATGGACAGCCCGTAAATACTCGTAAACCTTACCACTTTGTAACACATAAATTCCATTCAAATTAATCACCTAATCACATCAAATGTTTAGTCTACAAGTTCTGACAGGATACACTTTTGGTAATTGTCAAAGACCAGTATCCTCACGTGGTGTATCCGACATGCATTATAATAACAAAACTGTGAAAAGTTGGGCTCAATTGGTCATCGAAGTTGCATGAATGTTATGAAAGAAAAAACACCCTTGTTGCATAGAATTGTGTGATTTCAGATGTCTGAGAAAGGCTTCATGCCTGAAGCCTTACTCAGATTCAAATTTTGGGGTGAAAAATTACCTCTTTCTCTAAAACTACATTACTTCAAAGGGTGATGTTTCTAACAATGTTTTATAATAATTATTATGATCATTAATTTTTGGAGTAGTTACCAAAGCTGTACCCTCCCTGTAACGTAAAATTGTGTAAATTCTTAGTAACAATAAAATTTATACTGAATAATATAAACGATGCAGTGATTCTAGCTCAAGACGGCTGTATTATAGCCCCTCTGCTGAAACATGCGTAATTCAACATCGTTCTAATCCAGATCGCTATGGCAGGCGTACCTGCTCATAATCAGCACACAGCGTGTGGAATAAACTTCCCTATTTGTATTCAAAATGCACCTTCTCTCATCTTAGTCAGCGCCATAAACCTGCTGTTTTCGTCAGGTTTTAAATATACTTCTTGTGCTTGTTAATATTTAATGAATATTTTGTAGAGCTCTAAAGATGTTTTTCTAATGGAATATTTGTAAAATGTAAAGGGCATTGAGGTGATTTGATGATCAGCAACAACATACTGATCGTCCCTATAGATCATAATTATTCCATACTAGATGAATGTCTATTATTACGGGGAAAAAACAAAAAACTGTGGGGCCCGATTGTTTTTCTGGGTCAGTTGCCCCAGATTCTCTATCAATGTGAAAAGTATTTTTGGCTTTTTCCGCACTGACCTAGATTGAGTTATAGAATAAAACTATCAAAGAAAATAATACACAATGACTGCATCAG
The DNA here is from genome assembly GCA_037783415.1 of Leptasterias polaris. Taxonomy (NCBI): domain Eukaryota; kingdom Metazoa; phylum Echinodermata; class Asteroidea; order Forcipulatida; family Asteriidae; genus Leptasterias; species Leptasterias polaris. The sequence continues at coordinate 106,318 of JAZGTN010000225.1, forward strand.
TGTAAGGGTACATACACAAAAAGGTCTGTATGTCAATTAATAAAATAATTGTATTTGGGAAAGGAGGGTAGAAGATTTGACTCAAAGAGAATTGTTGTTGAATGCAATAGTTTATTCCAGTGGATGTTTTCCCCTGCTCAGAAAGAACTCAGAAAGCATCGAATATACAGCGGTTAGGAAGCATTGCATTAAGTATGACAACATTTAACTTATCAATTGATGTATTTGTGAAGGAGAGTAGAAGGTTTAACTCAAAGAGAATGTATTATTGTTGTGATGCAGTTTTTGAATACTAGTTAATTCCAGTTTTGAAGCTTCCAGTACTTATACCCTTTTGCCGTTATTAACAAAGAGCTTGAGGTCCGTTTGGATTAAAATGTAAGTCATGGTTCTTTACTTTATCCTGCACTTGCTTTTCCAAGTGATTCGTTGCTTTTCTAAGTGATTCGTTGCTTTTCTTTTTATTCAATGTCATTCATGTCAGATCGTTTAATTTCTCTTACCATCATGCGAGTCTTATACCAAAGTCCATTAAAAATAATAACCATTGTATTCATAACTGAAAAGATGTATTTCCTGATTGTAAAAATCGATTCTTGAGAGAGGAAAGAAAAGAAGACGAAACAAGAAAAGACAAAAATGCCAAGAGCAAATCTGACATTTATAAGCACCTGGGTTGAGCGTGTATATCGAACTGAGCCAGTGGTTAAAAAATCAATTAGGTTTACAAGACAGAGAAGCGATATCGTCCACTCGCTGTGTGTGGCCCGTAGCTAAGACTTATATCTGAGATTATAATAAACATTCCTCGACGTACCTTCGATTTCACACTGAAGCGTCTCTTCATGAAGTTATCAAAATTTGAGGGACCCAGCTTTGGAATTCCTTAAGTTATCAAGTTTTTGTTTCTATAAACTTTTTACACAAGACCAAAGGGAAACACCATGTGAAGGTTACAAGGAAAGTAACAATTTAAAGAGGCAGATCTGTTCCTCTGAATCTTGGAAAGATTGCTTGATGGCGGGAGAACAAAATACAGGTAGGAATTTCCAAACTGCTGCAGTACGAGGGTGAAAACGCTAATTTAATATCTCACATTATTGGCCTCTTGAACGCGGTGATGGGCTGAGAAGATGTGGTGCAGGGGACGGTGCGTTTAGAAGAGGACATTGATTTCGAGAACTTCTCGCTGTATTTTGGCGTATATCTAAGGTCAATTTGGTTGAGATCCTTTCTATGGATCATTGCTTTTAAAGTTGAAAAAACACACACAAAAAACAGCAAACAAACAACCGAAACAACAATAACTTTTGTCTAGCCAGTACTGACCGATAAATTATTACCCGGGGAAAACAATGCGATCAACAAACAAACCTGCCCACTCGATCCCAGTGTCGCCAGGTTGAGCTCCCAGTTCCAAACTGGTAAAAGTACTTTCGTCCATCGACTGATCCGAAATTAGCACAACGCTTCCCCGTTCCCTAATTAGGAATGTGACAAACTTGATTGAGTGACCAATAAAAGTTCCATAGGTGAAAAGCAGATCACGCGTTTCGGAACCTCCCATGGTAGTTGACGCTGCTGCAATACTTTGCTCAATCCAGTAATTATACCACCGACGAACACTTTGAAGCTGACAAGGAAATTTCCGTAAAATACTTAAGCCGTATTTACAACCTTTATATGGGTTGTGACAAGCCATTTTACGGATTGGGCTCTCTTCCGACGCTGAAAAAAAAACAAAAAAAAAACGGAAGAAGAAAAGGAAAATCCACACACACAAACAGAACTCGATTGATTTCACTCGTAATTATCTTGGGCAGTCACATTAATAGAACCTAATTTTCAAAATGATGTCAACAAGATCAGTGTTTCTGACGTTTGTGCGGGTCGGTTATAGGATATACAGAGATTTATGTCAACATTACTGTAAAAGAATGTGCAATGTCAGGCATAGTTTATAATCAACCCATTTTATCAAAACGACATGGGCAAACATTTGAAAAAAACGTAACTCAAAACAAGTACTGACAGTTGAAACCACTTAAGTCTCACAAGATAACCCATGCAATAAAGATGCAATAATGAATGCCCTAATTATAAATATTTTCAAGAGGACAAAGCAGTTATGGTAAAGTATCTAGCTCAAAGAAAAAAATGCCTCGACCGGGACTCACACCGGTGCAGCCTCTGCTGATCAGAAACATCATAGCTTGAGTCCAGTGCTCTTAACCGCTCGGCCAATGTAACCTCATTATATTACGCGGGTCTCAAAATCATCCCCCACTTCTCAACACAGATCAACGCCTTTGCAAAAGATTCTACCTAAAACAAACGACTTACGATATTTGATACTGCAGGGGACATTGTAGCTGAACTGCTCGGCTCGATGTGCAAAGCTTTTTTACCCCCATGCGACTGTTTGCCGGAGATTGTACAAACTCTTCACAGCACTGGTCCCCGGCGGAATTTGGCTTAAGCATTTCGTCAAATACACTCATCAGAAAAATAGATGTAATATAAATAGAATAATATATTAAGGATAAAATCAATCGACCTGCAGGGTTACCGTCGCTGGTCCCCGCGGGCTCCAGGCAGACACTGATTGACATGAGCCGTTTGACGATCGACACCTTCCCTGGAGCAAGTTCAGCCTGGAGCATGAAGCCCTGTTTTGTTTTACGTTTTAATGTTGTGTTTTTGTGAGTTCCTGGAGAAAGATCCCCAAATCCTCGGGGTGACTTGAGGAGGGGACACCGCTGGCACAGCTTCCCTCAACCCTTGAGAGAGCCTCGGGGTTCTCTGGGATTACGGACTCTCGGGGAATGAACCCCAAAAAGCACTAATTTACAGTAAGTCATTTTGAAGATGTGTAGATAGAAGTATGACAACAAATTCGCTTAATAATTTTCTAAATATTAAATTTCGCATAATAGGCGGTGCTGACATCATCTATCAGCATGATGATGTGAACAGAGGTACAGTTTGTAGCTCTAGATCACCTTTGACAGTATTACCCTAACACTTATATCATTGCATTGGTTACCAATAAAGCAAATTATAGAAATCTACAGTTGACTTCGAAAACACTTCATGGTCTAGCCGCAGTGTATAAGATTGTTAATACATATCCTCGGCCCAATTTGAGATCATCAAACAAGCCACTGTCGAACATTCCTAGATCTCATTCTTCATCAGGTGATAGAACTTTGTTTCATGAGCACCAAAGCTATGGAATTAGCCATCAACTCCGTACACTTGACTCCTTACCGATCTTCAAAAACCAGATTGAAACTCATTTCTTCGAATCTGCTTATATAGTCCATTACACTTGTCACCTACACATCAATTTCTGTGAACTCTTTTGTCTCAAAATAATTGTCTTCATTTATATACGCCTCAGAATATGCCATTAGAATGGTGGCGCACTTCCAATACTCGGTGATTGATTGATTGATTAGACTGATCAAAATAGCCCAGACTACGCATCTAAATGTAGCTGAGGCTACACATAGGTACATGGTTAGTCGTTCATTTAGCCCTAGGCTATATTAGTCTCACTAGTGTCGGGATACATCAACAGTCTCGGACTATGTGACTCGACCCCACTTGTTCGACCCCATTTGCCATTTAAGTTTCCTTTCTGAGAAGGGGCGACTGGTGACGTCTCTTTTTCCAGCTTTCCTGTCATAATTCCCTTTTTTGAACTCAATTTCTCTAAATTTACAGCCAGTCAGTTAAAAATATACTCCCATCCTGGTTACTGTGGATCGATTGTCATTTTGCTCATGGCCCTTACGACTCCTTAGTTCTACTCGCTTCACAGCATAAGTGCTGAATGCAACAATTATCACAGACTTGAGGGTTGAAAGCTCCCATAAACACTTCAGTAACAATCGATAGCAGGAACAACACATATTTATAGCGGCCTTCTGCTGCTATAACTGACTGTTATGGTGGCCCTGAATGGACATCGCATGTCGCAAACGTGTGCGCATACGTATGCAATGTCGTGAAACAATTCGCGAATATATGCGCACACGTATACAATGTCGTGAAACAAATCGCGAATGTGTGCGCACACGGTATGCAATGTCGTGAAATAATTTTCCATGCATAACTGATTCAGGCTGAACCGAAACTGTTCATAATTTTTTTTTTTTTGGATTTTAACCCGGACTGCGTAATTTCTACCCATTTCTGGGTCTTTTTGACACGGATTTAGAGTCAGATTGACCCAGAAATGGGTTAAGCCCCACGGGAACCGGAATCCGGGTCAGTTGTGGCCAAGAAGTTTTTAGCAAGTACTGGTATGATTGGAACTCCTTAATCTTTCTCTATAATTACTAAATCTGTGTATTTTGTATTTATTTTAACATCCGTTAAAGCTCAGCATGCTTAGGAATCAAGACTTTGTTTGAGGAACAACCTTTTCGGAGAATGATTTTGATCTTTGTGTTGATGACACAGAAATGAATCAGACGATATGATGGATAAATAAACAAATTATTTAGTAAAACGAAATCAAACGTGACTATTTTGTTGCCGAATCTGTATTTTACCTGTGTGGTTCAAGTCAAGAATCGCTCCTTACAGTGTGTCTTGGTGTCTGATTGCTCACAAATGTTGTCAAAAAAAAGGACAGCCAAACTCTGCCGAACTCTGCCCGCCGGGGTGCTCGGGAAAAATATATTTCCGGCAATTTGCGACTGAATGGTTAACCCAGTTTTCCAGTTTGCGATGTATCGATGGACGGATGTTTTTGGGGGGGATGAGGAAAGTCGGCGTTAATTTACGAGCCTGCTGCAGGAGGAGAAGATACAGAAACGAACCCGTGCAATCCGCCTCAGTGCCCGCTGATTCTCTTTCCTTCGGGCGTCGGGTGGCCACAACAAATCTCAGTAATTATTCACCAAACCTTACCAAAAAATCAGAGAAATATTATTGATTTGTTAACACGGCTCAACAGATTGATTGATTTTAATTAAAACCGATGAGTTTTCTACTTTTTTTTCAATTATTATTTTATTAAGGATACACTTACAAAAGTGCAAGAAAGTGCGGGAGGTATCGTTTTAGCTTAAGTTTAATTTGGTTGGTGCCTTTGGCTATCATGCAAATCTGATGAGGTAAGGGGGATGGTAAATCCTCTAGGGATGCGAAGTTCACGTCTATCATTAAGAAAAGGCCGGCAAGCACTTTTGAAAACGGTAGATTGTGTCTTTGCCCCCTTTCCTCTAGTTGTATCGAGTTACATTGGTCGCCCTCAATTGACAACTTCCGTACTTTCGTCATTGCCGAAAGTGCCGAATTTGGAAATACTTTTGTTGGATGTAAATAATGGCTGATGCAAGATATAGCCTCAATTTGTGAAATTGATCGCTGAAATGTTGCAGAGCTGAACCATTAAATGCAGGGAGAGTGGTTTTTTGTGAGTTTTTTTTCTCTCGAAAAGGTGTAGAACGGTGATATGCTGAACTGTTGAGAAAAAAAACTTGGCAGATTTTGTACCCAACTTGGTTTTAATATAAACTTCATAATCGGTAACCTTTCAATGGTTTTTATCCTTCCCGATCCAGAATAATACATTGAACTGTACAGCAGTTGTGTAACTAGGGGGGGGGGGGGACGGGGGACGGGGGCACATGACCCCCTTGATGTTCCTCACTGATCGGTGAACCCAAAATATGCATAAAATAAACAATTTGGTCATCGAAGTTGGACGAAAATAATGATAGGAAAAACACAATTGTTGCATAGATTTGCGTGCTTTCAGATACCTGAGAAAGGTTTCATACCTGAAACGCTTCTTAAATTGAAAATTAGTGGTGAAACACTACCTCTTCCTCTAGTATTACATTATTTCAAAGGGTGTCGTTTCTAACACTGTTTTATGAAATCAACAGCTCTTCATCAGCGCTCTTTACCAAGTAAATTTGTACAATCATTCTTATGGAGTAATTAGCAAAAGTTCACCCTGCCTTAGTGGAACAGGATTACTCATGGTATGAAAATGGTATGTTTAAAATTTGCTCGTGTCCACATAATGAACAGACTGATAATCCCATTGAGCTGGTATCACAACCCAATAAAACCATCCACCAAAACACTAAAAAAATCTTCATACAAAATTATGGCGTGTCGTGGCCGAGCGGTTAAGAGCACAGGACTCAAGCTCTGGTGGTGTTTCCGATCGTAAGACGAATCCCGTGACATTGAACTCATGCTAAATCCATGCATCAAACGACGCATAACATCAATCAAACTTATTCATGCGTTGAACAAATATAATTGTCTCTCATTTAGGCCTAAGTCACTGCCATTATTTATTTGTTTTGCGAGACACCCCCATATTTACATCGATAATGACTCATTTCAAATAGTCATTATGGACAGATGATCGCGGGTTGGGCGATGTTGGAACGAGGCTGGGTGACATTTTAAATGAAATATTCAAGGTAAAATGGTCCCCGAACGCTTTCAAACCTCTCGCAAATGTAGCAGCCGGTTTCCGGGTCGATACAAAAATACACTGACGATTTAAGAAAGTCAGAAGGCTAATGTTGATAATCACAGGTCGGAGCGTGAACAGAAGAGAAGCACATAGATGTGGAGAGAGACTTGATAGGCAGGCAGCAGGAATATCAGAATTGGCGCGCTACATTCTCCGGCGAGTATTGCTACGTTAACGCTATGAATCCATAGCAATCAAGTGATCGATGGGAAACATTTGAAGTAGGATTCGGCATCAGAGTCTGTCTGGCATACACTCTATAGAAACTACCGGGTTAGAATTAATCCGGATTCCGGATCCCATAGGGGCCATACCCCAATCCGGATCAGGCTGACCGGAAAGTGGTTAACCACTGGGATTTTAACTCGAATTGTGCCTCATTTTGCCGCATTTATGGGTCATTTTTGACACAGATTTCGAGTCATACTGACCCGGATCTAGATCAATTCTGACCCATGAGTTGTTAGAGTTTCTGCTGCAGACGAACATTAGCAACCCAATACAAGCAGCATTGTTGTTGTTATTACAAGCAGCATTGTTGTTGTTATTACTCGTTTTTTGCTCTTGCACCGATGTGTGTTTTCCCGAGTAATGGCGGTTATTTTCGTTTTATATGTTAACAACTAACACAGTACTTTTGAGAGCGTTACCTTGAATCAAATGCTCATTATAGTCACACGTATTTATCAGTTATTGTCAGTATCATCATACTGAGAGGAAATTTGCATTGTTTTGGTCATTTTTGATGAGCGAATTGTTACTTGAAATAAAAGAAGGTCGAACCACCTTAAACAACTCATTATTCGTAGGTATTGTGCATGGATGAGCTGTCTTGAAATTACCAAAGGGACTCACATTGCACACGTCACAAAGAAAGTTTTCTCGAGAGCGATGTCAACAGTTGTAAACAGAATTTCCTGATGTAACTTTCCCTTATTTTAATTTTTCAAAACCCCTTTTTCTCCGACCGAAATTGAGTTTCTGATTGTCACATTTCAATCTCCCCCACCTCGCCTTAGGGTGATCATTTTCTTACATCTAAATTAAGTCCGAGTATATACCTCGTGGGGTGGTCATGGAAAGAAAGAGAGAGAGCGCGCGAGAGAGAACAATTTCACGGGGTGGAGTTTAATCTAGCGAGCTTTCGGTTAGACAGTATACCGTGAATCGGGCCAAAATTACCCCCGAGGGAAGGTGGATCGGTGGCCGGTCCGACAAGCAAATTGCTGGCATATCTACTTCATTACGTCTCATCGCACGATCTGTTGAATATTACGCGGTGATGATTATTGTGACGGTGGACGAATATAACGACCGGTGGAGGGGGTTATTTGTCTTATAGCGCCAACATTGAGATTATATTATTATCATAAATCAAAGACAGTTTACTATAATTGGCAATTAAACTACTGTTGAATTAGCATAATGAGCATTATGATTAAGTTTAATCCTATCAATGCACAGTAAGTCTCATTGAATCATGCGGTACAAAAACAACAATTTGCACCGCGGTACAGGGATTCGAACCAACGACGTATACGATTCGTAGCCCAACGGGGCCGTGTCGGATCGGATCACAGAACAAGAAGTGTGCTCCACCAAGAATTAAAATTTGATCGGAATCAACACAATTAGTAAATTCAATAAACTATTATTTTTTCTAACTATTGAAACAAACTAATATGATAGCTTTCTGTTCTTGTGTCTCATACCTTAACACTTGGCAGTGTGCACTAAAGACAAAGTACCGGATTGGTAATTTTCTTGGAGGAAAGAGAACGAGGGGTTTCAAACTGAAAGCTCACTGATTATAAAGTCCATACCAATACCAATCCAACAGAGAAATGTTCTGTGTGAGATATTGGCGAAAGTTAAGGGGAAGGGCACGCAGAGAACCCCCAGATCACCGTTTACTGGTGTCGTTCACCATTGACTCTTATACTCTTAACACTTTCAGCTTCATTTCAAATGGTTATTTAAACGATTGATGAAACCTTACTAAGTATATTGTTGTAGCGGTTTAACACATCAGTCCCAGTTTCACAATATAAACGATAAGTAAAACCTTTTTGACAGGTATTTTGTAGCTAACACTTTCAGACCGATTTCAGATGATACTAAAAGCGACCTAAACCTCTGTTCTTTACTTTCATTATACTTCTAGAATTCCTGCTGCCCGTTTCGGTTTTATCTCAGAACGCCAATCGCCGTGCAAAGTCACTAGATTCACTAGATCGTTTCATAACAGTCAGTCTTTTGTCTTTTCAATAACTTCGCTACTTTGTTCATTTGTAAAGGAAATTTACACCGCTTAAATAAACCGTGGCCATGTTTTTACAAGTAGACGTGAGCAAACAGCACAGCTCAAATAGTTAAGTTTAATCTTTTCTTGTCTAGGATTCTCGATCTTTCATTTGTATTCTATTTATATGTTGTCCCTCACAACTTGACAGAAGCATTCGTATTATTTCACTCAAAACTTCCCTCCGGCACTGCCCTGTTTTCCCAGATATCAATTCCATGTTTTTCCAGAAACTTAAGGCAATAGTCATAACAAGAGTTTTTCTCTGGCACAAAAATATCTTTATGCATTTTTACGAGGTTTCGATTCCACCATACAAATTGTTTTCAATAATAACGTTGGGGTTTCGAACATAGATTGTTGTTTTAGGCCACCAAGAAAGTTAACGTAATGTTTGAACAGTCAATAACCGAATAACACAGAACGCTGCAAAAATTTGGGTTTTAAGTTGATTCTCTTCGTATCATGTGACGACACCCGCACAGTGTTAATTTTCCCCGTTACTACATCATTGATGAAATTAACACCGTGTAGGTGTTGTAACATTATAAATAACTATACAGAGAACCAATTTAACACTCAAGTTTTTGCAGTAAATGGTTTGGGGTTCAAAATATGGCGCCAGACGAATGTTTACACTAAAACGGAAAAGACGAGGGAGGAGATGGAGGTAACCAACAACTAAAACGCATGGTTATGCAAATTGGTGCAATTTCATAACACTAAAAAGAACACTAAGTATTTGGACAAAACAGGCATAATATGGATGCTTAGATACACGTACATCTGCAGTAGTTCTGCTGCACAAGACGGAGACACTTTCCACCCAGTCAAAATCTGCTGGTTTTCATGTTTTCTTTGTATTTTCCCTTACTCGCTCAGATAGAAATTATACGTTTTCATCAAATAATTATTTGAATGTTCATAGGTATTTTTTTATTAAAGAAATATCGTCTTTCTTTTCTTTTCTTTTCCTAATTTGTAAAATTTGAGGAGCCTTCAAATATGACTTGCAGTTCTTATTACACGACTCTCTTCAAGGTAGGGTTATAGATTCTTGGTTTCTGTCAAGGTGATGCTGATTTCTATGTATAAAAAAACAAAACAATAACAATCACATTTGAAATTTTCAGCTAAATATACAGTGTAAATTGCTGAGAAAACCGGGAAAAAAATAAACTGTCATTATATTTTCACAAGAACGTCGAATCCATTCAGGTTTTAGCGAGGTGATACCGGGTACCAACCGCATCTCTGGCCGCAGCATTCTCAAACGGCCACCAACCCTCAGAAATCTGAGAAACGATTCATGCATGAGCCGTTTCTCAGATTCAAACGTTTTGGGAATGAAAAATGTATCCAAACCATATTACTTCGACGGGAAGTATTTTACTCTATCAACAGCTACAATGCTTCTCATCAAGTAAATGTTCATGGTCATTAATTGTTGGAGTATTTACCAATCTAGAACCCTACCTTTAATACGAGAAGTGTTGAAGTTGCAGTCACATCAGCCGTATTGCGTTTCTAGTCAAATTTATCATATTGGATTCCACACACAGACCATGTGTCCGTATTTTATTAAATCATTCCACACACAGACCAGTGTCCGTATTTTATGAAATCATTACATGGACGGTCATGATTTCGAGGGAATATACCCACACGATCAAAAATGTAATCAAATTTTCCCAATATATTTTTGTCTTTCTTTCGTGGGACGTTGATCAATTTTCATTTACGCTATGGTAAGATCAATCATAGCTTCTATGAAAGTTGGATGAAGTTTTTAAAGGGACTTGGAATTTCGTTAACGTAAATTCGTTTTGAAAAGGGGGTCTTATAAAATGATTAGAATCGTGAATGTGCAAGGTTTTTAATATTTTATAGATGCCGTAGAAAATATAACCGATGAAGCTCAGCAATCAATCACTATAAGCCAAAAGTGAATAACGGAATAGACGGAACCAGGGGAAAAGATGGAGGGACGAGCTGCAACAATACTGGGGAACAGTCAATTGATATAACCAATCACAAAATAGAAACATTTTGAGACCTTGTACTCGACAATGGTCGACAAATCAAATCAGATGCTCGTCTTACATTAATCTCAAGATCGAGTCTCCTTCCAATTGGTTGGGGGAGGGGGTGTACCATCAACAAGGGTATGAAAAGTATAATGTTACATCTTCGGTTTTCTGGTCATAGTTTCTTTGCTCAACCCCAAGTAATTTTAAATTTACCCAGTCAGTTTCCCAGGTTGTTTATTATTAATCTTTGGTTTTTAGAAGAGTACATTACTTGTCAATGTGTATTGTTTAAGGGCTATGTAGAAATGCTTTTTGTAGTGTAGCTGTAGTAATTGTAAACATACCACTTACACATGACGTCTCAAGACACACAAATGTCACTAAATAAGGAGGTCAAGTTCTTAGTTAAAAAATAAAACAAAACATCAACGCACTTTGTATATTTTAACTCAATTTCACCCAAAAGTAAGTGAAATACAACTTTGTTGCACTGACGTGACGATTTACTGGTTCTCCAGTATATCTAACTAGACATTTTTTTTTTACAACTTAAAATAGCCGTCAGCTACAATCAGTTTTTAACTCATTTCGTAATAATCTCTGACCCAGATTCGTAGTGTTTTATGAGCAGGACAACATTTCCGTTGCCCACTACAGTCCCCAAGATGTGAAAAACATGAGCTCAAATTTCAAGCTCTATTTTGTGTGTTAGAGAAAATCTTCTCCCCCCGAAAAAAAAAATTGGAATCTTGACACCTGATATTTGTGTACGACGAGATTACAGAACAAAATGTGATAAAAAACTCAACCTCACATAGCTTTTCACCGAAATAGAAAAGATCAAAAATATATTGTTGATGCGAATAAACACCTCAAGCCCGACTCCCGAGTGAACCCTTGGCTGAAGCCCACTAATTAACTTGCCTTTGGATACAAACCAATCTCTAGGGTAGCAACGTTCACGTCATGACTCCAAACATGTTTTCATAATCCATATCGGGTTCCCTGATTGCGGCTGCATTAGTAAATACTAATCATATTGAACAAGCACGGGACCTGACTGCTTTCTGAATTTTCTACCCCTCGATTTGGTTTTACACTGATCCAGAAATGGAGTAAATGGCAATGTTGCTGTACCTTTGGGTAGTAACGTTCACTTGTCAACACCTGACTTCGGTAATCCCTTTTTGACTCTGCCATTATCTTCGTCACGCCCCCTATATGCAACAACAGTGATAAACACTGACTCTCAGCAAGGGTCCTGACTATTTCCCTCTCAGCCTCGTTGTGATGACATTGATCTGAGGCCATTTTCGAGACCAAAGCTCGTCCTCAGTTCTGGGTTCTTATGGGATTGGTAACGAGGACGATTTCAAAATTACTGACGGGGCATAGACGGAGGTTGTGGTGTCAATAAGGACTACACTCTAAAAAGTCCCGGATTAAAATTCACCCAGATCCAGGTTCCGTGGAGCCTAATAACCCACTGAGTCACTATGATCCGGAATCGGTGTCAAACCGACCCAGAAATTGGTAAAATTCGGGTTTAAATTATCCTTTGTGACCAATTACCAGGTCAGCCTGACCCAGAAATGGGCCAGGCTGACCTGGGACCCGGAGTCCAGGTCAATTCTGACCTGGGAATTTGAGTCTAAATTGGGGGAAGTATCAAGGTCGCTTCCCTTCTGGTATGAGCTCCATGTCCTACATGCAGGCGGGTTTCTCGGTCGGTCGAGATCAACAAGTCCCGACAATGAAAGTTAGACACGATCTTCTAGAAACTACTTGATACTTTTAATCTTTGAGATTGTTAAAGTCGGGGAGGTGGGGTTAATTCGTTTAGTATTCCCGGGCAATAATTAACGGGTACAAGAGGGGAATGTGTTAGGTGTGACTGCCACGAGTATCTGGCACGTTCCCGGTGTCACTCCGGGACGGCTTTGTACCGCAAGTGTTTTATGATTGCGCTCCTCTCTAATGAGTCAATAAGGGAAGTCACAAACTTGAACATCACATGCAGAGTTGTCATTCGCGGCTCTTAAGGGGAGAGGATGCATGAGGAATTGACGGTTATGCCTGGGTTCAAACTGATGGGACTTGATGCAAGTCTGACTTTGGGGATAACGCCAAATTCATTTTAAATTTGCCCGACGGCGATAAACACCAATATAGTGCTTTTCAAGCCGTGAGTATGTACAGCCCAGTTTCTCGCTCAACAAAGATACAAATAAATTTCATGTAAAGATGAGTTAGTTGGGATCAATCTGCCTTGAACAAAACAAGTTGCCCGAAATACTGTCGCAAGGAAAAAGATGGTGTCTTACACGATAGCGAAGATGTTCACAAGTGAGTTAGCCTGCTCACACAGTCATTAACAACGCACTATGTATTGTTTGAAGTAGTAAGAATGTTACTGGTGGTTGTCTGCACTTTTTATATATGTACCATATATTGATTCAAATACACTAAGCATAACATAAGCAGCAGCTCACCCACGTCACCAATGCTTTAACTTCTCAGGCGAACAGCGTCAATCGGGTTTGGTTTACCCACCAGTGGTACGCTCTTTACTTTGGTCAGAGAGAACAAGCAAACCCAGTTGCAGCATTTGTACCACCTTAACCGATGGTGTACCTTATCTTGATTCAATGTCAACAAGAAAACCGGTAGCAGTGCCGGGAGCTTCGTCATCATAACCAATGATGTACTTTATCTTGCTGCAAAGACATCAGGACAACCAAACTCCTTCCTCCATGGCCCACCCTAAAAAGTGAGCAGCAATTTGGTGAATATCATCGCACCTTATATTTGTTCAACAAAAGCGAGCGTAAAAACAGAAGCAGTACGGTATGCAGAACCATTATACCTTACCTTGATTGTTTTAAAAGCAGTCACTCATAGCGGCAGATGGCCAGGATGAGTCACCCACAGTGATCACGTCAGTCTACAGCTAAACGCAAATATTACCGTCCTACAATCTCCAATATCCTTAAAAGACCATCTTAACCCAGATTTCACGATTGGAAATTCATCAGTCGAAGCAAAAACATCTTCTGCTCCTCCCCTCCCATCAGCCCATACGGCACTTAAAAGGGCACAAATATTACCCCCGTGGTCAATACCTAAAGAATACCAATTGAAGTAGCCCCAATGGAACTCTGGGATTTCAATGTGAAGTCATACAGATTGTTCTCCCTTAAGTTATACGAACTAAAACCCATTGAAGTGGAACACCCGTTAAAACGCGAGCCACTTTCACCTCACTCCTAAAGCATTTTCCAACTCCATTTATCTGCAAGCGGTTACCTGATAGTCCATTCTGCCATTTTGAATAAATAAATAACCATGCAGTGTACTCTTGTCTTGGATTGCGTTTTCAGGACTTTTGGGGAAATGTTTTTTTCTCTGGGATGGGTACTGTCTTCAAATCTATCGCTGATCTCTCTGTGATTAAGCTGCACATAATACCATGTTTCTGTCCACCCATATCTATTTCAAGAGAAAATAAAGATTTGTCTGTCTACCGTTAGTGAGTCTTGTGAAGTGATTATTTTTCTTTCTAAACGAAAAAGAGACGGTTTATACAAATAGAGATTGACCCGTTTTGGCCTTTTTGCTCAAAGGTTTTTTTTTAAACCACTCGCATTATCCGCTTGTATTTGCTTAGTCCTGACCCATTGTTTCCAGGCACACCCATACAACTCCCGATCAATGGCGATTGTTCTCTATTTTCCAACACTCGATATCTTGGTTCTTACCCCAACTTTTGATATGGGGTTGTGAATTCTGTAAACGCTCACAAAAATATTGGAGTCGAATTTCGCTCTCCATTTTTTCGGGGGACAAAAAGTCCTCTCAGGATGTTCTGTTTTCCAAACCGATCAATTTAACACTGTTTCATGACAAACACATAAGTTCTCGCTCGATTATAAAGCAAATCCCCTTTCTGCAGTGTGCACCCACATCGATTGTTAACAAAGTCCGACACGAAAGAGCCGTCGGTTGTCACTCTTCTAGTCTAGCATTGTACGGAAGCATACTAATGTAATTTCACCAACAAACCTTTCAAAATGATTGCAGCCCACTGTATTACACAGAAACGAAAGATCTTCTTTTTTTCTTCGTCCAAATCATAAAACGGTGTCACCCTAGTTTTTGATGTGAGCGTCGAGATTTTGTACACAAGGGAAATCAAAGCATATTGACGTATTTCTCAATTCACAATCCTTTCTTCTGTAGTTCGATTTATACTTTCAGCCCATCCTGCGTGGAACCCCTTCCCCCTTCACCTCGGCCACAACCAATTGTATGATATCTTCTCTTTCACAAAAACACACAAAATATTCTTAATTCCTTCATGAAGTCCCCAGAGCGCTCGGTAAAAATATGATGAAATAGTGACTGTGAAGACTTTGCTACAATTGGGTCAGTACCCTTTTCAGAAAAGTATTGCTACTCGTGTACTTGTTTTTGATTTTGATTTTGTTCAGCCATTTTCGATCCACTGTAGAATAATGAAAGCCTCAGCACGATGCCCCAAAATGAATCTATTTTGTGCTTGTTGATACCAAGTGACTTTCCCTCTGTTGCAGCTAGCTCGTCTCTCCTTATTTTTCCCTGGTGCCCTGTATTCCGTTGGCTCCCATGTGTCCAGTGATTGATTGCCGAGCTCTTGTAATTATCTGTTCTGTGGGTTATCATCCTTCCCAGCTCCATTTTCTCTTGTATACTATTTCTTAATAGATGCCAGGAACTCTGGTATGTTCCCTTATCCAGTTTGTTTTCCTTTCCTTGTGCGTTATCTTCAATACTTCTTTCGATGATGTATTGAGCTGTTGCAAGTTTTCTTTCCAGTTTTGATGTAAGTGTCCATGTAACTTTAGAGGTATTTGTTGTGTATTGAAGTCAAACAGTCCACTGATGCGTCTGCACCAGCATAAAGGGCACTAATATCAGAAGTATCGAAGGCGAACGTTCATTTGATCATCGAACTAGCACTACTGGTTTTACCAGCTTATTGGGTACCTTAGCTTGATTCAAAGAGAGTAAGTTACAGTGTTAAATAAATCAAACAAATCCCAGTCAATGATATCATTTTACTATCAAACTTAAACTAATGTATTTTCATTTCATCTTCTAAAAAGACGTTATGACCAACAGAAGCTCTTCACTCAGTAAATGCCGTTACATTAGGCATCATTTACCCAGGAAATTAAGTGATGTCTTCTGATAGAACTACCAAAGTTCTAATGTGACGTCTTTAGAGTGTTCCAGTTTTTTTTTTTTCCAATTATGGATATTGTACTCCACTGAAACTGCATTTTCCATATTGTCACTGCATGACAACTTTTGTCCCCGTAAGGCTCAGTGCTCCGTTATTATCACAGACATATATTTACTATTATTCCTCTTTTTCCAAAGCCTCGCCTACGGCCTTCGTATCCGACCTTTGTCAGCTGTTTTCAAATCATACTGCAAGAAGCTTCATATTGACAGACGAGATAATATCGAGCAAGTTCACCTGACGTCATCACCCCAATAAATCGTGGTTGCGCCATTTTGGAATTCACATTCCACTGTGGTGTTTTAATGTAGCGCACGTTTAATCACTCAGCATATAATCTGTACATGCAAGTTGACCCCCAAAGGCACTGCAGACAGTAGCTGCACGTTACGTCGGTGCAATAGGTCGATGGACAACGTACAGGGTTTGTAAATCATCAGGTAAAGTAAGTAAGTTTCATTGTGAAAGCTCCTCGGTTATTAATTTAATCATAAACAGTTCCAATATCCCATAGAGACCACATTTAATTACTATCAAAGGTCTAGAAAAACAGCATTCTTAGATCAACCCCACCCCGATAATCACCAATGTGTAGTTCACCACCAAGAACAACAAGAACAACAAGAACAAACAACAACAACAACAACAACAACAACAATAACAACAACAAGAACAACAACCTGGCCCCCAAATAGAACATTGATATAATAAAAATTATAATAATTCTTGGTTCATATATATAATCTTACAAATGTTAGTAACTAGATCAAGGCACTTTACAACACTATAGTCCCTTTCTGATTAGGCTAGGCACACGTAATCATTCATCAAACTCTATCTCAACTCCCTAGGGAGGATAGAACCCAAAGCTATTATTAGTACTAAGCGTTTAAAATACAACATAAAACTGTCTCAGCCCTGTCAGATTCCCATTTGTACACCTGGGTTAATAGAAGCTATTATAGTGTTAACTGCCTTGCTATGGCAATTAATGTTAAATGCCTTGCTATTAACGGACACAATGCATCACTTTGGAACTCCTTGCCTGGTGCATGTTTCCCTCCATCCTACAATCTAGACTGTTTTAAGAGGAACATCAATTCCTACCTTCAGCTCCCTGAGTTATTTTCATCTTAAATGCTTTCTTCTTGTTACCAAGAGTGGCTTTTCGCCTTGTTTGGGGCGAACGTGCACAAAACAAAACAAATAAAGAGAGAAAACAATGAGGGGCACGAGTGGGAGTCGAACCCACACTCCGATAAAGCAGACATCTAGACAGCTCGACCATAGCCACATTTTGACTAAGACTCTCAAAGCCTGAAACACAGCTCTAGCTTCCAAGCTGTTCAACATCCATCAATGTTTCTACGCAGTTCGCATAACAGGACATTTTCAGACACTTTTTTCTCAATTTGGCGTGAAAAAATTGGTTGGTGTTGGCGAATTGGGCGTGCGTCACTAACGTGCTGAGCAACGGACGTGCGACCCAAGTCCAAAGCGAGCTTTGCAAAATGTTTCCCTGCTTTTGAACTAGTATTTTGAAGAGAAAACAAGGGGAAAAGGACAAATTAAGATGTTTGAGTTCATTGTATTTTTTTCTCTATATACTTGCCCACCTCTGAAGACAATTCATAGCAACAGCGCTGACGCATAAACATTAAAGTCAAAACAACCAGTTGTCGCGAATTACTACACGCAACATCAGGCAGGGAGGTTTTTCAACCAGTCCGTTTAATTTACCGCCAGCTCGCATGTTCACCAAGGTGCACATTATTTTTATAGTCGGTTTTGCGTTTCACAGTTTAGCCGTGTCCGGGGCCCGAGGGCCCCATGGGCAAATCGCACCGCCGAGCTCACGGATTGATGAAGGAGACATCACCGTCTCGTCACATCTCCTGCGAGGGGCCGACAGAGCGCTCTCCCGTTAATACCTCGCTATTAGTTATTTGGTCCAACCGGTATCCCTGTAGGTATGTCTTGTGTCTTCGGTCTCTTATACATATGTCTTCACGTTCGAATCTCGAGTTTGTAATATTTCTCGCCTTTGGTTGAATAAAGTGACAGCCAACATTTACGCTCCTACAATATTTAGGCCGAACCTTTATAGATCCTATGTACGTATTCGTGCATTGGATAGAAAATTGCTGTTTTGACATGGGACTGTAACGTTCTTACTAGTAGACGCAGTGGTGTAACATTTAAATTTATGAAGTGTAGTTTCAAAACCATCATTTAATGCCATTATGTATCTATTTAGAACACCGACACAGACATTACTTTGTTCGATTTCAATTTATGCAATTTCTAAACGAAATACTTTTTGCTCATAAGTTTATTTACCTGTTTGTCAATTTTAAATACTATTGTTTATATTTTAAATATGCGGACAGGAAATTATTATGTTTTACTTCCATATTTGAATATATTTTTGTATAGTGTTGATGTATTTGTAGGTTTTCCCCTTTTTTCTTTTATTGATGCAACGTATGGACACACACTTTTCTCACAGCGTACACAGTGCCCATAAGGGAATACTAATCTAATCACAGTAGCCTCACACTTACACAGCTCTCCACCGCGATATGGCTTTATATTCTGAGTATCTTCAATCCGTTGTGCGGCTCCCCTTCTCCTCATGAGCCCCTTCACCACAAAAAGGGTTTTCAATGGGAGCTAGAGTCTCCATTGAGGTGGGAGAGTGGAGTGGGGAAGAGGGGGGCCTGTACCATGTAGCTTTTTGGAATAACGCAACTCTAATCCAAATAAGCTTACCACATGACAACTCCTGCGCAGATTATACGCTAGCCCGGAGGGGGTTCTGAAGATGAAATTTCGAATAACTTGATTAGTCCTCGGCATCAACATTCATGAAATGTACAAAACTGAAGAGGGGAGAAAAAATATATATATCAGATCCCGTTTCCATTTCAGAGTTCGACAAATGCGATCCTGCCGTTAACGAAAACGAAACCATTTCCAATAGCAATTTTACTAACCAAATTCTTTCCCTGGTGCAGGTTGTCTTACATAAATCACATCAAACGCCAAAGCGTATGAATGTTTTCTGAAAAAGTGGTGATTGTATTTGACTTTGTCTTTATTTTGGCAGACAATCCTTTATTGTTATTGGCGGTTAGTGGAATGTGAGAATGTCACTGAGTCCTAAAAACTTTCTTTGATTCCTGTAGCATATCGCTTTTCTTCGGACAAGTGAGAAACGTTTGTGAAAGTGGTCAGATTTTGATTTGTAAAGCTATGCAAATATAACCGCCTCAGGGAAGGTGTTGAGCGTCTGAGGATAAATGGGGGAGAAGTTGTGAATATCTCGACTTTTCGAGTAGTTTCATCCAGTAATAGTACTTGTACTTGGCTAGGGGGTTACCGTCGCGCTGCAGACCCGCCGAGACACTCTGCGCGCCAGCTACACGATTGCCCCGTGTTAAGCGTAGCTAGCCCCCACGCTGTGCACTGTAAAACATGTTTCCATTGCTCGGACTCTCTGAAATAAAATCTTACGTTCGATTTTTTGTAATTATTTACAAGTTGTATCCATAATTTGAATACGTTTTTTTGTGTCAAATACTCATGAACACTTGTTAAAAAACAGAGTTGAATTCGGTGCAGTAATTAATTGTTATACGGCTGGAAGTAAAACTAACTCTGAAGATCACGAGGGTTATCCGAACCAAAAATGTGGTTCGGATAACCCATGTGACATTCGTTTTTTGAAAAATGCTCAAAAACGGCAAAAATTGATGGTTTATTTTAAGAACCGTTCTTCTCAATTCCTGGAAGACCTTTGGAGTCATGTTTTAGTCTATTTTGTAGCCAAAATAGCCCAAATAGCCCAAATAGTCCAAATAGCCCAAATAGCCCAACGAAGCCGGTGTGTCCCTTTAATGTATGAATTTATATTCCTCTTAAAACAGTCTAGATTGTAGGATGGGGGAAAATATGCACCAGGCATTCAAAAAGTTCCAAAGAGATAAAGTGCTCTGCTAGCAAAGTACCACCCCTCGGTAAGTTCGATACTCAACTGGAGAATAATCTGTACTCGAAACCATGTACTCGATACTCGACTAAAAAATGTACTCCGATTTTACGAAAGGACGGAAGAAAGCTCTAGAAAAAGTAAAAAAGGAAGTTGTGATTAATAATCATGTACAACAAGCCATAATATCTGACTGTTAGTGTCCAAGAATCACCAAGTCCGGCACAAAGTGTTTGACCCATTAAGGTCGACAACCGTTGCGTCCTTGTTGGACATAATGTGTATAACACGCGGCCGCTGTCGAACATCGCAAAGCGTCCTGCCAGCAAATTATTCCGCAAACATGGAAGAATCTCTCATCTTGCACTTTACGAACCAAACATTTTTTCCTTAAGCCTAGAAATACAGGGCATTGACACTCAACAAGAACAAAATAAAGGAGAGTTACGGCTGTAATTCTGTAGTAATACGTGCACGGGTTTCCAGTTCTTCAAATAAACATGCAAAAGAACACATGCAGCTTTTCATCTTGCGCTTTGAGAATTTAAATTTTCTTCTGTTTATCAATGGCTACAGGGCAATGATACCTAAAAGTAGACCCTTGGCAAGCAGAATTTATCGACTTTTTAGCATGAATCACACGGTTATACAATTCAAGTAAACAGAGGAAAGTGCTGGCTGACTGAGAAAGAAGCAGAAAACTTTTATTGCAAATTCATTCAAAGACCATTTTCAGGTTTTTCTTTCTTTCCTTTATTTTTATTTTGTGTTCTCTCCGCAGCCCGAAGTTCTCTTCGCAAAGTATCATGTAGCCTTTCTTAAAACGGACACATGAAAATGATGAATAGGGCCTATCACAGTTGTTATTAGCGGGTTTGAATATTTAACTTTTGTAAAGAGAGACTGTAGTGATGGTCGTAAAAGGCCTGTGGCTGCGCATGGAATTAGCACGTCCTCGTTCCCAGGGTTGATCGATCTCACTGCGCCACTTTTCCCTCTGCACGCGCGGCTCGTATCGCTTCGTCGCACTGCCCACGGTATCGATGATGAAATTATTAATATTATATTATATAATTATCCCTTCTTATGAAATGTGCTACATTATTAATAATAATATTTATTTAGTGCCTAATACTGGCGTTTCTAAACGCATCGATCTTAAATTGCAAAAAGATGAGTCTTTATTAGAGATTTGAATGAGTCAGTAGAGGTAGCTTGACGGATACTGAGAGGGAGATTGTTCCATAGTGATGGTGCAGCTGAGGTGAAAGCTCGTTGATCATAGCGAGTATAGGTACGGTATGTGGACCATTTGCTAATTGATTTGTGACGGCCGTAAATTGAAGGAATGCATTGGAACTTTTGGAGAAATTATAAGATAATTAATGTAGGAGCCTAATGTAGGAGCCTAACTGTCAGGTAAGTAAGCAAAGGAAATGTGTATTCCCTCATGGACACATACCAAACTAGTTGGCGAACGCCATAGAGTTGTGCACTAGGTAGACGCACAAACACGTGTGTGCGTCACGCCACCATCGTCGCAATGTGGCCTCATGTTACTTACGGTAGCGTTAGTGCGCAAGCGCGATGTGCAGTTTTCATACTTCATGGGAAAGGTCCGTAGACCTTCTGCACATGACGTCATTTGAGTAGGGCGCCCCCACGGCTGGAGTTCAAAAGAAAGCCACTCATCATTTGCACCGCGGGTAAGTAGGACGTCCCAAAATTAAATGTACGATGACGCGGTAGCCTGCCGTAAGTTACTGCAGGCGAATAAAAGCCACATACCTGCTACGGTCATGACTGCAGTCCCCCTTTAAATGACAAAAACCCAGCTTAAATAGTTTTGATGGCTGAAATTACTGTACTTTTCTGCAAGAACTAACGGTTTACCCTTAAAAAATAATTTAAGGATGAACTGCGCCCAGTGAAGTATTAGTGTACCTTGATACATTCGATATGCTGAGTTTAAACCGCTGACGTCTTTAGGTCTCCAGTTCTAATACTTTGGACTCTGTTTGAAATGGAAATTGCAGCGGTGGATTCATCTCTAAGCCTTATGCAGCCCTACTTGAAGTCATCAATCCATGCATCGAACACTACCGCGTTTGATTAAAATTACAGAAGGGTACTTTTGAAAATTGAATCTCGGATGGCGAAGAGTATAACCGTGGGCAGAAATTGCATTTTTGTTAAGAAGGGTTTGGGCTTTACGTGACTTTCTGTCATGTTTCATGCTGTGGCGGCGCCCTAACTGTGTCCCATTCGAACGGGAAGTGGACTTTGATTTTTCTGAAACGGTTGATCCAACCAGGGCAACAAAAACACTTACTATTTTCACAGAGATAACAACATTTTCAGATAGAAAAGGTTCTCACAACGTTTGGATGAAGTTTAGCAAAAGTTGAAGCCATAGGCTGTGCAAGTCTCGTGCGTATTCGCAATGCCACCGGACTAAGTTGGTACGCGTGCGAGATTTTGTTTCTCCAGATACTAAGTTTAACGTAGTTTATGGTTACGGAAACTATGTTTGCTCTATCAATTTTGTTGCTAAGCAAACAGTCTGCAGTACACTAGCCACTCTATGCTTCGTGGCCTGTAGGCTGAAAACCTGTTTCTGCTTTAAAGCACAGTTTGACTGTGCTAAACAAGTTTTTTTGCTCACCACAGCTTCAAGATGTCCCGGAAAGCCGCTTGCAGCCGGTGATAAAGCGCCCATTGGATTATGGCAAAAGACACTAAGCCCTTCAACTCATAACCTGTCTCGCTTTGCTAATCTTCTTGACATCACAAAATTGTCATCATTTGATGCAAGTTCTACTGCCAGAAGTCACTGACTGCACGTTCCTCAGGTTACAGTCCACAGCAAGGCAATATCAATTAAGTGAACACCTTTAGCTTTATTTGGCCACAGGTGGATACCCACGTCTTTTTTGTTAAATCCGCTTTCAATTAAAATGCCTGGAAAGGAAAGACATGTGCCGCTGTCCATATTTAAGAACAGGAAGCATTTGTTCATCGACTATAACAATTTATATTACCACAGCTTCATCGACTATAACAATTTATACTACCACAGCTTCTTAGTTTTAATATAATGATAAAACTACACAAATCAAATTCATCAACTGGATAATTTTACATCTCGTGTTTCCATTACCAGGCTAAACGAAGCATTTGTAATTTAAAATCTGTTAAGCCTAGTAAGTTATAATTTGCTTTTTTATGTTGACGTGTTGGTTGTCGCAGATTATTTTTCAGCAGAGTTTCAAGCATGGACTTCGAGTACGGGTAGTTTTCTCGCCGAGTACAAGTACGAGTAGAAGTACACGTGTATCCATCAACATGGTAGAGTACTCCAGTACGTGTATTACAAAAATGATTTAACTACACGACGAAAGAACACAGTTTTCTAAATTGTCATGAGTGATTTTTGTTTTCCCCTGGTTTACCTGGCTCGTTTGTAAGTTTCCTGTTGCTTATTTTTATTCATCTCTGTTTGTAAAGCACCTGTAGGCTCTTGCACATCGCAATTTATCATTTTGTTCTCATATATCACTGATAAGTTGTTGTTTCGGCTGCGGTTTTCGTCATTGAAGTAATGGTTGTTTATGTAATTGTTTTTCTTTTGATAAATGTATTTTAATGTTTTAACTCTTTTAATCTGAGTTATACAAATCTACGTTTGGATTTACTTTGGCATTTACGATGCATCCTCGAAACCTAGCACCTAAAGGTAAAAAAGCTAAAGTGTTGATGAGACGTGTAAGGTAAATATTGAAGTTGACATTCGAGTCACCGTGCCCCCATGCCCTAGTCGTTTGTTATAACACTCGTTTCGCACTTCTCAATTCCACCTAGACTTCATCTTGCAGGAGCTCCCCCTCGTTTATAATTTACATCGTTAGATAACTGCAGATCTGTGTCGGTGCAACATACACTCATGGTGACTGCTGACGGCAATTCAATTTCCAAATTCGCAACGTGAGCCATGGCTTCGGGAACTGAATGCAAATGTCATACTCATTTGAGGGTAATAGTCAACCATCTGGTTGATTATTGACTAGTTGTCCATACTTCATGGTCGGTTTGTAATGATTCGTATAAAGTTCTTAAGTATGGTGGGGTTTGTTTACAAAGTCAGCATTAATGCCTCAACGATCAAACTGTACTTTGTGCGTGTGTTGAAAGTTTTCATTTATTCTCAATTGATTCATTACACACTGTAAATTGCGATAAAAGTAAAGATAAAAATGACAATAAAAGAAACCATTTATAAAGCATCATAAACCCCAATCAATACTGCCCATTACTGTCCAACACAATAAATAAAAAAATGATAAATTAAACCTAGCAAAGTATACGTTGAAATCACATAGAGGATTTTAACAATGGAGATTTGTGTGTGAAAACACAACGAGCACGTACTCGCTTCGCTTTCGTGTACATTACCAACGAGGACGTCGCTTTAAAAAAACACCATTACATTGGGAAAAAAAGAGACGTGTTCGATTTTGGGGTCGAGAACAAACATGTTTAAGCGTTACATACGAAGTGTGGACCTGAGAACAAAAGAGGTATACTCAGTGTAGGGACTTGAAACACTAAATGGACTTACACAAGTCCACACAATGTTATTTACAGTAATGAAAACTAATTTTTCTACAGTAAACAGAACAAAGGCATGTCTGCAGAGAACATGTCCACGCATTCAAACCGAGGACTTGGAGAGGGTTTTAACAAAAGGGATCCGGGAAAAAGTCACACCGAGGACGTCCTCGATTCGATTTCGTGTACAAAACCAATGGGGACGTCTAAAACAAAAACTATGTCCAAACAATGGGAGAACAAAGAGAAGTCCTCGGTTGACACCATAAACACGAGTGTGAGTGTGTGCATCACAGCTTTATGTGTGTGTGTGTGTGGGGGGGGGGGTGTACTTATACAAACCGAGGTCTTTAACACAAGGGATCCAGGTGTTTAGATTGAGGGAGGACGTCCTCGCTTCGCTATCGTGAATAATAAACCAACGGGGACGTTCAAACAATTGCAGAAAAAGATAAGTCCTCGAATTACGGGCTCGACAAACGATGTGTCCGGGTCGGCATAGTCGGCATACATAAAGTTCCGGGGACCTTTTACACAGTGAAACAAAGGTCCTCACAATGTTTTTCTTTGTTTCAACTCGGTCCACACAAAGGAAATTCTTGACAAAGGGAATAATATAACATCAACAGCAAGCCCCAATAATAACTCTGTGCATAAACGACAGATTGTGTGTGGACTGTGTATACTTCCGCACACACGAGCTTTACAATAAACGAAAGAGGTGGCCCGGCTGCTGTAAACATAATATTTATGGCCGGGTAATGGGCGCGAGAATGCCGGCAATCTTTTTACACAGTGGTAAGTAAACTACCTAACACATCGCTACTAATGAGATAGAATTCAGCGTTACTCAGTGGTTCACATTAACTCCCAAGGCCGAGAGTGATGTGATTGTGTTTAACTTGGGTTGGCTGCGTGCGTAAACGTGTGTATAATTTGAATAATCTATAGTTATTTCCTGACCTCGACCAAACTCCATTAAAGTATCACATACACACACCATGGAGGAAGGACACTCGCACTCTAGTTTTTTGTATATCCATGCGGAGGCATTGTTCTTCCTTCCCTGTACTTAACATCCTCCCATATACTTTGTACATACGATTCCTAGTCGAGAATCCCACTCTTTAGAATTTCCATACGGAGACATTTCCCTTTCCCTTAATGGCTGTTTTGTTCTTAGTCTCCATAAGGTAGCGAATACCAAAACACACTGCTTTGTGTTGCAGTTACTCTGTGGACCTTCATTCTGTTCAGTGCACAGATGAAAAAACCAACATTTTCTTCAACACTCTGGGAAAAACACTGTGTGGACGTGTGTAAATCCACACAAGTCCCTACATTGTGCGGCCATCTTTTGTTCTCAGGTCCACACTTCGTATGCAGCGTTAAGACACTGTGTGGAGTTGTAAGTCCACACAGTGTTTCAGTCCCTGCATTGCGTGGACCTCTTTTGTTCTCTGGTCCAACACTTCAAATAAGGCTTAAACAAAAAGGACCATCATACATTATCGATCTCGTATTCCTGTGAACGGTAACTATGTTTTTTCTGATATCGATTTGATGGATATTATACACATTCAAACGAATATGTATGAATTATGTCAGCTTTTATATATTTCCGATAATGAGATCATAGAACCCTCAAAAGTGACCAGCACTCAGCGAATCCTAAATATACCTGTGTAGAGAAGGTGATGCAGATCTGTCAGTTTTAGAAGAGGGAGGAAAAGCGCCAGTTAGATAAAACCCAAGCAATCAGGTGGGGACTGAAAACCCAATCCACATGCAGGGCTCGGGTTCGGGATTCGAACCGGGGTCACGGAGGTGAAAGACTGTGAGGGGAAACCACCTAGACATCCTGAATGCCATGAAAGAATCTTACACCAAGCTTAACAGAGCAGGCTGGGTCATCTCGGAGACAAATATCTCCCCCGTAAGATGAATAAGAAGATGGGTTAGTATACTTGTGCCACAATGAGGTCTTTTGAAATACGTATGACAACTGAGTTACAGAAAACAAAACTTTTATGGCAGCACAATGATAGTATGTCATTTCGGAAACAAAACAAAACAGAAAAATACAACCGCATTTATACATAGCTCTTACAAAAAACTGTATCACAGCGCTTAATAAGAACTACACACAGAAAAACAAACATTAGGTAAAAGAATTAGGAGTCAAATAAATGGGTCTCAAAGTGCTTTCCAGAAGGCTGCCAGTGATGGAGCATGACAAATGTTATAAGGTAATTTGTTCTTCATAGTTGGCCCAGCAGTATTTCTATACCCCGGCCACCAGATAATGTAGGAGTGTGTGGCATGATGATAAGTCTGTTATGAGCAGATCGCAGTCTACTCCTTGCTTGAACATTATGTCATTATGAGTTCTTGAGGTACAGTGGTTGCATGGTTCATGTCACAAATACATTTGAAGACGATTATGAGCAGTTTGACTTTTTGAAATACAGAGCCAAAGAAGTTCACAGATCCAAAGAAGTTCACAGATCAGCGTGTTTATATTTCTTGACCTGAAAACAAAGACCCCTCCACCATGACGATTGTATTCTGCATCTCCACCAGAAAAAGTTAGATGCATTGTAAAGTTAACTTCCCTTGTGGTTTGTTATTTGATATCTAAAGTTAACTTCATTACAAAGGATAGCAAAACAAGGCATATGGAGAGTGGGTTGGGTACATTACTCAACAAGGAAAACAAATGCAGTAGTTGACCACTGATGCTAATGGAGATGTAACAAAGAGGTGGTGACAGCCTGGCTGAACAAAAATGAAGATGTCGATTTAAGAAAGAAAATACGGACAAGGTCGAACAGACCTTTAGACCAATCAAACATGCCCTTCTAAAACGCCATCTAATTGGTGTAAAAGGCTACATAAGAAAGACGAAGAAAAAAAAATCAACAAAGATGACAAGTTAGGGCATGGTCAGCGAGAGGATTTGTCCCCCTTTTCCCAGGGGGAAATCTAAACGACGTAAATTAGAAATCTTGAAGTAATCAGAACAATCCATAGCGTTAAAAGCTTTCCAATCCACAAAACGTTTCGACACCAACAAAACCTAATCAACCGTAATGCATTTTAGAAAAAAACTTGTACAAATGTTTTCTCTCTCTCGCACACACAAGGTGACTAATTCAAAAGCTAGTTTGATTTATTTGCGACTCGGCTTGATATCAACCTTATCCTTAAAAAAAATCAACACAAAAGCAAAAAACTAGAACAAGACACGAAAAGGACGACATTGTAGTTTAGAGTATCTTACGCGACAATGCTACTCCACGTTCAAACCACCACTGCTATTTCCATTATGGCCTTTTTGCAAGGTTTTCCCTTAATTCTTAACGTCCTCGATACTACTTAACTCGGAAAAATATCTCAATGAAGAAGACAAAATAAAAGAAAGGGAAAAAGTTTGAGATCGGCACTGCTGGGCGTCTAGCTGCCTAGTGCGTACATTACTCACGTATGCTGCGGTGCAGAGAGGTGTAAACACACGTACACACAACGCTGATTCAGCGAGAGCAACAACAAAAGTGATATTGTAGAAAGAGATTTCTCTGTGTGATGAGATTTGCCGAAAAACACTTAAAGAATCCCTGCTAAACAAGGTCATCAAATTGATGTTTACTGCCGCCGCACATTTGTGCATCCCGTCGTTACACATCATTGCAAGCTACGGCATTAATTCATCCAATCGGGTGTGTTGATGTGTAATATGTTTAGTGTTTTGTAGCTGAGGCTGTTCCGACTCTGAGCTTAACCAACCGACTGACATTAATTAACCATGCTGATGGGGTCCGTCTGCTTAATGACACTGAACGCATAATTCTTGCTCAGTTTGCTGGAATGATTTCAACTTTTATTTGAATCTCCTTTATTCCATCTTGAGTGTACAGAAGTCGTTTATTGATTGCCTTCTTATGAGTTCCGTATATACGTCTCAGGCCAAACTGTCTTGGGATTGGTGGAAGTGTCGGCTGAACTGGGTCAAATGATAACTCCAAATCGAGTAGGAAATGGGGCCTTACCTCTGGGACATTAAACATGGGAAATATTGGCTCTTGATCGGGGGAAGAAGCAAAGGGGAATGTTAATTCTGATCGTCTGTAGAGAGAAGGGACCGTCCCAGTTTTTACCCGTTCTTTACAGTGGGAGCCCGGTCAAAATAAATATTTGTTTACCCTATATGGAAAGTCGAACACGGGACGTTTTTATAGAGGTGGCCTACTTTGGAGTTGTCTAAATCAATAAGGTTGTAAATTACTGGTGTTGTGGGAGTACAGGGCTCGTGTTTAGAATGGCTGTACGGCCACTTTCGTTTTGAGACCACGATGGGAGGAATCGACATCCGTGCGTTGTGGCTTACTGCATGCATTCAGCATCTTATCTGGTCAAACGGCAAAATCAAGAGTGTAGTTGGCAAAGATCAGCCCGTTATGTTCAACCGGCTACCGCTATTTTGCATGCGAGGTAGCTTTCTCCCCTTCAAAAAAAAACCCAAATAAATAAAAATAAAATAAAATAAAATAAATAAACAAACAAGCAAATAAATAAATAAATAAATAAATAAAATAAATAAACAAATAATTAAGCTCACTCAAGCTATTTGGGGCATTTATTTTTATTGCATATGTTTATAACTTAACTAAAAACTGCACATTAAAAGCCAAGGTTCAGGAACAAATAGTTGCTTTGTTTTGTTAAACTGGTCTCGATTTTTGTGTTTGTTTTCGCTTTTTAAATTTTATTTAGCGTATGGAGCGTATACTTTTTCCAATTTTGCATGAACTGAATTTTGAATAGTTTGTGATTAAAGAAGTAACCACCATGATTTACACTCCTAAAACTAGAGAGTTTGGTTCACACTTTAACTCTAATTAATTCTAAATTCAACACTTTTAAAGAGTGCGGCCATGACTGGCAACTCTATAAAATCTAGATTCAACATTATGGCATTCAGGGTGAGTTGGTATTGTTATGTAATCAAAGCTCGCCATGAGCTGTTTTATGACATTGTGGATACTATATGGAGTGTACTGTTTGGTTTGGGTAAATTTGTCTGTATACAGCCCAAACCAAACAATGCACTCCTATTGTGCCCACTCTCCAAAAAAGCCAATGTAGAGCCAAGCGCTATATTTGATTACATACAAATGCCATTTTACCCTCACGTTCAGATCCTCGAAGCTGGCAGCTATTGCCTTTCATTGCTACAGTTGAGTAGCGAGACGGGAAACTGGAGTGTTAAGTCAACACGTTCAAGTTGGCCCAGTGAAAACTCTATATGAAGTAAGAATCTAAATAAACGAGAGTGATAAATACGTTTTCAAGAACTTACTTCGGTATTTATTCTTGCGGTTTTGTTTTAACGGGTTGACTAGAGCTTCATTAACAACTGTAGGTGACGCATTGAAGTAATGAGGATTTTGGCGAAGCTACTACCGACTGTACATTTATAAGGCGTTTCGGCAACCGGCATGCTTGTTTGCTTTAAATCAAAGTTTAGCAGTGGTTTGCTTTTATTTTGAATCAAGAAAAGTGCAACATTTGTGTAACGTTAATTTGGTTGCTATTGGTTTACATATTCTCTATGAATGAAAAGGTAAAGTATAACAAACTCTGAATCAATATAAAGTACAACCTAAATGATGCAGATGGTTGTCTCTTTATTTATCAAAGTAAGGTTCAGGAGATTTAATGTTACCTTGAATCAAGTTAAGGTATAGCTTGGTATACTTTGTATTAACTGGTTCAAGTGATTTGCATTCGCTTTGAATCATCTTAAAGTATATTAATGTTGTTGCTGTTGCTGCTGTTGCTCTGCTGCTGCTGCTGCTGCTGCTGCTGCTGTGGTTGCTGTTACTGTTGCTGCTGCTGCTGCTGCTGCTGCTGCTGTTGTTGTTGTTGTTGTTGTTGTTGTTGTTTTTACTTTGAATGATTATAAGGTGCAGCACTGGCAATGGCATTTTTGATGCAATTATCATATAGAAAAACAATGACATTTGGTTCTGAAAATGTTTGTGAAATTCCAGTTGCTCAAAGGATTACTCTCTTTGAATCAAGATATTAGGTTCAGCCCCGGTATAGAGCTGTATGTTTACTCCATTTGAATAAAATGAGCTATGTCAGTGTTTATTCAGTGTTAAGTTTGTTATAGCAGTGTTTTCAATCAGTGTCAAATGTCACAACCTGTAAATGAACCAAACAAACACCTCAACTAATTGTATCCAACGACGGGGATTTGAATTGACAATCAAACACAACGGGTTTCTCATTTCTATGACAACCCCCCCCCCCCCCCCCCCGCACTGTATCCAATACATCTGCTCGGAACAAAATATATTCATTGTCTCCGAATGATATTGCATCATTTTCACACCTCGTACTAATGAAAACAGTCCACCATCTCGCGTAGCTCTCTGCAAATTTTAATTAAAAGTTGTTTGATAATTAACGAACGTTTTTGTTTATACAATTTTGAAGAAAACAAAAAAGGGTTATGAGATAATAAAACAGGTTGAAACTTTCCACTGATGCCTCCAGAGTGTGTAGTTCATCGTACTGAGTGCGCGTGGAAGGCAAATATAACAACTTGCTGAACAAGCTTAGTCAGTAGGATTTAATGAAAAGTAGGTGTGCTGTGTACACAGTATTTCGAAAAGCCACTTCTACTTAGCTGCTATTTGGTTTCGTGCACACTTTTTATAAAGTAGTTTTTATTTCATGTAGGTAGATGCGAAAACATTACATGGTTCTGGGGTTATTCAGAATCTAACTGAATTAAAACTCTAACATTTCTATTTTTTCTTCTTTTTTGCCGTCTTCCTTTTTCTATCTCTGTGTTGTGAATACCTGTTTCGCGGGTACATTGCCAATAATTGAGAAATGAGTTTGTATTAGTAACAAACTGTATGTGAATGTAATAATTCAATGGATGTACTAGTTAATCTTGATTATCTTAATTTTGATTGTGCACACTTTGTGCCTGTTCACCTACGACACCTCTGTTCTCCACTGCAGACACGTGATGTCACGGGTCACACAATCCAGACAGCTTTATTCCTTTAGTGTGAATGAGATCCTGCGTTCAGTTATCGTATAATTCAATTACCACAGCACGCCGTATAGTCGACTTTAACACCAAACAAAAAGGAGACAGAAGATAGCATACTACATCATTTGATGAACCTAAAATACACTTCAGTCTCGTTTTTTGTTGGGGGGGGGGGGGGTTTATCCAGATGAGTAAATAAAGGTGTCTATATGGTCTAAACTTCAGATTCTTGAAGAGCTGTGTATGGATAAGTCTCTAGTCCGATACCTGCAGCCAGAGATGATTGCATCAACCTGTCTGGCTTTAATTACCCGCCCCCCTTCCCGTGCGGAGTAATATTTAACAACTCCTCGTGGATGGACTTCGCTCAGTCACAATCCATTCCTTAATTAATACGCAGTCCATCCATCCACAAATGTAGGGCGAGACGAGACAACGATGACAAAGATGAATGGCGTTTTCAAGCATAGCTCGGTTGCCATGCATCTCAACTCTTATCCAACTATTGAGCCTTTAAATCCTTACATTGCATTAGCCGACAGTGTGTCTACATACACAACAAACGGCTACCCTAAAGCAATTGTATCAACGAGTCACGCCTGCTCTTAACTGTCTTCCTTCAAACCATCGAGTAAGGGCCTTACTCATTGTTCTGATTCTTGCAGTTAAAACAAAAATCTTCTAAAGGAATTTCACTTATGTCCTCCGACTTCCCCTATCCTCTAAATAACATTATGTTCTTTCTGTTTGCTCTCCTTTTCGTCTGATGAACAGACCTTTCTGAGTTGCTGTTATTTATTTTGTTTTATTTATTTTTTACACAATGAATCGAAGCTACCCTGCAAGGATTCCGTTGTTTAACTGTGCGGCACAGGAGAATACTTAAGAAAAAAAGTAGCATAATAAAAGGGCTGCAGCGGCAGAATCCCATTAACAACCTTCCCTTACCCGGAAGCGTGTTCTACCCCCCCCCCCCCCCCCCCCGCCCATGAGCCTTGAAAGTCTATAAGACAATTAAAGGTAAGATCTGAACCTTTAGCAGAAGAAAAGTAGCTTACAGATGACAACCATGCGAATCAGAAAAAAATTGGTTTTATGAAGAACTGATGTTGAAATAGCTCTGTCTCGACGTTTCATTCATGTTTGTCTCCAGAGAACACTGGAGTGGTTTTGTGTCGTTTTCTTTTCTTCTCTTCTATACTTCCTCCGTTTAATACAAAAGTGAATAAACTTGCACATTGCGTGATGAGCTGAGCGAAATAATATCAAAATTACATTTTGGGGTTGAGCAAAAATAAACATTTACCAGAGCGAGACTTGAACCTGCGACTCCCGGATTAATGTGCCGGCGCTCTACCAATTAAACTATCTAGCCCTAAATATGTTGTCAATACCGATGTTCGGGGTGCCAGTCAGAAGCCAGGATCACTCCAGAATATACAGTATACAATTTGTCTTTGTATATTGGTCTTTGTTCTGCCCAAAGTTATTTAACATTATTTTACCCAAGCGGTCAGTTTCCCCTGTGGTTTACAACATTATTTGTCGAAATAGGAGACAACACTTTTAACAAGTAAAACATATCTCCCTCGGTAACACTATACAACTTTAACTGCTTCAATTTTGAGTTGATCGCCGTTCTTTGCCTTTGGGTTTTTTGTTTTCCCCAATACACCAAGACTACATCCACACTGGATAACTTTAAACATATACCTTTTCCTTCTTAATAATTAATTGCACTTGATGAAACCCAATCTATCTGCGGTTGGTAATCATTGAGTATTGCCCTAGGCCCACATATAATTAACGACTCGCAATCAAACCAAACACTGTTCATTTGGGTTGTTTTTTCATTCTTTTCTTCTTCTTCTTCTTCTTCTTCTTTTCTCTCATATATATTATTTAATTTGTACAATGACACTGCGACAGTCTCCCAGGGAGTGCGGGTAGAAATTCCCTTTAGCTAATCACTAATTGTCTCGACACTAAACAAACAGTGTCAACGCTGAGCACTATCGTATCAGAGACGGTAGGTTATTTTACAGGTCACTTCGTCCGTCGGCTTGCCACTACGAATTAGGTTCACTCTGCAAATGAGTCTAGACGCTAGAAAACACATTATTTATTGTTTCAATATACCCTTTGTGACGTCATCAAGCCGCCATCTTAGAAGTAAAGCTACGATGAACCAATGCACTCTAAAATATATATATATATCATCCCTGCATGGCTGTTGACATCTTTGTTTCCTACTAGACCATCATTATGCTGCAGTCGTTCATTGAGCTATTAAACCAAAACATCACCCTTAAAACTAACACCTCTTCCCCACTGTGCCTCGAAGCAGCAGCCGCAGGTTGGCCGCAGCCAAAAGACCTGTGACGAACACCTCTGCAAAGAGGGACTTTGACATCACTTGCAGACATATTATTGCAATAATTCCATTGTCTTAACCATAGTCAGCTCATATGCCATGATACCCT
The DNA here is from genome assembly GCA_037783415.1 of Leptasterias polaris. NCBI lineage: Eukaryota > Metazoa > Echinodermata > Asteroidea > Forcipulatida > Asteriidae > Leptasterias > Leptasterias polaris. Next base: position 140,605 of record JAZGTN010000225.1, read on the forward strand.
AGGCTACTACTAGACCATGCCGCACGTCCTAGAGTGGGTGTCAATCAACATGGGACAGTGATTTGGTTAGAAGGCGGGCAGGACAAACCACCACCATCCTTTCTGTACAAAATCGGTATGTCAGTTGTATATGGTAGATGAAACCAAATTTTAAAACTTAAATAATTCAGCAAACAAATAAGCTTAAGTTAATACAGGCAATATACCTGGACAAGTTAACAACACAGCTAGATAACACAACATTTCTACAAACATACAATTAACTTAAATAATTAAGTAAACAAATCAGCTTAAATTAACCCAGGCAATATTACTGGACATGTTAAGAACACAACTAGATAAAACAAAATTGTTACAATCATACAAAACAAACTCTCTAAAACTATGGAAAAACTTGTCAGCATTATTTTGCTGACAACGTACCTCAGGGACTTTGTAACTTGAAACAGGTCCTATGAACGCATCAGTTTGTAAGGTTTGCATCGCTGTGTGCTGGGGTTGCCATAAAAACTGACACTACGTGATAAATGCATTTTTGTGGTACCCATCGAGGCAAGAAGTATCGGCACCGCTGCGCACCCCAACCCTAACATCCGAGCCTCTCGCCAACCCCCCCCCCCCCCCCCCCCATGTGTCCCAACCATAACACTTCCTTTCCGTCTCGCATGGTCTTCAAATCACGCAGAAAATGAATCATATTGACAAATGACGCTACAACGGAGCCAATAAGACCGCTAATGTGTGCATTCGTATGCCAGACACCCTCCGTTCAATTTGATAAACCTCGCAGTTTGCTCGAGAAATGTAATTACTGTCGGTGCTGGGCAAACATAAAACACACCGGCACCAGACATGCAAAATAAATATTGAACATAACTTACAAAATCGACTGTTTAATTTGGCCTCCATAATTGTCTTTTGTTTTTGGAGGATTGTTTGTCTGTTCTGAAGTGCAAATAGAAGCGTTCGATATAAACCCCATTGGTGGATTATCTGGAATTACACTCTAAAAACCCCCAGGCCGGATTTCAAGGCTTGCCTGGTTCTGGGTCAGGCCTTCTGGTTCCGGGTCAGGCTTGCCTGGTTCAGGGTCAGGCTTACCTTGTTCCGGGTCAGGCTCGCCTGGTTCCGGGTCAGGCTTGCCTGGTTCCGGGTCAGGCTTGCCTGGTTCCGGGTCAGGCTTACCTGGTTCCGGGTCAGGCCTTCTAGTTCCGGGTTAGGCTGACCAGAAAGTGTTTAACAAAATTTAAATCGGAGTCTGAGTCAGTTTGAACCACTTCTAGGTCAATTTAACACTATTCTGGACCAAACTGACCCAGAAATGAGTCATCCCCACTGGACCCGGATCCGCGTAAATCCTGACCCGGAAGTAGACCTTTATCATAGTGCGGCCATCTTGATTTTTCTGAAATCTAAATCAGTGTAACCAAATCGAGGCTGTAAGTAAACATATTCTGGTTCCTTTATTGTGCATAATGTTAGCATTTATCACTGCTTTTAGATACAGGAAACATGACCAAGATGGTTGCAGAATGATAAAGGTACATCTTGAGGATGTACTTTCTTGCAATCTTTGAGCAAACGTAACTGGACGTCTTTAGTTTACTAGTAATTGTCATCATAACGTGCTCTATCAACGTTTACTTTGTGAGACAACTACACGTTTAAACTCAAGAACCTAATGAGCTTATAAAAGACAGCTATTAAAATGTTCCTAATTGAAGTATGTTTTTGTCTTCCGTTTATTGCAAAATAAACCGAAACTCTGTGAGGAAAGACGCAGTACAAAAAATGAAGGCAAAGGAATGCAGCGCCAGAAAAGGTTTAAATAGAACACTGTCATTAGGGAATATTAAAAGGCAAATAATCAATTATTTCTGTTGACCTAATTCACCCGACGTCATCACCTCAATAAAACTTCGGTTGCTCCATTTTGAGAGTTGGTCCCCTGTGTGTTTTATTGCCATGTAGTGAGCATTTTAGGTGATAACACACGCGTAGTTAGACAACGATCAGCTTCTCTATACATGCAATCATTTGACTCCAGCTCGACAAACATGAGCCACGTGTTGTATCCGCGCAAGGGGGTGAACCATACTTTGTTTTCTCTTTTATCAAAATGCCACCAACGTTCACTTTGAGACAGAAAGCAAATATCACTACAAAGGAATCTCAAAGTTGTTATTAAATTCGCAGAAAGTTTGCTTTATTCCAAACGCTCCTCTTACCCGTTCGAAGTATTCATTTTCCTAAACAAAATAACAAAAGAAGAAGGCAGAAAGGAAATAACGCATGGGATTGTCTGCCCCAAGAGGGTAGTCGGAGGCTCCAATTTAACAGCCGTCTGCTCACCACCATAAACTCCCTGGCGGCAAGAAATTGTATTTGTATCATTATTTAGATGCCTTCTTAGGGTCCATTCCTGAGAAAGTCGACGGTAAACATCGTCAGCTAGCAATCATCATCTACCAGTTACGGCATTCTTCCCTAAAACGGAGCAGTTACACTCCACCTTGACATGGCATTCCTTATAAATGAGGAAATTCTAGGGACAAAAGCCGTGCTAAATTACCGCAAATACCCCCTTCGTCTGGGGGGGGGGGGATAGAGAGACGGCGAGCGAAATACACACTGAGAGTTTGACGGAATCATTCGATTATTTGTTCCGCAATCCGCGGCCGTATTGACTTAAGTGGGGTCGGAAAATGACAAATTACGCTGCTGTATTGATTCTAGTATCAAGTTAGGGTTTTTAACTCTAATGGGTGCGATGCACAGCAACGCATTAATCTTGGCAACAATAAGCCCGTAAGGAGGAATGTTATGTTCTAATTTGACGGCGATACCAGAATCTACGGTGGCTTTGACAGGACACAGTCGCGGGGTAGATGGGTTGCCCACAAAGTCACGATGCAGATTCAAGATCAAACATTGAGTGGGTCTGGCTTCTGCAGACTCACATCTGTGTCAATTTTTACATGGATTCTGACCGAGACTTTGTCAGACTAAAACATACGTGTGTCATTTATCTGGTCTAAATGATCATGTTGTCAGATATGTAATGGACAACAGTTACAGGAGCAGATACAGAAGGCACGATCGCCATAGGATAAGGGACAGAAAACGTTTTCATGTAGATCGAAGATTGCGACTTTGGAGAACAGTTCTTTACAGAATATGATGTGAGAAATAATGGTTGTGTGAGCAGCGACCATTTATTTTCGTTTGAGTTCCCGCCCCAAAAATCTGTGAATTTCCCTTCTTTGACTGCATACCTAGGGCCAATTTCATAGAGCTGCTTAAGCACAAAAAGTAGCTAAGCACAACAAAATTGTGCTTACCAGAATAATGTTACCAGCCAAACTACCATATTACATGTACAATTTGTGACTGGTATCCTGCTCATTTCATGTTAAGCAGAAAATTGTTAAGCAATATTTTCTGCTTAAGCACCTCTATGAAATTGGGCCCTGGTCAAATCCTTGATTAATACCTTAAGATGTCTGACAGATTACCGCTGTCACCTCAACAGACCACGACTGCACCTATATGTCCGCCGGACTCAGTGACCAAACGACCCGTAGTCGCCACTGACCGTGAGGGTGACTTTCAACAGCTTGTGCGTGATGCTCTAAACTTAAATAACGTCAGGGTCAATCAGATTTCTACCGAAGGATTGACGAGCTTGGGGAAAGCTTGAATACATCTCTCGAAATGAAATCAAAAAATATCTTCGAACTCGTACCAGGAGATAACACTCTTGGAAAAAGCTGAAAAGCAACTTTCTGGTCACATATTTGCTCAACAACGCATGTATTTTTAGTTTGTTTTTCATAAAGGTTTAGAATAAATGATTCCGAACCTATCCTGTCATATGGGGCTAAGATATGGACTACCACCAAACGTCTTGAGAAAAAACCTAAGCGTGGCAGAGAGGGCTATGGGGAAAATAAAAGACAGGGTATGAGAAAGAAATCAAGAGTATACTGGATATTTTTAAGACCATTAAGTCAAAGAAGTGGAGATGGGCAGGTCACCTAGCAAGGAGGTGGTCATGCAGAACAACCAATTTGACTCCAAGAAACTCAACAAGAGGGAGACAAGACAGAAGAAGGGGTGATGAACTTAGAACATCAGGGGCTTTGTTTGGCAACATACAGCTCAGGATAGAGTGAAATGAAAAACTGGTGAAAAGGGAGTGAAACTAGGCGAGAAAGAAATAACAAACTTAAAAGTGTATCTGACTTGAAATGAAAAGAAGTGTTGATCAAAATTCGGCAGAGCAAGCCATCGGGATTGGCATCCTGAAGAGTATTTTGTCAAACAGGTTTCACCTTTAACTGAACGATTTGACCGAAGTGTGATATAACGCCTTCAAACTGAATAACATAAATTTTGATTCCTGGAAGCTCAATTTATTTATTGTAACCCTAAATACTATAAATCACGGGACAAATTAAAATCAGTGGGGCAAAGTGATGGGGTGAAATGAAGATGCAAACTTTATGAAAGGAGCTGAGCCTGAACATGGCCTGGAGCCAGTGGCATGACGGCGTTCGCCACTCTAAGGTTTCATATTTTTAGATTGGACTCAGAAATGTGATCTATCACCGCGGAAATGACTTGACTTTTTCATCCGAGCGTCCAAAAACCTGAGGTCCCTTTTTATTGAATGAAAAGATGTGTTCCTGTTGTGTACAAAGACTTCGGGTCGAAGAGGTGGATGGGGCGAGATGGAAAAAACCCGTCATCAAATCACTTTCTTTCGTCAGTGAGCTCCTTTTGCGGCCGACACGTCCAGATAGATTGTCTTTCGAATAATGTGTTTTCGTTTGGCTTTCGGTTCAGATCTGGTTGGTCCGGACTTCTCGAGTTTTTGACTCTGAATGCTGTAAGGGTTTTCCCTTACATACCCATATCAAGTCTGTTGTGTAAAGCATCCTTTATTAAAGTCGGTCCCGTGCTCTCAAATTCCGACCGACGATCAGAAAGAAAAGACATATTTTGGTCAAAAGTTCCGTTTACAGTCGAACATATCTCTCTTTTAAAATAAGGCACTTGGATATTGTTGCTAGTTTTCCGCAACTACGGACGTCAAAGAAGTTTATTAATCTCTACGAAGGTACAGCCTTTGATTTATAAAAGTATTGTCTACCAGCCATAATAGAACCCAAGACGATCTGTGTCAAAAATAGTGTTTTTTAAAGAAGTCAATAATAAAATCATCGGCTCCAAGCTCTATGCTCAAAACAAGAAAGCCGTTTAAGCCCCAAAACAGTCTACCAGCAGAAACAGGCTACCAGCCAAAATAGCATGTAATGCACATTGTTTGAGACTGGTTCCCTGCTGATTTGTGCTAAGCAGAACAAGTTATTAAGCAGAATTTTTCCTGCGCAACAGTTTTATGACATTGGGGCTCTGGAAGTGGCATCTGAGTTGTTAATAATATATCCCATTACATATTCAGTGGGGTCACAGCTTGCAATTCGGAAGGTCGTTGAACTTAAAGGGCAGCTTGAACTTAAACGACAACAAGTGCTCAGCTAATCGTTACCCATACTACCTATAACACCTTACTTTAAGTATGCCCTCCTCCCGAGATTGGTTTTCAAAGGAAGGCGTCATAACCCCCCCCCCCCCCCCCCCCATTCAACAAGAAAGAGTACCAACAATGATACAAACCAAACGAGACGTCTTTCCCCAGTTACATAAACTACATCGCAAATACATTTTACGCAGTAGGTGACAAAATATTTATGTCATTATACTAGACCAGCCTGTACCTCGTTCTCACTACCTAGACCAGCCTGCATATCAATTTCACTAATTACACCAGCATGCACCTCGTTGTTAATAACTAGACCAGCATGCACCTCATTGATACTTACTAACTAGACCAGCCTTCATATCAATTTCACTAATTACATCAGCATGCACCTCGTTGTTAATAACTAGACCAGCATGCACCTCGTTGTTAATAACTAGACCAGCATGCACCTCGTTGTTAATAACTAGTCCAGCATGCACCTCGCTGTCACTAACTAGACCAGCCTGTGCCTCATCGTAATTAATTACCAGTATGCACCTCATTAAACCTGCATGCACCTCAATCCACAGCTAACATGCGCGTAAAAAGTACTTGCAATGTCCTATTGGGCTGATATCAACAAGTTAGATGACACTTCAAGTACTCCGTAGCACACATACAATTATTACACAACGTAAGACCCTTTGTCAGTATCTGCTGATATAGAACTGAAGTTTCGTACCAAAATTTACCACAGTGACCGTCACCAGGAAGTGACGCAGATCGACGTTAATTATCATCGATTTTTGGTCCCTGCACGATTAGCTTTTCATTAATTCATATGATAATATGAAACTGATACAACGAATAATGTAGGTCTGGTTATGGTCGCTTTAGAAAACTAGCAAGGTCGTGACGTGCAGTTTTGTAATATTCGTTTCTCTCCAAACCTCAAAAACTCCTGCTATTTTATTGAATAAAGCAGGCAAAAATGCAAACAAAGTGGACAATGACTTAAATCATAAATTGATCAGCTAATTCCAAAATGATTTAATGAGTTTTGAAGATGACCAGAAAATAAGGGAAGACGAATTTGTGTTTACTGAGCAAGACACGAGAGTGTCGCCTTTTAACGGTGTTGCTCTCCAACACCAAGCCAAGTTTCAATTTATAGTTTTGGGAAAGAAATGAAACAGGATTGGAAGAGCTGACATAATAGTTGCAAACAGTATTAATATTTTGTGCAATCCCCCCCCCCCCGGCCATATACATGAACATAACAAAACTGTGAAAATTTGGGTTTAATTCGCTATAGTGAAAAACCATGCACAATTTTTAGTACGCAAACACATTGTCCTTATTTGATTGTAACAACCGAAATCAGCTGTTCCCTCTTTTTTCCGGTTTTCAGATACAGTTTTCTTGATTTTGACTTCATTTGGGAAGGAAATACTTCACAGAAGAAAACAAATTCTTGTATAAAGGTCATTATCAGTTAGCTTTTAGACTAAAAATTAAGCAATGGTGTTTTTGATCCTCATGCATGCCTTTAACGGTTTTCAATTATTAGCTCTAATCCAAATTCCATAAAACAACAACAACTTAGAAATTTCTGCGTACAAGCCGCATGTGTAACTGATGCCATTTCAGTTTCAGTCGGTAAAGGTGCTGCTGATTAAAACAAGACCTTTCATGGGAAAGGGAAAACTGCAAGGGAAACAGTTTCTTATATAAGAAGCGACACAATATCTTTGCAGGCTCTGTCATCCTAAACGGGGAAAAGGAAATTGCCACTCCGCAAAAAGAATAATTTTGACATTTGGATCAGTTTACAGTTTGACAGAATAACAAATCCGATAAAGGAAATTTGATTGCACACAAAAAAAACAATGTCTGTGTAAATTCATTTACTCGTGTTTTTTGTTGTGTTTTTTTCTCTCTTGCTTTGTTTTCTTAAAATTTATAAAAGCCTTTTTGCTGGAATAAGAGACTTTTTAATATGCTGGGGTTCCCTCGTAAATTTTAAAACTGTGACTTTTTGGATAAAAAATTTCAGTTCTTTATTGCCAATCTGAAACTGACATGCGAACTGACATTGTCGTTCGAGATTAATTTTTAATTAATTTTTTTGGTCAAGAGGAGGAGAGTTTTACAACTGATAGTTCAGTTTAAATCTATTAATTTGGGAGCAAGGATTAGGGGAGTTTATACAATTACAGTTGCGTGGCAAGATTTATCGTTGCCCCGACACAGCCAAAGAGAAACAGTAAACATTCTTCGAATCAGAGATTCATTTTATTAATATATTTCGATATCAGAGAAGGAGTTTGACGACTGATTATTCATTCTAATTAAATTATTTTCTTGGAGCAAGAGTTAAGGGGATTTATTACGAAAGCAGTTGTGTGACAGATATTAATCGTTTTTAACCGCCCTACCGCAACAAAGCGAAAGATCAGTTACAATCGGCCGGTGGGAACGTCGATCTACTTATAACACAAACATTGAAATAAATCAATTTTCACAAATGAGCAAATTCAAAGATAAGCGGTTTTTGCTACATGAAACAACAATAACAGCAACAGCAGCAACAACAACAACAACAACAACAACAACAACAACAACTTTCGCTGGATGAACAATCCTTTTGAGACGAGGGAGTTGCTAGATGAGGTCATAGTTTGACACTCTATTGTTTGAAACAAAATCGTCCAGTCCCCTGATCAGTCTCTTTTCATTTCCAGTTGGTATTTGTTGTTGTTTGTCTTTTCAAGAACTCTACAAGCTTTGTGTTGGTTACACAATTTAACCAAGCTTTAAGTGTAGATAGTGTTGTTGGCAAAAACAGGCTAAACTTACAATGGAATTGTCTGCACTATCGGAAATTGCAACTCCATTGACATTTTGCAGCAATTGTTGACTTCTATACTTGGACTATTATCTGATATTTATTTGCATGCACTTTTCCCAATGCGATGTAAAAGCGCACAGGGCAGATTGGAAGTAACTATACCTTTGTGTGTGTGTGTGGTCAATTAGGAGTAAATCATGGATGCCTTCATGTTATGGATGTGTTACTGGAGTGGATGCGAATGGCGTTGGGTGAGGTTATTATGGCTTGTTATTACAGTAGTTGCCTTGAGCCTTATTATAACACAGATATCGCGAGAGTATAGCTAACGGAATGGATGGCACAAACGAGACCGCAGGAAGCTCACTGATATTATAGACAATGAAAGCTGCATATATACGGCCTTTTTAAAATTGACTTCTCAGACTTCAAATATTCACGTCACAGTTTCCATGTTGTCCAAATTCGTGATGAAGTCCCTAGTCGCAAATGTTGACGTGAATTTCCGTGTCAAATTTACGACTTGATCATCAAGTCGCAAGGTCTGACGTATTCCATGTCAAATTGTTGAGACTTTGATTTAAGTTTGAGAATAAAAGAGTCAACGTACTCGACATTGTGTCACAATTATGATTTATTCAAAATATTATTTCATAACGTAAGGTAGACCTGCGTGATTTTTCGTACTTTACGAATTGTTGACGTGCTTTTTATGAACGTTTCCGTTTAGTTATATGCGTTAAAATCGAGCAGATAACTACGGTTGGTTCGTATTCGGTACACGCGGTTTTTTACGACGCCATTAGCCGTATTTTATTGTGCTATATCGCTGTAAGATCCGGTAGACATGGTACTACCGAAGACCATATTCACACAGTGCATAGTTTCAAATCATAATTAGTTGAGCTCATTTTCCACAGAGTTTAATATCAATTACTATTTTAATGGAAAATTAACAGATAGATTATGTATAATGGTGCTGAAGTAAAGACAGTATGGACAATAATAGGTGATACTGCAAAAGGGCAAGAAGTAAGTAAGCTCGATATGAAAAGGCCATTGCACCCACATTTGCAAATAGTCCACATTGTACAATCACAAACAACCACGTAAATACGCCCACCTCTTCAGTTTGCTTATATCTCAATAAAATAGGATTAACTACTGCAGAGGTATAATTGAAAAAGGGCAAATGTATAAGCAAAGTTCAATTAAAAATTGTAAATTGGAACATCAGAAAAAGAACATTATAGGGCCAATAAGTTGTAAATATATATCAACTCATGAATACGGGAAAAGTTCAACTTCGACATTCTTACGGTCTCGTCTAACTTGCCAACTCGATTGGATTTCAAGAATATCAGCGGAATTGTTTTAAATTCCCGTTTAATGAAAACACCCGGACAGGTGGACGCAACTGACAAACAAGGAGGGTATGATATTGATGAGAAACTGCGGACAGGAATCATGCGATTCTGCGCTCTATTGAAAATATCATAGAAATATATAAAACATATAAATAAACAAAACCTTGCTGTATACCTATGTCAGATTTTTTGTGACGTCAATCGAGGAAGACTTCGCCTCAATCAAACATCGACCCCCCTCGAACTTGCCTGCATTTACGTTGTATATATACGTGCAAGTAGTGAGATTGTACGTTTCGTTTGGTTATCCAAAAAGGGGATTTTTCTTGCATTTTTCCGGCAAAAATTGCTGCTGGATGCAGCAAAACGACTGAAGATGGGGTCAGCCAGCATTTTTTTCCTGCAGATCCCAAATATAGGCAGTTACGGGCATCGAAAGTCAGGCTAACGAGGGCAAAGTGGTCCGGTCCGACGTCGTTTTCAGCGCTATGCAGCGAACACTTGGATACCCCGTCGTGCTTGGATACCGGGGATTTTTTCGTTGGTAGTAGTGTGCAAGGGAAGTTGCAGTGAAGCTATAGGTTACCACGAAATGTTTCCGGTGTTCGGATCGACTTGAGCTGTATGCCACGACGCCGCGGCACGCCGATCCGATAAATAGTTTGGCAAAGTAGGAAAAACAATACCTCGTATTATCCGTGTTCTCGTTATGACCATGCTCGTATCTTCCGTTTTTAAGACATAGAAACGCGCATGGGACAGTTCGGGACCGGTGAAAAACCTCGTATAAACTGGCGTCTCGTATTAGTCGACTGTACACTGTCCTAGGATTGCATTGGGTGGTGACGTCCGAATACGAAAACGCATCATACTGATCAGGTACCCAGACGTAATGTACGGGGCCAGACTATACATTTTCTCCTGCCTCGATTGACGTCACGAACAGCGCCAAGTAAAGGGGGGCCTATTTTTTAATTTGTAATTAAAATTAAAATACAATTTTGTAACCTTAGTTAATTGTTTATTCACATTCCACTCATAAAAATGTATATATTAATGACAAAAGCTTTATTTTGACAAAATACCACTGCCAGGTGCCTTTAACACATGAATTAGGGCATAGCACTACTGTATTAACGACTAATGCAAAATTGTGGATATTAATTTCACCGACCCAATATTTTATGAATAGTTTATGGTGGCTCTATTAGTGGTGTTTATGTTATGTTTTTGTTTGTTTTCATTTTTAAGAAATGAAATATGGGTTAATGTCAAACTGCACTCAGAAGACAAATATGCCAAAACGGGAAAGTAGGCCATACTTTTGGCAATTACTCAAAAGATTAATGACCATAGAAACTTACTGGGTAAAAAGCACTAAAGGGCTGATGATAATTGTTATAAACATTGTTAGAAACATCACCCTTTTAAGTATTTTTTACAAAAATGACATAACATTCTGATAAACAAAGTATTAAACAAAATTGATAACCGAATCATATTTATATTGTTAAAACAATTACTATTAGTATTTTCGTGTAATTTCTTCAACACAGTTTTCCTTCTTCTGTATTCAGGTTTTTTTTACCAGCAGTGAGTTAGAGAGACAAGCGGCTCTGATCTCTGTTTTGTTGCCGTTTGTGTTGAATCGGGTCATCGGTGTAGTATGACTCGGTTTCCATGTCACAACGCCCACCTGCAAATCGTTCAAAGCTTCCCCAGCCCGAGAAACCACATCTCTCTGTCCCTCCCTGCAAAGTCAGCAACATTAATCATTAGGATGATATTGCGCCGTGAGATCTAGCGCGTATAAAATGCTCAAAAGACACCGGCTCTTCTAAATCTCGCTCTGAAAGTGTTTTGATGTTGTTGGGTGTTTTTGTTTTTCTCTATCCGACTTTATTTAAGTCAGCGAGTAGGAAGTATGGGCGCCCTTGCAATGGACGGTCTTTTTGATGGAATGGACTGTGATTTAAGTGAATTAAATGTTATTTGAAAGACACAATTAATACAAGCGTGATTAATGTGTCGTCAATTGATAGTACACGATATTTGATGACCTGAAATATTAATATATGAGTAGTCGTCACAAAGCTTCCATTCAGAAGAACTAATTGTGTTACCTTAACACCGTGAAAAGTAGTTCAACCTAAAATGCTTATATTTGAAGAGGGCGAGAGAGCGAGGGGCATAATGGATGAATTGCTAAAAATCAAACTTAATTAATAAAACAAATATATATTTAGTGTGGAAGACAGGTGATAGAATTGTGCTTTTAATTACAAGCATGGAATTTTACACACAGTAATGCAAAGTATCTCATGACAAAGGTTTATGGTCATAATTATGGTCATCACAAATATGTCTTTTGAAAAATAAAATGAAGTTAATAACAACAAGCAACGGCTGCCGTTTTAACAGTTTTGAAAATTAAGTATGATTTGAGACTTTGCATGGTGGGAGTACAATCAAGTGAGGTTTGTGGTAACACCATGTAAATGAGTAGAATTTTAAACTTAATTAGCATGGTGGGAGTACAATCAAGTGAGGTTTGTGGTAACACCATGTAAATGAGTAGAATTTTAAACTTAGCATGGTGGGAGTACAATCAAGTGAGGTTTGTGGTAACACCATGTAAATGAGTAGAATTTTAAACTTAGCATGGTGGGAGTACAATCAAGTGAGGTTTGTGGTAACACCATGTACATGAGTATGATTTGAGACTTTGCATGGCAGGAGTACAATCAAGTGAGGTTTGTGGTAACACCATGTAAATGAGTAGAATTTTAAACTTAGCATGGTGGGAGTACAATCAAGTGAGGTTTGTGGTAACACCATGTAAATGAGTAGAGTTTTTAACTTAGCATGGTGGGAGTACAATCTAGTAAGGTTTGTGGTAACACCATGTACATGAGTATGATTTGAAACTTTGCATGGTGGGAGTACAATCAAGTGAGGTTTGTGGTCACACCATGTTCATATATCTCGAGTGAGTTGTGGTGGTTCTGAGGGAGGAACCGGTGGTTTGACAACTTGACGTCTTGATCAGTATGCTCTGATTGTCTTCAGGAGAGAACATGGTAGAAGTCGATACTGTGTTGGAAAAAGCCTTCGAAGCGCCATTGCAGCCAAGGGCTGTATTCTACCCAGGGAGCTGAGAAAGATTACAGGAATGTTATTGGCCCAATGACCAGAGCATTAATGTGAAGCGCATTGGTACATCATTGTAAAATGCGCCATATAAACAGGTGCGTCTAGTAATATTAAGGGGTCTATTTTGGGTGCAAAGGAATCAATCAGCTTTCTACAATGTTATTAATTAATTAAATTCTTTAGGGAATTGACGGTATATGAAGTTGCCAAGTCGAGTGAGATATAGCAGTAAATCATTTTTTTTAGTTGAGCTGATTGTGCTTTGTACCTAACGTTGTCGTCGTGATGTGGTAATATCTATTAGTTCTTGTTTTGTATTTATGTATTTATTTATTGATTTAATATTATTTTTTGTCCTTGTTTTAGTTGTGTCCAGTTAACAATTAAAGATGCTAGGTGCTATTCTTGGCAAATTTTACCCGATAATTTAAACAAAAATTTAGATTTAAACTTTATTTAAACTCTCTCAATTATTGCATAGCATTTAGAAATTGATAAGCTTTCACTTGGGATCCCGACTTCATCTCAAGTCCCCTTAATGTACAAACAATTTTGCATGTTACATGTTGTGTATTGTTCTTGGTATATTGTTACATGTTGTGTACTGTTCTTGGTATATTGTTACATGTTGTGTATTGTTCTTGGTATATAATTGAAGCAATTTTTTTGTAGGCCAATGTTTATTGCTTTGAAACAGCACAATCTATGCACATACTTTCGGCGAAAACAGGGCTATGCAATTTTAATTAGGTTAAATGTTCTATTATCTAAATAAAGGTTTTGGAACGTATATAATTTATTTACTTTAAAGATTGTTTAATCTCGTTTCCCTGGAGATTTTGTTCCATCCAACTTGACATTAATTGTATTCCATCCTGTAATTCGATTCTCTAATGGTATGTACATAGTAGATTGTTTACATTGTGGATTTGCAAATTAATAGATTTAATTATGTGGACATTTGCTTTTAGACTGGTGGCCGGCATCAATGTAGTTACAGCAACGTATACAAAGAGTTTAGAATGTTTAACTGAAATTCAATTCAACTCAGATACACATTTATTTTCATACTTCTATCAAAAATAATTGCAAGAACCTGTATGGAGTAAAGCAAAAATAACAATAAGTAGCAATAACCAGAATAATATACTAAATTGAGTATGGGGCTGTTTTGATAGGCAGAACCTTGTAGAAAACAGTCAAACTAAATAACTAACAAAATAACAAACATGCAGACAGACACGCAAACAAAAGGACGGAGATTAAAGGTAAACAAAAATGCATCTTAAACGGCATTTTAACACAATGACCATCATTTCTACAAAGCATTATGTTCCATTAATATTCGAGTTATTCCGTCGACGAGAGCATAGATTTATTTAGCCGGTGGAAACTTTATTGTAATTTTACACCAAAATCAAAGCAAAGGCCCCACCCCCAAAAATAATAATTATTATAATTATATTTATTGTTAAATAAAAAATATGTAGGCCTATAATAAAAAAATAAAAAAAATAAAAATTATACCAAAAATATTTAAAACAATAATACAAATAAATTAATAAATAACTAAATAAAGAAATGAACTAATGAAACACAAATTAATACGATCAAATGACTGTGTCTTATCTATCTGTGTAACTTATCTTGTATCACTTGAGATCATTGTCATGATCACTGTGTGAAATCTTACATACTGTAAAATAATCATTCCATCCGTCTAGGGTAATCTTGATGCAATGAGAGTAGATTGTAGAACCATCATCTTAGGCATTCACCATTGCTGTACTATATCTTGAATCATATATCATCAGAAACGTGTACTGGAATGTACAGTTAACTTAATGCATCTTTGATAGGCCTTGAAGGTGCTGTAACTTATCTTGATTCATGGTGGGTAATCATCCATAACAAAGTATAGTTGATTCCCGCAACCTCGGCGTGCTTTTTGACCAAAGTATGGACTTCAAGAAGCACGTCTCTAATACCTGTCGGATCTCATACATGTACCTCAGTCATATAGCAGCAATTCGGCACTTGCTCACAACTAATGCAGCAGAACAGCTTATTCATGCTTTCATCACTAGTAGGCTTGACTTCTGCAATAGTCTCCTGGCTGGGCTTCCTCAAAACACACTTCATCGCCTACAATCTGTCCAAAATGCCGCAGCTAGATTACTGACAGGTACCAAAATATCTTCACACATCTCTCCCATTCTACATAATCTCCACTGGTTACCCATTCATTTCAGAATTCAATATAAGATCATCCTTCTGACATTCAAGGCTCTCCATGGACTAGCCCCTACCTACCTACAGAGCATGCTTCAGTCCCGTAGTGTCAGGCCGGGTCTGAGGTCATCGGGCAGCATGCTCTATGTTCCTCTGACCCGTTTATCCAGCTATGGGGATAGGGCCTTTAGTAACATTTCACCCCGCCTCTGGAACTCTCTGCCTCAACATCTCAAGGACACACATGACATCTCACGATTCCAACAATCTCTCAAAACCCATCTCTTCAGATTAGCCTTTAAACATATCGAGTGAAATTTTCTTCTTGTTCTTGACCAGCGCCTTTGAATGTCACACAGATAAAGTGCGCTTTAAAAATGCTGTATTATTATTATTATTATTATTTGCAATGACACTGTGCGCAGCTGGTTCTGCACTTCGTATGTATAGATTGTTCCTAAAAGAACTGCCTGCGGCTATTTGTCTACTGCCAAACAATTTCCATTGACATTTTGTTCTCCCAAATTCAACTTTAATTAGGATAATTGGTCTATTACTTTCGACTTCGATTTCTCTACTGGTATATGTACATAGATTGTTTGCTTTAAGAATTTTGAATCTCTAGTTGATTTAATGATGTATACACTACTTTCAAACGGGCCTGCATTGATGTAGTTGCAGCATTGTATGTTTCTGCGCTCTAAAGACTCCGGGGCCGGAATGAGTCCCAAGGGGATCTGACCACTTTCTGGGTTAGAATGACCCGGAGAGTGATTCCAAAATGGGATTTTAACTTACATTATGCGTCATTTTGAACCCCTTTCTTGGTAATTTTGACAAACATTTCTGGTTCATATTGACCCAGAAATAGGTCAGGCTCTACGTGACCCGGAACCTGGTCAATGCTGACCCGGAACCTGGTCAATGCTGACCCGGAACCTGGTAAATGCTGACCCGGAACTTGGTCAATGCTGACCCGGAACCTGGTCAATGCTGACCCGGAACCTGGTCAATGCTGACCCGGAACTTGGTCAATACTGACCCGGAACCTGGTCAATGCTGACCCGGAACCTGGTCAATGCTGACCCGGATACCTTTAGAGTGTATATCGATTCTTAAATTATAAACGAGTGCTGCAATTTACTTTTAAACCAAAATATTTTTAAAAGAGCAAGCATTACTGTACAGCAGCATTTTAAAAAAGACCTTTCAAATGCTGCGGGTCATTAAAAGTATTAAAAATCATTCGACAAGAAGCAACCCTTTATGTGTATTTTGAGATCTTTACAATTTCCAGACGCAACGAAAGCATGGAAATGAAAAGAGTAAGAATTTAAACGGTAGCAGTGGAATAATAATGACAAAAGCAGAATCCGATTGTAAAAATCCCTTAGATTGATTTTTAGATACGTCAGAGAATTATAGTGAACATCACAATACGGATCATAATGGAGAGGGTCTAAAGTCATCTTGGTGGGAAACCGAGGGGTTTGTTGAGATCATGCCTGCTGGAGAAACCTCTTTAGTGAAGACGATCTGTCTTACACAGGAAGGTTGTACGTAATAGGGTGCTCCTATTTTAGTAAAAGTAAGCCAGGTTCATCCAGCCTATAGAACAAACGGGGAGGTTGGTTTGGATCTTGCAGATCACGGCCAGTCCAAGGCTGAAGCTCTTTAACGGAGTTGGGCGTTAAAACTAACGCATTAAATCAAGATGAGAAATGTCACTGCAATATCAGATTAGATATAATTATTTTCCAATCTTTGAAGGTAAGGACACAATATTTGTACAGGGGGCAACATGTCTTTACGGGAGGGCATACCTTTGGTTAATATTCCAGAAATTAATAGCCATAAGAAACTTTCTTGGTAAGAATCACTGCAGCTGTTGATAGTGTATAATATTTTGAGAAAAGATTCCCTTCTGAGGAACGTGGTTTTAGAGAAGGGGTTTTTAAAATATTTCAATCTGAGAAACGTTCCTTGCATGTAACGTTGTGTGTTACAATTACGGATTGTTCTTCCTGCGTGGAAATAACCAGTCCATATTTTTAGGCGATATCTCAAAAACTACACCACCTTTTCAAACGAAATTTTCACAGGTTAGTTTTATTGTATATATCAACATTTATACAGGATTAAAACAGTTCAACGGTTACAAACAATATAACTTTATACATACTTTGCCTTTAACGCAATAACGTTGTTTGGTTTTAGGATTTTTTAAGGATCACAACCGAACACTCCAATCATTTCAATCACACTTTAAAATATAGTCTAGGTTATATTCTTATGATTAAATTGTATGATCATACCGAGTTGCATCTTAAACAAATATGAATGCGCACAATGGTTTTGATTGAATCAGCATTTTTGTTGTTTCTGCTCAAGGAAGTAAAGCGAACGTGCATACAACACAAAGGCCCTTGGCTCCGGGAAAATTACAGACTACAAAATTGCAAGGCTGTTTCTTTTAAGGTAGGGGTTAGACGGCAATGACACGATTTAACATGAAGGTTGCAAGATGAATTGCGCAAACAGATCCGAAACTGAATCAGAGAAGTTTATAACGGCCAGTTGGCGCCCAAGGCAGGCCATTTCATTACAATATACACAGACTACACAATTAAACTGTTTTGTTTTTATTATTAACGAAAAAAACACGAATAGTTTACATAAAACAACCTCAAGGTGAAAACATTAATGATATTTGTTTGAATCAGTGTCCGATTCGCGCTGTTGGATTAAGTTAAAGGAAATGGTTCTATTGACTTCACTCTATACAGTCCAAGGTTTCATACCTTTGATTTATTTCTGGGTCAGTCTAACCCATAAGGCCAAAACAAAAAAATTGTTGAGTTGCCCTCCAGTAAAAAAATTTGAAGGGGTCGGTCGGTCGGGATTTTTTTTTTTTTTTTTTTTTTACCTTGACTGTCATTTGAAGATTGAAATGCATTGGAACTAATCCCAATCAATATACAATGATGTACTAGTGTGCAGAAGTACATAAAGAATGAAAAGACAAGAAACATTTAACTTCATATCTTTTATAATTTGTTTTCAAACATTTTATACACTTTTTCCTGGATCCTTGGTCACACATCCCGCCCATTTCTTTTGAAGCTATAACCATTTCAAAGTGCATTCTCTAAGGGCCATTCGGTGGTTTAAACCAGCCAAATGTGTTCACCTAGCTCTTAGCTTGCCTTGCGTGTTTTGGATGTTCAAACAAACGATCTTTTAAAAATATATTTCAAACAATAATTGTGCGACTTACTCCGAATTACTTTCCGCGATGTGTGCCGGGCGCCGCCATTTTGGAATGATCCAATCATGCCAATCAAAATACCATGTCATCGGCCGGCTGGTGGGCGGAGCGAGGGTGCGAACATTTCAATGGTTGCTTTACTTATACGCTCCTCCCACAGTCTGGCCGGCCGATGACGTCGTAGTTTGATTGGCATGATTGGGATCATTCCAAAATGGCGGCGCCCGGTACTCATCGCGGAAAATAATTCGGAGTAAGTTGCACAATTATTGTTTGAAATATCCTATTGAAAAATTATTTGTTTGAACATCCAAAACACACAAGGCAAGCTAAGAGCTAGGTGAACACATTTAGTTAACACAAGTTCTAAAAATGACCGTTTGATCTGGTACTTGCGCTCAAAACAAGTGTTGGGTACCACCAGTGAATCCGCTTCTTGGCTCAAGCGAATTCGGGCTGTATGCCAGCGAATTCTGTCTGCAGGCAGTTCATGTCATATGCTATTGCGTGGGATCAATCTTCCTCCATGATCCGAGGTACCGTAGATGGCCGGGCACGTTGCGTACGACTACGAGTGTAGCGGCACACAAAACACAAAACGTAAAATATCGACATCTTGCATGTTTACTTTAAAATCTTTGCTTTGCAAAATTGTTTCAGCTTATTTGGAATAAATATATTCGTTTTAGATTGGTTAAACACAGATAATGTGTAAGTTTCATAAAAAATGAAAAAACGGGGGGGGGGGGGGGGGGAAAAAAAAAAAAAAAAAACCGACCCGAGATTTCAGCATTTTTGGGTCGGTCGCGGAGGGCAACTCAACATGTTTTTTTTTTTGGCCTAATCTGTGTAATTCGTAATTTGGTTAAAGTCCGGAGTTTACATTCGGTTCCGGGTCACTTTGACAAGGACTCCGGGTCAAACTGACCCAGAAACGGGTCAGGCCCGGAACCCGGAGTCAAGGTCAATTCTGACTCAGGGAGTTTTTAGAGTGTTCGAAAGTTTAGTCTGCTCCATTGTATCATCTCCACAACAGAAAACGTATTAGTAAGTAGTGATCATTTAGATCATTTACTATTTGAATCCATGTAATGGTTACTGATCGTCTGAATTGTTGTAATGGACTACTTTATGGACTGTCAATTGTACGAGTTACAGAGGATTCAAAATGTCGCAGTTCGGCCGGTTCTGAATTCTGACTGATGGTGTCATGTACCTCATAACCTAGTAGCTTTATACACAGGCTTTCTACTAAAGGCAGGGTACCCTTACGGTAAATGCCAAGGACCAGTATCCTCACTTGGTTTAATCCCCATATGCATACAAAACAAACCTTTGAAAATATTTGCTCAATTTGTCAGTATTAAAAGTTGCAAGAAAATAGGTGGGGGAAAATAAATGCCTGAAGCCTTTCTCATATTCAAATTTTGGGGTGCAAATGTTTTCTCCTTCTCTAAAACTACATTACTTACAAGGGGCATTTCTAGCAATGTTTTATAATATCAAAAGCTCCCCAGTGCTCTTTGCCAAGAAAACTTGTTATGGTTATCAGATTTTGGAGTAATTACAAAACATGTACAATCTCTTTAAGTTTAGGACTGATTTTAAGCTTTTATTCATATTTTTTAAATGTCATGACCTTGCTCACATTTTGAAGTTCAAACTTAAACCACTTTTTTCTGAGGAATATTTCTTTCTGAAATGAAGTCATTTACTCGACAAAAACTTGATTTGAAAACCTGAAAGGAAAAACAGCAACAGCTGATTTTGGTTGTTAAGGACAATGTGTTTACAATCATGATAAAAACTGCGTGTGGTTGTCATGGTTTTCACTAATTTCTCCTGACTCACACAACGGATTAAGCCCAAATTTTTTCAGGTTTGTTATTTCATGTTTAGTGTTGATCTCAAAAGACATGAACACTGCCTGTGACTATTGGTCAACAATCCTTTCTTTAAAGGAATAAATTACTGTTAGAAGTCAACGAATTGTCACAACCTCAGGGCAACAGGTGAAGTTTTGTTGGAATATCCAGAAGGCAAGATGTTGCCTAATAGGAGACCGTGATTTTTATTCAGCTGCACATATTTTGTGGAATTATTTGCCATTTGACATTCGCAATTTCCACTGACAGTAACACTCTGTTCTTAATCAGATTCCGGATCATATTGACCCAGAAGTGTGTCCGGACCCACGGGACCCGGATCTGGGTAGATTCGGACCCATAAGTTTGCAGATTCTAGAAAGACAAATCTATATTAACCTTATTTATTTATTTATTTATTTATTTATTTATTTATTTATTTATTTATTTATTTATTTATTTATTTATAAAATATATTTTATACAGGATATGTAAAATCAGCTCAGAGGCTGTTTTCGACATGGTCCTGTTATAAAGAACATAATTACCATATAAATGTTTTAAAAAATGGCACGTTACTATTGCGGCTGATGATGTCCACTAACAATATTGATAAGGTTTCTTATATGAAGTCTGTCTCCCCAATGTAAAACATTCATAGGTTGAAAACCCACATGGATCAAGAGCTATTGGAATATGAACACATGGTGCAGTACGGCCCTGTAAAATTCAGTTCCCCAGCCATATCCCAAGTCCCTCATTTCAGAATGTGCTCAGAAGACAAACTATCCCGATCATTAATGAACTTTCAGTTACTCTTGATAAAGGATAGCTCCCATGATTCTAATGTTTAATTCATAGTTTTCCACAAGACTCATTGCGGTGTGGTTTGGCATCGTTTGGCATTGTATGATTTTCCACTGTTTTTACCATTAAATGAATACAGGAAATAATTCGTCCTATCCAGTCAGTCGCCATATCACTTATTTTTCCCCCTCCCCTAACAATCCTCACGCAACTCCCTTCCTCAACTGAGCATAATGCACACAGGGGGTTTGGCAAAATTACCGGGTTTTAATTTTAGATTGGCAAACCAAGCCTCGTCAGCAAGAATGAAATGTTTACCTCTGTTCGTCCGCGGTTTTCTTTTAAATAATGCCGCTTTTTACCATGACTCGGGTCGGTGCTCTACTGAAGACAAAGGGTTATTTTAGTATAATTACCGGTTGTCATTTTAAAATGATAAAAGAAGCTCAGTCAATAACGAGTCCTGTCGAACATGGCCGCTTTTAAAGGATTACAGGGAAGGAGCATGTGATTGGCGTTCGTGACGGCATGCAATAATACTTAGCATTGGCATGATGGCTTCAGAAATAAATAAAAAAATATGTCATTTTATTTAGAGTGATGGCACGAACTAAAACAGCAGCAGGGATGTAGACAAACACTTCTAAGCTCGCCTTAGAACTTTCCTGTTACTCTGTGATAAGAGGGGCGGGGCTAGGGGCTTGGTGGGGTGACCCATTTCGGTTGACAGTTCACAGTCAGAGTCTCATTGGTTCTTTCCTGTTACTCTGTGATAAGAGGGGCGGGGCTAGGGGCTTGGTGGGGTGACCCATTTCGGTTGACAGTTCACAGTCAGAGTCTCATTGGTTCTTTCCTGTTACTCTGTGATAAGAGGGGCGGGGCTAGGGGCTTGGTGGGGTGACCCATTTCGGTTGACAGTTCACAGTCAGAGTCTCATTGATTCTTTCAGTAGAGATTAAGAGGCACCTCATTTACCTTAATCTACATCATCAGCGAGCCACCGTTTTCTTTTATCAACCTCTTGTCTCGTACAAGACTCACTCATGGAGGAAGGACCCCATGAAGATGGTCCTCTGCGGACCCATCATCAACTCCCACATCAGCACTTCCAACACCATCAGTGCTGACTGAGTCATCACATTCAAGAGACGTCAACAGACTTCACAACTAAGACATACAATTGTATAGCTTCTTGCAGTTAATGTACAGCTTCCAATTATGTCACCAACAGTGTTTCATCAGTTATACAAAGTTCTTTTTCATTATGGCTTAAAATTGACAGACAAAATCAAGCTCTATATTATATTCTCTAGTATATAGACATAGTCCGAGGTAATTTCCTCAAATTGTTACCCCGCTGGAAACACTGGCACCGCTCCCACCACAGCCTGCCTTTCCAGTGCTGCTGCTTTGAGTTCTTCGGTAAATGCATAACCTAGATATGAAATAATAAAACTCATAATTGTTTGCAGAGTTTCCTAAAGAGAGTTCAAAAAACAGGTAAGTGTTAAATTATTTATACTATTGAAAATTTGATGAAAATATAAGGAAAGTAGGGGACACCCTTTCCTACACATCTTCGGCTATTATTATTAAGAAGGGATTATGCTATTTATTATTATCATCATTTTGTAGATGCCTGCTTGTTTGAAAAAGTGGCTATCTTCCTGGACGTGTCTCGCATGAAATATTAATAGTCCAAAATCGCATATTTATAACCGAACAAAATATTTTTTTAAACGGCAGACTAAATAGAATGAATGTATGCACGCAGTCCTGGCTGTAATATAAACTGAATTCATTGTGGTAAAATATACCATTACTCCTGAATGTTTGCATTAATTGAACCAACATCGGAGAGATAGTGACTGTGCCATGCATGCAGCAAGTCATGTACCCATCCAACAATCTTATTGGTTAATAGACGCACACTGATTTACCGCCCAATCGTGATAAGCCTCCACACGCCCTCTAGCGTCCGGTAGGGACCCCTTCGCACCAGAGAAACTGTATAAAGCAAACGGAGCGACGTGTTGCCAAGCTCACATTATTCCATCACTTAGCGTGGCTCGTACGAGCGCCGTATTAGCGACGATGTGCAACTCGACAATCTCAGCCGTGGGCTGCGCGTATTTTCTCGGAAAAAACGTTTCCGAGGAGGGAGTCGACGAACCCGATAGCTGGATAGATTCGTCGGCGAGCGTCTTCGCCTCGTCGGACCCTGAGGTTCTGAACCCAATAAACTTTCTCCTGTGGCTGTTATGGGCTCTTATAGTCTTTGGAAACATCCTGGTTATGTCGGTAATCGTAAGAGACAAGGAGCTGTTATTGAAACCAGCCAATATATTCATATTGAACCTTGCGGCCTCCGACCTGTTGGTGGGGATTATCTCAATGACTTTTCAGAATATCTGGCAGCTCAAGGAAGATTGGATTTTCGGGGAGCTCATGTGCAAGTGCTGGACCATCGTGGACTTCTCCGCGGCTACGCAGTCCGCCTTCGCCATCGTCCTCATAAGTTTCGACCGTCTCATGCTAGTCTCGACGGGTCTGAAATACAAGCAGTATATCACCATTCCAAAAACCTGCATACTGGTCATTGTGACGTGGGTGATTTCTCTCCTCATTAACGCCATCCCTATTTTACTCTCAGATAAACTGTTTGGTCCCTGGGTGAACTACTCGAACGAATGTGATTTCGGGGTGTCGTACCAACTCGGCTACCAATGGCCAATGTTCATTCTGTCTTTCATTGTACCTATTATATTGGTGGCATTTTTCAACATAACTGTCTATAATAACATTCGGCAGAGAGCAAGACGTTTTCAAGGCAGAAGTACATCTGACTTTAAGAAACATCGCAAGGCGGCTGTCACATTAGCCTTAATCGTGGGGGTCTTCTTGATCTGCTGGGTGCCATATTGGATTAACAAATTCACCCAAATCATTAACATAGACAATCTGGACAACAAAGCGCTATCTGATGCATTAGCGTATTTGCTGTGGTCTAACAGCGCCATTAACCCCTTTCTGTACGCTGTGACGAATCCTCGGATTAGGTCAGGAATGCTGTACATTTTACGCAAACCGCTGCCGAAAAGGTTTTATGCTCACAACAGACGGCAACGTGGAACCCTCGACTACAACCTTGGCGAGACGAACATGACAAAGATTACCCGACAAGATGGGGATTGAGGCTGTGATCCTGGAGACATTTGTACAGGCGGGGAGTGTGTTTTGTCTTCAAGGCGAGCAAGACTGTAGGGTCTTCGTGATATTCGTAAGTGTACGTGGGTTGCTATCTTCTGATGAAGGCGGTTGGTACCTCAGCCACGAACTACTTGTTGCAACGCGTCGCCTCAATGCCTGTAATGTGTAATAATGTGTGTGAGGGTGTTTTGTACAGTGCAAGGTAACCGTTTTGTTTTTATCACGAACCACCGGGGTTGACAGATTGTTTGTAGGTCAATTAATTATTGCAACACCAAGTATATCAGCAGAGAATGCATTTGATACTGTCACCAAGAATGTACGCACTAAAAGCGTGTGTTGAAGCTGTACAAAAGCTATATAGCCTTAAACCTTAGGAATGTATTAATTTAATTACGTGAACACTAAACAGTCTACAGGACATGCTTTGTTACCCACAGGAATCCTATTAGTATAATATCATATTCACATACATACATTGAAAAGCTTAGAAATAATCGCCTATAAATAATCCACCCCATGGCGTAGGTTAGCTGTGGTTACTTACGTACACAAAAACGTGGAAACATGTCTGTCCTTGTAATATGACGATCCTATGATATTAATTAATTTCAAGAATTAAACTTAGACTCCCCCCCCCAACTTAATATCGTGGATTTGTTAAACTAGGAGTAAAGGTTGGACAAAGTAATAATATTTATAATCGGTAAAGAATTGATTAATATTCAAATCAACTCTATTGATGACATTTGCAATGCAAATAATACTCGGAATAGACAAATTAAACTTTCATTCCGAAAAGGGCTGCTTTGTATAAATACAGTATAGGTTCAAGTCGCTTGAGAAATAACCCCGTCAGAAATACTGCCATCTACGAAATGAAATTGAGTTTACGCAAATTTCAAGAGACATAAACTTGCAGAACAACAATTTTAACAAAACGACGACTCGGCTTGTCATGGTCAGTTTTAAGTGATGTTTGTTTTTGGAGTGTTGGGTCGGGTCCCACACGCAGTCGTGACACTCGTGTCTCTGAGCGAGGCACTTAACCATAATTGCTTTCACCTTCGGATTGGACAGTAAGCTGTGATGCACGTTGTGTAATGCTTGCATTATAGAAACATTATTTAGAAGAAAGTCAGAGAAAGGGCTTTTTCTCAGTGTTCCTGTTAAGTAAAATGCTCAACATTGTGAGAGTCACATTGCTTTGCAAACGTAGCTGTTTTCTTTCATAATTCCCCTTTATTAAAAGAATAGTATGCCTCTTTTGGATCGGTTCGATTGTTTTAGTTCTATATCAATGTAGATATATACAACAAAGCCAACCTGTAAAAGTTTCATATCAAAGGGTGGTACGGTTTCTGAGATATTGCTGAAAATCTGGAGCGGTTATGTCCAAGCAGGAAGAATAATCCGTAATTTGAATACACAATCTTAGAAACGTTTTATGCGAAAAACGTTTCTCAGATTATTATATATATATTTTTTCGTTTTCGAAAAATGTTAAATATTATCTACAGCTGTAGCGCTTCTTACAAAGTAAGATTTTATGGTAATTAATTTTGTAGTTACCAGAGGTACAACCTCGACTTCCCTTTAAATTCTCATACATCAATCTAAATGGCGCCATATACAGTCCGGTATTGTGGCTGAAAACTTCTGCTAATTGTTTTGTTTTATTGTTTAACCTTTTACTAGTGTTTTCGCGACATGACCACCTTAAGGCTATCAATTTTTATAACAGTTATAAAGCTGGACGGTTTTGACGAGTGTAGGTTTTCACTTCAAATGTTATATGAACCCGTTTCTATAAAGCGCAGATTTGGACGGTAAAAACGGACCACGATAAAAGTATATGTATTAAATCATTTTTATTGGAATATAATTAATATTTAGACTTTACCTTTAGTTGGCAGAGTAGGCTGCGTCAACGCAAAGTATAAACACGCAACTGTTTTATAAACGTTTGCCATATGCTGATGCCAAATAAAACCCCAGTCATTTACACAAACGCCCGTTCACAGGCACACAACCAGCTGCACAAATAACGTCAGAGCGAACTCCCCACATCACACTGTTACAACATCAACCCTCTTTCGGAAAGAATAAGTGAATATAAAATGTAAACCTGGATGACATTTCATCCCGCATAATTTGTCAATTTATTACCACACCACGACCTACCCCCAAAGGGGGTACGTATAGAATTTCGCACGCCGAATCCCGCCTAAAAACATGAAAATTATCATCCAAAAAGGTGTCACAGCGTAAATATGTTGGCACAGAATGAAATGTCAATTTCATGCAGTTGTTGGTCTACCGTAACACAATCCGATGAGCGTTCTTCAGTAAGGTCCTTTAAAAAGGTGTGACCATGTATATTAAATAGTTTGACTAGTAGGCAAGCATACACAATTTATTTCAATTTGTTGTAACCTAAGTATTTTTACATCTCTCTGGAGAGGCACTTTTATTTTATTTTTTGCTCGTTAAAAACAGTTCAGCATAGACTGGCGATTGAGAATCCAAATTCAATGTCTAGGGGTGGCTGACAGTTTGTTTTGTGTACATCTTGCACAAAGACCGAGTGTTTTCTGGTACTGGGAATGTTTGAGACGCAGCTTATCCAATTAATCTATAAACTCCCGGCCTCCCAGAGTTTGGTAGTGTTTCAAATAGGGGTGATTTAGAACCACCTGTTAAATTTAAAGACTGAAAAATATGTTTTTACTGATAATATTGCGAACAAAAAAGTAATTTATATTCAAATTGAGATAAATGGTGAGGAGCTCTAGTGATTTGTTGTTTTATCGTTCTGCTTACATTGCAAAATATAATATTTCAGCTGACAATCAATTAAGTATTATTTTTGCAACGTTCCATGTAACGTGATCTTGCATCTAGACGACACATCCATCGATCGGTTACAAAATATGTACAAGAGGCCATCACAGATGAGTGTCCGAAAAGTGCTTACAGTGACAGTTCCGGGTGCCATGCAACCTTTTGAAATCATAGAAACACCTTCGATCTGCCAGAGAATTAACCAACCAATCAACAATCAATATTACGAATAAAAGTTAGAAGTTGCACCAATAGGAACTCCTTGAGAGTAAAACGTCACCCGTTGGTTATCAACTGCACGTGACTGATTGGTCAGCTCGGTTGCATCACAACTGAATCCATATGTATTTTGAAACTGGATTGCAGTGATATTATTTGCCAGATGTCATGGAGAATATCCAGCGACTCCAGGATGACCTAAAACAGTCCGCCCTCTTCCGTTGATTGAGATTACGCTTGGGTTCCCACTGGACGGGGGTTTAAAAGACGAGACAGCCAAAGGCGCGTGGCATTTCATTTCCCATAAATGAATGGAGAGGCAGTGAACATATGGGAGACCAGTATGGACGGATTGCTGTTATCGTACGATAACTCTTTATATATGATGGGAGAAAACGAATCATGGTCCAGGCACGAGGGTGCGGACACACCGCCCGACACACCGCCCGAGGTAGAGAACTTGATCTCCGTGGTGCTATGGCTGCTGTGTGCGGTGATTGTCATCGGGAATATCCTAGTCATATCTGCATTCGTCAGGGATAGGGAACTCCGAGTCAAGCCGGCCAATCTCTTTATTTTGAATCTGTCCATATCTGACCTGATGGTCGGCTTGATCTCCATCTCGTTTTACAATATCTGGGAGCGGCACACCGAATCGTGGATATTTGGGGAGGTGGTCTGTAAGCTTTGGAATATCGTAGACTACACGGCCACCACCCAGTCCGCTATGGCTATCGTTCTAATCAGCTTCGACCGGGTCATTCTGGTGACGAAGGGGTTGAAATACCGGAAGTACATCACTCTAAGGTTGACACTATTCCTCATTGTTTCATCATGGATCTGGTCATTCAGTCTAAACTCTATCCCAATATTGTTCTCAGACACCGTGACTGTACAGTGGGTGGACTACGGGGTAGACTGTGATTTCGGCATCCTCTACCAGTTTGTGTATAAACTGACTGCGATTATATTTTCCTTTGTCATCCCCTTCGTATGTCTGGCGATTTTTAACATCATAGTGTATAATAACATTCGTGCCCGGTCCCGTGGTGTCTACAGCAGCCACTCCAACAACGCCCGGCGTAATGATGGTGGGCCAGTCCGGTGCAACAGCCAGGGGAGGGGGAGCAGTGAGTACACTAAGCACCGTAAAGCAGCCATCACCCTGGCCCTAATCGTAGGTGTGTTCTTGACATGCTGGCTGCCCTGGTCAGTGAACAAACTCGTCGTGCTTCTTGCTCTCACAACATATGAGAATAATGATATATCGACTGCTTTAGCCTATGTACTGTGGTCAAACAGTGCCATCAACCCGTTACTGTATGCCGTGACACATCCGCGGATCCGGGCGGGCCTAATCGCCTGCTTACTCTGCTGTGTGCCGGCCAAGTTCAAGCCTAGACGAGTCCAGATGACGGGTAGGAATCGAGCACGGTGCGGGACCGGTACTACGATAGCTGCACCCAGTCGTGACCCCTATACCAACGAATGCAGTAAACGGGGATCTTCAGTCTGACGAAACATGGTCAGTTCAGTTGGAATAAACGGCTTTAATTAGTAATTATCCATTTTAATAAGCAGTTAGTATTACAAATAATAGTTTAGGATTCCATGCGTGATCGTGCATTACTTAATATGTACCCCCTTGGTTACGGCCCAATGTCATTGAGCAGCTTAGCGCAAAAAAAATTACCAATAAATAAAATATTTAGCAGTGAAAATAACTACTAAGCAGATACAGTTCACCAGCCAAAAATACAAATAGTTTACATTGGTGCGACTGGTACCCCACACATGTCGGGCAAACGTGATTGTCATTTTGTAAGCAATATTTTAGCTGAACAATGTCAATTGAATTGGATCCCATTCACAAGGGATGTATATGTGAAGGGATATGTGAAGGTATATGTGAAGGGATGTATACAACCATTTGGCAAATTTTAAGTAAGCATTTCAGGCGTCACCTGAGCAATGGCGCCTCTAGATTGGTTCTTCCTGTGAAGGAAAACGTACACACTTTTATATTATACCTCCGTTCTTCCAACACCTTTTTTTGAGAAAGGTAACATGGGTACCGTTTATAAAATACAAGCTTGAAAACAAAACTTGCAACTTTCTAACTTGAGAGTCACCTCGAGTGCGACATACAAACACGTTTACCCCAATGGATACAGGATGAAAAAGTTAAAGGTATTATACATGATTGGTAGAGCTGACAAAATAGTTACAGACAGTGTTTATGTTTTGTGTGATCCACCATATACATGAAATAACAAACCTGTGAAAATTGGGGCTTAATCTGTTGTGTGGGTCATGAGAAAACAGTGAAAAACCATGAACATTTTTCAGCATTTATAAAACACATCTTGAATTTTGGTTGTGTCAACCGAATTCAGCTGTTGCGTTTTTATTTTTTATTTTTTTCAGATAGAGTTTTCTCGAGTATGACTTTATTTCAGAGAAAATATTCACAGAAAAAAATGTGCAAGCTTTCAGACTGAAATTAAACAATGGTGGTTTTGATTCTTACCAATCCTGTGAAATACCTTTAACTTTAGTACTAGTGCATGACTGACTATACCAGCAGGGTTCACCTCTGGAAGACGTGGTGCAGCATTGGTAGCAAGTCTAGTTTCAAAACCGGTAATCAAACTGTCAATGTATGCATATACGTTGTAATACGGGTACCAACATTCAACTTCGGAACATCATTACCCTGGTATGAAGTGATTTATTTGTCCTAGGTTTTTCCCTTGCGTTTTTTGACGTTCCGAAGAAAACTGTAAATAAGTAAATAGGCAAGTACATTAATCGCGACTAATAAAATAACAGCAAAATAATTAAACACATTTTTTTAAGCGCCATCTGTCTATGACCAAACATATATTCTTCCGAGGAGCTGGACAAATGAAAATTAGAAAAGCATACGTTACAATATACCAGGATTATCCAAGTATACATAGGGTGTAAATAAGAGCACAGTAAAGAGAGATTTTCACTCAAACAAAAACCAAGTGGGAAGAGTCGGTCAAAGCAATGCCGAACAAATATGTTTTGAGGAGGCTTTTGAAAATATCCAGAGATTCTGTAGCTCGGATATTTAATGGTGAAGATTCCAAATTTTTGGAAAGGACACTGAAAAGGCACGATCGCCATAGGTTGTGGTTGTTTTAGGGACAGTTAGAAGGAGTTTGTTTGTAGATTGAAGATTGAAATTTGGAGTTTTTGTGTTGTTGTGATGAGGAGTTATAAACATGTCATATTTTATATTTAATTGATTGGCATTTGACATGAACTACAGCATCGTCGAATCATGGTTGCCTCCGAAACATGAATAATGAATGCGCTAGTTCACTCCCTTCGGGCTCGAAACACTACACACGTAGAGATCTCAAGTGATGCTCGGTTAAATACGAGAGAAGTATTGATTGTTGCAGAGGTTTTTTTCTGCATCGCTGTGGTTTTTGAGGAGTGCATTCATTCTTTCTTACTTCAGTCAACAGATCATGCAAATCAATGCTATGGAATCAACCTGTGAAAACATGCTGACAATTGCGTGAATCCTTAACTTGCATTTATGCTGATTTTAGGGGTAGCTGGCGTGACATTGCATCCCTGACGCACCAGCGAGTTTGTGCGCGTAGAAAGGATGGTTTGGGGCTGTGACTATCTTTGACGAGATTGAATTGCAAACAGCTTTACTTTCAATCTTTTAAAGGTGCCAAAGTCAACAACACCCACCCACCCTCTTCAGACCTCATCCTCAGGGTCTGCCACTGATCTGTAATTAAAAACAATGGCAGCTTCAAACGAAAAGGCCTATTTTTTCAAAGATTCTTAATTTCAAACAATTTGAGTTTTAAATGAGCTGTTGTCCTAAAAATTGATTATTAGTTCTTTGAACCAACAACACCTTGTAATGGATACACAATTCGTGCTGGCTTGAATAGTTCACAATCGTAAAGGGAATATTGGTCACTTTTTAACTTCTCGTATTTATAGATTCATAGATTGATTGTCGATTAAAAAAGTTAGCTGTGATGTTTGATTTTGATTTTGGATTTGTTTTGTTTTTGATGTGTTATCTCTCTAACAAGATGTTGCGTAGTAATCACTAGTACTAACTTTGTTTTCAATGAGAAAATAAATATAGCTGTTGCAAACTGCTTACCAACTAAACGAACTTGTGCTTTCATTGCGAAAATTAGTTAATTCATGGACTGACGTTTCGACCCGTAGTACAATCCTTCTCTTGGGCTAAATGACAACACAACACACATAAACAGGTATACCGGTGTAACAGAAGCAGTCAAGTGAAAATATTTCTGATTATACACAAAGGGAAAGAGAGGCAGAAAGCACCCAGAAAATCAAGGGATGAACAATGAAAGAGACAAACGGGGTGGAGGAAGGGGTGATAAAGAGGTTGGAAGCACGAAGGCTAGTTGAGCAACGCGGTCGACTTACAATGGTTTTGCAGTTACATTTACAAATAATCAACATTTTTAATATTGCATGACGTTATAACAAGAGATGGTAGCTACAGGTAGGCCTATGTTGATTTGGTTCTTAAAACAAAACATGCGGTAAATGTTTTGAAATAACAATATTTCACTCATTATTAGAATAGCCTCGCCGTCGAAAATAAAATTCTGAATTGTAAACCGAGTATAATTACTGATGGAATTTAACTTCTCTGGGATGTTGACAGTACATATTTAATGTTGTGATTTGGAATTGGTTATCGTGTCGTGCGGTGCCTAATGGCGCTTTCCAATTAACGAAACTGCCATCGGCGTCTGTTAAACTTAACAAACACTTACAATATAGCATCGTTATCGTAATGTACTATTTTAATTTTGATCGTAACTGCGACCGTTATTAGTATTATACATCAGGATTGGTTGTGGTAACAAACATTGTTTAATAGTCTGAAAGCTTACTGATCATGAAAGTTCCCACTAGAACTATTATTTTTTTCGAAATACTTCAATCTGAAATAAAGTAGTATTCGAGAAAACTGTATCTGAAAACCAAACAACAGAAAAAGCAACAGCTGATTTCGGCTGTCACAATAACACTGTGACTGTTTACATGTTTAAAAATGTGCATGTCTTTTCACCTTCCTCTCTTGGCTCACACAACGGATTAAGCCCACATCTTCACAGGTTTGGTAGTTCTTGTTTTAGGTTGATCACACAAAATATCTGCGACTATTTTGTCAACTCTACCAATCCTGTATTAAACCTTTAACTGTAGGGGCCGAAGAAAAACATTTTTATCCTCGATTTTCAAACTGAAAAAAAAAAAAATAAATAAATACCTTGAAACTTGTTCCTGTGGGCACGGTATCGCGTGAAGATAACCGCTATCTTATCTCTATATTTATTATGTACTAATTCTCAAGGTCAAAAATGGGAATCGTGTGGATAGATGGAGTCAGAAATGCGTTGAGACATACGGTACGACTTGTCGTGAGCTCCCATTATAGCTCCTGCACACGCTGGCGGCCTTTTGGAAAAACGCAGCGTGCCTACGAGATTCGAGCTGCATGGCTGCTCATATCCTGCGGATTATGAAGTAAATAAGTGCATTTTGATGATGCGTATGGCATCACCCCCCCCCCCCCCCCCCCCGTACTGGTGAAAAGCCTGTACTCTGTATATTGTGCCAATGCCTACACCTGTATCTCATTCCCTTATAACAGCTTGAACTGGTGTGTACTGTTCCCATTCGTTCATACCGTTGCACGAGCGGAAATGTTGATTGGAACGGTGAATAGGGAAATCTCGACCGGTTATTATTACTGAAATTATTTCCACATAACCTGAACACATAAGCGAAACAGGAAAACATTTTCCCTCTCTTTGGTTAACACAAACATGATGTAGGGCCTATGTGGTAAAGCTATAGTGTGATTTCACTTGATATGTTCGTTTCCTGCCGACTGTGTTCGTACGGCATGAATAAGGAATCAAATGGCGCTAGAATAATATGCTTTGCAGCGAAAACGAGAGCCCCTAGTTAGCTAGTCTTGAAAGATCCGGAGTGCGTAACCCGACGACGTGTGGCGACTGTTCCGCTCCAATGATTTTAATCGCTGAATGTGTGATTCCGAAGACGCAAATTTGATATTAAATTTAATCGGGTGGACACGTGTACGCAAAGCAGCGGCGCCGTTCATTGAGCACGCACTACCGACATATCTGCCAAATCTCTGGCGGCAATTCCGTGACCAGCCTCCGTAGATCTATTACAATTAGGAGGAAAATAGCGAGCGTTTTTTTTTTCTTCTCTCAAAACGTAGTGTATTGATTTGATGGGGGAAATGGAACGATCAGGAAAGAGGCTATTATTTCGGGCTGGTCAAATGGCATGTGTGGTTGATTTCTAAGCGTCATAGGTTTATATGTATAGGATTGCTATCTTTCTGATAAAATGGCTCATCACACTCAGAAGCTGCACATCAAAACTGTATTGTGCATTGGACCACAATGCACGTTACTTAATAGTTTCTTCAGGCACATATATGAATCTGCACAATTCTTAAAATAGAAATTTGACATGCCTGACTTGTTTCTCTTATCACGTCTGTTTTCAGATTGACTCATTCAGCTTTGAGATGACTTTGTTTTGGTTACGTTACATAAACATAACAAGTGACCATAAATATGTAAACAACACGTGAAGTATACGCTCAAACGAGTAACACCAAAAATACGGATAAAACGTGTTGCGAAAATAATTGAAAAGAAAACTGTTCATTCTTCCCAAAGTCCCAAAACGGTTGTTAAACAAATAGAGATAGAAAAGAGCGGATAATAGAACAACAAACTAGACATGCTTTAATGCTATTCCCAGGACCACGGTACCGTAGCTATTTCTTAGTATCTGTCTTGAATACGCAGAAAGACACTAGTTCCCATGTCGCTTGTACTCCTGGGCGAGGAGAAGCAATTATTATGACAACTTTATTACGCTATTATGAGAGTGATTTTAATTTTTTTGTTTCGATGAGACGGATAGCAATTTAAACCTGCCTCCATGATTGGAAACGTTAATCCGTTTGATCAGGTTAGCTGTCTCCTTATTACCTGTTATTAACTGGTACCCATGTATTTTGTACTCCTGGTCGAGGGGAACAGTCTCTTGTACTCCCGGGCGAGAGGAAACAATCATTATTATTACTAAAACCCGCCCCATAATCTTAATTACTGGAATCATCAATCCATTTGAAATGTCAACAATTTCTTGCCGGATTACTGCATCAAGCTAAGTGCTTCGATAATCTAGAGCACACACTGTTTCATCGCTGTTTTGATTTAGACAAATGGAGTGACACTTTTTTCTTTATTTGTCTTTGAATACGAAATAATGTATCCGTCACGTAGCATAAATATAGTAACTCTAGACTAATTATTCCTCAAAGAGCGCTGAATCAAGGTATTGAAGAGCTACTTCAGAGTGCAGCGCACAGTGCCATCATCGCTCAGACATCATTCACGGGGCGGTGTGATAAAAACAAATGTCGTTATCCAACGCGAAGAGCAAACCTACAATAGTCAATCAAACGTAATTGTAGGGCAAGTCATTATGCATTATACAGAAGTGCAGTTTCGGCAGCATCCTACGCAGTGGCGAGAAGATGCGACGTGGATCGCTCGGGCCACCACTATAAATAATTACCGATAAGTGGCGTAGTACAACGCAGAACGAAACCGGCGCGTCAAAGTACACATCGCCGCGGCCGACATTTTGCTTTCTTGCAGACAAGCTGCTCTTGCTCCATTGACCCCAAAACGCGGCCGTTTGTACTGTTTCCCAACCGCAACCGTGTATAAAATAATAGGACCCTTCATTTCCGTAAGCCCTTATCGTGTCTATTTCTGATGGACAAAGCAATGAGGTTCCATGCAATATGTGCTCGCTTAGTTCCATCTCCTCACCTCTTTCTTCCCCTTGTACATTTTCCATTGCTATGACAATTGTCACATCAAAATCGATTGAAATGAAGTTACTCCTGCATGGGCCGTTCTTCTGATCACATCATCACTGGGCGTGTATTTCATCCCTCAGTCTCAGGTAGCAACTGAATCAATGTCGTGCACACACTAGTTCATGTCTGACTATGGTATCATTGCTTCATAACTCACTCAATAAGGATGCCACTTTCCTTATTTACATGAAAGTATTTATGGATTGTGTAGACGGTCAGAGGTAGTACAGGTATAGATCGATATCGGTGCATCGTTCGCTCGGGTTCGGGGACTTAGATTCTTTGCAAATCGAACATCAAGGCTCTGCTGCAGTTCTGTATTAAAGCCATTCACTGACAACTTTAGACTTCTCAGTAATGTAAAAATATTCTGCATGCTTTTCCCCGGAACATAAACATCCTGCATGCTTTCTTTCAGAACATAAACATTCTGCAAGCTTTTTCTATCAACATCTAATATTCTGTTGGCTCCGTCCACATAATAGTAACATCCTGGCAACAATAATCTACCTGCTTTCTCTTGTAACACCCAGTTACAATATTATTATACAGGCTTTCGATATCAACTTTTATTAGAAATATTCTGCAGGGTTTCGCTGGTAAAACCGAGCTATCCTGATAGCAACATACATGTAGTCATTGGTTCCCACCAATGCACAATTATTAACGAAGTCGCGATTTTTAATATTGTGAAAATTAAAACCAAAAGAAACACCGGCTCATAATTTCGGTTGCCGTTATCAAAGCACTTTATGAATGTTCTCAAAATCACTGTCCTATAAAACATTTTTCGCTGTTTTCACACTCCGTGTTCATCTGACTTGACGACTTTATCACATGTTGGTTTGACGGCGTGTTATTTGACAACTACAGGATGGAAACAAGCTCCCTTAAAAAAAAGCCGTATAAAATAAATCACATCATACAAAACAAAATCTATGAATTGTTATTGTGCGATTGTCTAATAGTTTGGAGTCAACCTCTTACCCAGCGATCCACGAGTGCTTCCAATTAAGATTGTAAAGCAACAGACCTATATGTTTCGGACGAGCTGGTAATATTTAGGGCGTGAACAATAATCTATATGCGTACCTGATGTCTAGCGCACCGACTCAAGGTAGTGCTTGAAAGTCACGGTTAAAGGTGAGGCACAGACTAGGATATTGAGTCATGGAAAAGATATTACAAATTAGGGGCACAATTTCATATAGCTGCTTAGTCATGATAATTAGCTTAGCAAGAGCAAACCGCGCTTACCAAAAACAGACTTCCTAGCCATAACATTATTATCAATCCTGCTTGTTGCTGATTGGCAAACATTTGTTAAGCAAAATTTCGGCTTCAAAGCAGATGAAATCGGACACAGTTACCATAGGGCCTTAGTTCAGAAAGCTTTTTAGCAGAAATTCTTGCTTGATGACTTTATGCTCTAAGCAAATAAAAGAAAAGAGAACCAGTCATAATGTTGTACTCCCCTTAACGTGATTTTTAGCTGGTAACCACTTCCTGCTTAGCATTGTTTTTGTTCAGTTTTATTTAGTTGGGCCCAGCAGCTAGGGGGGAAATCAGTGATG
Organism: Leptasterias polaris; assembly: GCA_037783415.1. Taxonomy (NCBI): domain Eukaryota; kingdom Metazoa; phylum Echinodermata; class Asteroidea; order Forcipulatida; family Asteriidae; genus Leptasterias; species Leptasterias polaris. Next base: position 177,518 of record JAZGTN010000225.1, read on the forward strand.
GTGTTATAGATTTTTTTTTTTTTACCGGAGAGTATGTTGTTTGTGAACGTGCTGAACAGGTTTCAAGGCCGGAACCCGCTGGCCATACTCCCTAAAAGCTCCCGAGTTTGTTCAGCCCAGTTCCGACTCCGGTTCCATGAAATAAAAATCCATATTGAACTAGGGATCGGATCGTCCCGTTTATAGTCAGACTGACCCAAATTGGGTCAGGTTTTAAAACACACGTATGTTAATGACATAGGTAGGCCTACTCTCCTGTAAATTTGATTGCTATTTTATATACAGGGATAACATTTTATGAAATTATTTGGAAAGACACAGTCAATTTGCCCGAATTTACGAGACCACTGGGGGGCGAATTACTGAAGAAACTGTCTAAAGTTTTATTGATAAAAATTTACACAAAAAACTTTAAAAAGAAGATTACAAAGATGATTATTTCCAGTATCTTGCCCCTCAAAACCTTCCCATATTCATATGAAACTGAGATGCAAATCACCTTATTTCGGTTAATAAATTATACCCCAAAATGTCTGACATAATCCTATATGGATTAAAGATTTAATGTCACTGTTGAGACCAGCGCTCCGTTATTAACACTCAGCGGCCATTGAGCGTCTGAATTTACTGGGGAAAACCGCCATTAGGGACTCGACAAACGCAAGGCTAATATTTACTGATCATGACGATCAGCAGATTTGCTAGATTCCTCCAAGTCTATGCGACGTCACGTAATCGCTGCCGGTAGACTAAAGTAAATAGGTGATCCCTTGTGCATACTTTGTAAGGCCCGGCACATGTTCGATAAAAAGTTCGTAAATGCGTGAATAAGTGACAGTAATCAAATCCCGGGCATCCGTTTGCTCTATCCTCGGCTTACAACGGTTTTAATTAAGTCTGGGAACTGAGTTTTTGATGGCAACATTCGTTAAGATCACCTCTACATCCCTGGCGTTATTGTCATTATTTGTATTCACGGTCTTTTCCGTTTGCTTTATGGGAAGTAGTGACATGGGGGGGAAGAAAGAAAAACCAAAGACGAAGAAAATTACTGTAAAAACAGCGTTTGCAGTCAACGTTTCTCCTTGGTCGTTATACAAGAATGGTTCCCGGTCAGTGACCTAATTGAGGAAGAAGACTACTCAGAGGGCATTCATCTTTCAGGACATAACACCGTGTCAGGCGGGTGAGAAGATTCTCATTAGGTGAAACTCCTATTAGCCCCAAAATATGAATTATAAAGAGCAGTCACATCCTGAATCTAGCTGTTGCCAGTAATTGTAACATGAACGGTGATCATGAGCTGGGTTAATGTCCGATATCAGTTACGTTGGTAATATGTAAAGAGTCTATAGTGGCTGGCACTCGCCGGTTGGGACGAGCGGCTGGTGTCCAATCACGGAAACGTTGAAGAACTTTGATGGAGTCTGACCACGAAGGTATAATAAATGTCTCCCTTTCTCTCAGACTCTCTCTAGTTGACATAGGCATTAGGCCGTGGTCTCCTCCTTACTTGGTACCCTTTGGAATCACTGGTACCGCTGGTCTGACTGTTTCTTATTCAACCTCTAGAGACATAGTTGGTCATGTTTCAAAGCTGCTTGAATAATAACTCTAGACGCTTATCCCAATCCTTTGGAAAATAAACAATTAAGAACCTGGTTGAATCTTGTTGATTTTTTTGCTCTAGTTAACTTGCAGGCATAGGCACAACAAAATGTATGTTCAAAACCTCAATAACTTGTGATCATCAGATTCAAGAGATCATCAGATTCAAGAGATCATCAGATTCAAGAGATCATCAGATTCAAGAGATCATCAGATTCAAGAGATCATCAGATTCAAGAGATCATCAGATTCAAGAGATCATCAGATTCAAGAGATCATCAGATTCAAGAGATCATCAGATTCAAGAGATCATCAGATTCAAGAGATCATCAGATTCAAGAGATCATCAGATTCAAGAGATCTTGTTGAAAACTGCTTCCATCCCAAACCAGTCTTCTAACATGAGTTTGCCATAAAAGGCAAACTATGGTTAACCCCTCTGAAGAGTTGCAATCAATGTGAATATTGATGAATTTAAAGACTTTTAGAAGCAGATAATTTTACTGTCACCACAATAGGTCTTCTATAGCTAGAACTTTGTCCCCTTTTTAAGCGGATTTTGCCTCAACTTAATCCTTGTTTCATATTGTGCTATATGAAATATAACTAAAGAAAAATTGAAGAATGGCCAGAATTGCAAACCGGTCTTTTTTTTAAGCCTGTAAAAAAGGGTCTTTTTGTAAAGATGTACTCTTGATTATTAGATGACCGTAAATATTTAGCTAATAATCCGATTGCGGCTTTTTCTGAGGCGAATAAAGTGGTTTTGTATCCACGGCCCTATAGATAGTTCCCAGTAGACGCCATCTTTACGGGCAAATCGCATTTTGGCTTGCAGGCGCGTCAAGCGCTCTAATTATTAACGCAGCCGCGTCATTCACTAACCAATCATGCAATGAGTTTGGTGAAATGTGCGCGTCCTGCACGCCGTTCTCACGCGTAACGCATGACTGTTTGTTCCAAATTGCCCGTAAAGATGGCCGACTTACGTCACACTGCAACCTATCTATAGATGTCAGTTCGGTCGAACCCTTTTTGTAGTATTGCGCCATTGTCCTTATACTTGTCATACTGTATAAGATTAGGCGCTTAAGTTATAGGAAGTGCATTTATACTTCATGAACAAAAACGTCAGGTAGCATTGCCGTCAAATTAATAAGAAATAACTTTATCACAGTGAGGATTGTAATCCTTGTTATTTATAATAAAAAAAAGTAGGTTCCAATGTTGTTTTTGTTTTTTAAAGCAACAAAAGGTCGGCTCCTATTTATTATTCCAACGTGATTAAGAGAGTTATAAAGACCTTTGTTATAGCCAGCCTGAGTGCATATCAAAGGGGACCGACCCGGAAAGTGGTGAAAAACTGGATTTTAACTTGGATTATTGACCATTGTTTGTGTCATTTTGGCACCAATTCCGGGCCATACTGACCTAGTAATGGAACAGGCCCTTCTGGGACCACGGCCCCGGATCAAATCTGACCTAGAGGGAAAAACCACTTCAGCGTAGGATAGTTTGTAGTTCAAAAAGTCTAAAGTAAGTTTTAACAAAAAAACCTTAAGGAGATGCGCCTCTTTTCAAATATCAAGTAACAAACCACAAGGGAAACTAACTGGGTAATTTGAAAGACATTTGTAGGTTTAACAAAGATTAATTGACGATAGCTGACATAGACGATTTGTACTAGCAATAATTGTCCTCTTCTTTCTGTTATCTTTTTTCTGAAAACCACCAAAAGTCCTTAACATTTCCAACAATCATCAACGATGTCCAAAAATAATCAAGCGATGTTTTCGTAAACCAAAAACTCCTTTCGGAAATCAATCTCCTTTCGGCGAAGGGCAAACCATTCAATGCAATAGATTGTTTGGACTTGGCTTTTTATAAATATTGTGATTAGTGTTCAGTCGGTAAAATATAGTAGTTTAAATTGAAAACAAAAAAACCTTAAGGAGATGCGCCTCTTTTCAAATATCAAGTAACAAACCACAAGGGAAACTAACTGGGTAATGTGAAAGACATTTGTAGGTTTAACAAAGATTAATTGACGATAGCTGACATAGACGATTTGTACTAGCAATAATTGTCCTCTTCTTTCTGTTATCTTTTTTCTGAAAACCACCAAAAGTCCTTAACATTTCCAACAATCATCAACGATGTCCAAAAATAATCAAGCGATGTTTTCGTAAACCAAAAACTCCTTTCGGAAATCAATCTCCTTTCGGCGAAGGGCAAACCATTCAATGCAATAGATTGTTTGGACTTGGCTTTTTATAAATATTGTGATTAGTGTTCAGTCGGTAAAATATAGTAGTTTAAATTGAAAACTCAAAGAAATCTAGCTTAAAAGGTTCAACAAAAAGTTTGTCAATAACTGTTAGAGGACAAACAAATTAAAGGTGGGGACATAGATTTGGGTTTTGTTCAACACGATGCTGATTTAAAGGCAAAACTATAAAGGCAAGATACAATACAAGTCACTTGTGAATGTTTTAGCTGATATGTAACATCGCTACCTGCTGAGCAAACAGCAAAAATTAAATTGCAAATATTGTTTAAACAACGTCGAATCCCTTAGCGACGTGTCAGCGTGTACCTACCGCATCTCTGAACGCTGTATTCGCGACTGGGCAGTATTCGCGACTGGGCAGTATTCGCGACTGGACACCAACCCTCAGAAATCTTAGAAACGATCTATGGCATGAATCGTTTCTACAATTGAAATGTTTTAGGGGGGTCAAATTATCCATACCTATATTTCTTCGAGAGGAATCATTACTCAAAGTAGCTTATGCCATCAACAGCTGCAGTGCTTCTTTCCAAGTAAGTTTTTATGGTTGTAAATGATTGAAGTACTTACAATCTATGACGTCAATCTATTTGCGACACTTTGTCTTTTACAACGCACCTTGGGTGACATCGAATGCCTTTAATTGACTGTAATTACACACTGTTTACACGATTTGATGGTATGCAGTATTTGGTTTTAATCAATTCACCAATGAGACCTTTTACAAACTGCAAACATGGATGTTCTTATGCGCCTATATGTGCATCACCCGAGGGACGCTTATCAAATCCTTGAGTTGAATTTAATTAAAAAGAAAGGGGGAGAAAACGACGATACAGTCTGTAAACACAGTCGTTTCTGAGTCTCCACTTAATTTGTCCTTCATCAGGAACCCTACGTGTGTAATTAGGAACAGCCTTGTACGGAGACTACGTCAAGACACACATTATTGCTATCCATAAACACTTTGGAGATGTATCATCACAAAGCAATCTTTCCTTGTCATGTTTGTAAAACAATGAACTGTAATTATAACTCTCATTTCAAGATTGAGCCGATAACAAAGCTGTGGGTAAATCAAACACTCAGTGGGATTGTAAAACCCTTTGGGGAAAAAATCAATCAACTGGCGAATGTTTTTCCATGAAATGCAAGCAAAAATACCGTCTTTGTAACATTCAAATAGTACATGGTTTGTATTGTAACACAACTATACGATTTTGCATAAGGGGGGTAGGCTGAGTCCAATCCATTCAGGTTTTTTCTGGACAACAATTGTGTTTGTTTTAATATTGTGCAGTCCATTACTAACATTAATGTAGGTTTAGAACAAAACACACTAATTGTTACCGTCATGTCTTCGCGGTAGGTACTCGCCGTAGTAACATAAAATGACACAATGACAATACCTTGTGAGCAGAGAATTAATCAGCGACAGACCTGACGGACAAACAGTGACTAAAACTGGCCCTGCTTGCAAGTGTTTATAAAATCTAATGAGGGAGAATTGCTTTACTTTTATATGCACACTTAAATTTTACCCTATTTATCATTTTTAACACTATTTACAAAGGTGTGTTTTGTAGTAGCAATTTATATGGCACCTGTAATTGCTAATTTTGACACTCGGTAGTGCGTGAACATTACTACCTAGTTCATTTCGCAATTTATTTTATTCCATAAACCATCTTAGCTCCCTGGGGAGTAAAAGCCTGCGCTGCATATTATCATGTTGTGAATCAAGATAAATCAATCACAAGAACCATCTCCAGCTTCACAGGTATACTGCGGGTGAAAAGAAGCAACTATAGTCAAATGTCTCCTTCAAGAAACAAATACTGACATGACCTTGATTCGAACCAGATATTCCAAAGACTTTGCCACGAGAACACGTGTCTATTCAAAGTGTACGGTTGGACTCCTATTTCTATCGTGGACGAGGAATCAACTTGTTCTTTCGCTAGCCCAAACCATCCCTAATCCTTCAAAATCCAACTGTGTGTTTTGTTTGATTCTGTTGGACTCAGGGCTGCACTGTAAACCGAATTCTGCTTCGTGGGATCAGGCATCATAAGTGATCAGAGTCTAACAATTTGGGTGTTGAGTTACTTAAGTGCATTTGATTTCAGTGAGAGAGAGAGATCGCTAATAGGAATTTAGAAAAATGCAAGGGGATGTTTTGACAAAGACGAATTCTCTCTTAACAGAGCAGCTTGTACTGTTGTTAGTTTTAAAAAATATTGACGATTTTGCACTTTCAATTCACAAACTATGTTTATTTTTAATCCAACAATCCGAGATTTGATACGAAGTATCAAATATCCATGTGCTAGTCTACTTGAAGAAAAGCAGAAACCCACACATCCCAGTTCCGTTATTATTTCTAAACTATACATTTTGCACTACAAATTCACTTTCCCGCACTGCGAGGCGCTCATGAGTAGTGTTGAGAAAATAAACTATAATTGAAAATGATTCTATCAACCTAAGCTTGAATCTCTGTTTGTTCGAGTCCAACCCCCCCCCCCCCCCCCCCCCCAGAGTGAACATAGAAAGGCCAGTGGATATGTTTTTACAGATCAGGTTTAATAAAACGCAAATCGATTTTGGGGTGTTTTACAATGCGACGGGAAAGTCTCGCTTATTCGGTTATAAGATTGGGGCCTACAGCGCTGTATTGTGTGGTTGTAATTTCAACTCGCGTGCAATATACCGGCGATGATTTTGGTTGAACCAGTCCGTTACTGCGGCTGTTATCCTCTCTCCCCCCCTCCCAACACACCGTCTCTCTCTCTCTCTCCCTTGTTTGACTCTGTGAGGCACAGTTCCAAACTTGACACAAATCCATGTCACACCGCAGCAGCAGAAAATGACTTAATTACTTCTTCAAGAAGAGCGATGTGCTTTCTCTTAGAACACTTTCCCTCAAAACAAAAAACAATTATCTAATTTAACAGATTTCAAATAGCGACAAACTCTACATATCTAGATTACTAGGTCACAAACTGAGTTATCCAGTTTTATTTACTTATAATGTAGATTATTGGAACTGGTTTACATTTCAAAAACCTAACTTAATCACTTTCATCAGTGGGTTAGTTTCGATTGCTAGAAGCATTGAACAAACATCCCCCTAAAAAAAGCAGTTTATTGCCGCTTTCAAGTGAGTGTAGCATAAATGTAATAAACACTTTCGGGAACCAGTGCTCTCTTTAACGTTATAATTGTCAAGTAGTGCTTGTTAAGTATATAGGCTAGTACTTGACAACTACAACATGGCCACTTCGTTTTGAGTGAGTTGAATTTAAACCAGTCCCTGTGCACACTCGCGTTTAACTGCAGTCCATACGGTTTTCAGTTCCAATTAAAAAGGCGTGGATATAGTCAAACATCTCTTCGGGCAGAATAGATGGTAGGATTAAATTGTTAAGCACTTTACGTGATCAAAATAAAGTAATATTTCATGGAATACATGCTTTTCTTGACGGTATAAATAACTTTTAAATCTGCTTTACAAGGTAAAGGTAATGCTCAGAGCGGATTTTGAAGGAATTATTTTTGAGGTGCTCCTGAGAGATTAATTTTACACCACATTTCGGCCGGTAGTGAACACCCTTTTCAGTGTGCAACTTAACATTTCAGTATTTTGATCAGTGCAATCTTTATTTTAGTTTCAACATTTTGGATGACGTCATGAATACTGTAAATGTATTTAACTGTTTTGAGATTTTTACAGGGGGGCAAATCGAATTAAACTCCAAAAACTGTCCGGGTTATAATTTACCCCGATTCTGGAGCCCGTGTGGCTTTATAGAAGAATTTCATTTATAAACAAAAAAGGTTACAAGACTAAAGAGTGATATTCCAATTCAACTGGCACTTTTTGTCTGACATGGAACTACACAATGCTTTATTAATATCGTACTTTGTAAAGAACTTTGTCTCTTTAGCGGAACTCGTTTCATCTTCAATGTAAATAAAGACGGCTGTATACTGAGAAAGGACAATGCTCAGCCAGCACTTTTCTTGTCGCAAAAACAGATCGAATTCCAGACAATTTCAGAAATCTCGTCATACTGCAACAATCGCGTTATACATCTACCGTGACTGGTTTAACGTGCAGGAACAGTCTGAGCCCCTTATTGTATGTTAACAATGACCATTCATTAATGAAGTTGGGCACAGGAAACGTGCCAAGATGCCGGCATCGTAAAAGAAGTATAATATGACAAACACGTGACATTATGGAAGTTTTGCTGAAGGGAAACCGGGTCACCAGCGAAACTCTTTGATACTGGTTTACTGTGAGGTTTCCTCCCAATAACCCACAGGTTCCCTCAGTTCTACAAAACCATTAATTTAAGGTGCAAGTTTGTTATCCTATACAATGCGAAACTATCATCCGCTGGCTGTAAAATTATAACAAACATTTGAATGTTTATGAAATGTATGTCATAAAATTCATTATGAAATATAAAGAGCTCTATAATGTTTTTGCAAACATTTGAATGTTTATGAAATGTATGTCATAAAATTCATTATGAAATATAAAGAGCTCTTTTATGTGTTTGCAACAACGTTATCAACGTTATCATACTTGCAAACTTTATCATAGCTACTACAGCTATGATAAAGTTTTTGCTCGTTGATTGTATAATGATGCTTTTGATACGGTGGCTCTAAAGGCACATTGAACATTATATTTACGTAAAATGTTTCCGTATTGACATACAATTTTGCCCCTCCATTGTCTTCTCTCCACGGGATACTTGGCTATAGTGATTAAGTTCGCTTTTCTGGGAGTCCTTGGCTTCACAACCAGATTTAATTAATAATCGAAATAAATAAAGATTAACATTTTGCAACTTGGGGGTAATATATACTATGAATAAATACGGAACTATTTCCGAAAATATATATTGTGTGATGTCCCTTCAGAGCCACTTGAGTTTGTTGTTTTCGACATATTCTCTTCCATAAACCAATGCTACTACTTACCGTTAAGATTTACCGAAAGACACAATATTTACCCATGAAATCAATATCGCATCAGCGGCTTTACACGATTCCGTCTCCAATATAACATTCCTTTAAACACAGATTTATTGTGATTAGTTGCAGAAAGTGCTGAAGGGGGACTTCGGAGTCGTTTTACACTACCTCACTTAACCAAACAAATCTCTGGGTCCCTCGTCGTGAAGTGTTTTTGCATATCTACTAGCTATGGTGATTGAAACTATTAACGCAAATGTTCAGTAACCGGCGCTTGTACCACAAGACTGTTCGAATGATTGAGTACCGTATACGCAGTGAGTTTAAATCAAGCTGGAGGAGGTACGGTCGCGTGTAATTGCGAGAAACTGACCCCCGTTAGCGCCACACGTTTAAGCAAGTTTAGTCATTCTTGGGGTTTTTTTCTTCTTGTGCGCCGTGTTCCCTTGAGGTGGAGAGTAAAGTTCATGAGTTCACGATAATAGAGTTCCTTGTGTTGCATGGGAGAATAATTGTCATCACTGAAATCAAAGGGAGTTGATGGGGTTTTCGCAGTTATCTGATTGTTTCAAAGTACATGAGTTGACACCTGAATTTGAGTCTCCTGCGAAGTATCTCTTCAAAATGTGGTTGAGAGATGATACTTCTGTCTGGTTTAAACTTCTGATTTGTTTTACTCACTCCCGGTAAGGTGGCTGTACTTGATTATAGTGGGTTGGTACTTTATTATGCATGTATTGCAATCAATCACTGTGATATCAATGACTGTGATATAGGGAGCACGACGAGGAATTATGGCTACGAAATTTCAAACGAGACTGGCAGCGAGAATAGCTTTCTTTGGAACACACATAAGCTCTACTGTACTCTGGAAGTGGCTGGAATTGAGGCTACTAGATGGGACCCTTATGGTGTAATTTTAATCAAATCACCGTTGCATTGTGAAAAAAAGGAACCAAACAAAATACAACATTGTGATTTAAGCAAAAACTAGGGCACATGTTACTCTGTTTGGTTTATATGCTAAGTTACTGTATGGCAACACTGTTCTCTGAACAACAAATACTTTTCCTTATTTCTGCACCTGTAAATAGTGCACTTTTCTCTTTTCTTTGGCACCTTATCCACCTGACTGTTGACGTCACTTTCAACAAACATCCCAGTTTAGCCCAAATTGGGCTGCAAGGGGATTATTATAACAAGTAACAAATGACTGAAATTGAAGGAAGTTATATACTGGCCCCTTATCGAACCATGAGTGTGACTGCTTCATTGTCGCACTGGTTAAAAAGGGAACCCAACATCGAATGCCACAATAACGTTAGAAAGGTTTATATTGACTGTCCAGCTGGAGCAATATTTGTACGTGGTCGCCCTCCATACGTACGTAGGTCTAGCAATGTCTAGTGTGTTTAGATCTTGACACTGACGTCTCCCTCTTCCTTACGTACACTTCTGTAATTTTGTCCATACCCCTTGATTTGATGCATCTCTACAGAGACCTCCCTCCCCCATACGGATGTTTATCTTCTTTATTGAAACTTCTACATTTCACCTCAAACCCGGGATGTTATTGCCAAGAATCCCCTTCTTAAGGGCCTATTGGGGTTTTCTTCCCGCGTAGAGGGGATAATGTTTGCACAGGTTGGTGGCATCAAATCATAGTGTCATTTTTCAGTCACAGTCCGCGGGACAGGAATGAAAGTGATGCCCGCTGCATCGATACCTCCTTAGTGTCAAAACTGTCTCAAATGACAGGGACTGCATCTGCGTTTGGCATTCTTATAAAAGTCGCACCCAAACCCATTTCACTGCGAGTGTAATAGATTGCATCCAGATGTGTCCTATGTAATTAATCAGAATTCAAAGAGTGGTGGATTATGAGATTTGTTATTTATTTGCAGTGTATGGAAATCGATTTTACAGCAAATCCATCAAATGTGAAATATATTGGTAGAAGGGGGAAGACGGGTGGGGAGTCACACGTTTACATTTTCAAATGTACTTTTAAATCCAGCTCTTTACAAAAGTAGGTCAGCCCTGACTTTATTTACTATGGCGAGCCTGACGAGAGCATTGGTTGGCACAGTGGTTTCTTTCAACCCCTACCTGGTTGCGTGAATTTCACCCTCTTTCAACCCCTACCTGGTTGCGTGAATTTCACCCTCTTTCAACCCCTACCTGGTTGCGTGGGAAGCCACATTGAGGTTTACCTCCCACATTAAAAACTGAACATTTTCTTCTCGTTTCCTTGTCATGCTTTTGGACTTGTAGTTAAATAAATTTACAAAACCGGAGGAATGATGACATGTACAAATACAATAAAATAAACATTAATAATCACAAACTCATCACATTCACAAAAATAACGCAGTTCAAGGAACAAAATGGCAAAAACACTAATTTAAAAACTGTGGGAGCAGAGTTTTTAACTGATGAAGACAAACAAGAAGACTATACTTTTACCGCGGTAGCAAAAACAACTATTGAGGATGAGTAGTAATTTTGTGCGCTAGGTTTTTTTTAGAGTTTGTTGCTTTCGATTCGGTCATCTGTCAAAACACATTTTCATTTTGATGCAGGCCACAAAGACCCGCAATCCAAGCCTGTCGGCTCATTTAGGAATAGTCATCACAACCAAGCAACTACTGCAGCCTGGACAGAGAGAATCCTCACTAAGGGAAACCGTTCTTAGGAAACGGCACCCTCCTTGAGGCAAGGCTACGAGTGTTCCCACTGTTTGGAGTATGTTCAGGTGTCCGCCTTTGTCGCAAGAGTAGTCAAAATTGATTAGGAAGGCGGCCACTTCCAACTTCCAGCTGCGGGTGTGATCGGCAGGAGTACTTTATTACATGGCATTGTGCACAGCTCGGATGGGCGAACCACGGTGCTTATCGTGAGCGGGTGCCCGGAAAGACTGTTTCTGGAAAATATTGAAACATGATTATGCGGAGCACATTCGGTGGTTATTTATGACGGGAAATATGATCAATATGCTCGGTTGGCAATGACAGGACGGCCTAGAGAAACGCTCGGTCTTTTCAACATCCGGCCATACCGGTAATGAGATAGCAGGCCTTAGTAAATAGAAAGATATACCGAATCGAGACATGCATCATGTTGCAATAATTTCCTCTTTCCAACATGAAAGTGCACGCGAGAAAAAATAAAGCAAATCATACTAATGTGGGCCTCCACACACTGCGCTATAACTTCTGACAGTCAAACTTGAATTTGAGTCGATCAACGTATAACATTGCAGATTATGTCCATTCACTCTAATAAAAGCATAGACTTGCATTGTCTATTCACCGTGATCGAATAATTACTGCAACAGTGTCCGAACACAGGTTCCGACCTTATTACTGCGTAGGGGACTTTATTACAAGTCTAATTGTATTTTAATCGAGCTAGATTGGCCATTTCAGTAGATAATACAAACATAAACATTATTCAACACTATTTTTGAATATTTGTGTAACATTGCTTCAAACTATGGATATCTGTTTTTGATTTGCAGATATGACTTTCCATATTTTTCCAACCTCGGTTGACCAAAACTCGGGCTGTGACGTTGCAATAAAAAGGTCTACATAGCAGAGTAGATTTATGAGCGCCAAACTGAGATGCGATCGATCAAGATAAGGTTGAATTATGATGAGACCTATCAGTCTTGTGTTACATCTTTACATGGGTCTTCGTGTTCATTTATTCGAGCTTCAAAGGTATAAGCACTGGTATCTGTGTCTGCTCCGACTGCAAAAAACCGCAGTGTTAAATTGATTCTTTCTGGTTTCTACACTGCAAAAACTCGGGTGTTAAAATTTACACTATGGTTGTTGTCATATATATATATATCGAAAAGTGAATCAAAATTAACAGCAGAGGGCGTTAAAATTGCTCCCTGGTTTATAAAACAGTTTATACCAGTTCCGATCTTACAGAGAAAATATATCCATCAAAGTAGAGACTTAAGTTTTTGAAAATCTCCTGCATCCGCACCGGAAGGCGAGCGTTCCAAAAAAGACAAGTTGATCAACGGGCGATGGATCCATTTCAAAGCATGAAAACCCGTCTTCGCTTAAGATACCAGTTATTTCAATTGTAACATGTATTAGGCCTAAGTTGTATTACTTCACAAACTCGAGAGGTGTCAGAATTATAATACAGCCCCCCCAAAAAAAAAAATTGTAAATAAATAAATAAAAATAAATACTATAATAATAATAACAATAAATATAAAAAAATAACATAAAAATAAATTAAAATAAAATAAAGATAAATAAATAAATAATAAAAATTAAAAAAATTTTTTAAAGGTATGATACAGGATTGGCAGAGCTGACAAAATAATCACAGACAGTGTTCATGTTTTGTGTAATCAACCACATACATGAAATAACAAACCTGTGAAAATTTGAGCTCAATTGGTCATCGAGGTCACGAGAAAATAGTGAAAAGAGACCTTATGTGTTTTCTGTTTTTCAAACATCGAGTTTATTATCGCGCGTGATAAAAACTATTGTTTTACTCATTTCTCCGAAACGATAGCATTTTAGGCAGAAATATTTTAAGGAACCCTTTCTACCATTACTTACTTTAAATCATGTAAGTTATGTGTGAATATGTGAACATTTGTGTTTTTCGATCTTACCAATAGTGTACAGGCCTTTAAAGACCAGATGTATTATCACTTTTAAGAACAAAAATCAAATAATAAACATGATCTTCAGAGTATTTCGCATCCGCTGCAACAATATTGGTCTTCTGCTGATCAGATGTTACACACACATGTGTTCCGTTTACTTTTGGCGGATAACTATTAAGTAAGCACAGGAAATAATGTGTATGCCACAGTTCACGCATGTCATAAGAGTAATTTAAGGATTAGGCGCATGACATGGAACAGAGAAAAATCACGACGGTTTACTGGGTGACACGAACCGAGAAATAGTACGGATCGTCGGGTACCTGATGTATGTAAAATACGGAATGCACATTAAAGAGAAGAAACATTATTTGGAATAAATACACACACATAAATTCATTTCTCAAATCGACAAATTAATTATTTCCAAATTGGTAAAAAAGAAAGAAAACAAATATAAACATTTTTATCAATAAGTTTGGGTTGAATAAAGAAAAAAAACTGGAGCGGGACTTGATGCCTGCGACCTAAGGATTTAAGTGCCGGCGCTCTACCAACTGAGCTATCTAGCAATAATGTTTATACCCAGTCGGTTTCTCTTGTGGTTTATTACAATTATTTAAATTCAACCACAACCAAGAACTGATTAAAAGCAACAAAACAATATTTTCTGTATGTGTATTTCGATACTTTAGTTGTTCCGTGTTTTGCTTTCACTAAATGAAATAATCTGATGGAGATTGTATGTGTATTGACTATCTTCAGTTATTGAACCCATCTGCCGGTAAATTATGTCAATTTGGTGTGGCCGATTTCAAAAGAAAAACCAGCCAATCGCTTGTGAACAAATCGGTTTAAGATGATGTCATTATCTTTGACAATTTCACTTCCCACAAGTAAACAAATTGAACATTGGTTCCCATTTCACCAAAAAGGGGGCCAGGTAAATTAACACTCAGGATAGATCTTTGATCTACCACGAGCTCAATCCATACATTACAGAAACACACTTTAAAGACTCCCGGGTCAGAATCAACCCGGAATCCGGGTCAGCCTGACCCATTTCCGGGTTAGCCAGACCCATTTACGGGTTAGCCAGACCCATTTCCGGGTCAGCCTGACCCATTTCCGGGTCAGCCAGACCCATTTCCGGGTCAGCCTGACACATTTCCAGGTCAGCCTGACCCATTTCCGGGTCAGCCAGACCCATTTCCGGGTCAGGTTGACCTGGAGACTGGTTAAAAGATGGATCTTTAACTCAGATTATTTTGACCCATTAATGAGTTTTTTTGACACAGATTCCAGGTCATTCTGACCTCGACCTGGATCTGGGTCAACTTGACCCTGGAGTTGAATATAATAAAGTCACAAACCGTCTTCGCCTTTAATAAAAACTTTGACGACTCCAATCCATTTCCTTATGAATCATTAATTTTCAAAAGTGATTTGACCGTGAAGCAGCTAGCAGCTGAACGATTGAGCAGACGACGTGTAATAATTTAATAATAAGGTTTGCTTAACAAAACATGACATGAAATTAATTGCGAGCTTCTTCTGTTTTAATCAGGTTTTGCTTCAAAGGTTTTTATCCAAATAATGCCATAATTTATTCACGGCCATGGCTTTATGATGATGGCTCCCAGCAGACCGATCTGTCATTCTATGACCGAACAGCAATCACATTGTGTACAAGATCTTGTTATAACCGCAGTCTTTTATATGCCGCAGTTCCACTCGTTCGGAGAACTGGGAGTGGGAAGTGTCAACGGGATTTGAAGATATAATATGAGAGTGTAATGAAGTTTAGGTGTGTGTTTATTGTGTTGTATTGGCATGGTGATTGTCCAATGGAGAATGGCAAGATTATGTCAGCCTTAGTGCGCGATTTCCCGTAACAAACGCTGTGCTCGATTCGCAAACTTATGGAGCCCAAAGACAACACAAACAGGGAAAATAAAAGGCCTTCAGCGGGGAATTCTACAAACTGGGGCGCTCCACATAAAATTGTGTGTACAACATCTATGTGGTGATGTTAAACACAAAGGAAATAACAAAAGGTGTCTCCATAGGAATGCATTGATAATGTGTGTTCGCGCATTATCACCAAGGAAAAAACCTTTAGATGAGCACGAAGTGAGCGTCTTTCTTTGTTCTATCACATTACGTGATAATGAGACAATGACAAACTGCATATCACATTAAAGAGATTAAGTTGCTATTTCCAATGGTATAGATAGTTTGTTGAGGTCTGTTATTTGCAAGGCAGTAAATAATGAATGTTTATTGTAATGCAGTAATAAGCGCTACATCGGGTTAGGCAGGAACAGTGTCTATGTACTGTGAGCAGTTAGGCGGATATGGGGGGGGGGATAAAAAAAAAAACTTTCAAATGGATGAGTTTACCTGAACGACAACCAAGGGCGGTTCAAGTGGGCCAGTCACGATGATTGTTTGGTCACTTCGTACCTACATGGGTGAATACTGGGCTGGATTTCATCACTTACTATTAACTATTTAACCCCCATCTCAAGATGAGTTTGAACTATTGCCATAGTGATGACCCGATAACACATTGTCCTCCACTCAGCATCAAACCCGCGTCCTCTATGACCAGACCAATCATGGAAACAGATTGTGAATTAACTCCTCGTTCTTATTAAACCAGAAAGAAGAGACTTCACAGTTGTACTCACAGTTCACCAACACGAAATTGGACGCTGAATGACCCATCTTTCTTGATATCTGAGTTCAACTAAAGCCTGTCAGTTATGTGGTTTCCCGGTTATGTTTGAGCAGACTCGTCATAAGAGAGGAATTAAACTTCTGGGCTGCAAGTCTTAGTCGGTGAAACACCAAATCGCAGCAAACGTTGATGTTCCCAGTAGTCAACTTAAAGGAAATACAGGGTGGATGTATAGACATGGGATGTTATTTTACAGCGGCACTTTGCAACCACAGCAGCCGTGTTTAGGTCCAAACTTGCCCGGTAGACTCTTGCCGCGACGCGCTCTGCTCGGTAAACCATTACTGTAGAGATGCAACAGACCGCGTAAAATGTATCGCATCCTGCCGCCGGGTCCTGTTTGGCTAAAAGTTCGATCCAACCAACAATCGGAACATACCGAGCTCGCTGTGAAGCTTTAAAGTCTAGAGATGGTTGAGTTTGTCAAAGACATGTATACGGCTCTCCTCGGGGGGACGGTTATCTTGCCGAGAGATGTGGATGCAGTTTCTGTGATAACAAGAAGCGCCTGAGGATAAGATCATGGTAACTGTTATCCTTGCTCTGTATACACTACTGAGTTTAAGACTAGCTATAGGAAAAACAAAGTACACTCTTTAAACCGTGGAAACAGCAATGATATTTTCACAGTACATAGTGTATCATCTTACAATTAAACTGAAATAACATAAACAGAGTGGCTCGGTGAAACTTTGCACTGTGTCTGCAATTCCAGACGCAGTGGTTGTCATGAGATTTGAAGGTAGGGCTACACATAATGCGTATTGTAACACCATATGCGCATATTACGAAAAGGTGGAAAACTCTTTCGACTTGAAAGTTCACGTCCGTTGGATGTGCGTTGGATGTGCGTGGGTCTCGACTCTCATCTAATTGCACGTTGTCAAACAATGCCCGCAGTGCCATTGGTCGAGCGTCAAATCCCTTCCATATATTCTTTGAAATCCAATAACGAATGAAGGGGTTTTATTGAACTGCTACATGTCCCAGCACGTGTTATATCTTTGCCTTAGCGAGGATGACACGACCGGCATCCCCCCCCCCCCCCTCTCTCTCTCTCTCTCTCTCGATCGAGAGGCGACCTCACTCGAGAAGGAGCGCTAAAGCTACCCGGTATGTCATCAGCTAAGAGTGGTGCGACCTATGAGAGTTGACAATAAGAATAATTGCCCGTAGTCAAAACTTATCAAAAGGAAATAGGGAGAAAATCAGGTCAGATGATCTCGACCATGTTGAAAGACGTCAGACGGAAATCCGGGGTAACTCACGGAGGGTAAAATGTTGAGCTTCACCGTCAGTCATCGGTGAATGGTCAAGCCATTGTAAGAAAAGCTGATTTATTAGTAGGTGTGATCTGAAGGTGGGGGGGGGGGGGGGGGCCCTAGAGACAATGTGCCCTAGGTTCGCTTGACCTCGATGTACGGTAGCGACACC
Organism: Leptasterias polaris; assembly: GCA_037783415.1. NCBI lineage: Eukaryota > Metazoa > Echinodermata > Asteroidea > Forcipulatida > Asteriidae > Leptasterias > Leptasterias polaris. The sequence goes on from JAZGTN010000225.1 coordinate 195,233, forward strand.
AGCTTGTCTTGTGTCTTGTCTTCCGTGCTCCAAAGCTCAATTGCCTTTTATTCATGGTTGATAAGGGAATCAAGGCTGTAATCTTTCACAACCATCCTCCCGTAGCTTTACTAGTTTCACGCATCAGTGAAAATGGCGGATAATCTCTGAGAATGACAGAGCCCGGTCTCGATCCTTACTTTAGAAAATGAATAGGTCTTTCTGGTCATTCAACAAAAAGCTTTAGAACATTTAAAAGAGGCTGTCTGTACTTAAAGGCAATGCCACACGACGCAATTTACAAGCAACCAGCCCCAGTTTATAACCAATAAAAAATGTAATTTTTCTCGTTCGTGTCTTGTGGATACAGCTTGAAGAATGTCTCTTGTGCTGCCAAAGTGTTCCTTTTGCAACCACTGCAAGTAGTTGCCTCCAAGTTTCCCGAGAACAAAATTCCTGTGTGATATGGCCTTGAACCAGACCCTTTGCTGTGACGTCACACGCAGTTACTGTCTGCCCATGGTCTGCCATTTTGGGATTGCGAGCGCGATCGATGCCAAAAATGCGCACTGTGCAGTCACACAAGGGCAATCCGCCCTGCTGAAGTTGCGCAACAAAGTGAGTGATGACTTAAGATGAATTGGGTCAAAAGACCCCTTGTTTATGACGTCACAAAAAAATGGATAGCTGCCATTGGCTGAGAGTCGTTAGCAGCGCGTACACGTTTGCATGTTTTCATTGATTGACATCAAAGATGGCGGCCAATGCAAAGAGTGTACAGGCATATAACATAGTTTGTTCTAAATATGTCCACTCACCTTAAAGCCACGGCCATGCCATTTGTAACTGTTACCAGTCTATCATTCAATGTGAAGTTCTGATAATATTTCTCTAAGCACTGCACCTGTTTTATCTAAATATGAACGCAGCTTTCAAAATAGATGAGTTAGTCAACAATTTCTGCAAGACAAATTTGACCAATGATCACGATGAGTGATGTCGAACAGTGATGTCTCAAAATAATTTCAATAACATGCTATTATCTCAGTTGAACAAAACCCAACCATAAGTTGTCCACATTTTGTTGGGGGAAGCAAACCACACGTGGTTACCCGTTTGCCCCGGGGCTAAGTTCTAACTTTGGCGCGCTTACACAACTTGACTTGCCCGTGTACAAATACACCTGAAATAACCCGCCAACATCGTAGCCTTAATTATACCATGGAGGTTCTACCTGCATGATTATACGGTCTGTTCACCCAAACGGCGTCAGGAAATCTGTGCCTGATTCGACCCCCCTACTATTAATTTATTTATTTATACATTTTTTTAACTCTTCCTTTTTTTTTTCCCGTGACAGAAAAAATCCATTCGTATTTTCACAAGGTGGAAATTCACGAATGAGAGGTCACGTCCGGCAAATTTGCGCATGGGGACGAACACTTGCTCTCTCCTTTAAAAAATCTTGCCTAATATGTGTGGCTGGACTAAAACCGTAAGGAACTATTTCTCCTTGAGTGGCGAATTACGTCCGGTTGTATTAACACTGTCGAGGATACGCAAAGACAAATGTGCGATATTAATGGAGTGGCATTTGTCTATGCTATGCTGGCTTTCAGTTCGTTTACAAAGCAATCTCAATGGTTTACTAATATTTTTGTAAGAGTTTGAAGTCAAAATATGTTCCAAGTTAATTTCATTGGAAAAGCAAATACAAATTTGCTATGACGGCTATGACGGCCTTCCATTTGCGTACATAGCTTACCAGTCAATCGTCAAAATACGCCATTCCAACAATTGCGCTCGTTGTTATTGTATATTAATATTCTAAAAAGTGGAATTTTTAAAGCACAATATAACAATGAAAATGTTGAACTCCGTTTACAAAATCTTAACTTTATATTAATATGTGAAAGGTGATCGTATGTGTCAAGTAGACTATTATGGGGACATGGTTTGGTGAAGTCCGGTTATTTCGTTATCAAAGAATACTTTTTACAAATAACTTACATTTGTAATGAGTAGAACGCTGAGACAATACAGGGAACTTAAAACATCACATAAAACACTTTAAATATGACCTGTAAGTTAGTTCTGAAAAACAAGACTTCTTTCAACGTTGACGGACTGACTTGTGCATGACCTGCCTTCTTTGTCAAAATCAATACTAAACATTGCCCTTGAATATTTCTTGAATATCTAAACTGAAACTTCCTAGTCTTCTCTCCAATCAGTTCTTGGCTAGTATTGAGGTTAAATCGCTTTTCTGGGAGTCCTTGCACAACCAGAATTAATAAATGAAATGGAACGAAATGAAAGTGAACTTGTAAACATCACTCCGTCTTTTCAAATCAAAGTCACTTGAAAGCAGGGTTTTTAATGAATTAATGTTCTTGGCCCATTTAGTTAAAAGGAATGAACAATGCTTCACTGAGACTCAAATATGCATTTAGCATGGCGATCGTGACCAGAGAAAAACAAAAACACAGAAAATTGTGCAACAATACAACAATTTCTATTACATTCCAATTTGTCATTTATCTCGCCGAAGAATGCCAACGCAAAAAGAACTATTTCGAGTGAACTTTTGAAGAACAATTGAAATCCTCTTCAGTCAAGGCATTCACAAACTCCATTATAAGCGTGATCTTAAACTGAGTGGATGAAATTATTCAATAAAAGCATTTTTGGCGTGCTCGGGCAAGTTTTGTTAAGAATGCTTCATTGGAACTCAAAAGATCTTCATTGGTTATTGATCGTGACTAGACCCAAAGGAGTAACACAAAAACACTGTGGCCCTCCAATTTTACAATTTCTGCTATTGTACCAGGAAACATGGATATTCTGTGAGACGAAATCTCTTCCATTTGGGATCTATTTTTGGAAGACTTACCTCATCATCTTCAGCAAAGTGAGCCAATTTCAATTTCTCCATATCAATTTTGTTCACTTGAAGACACTGTCTTTAGTGGCCCGATGTACCGAGAGGGCAGAATACAAACTTCAATCTCCCACGTTTGTGTCTGAGCAACTTTTATAAACAATGACTCAATAAGAATCGAGCAGACAGAGCTTGTGAATAAAGAAGAAGGTATATGTTTAAAAGTTCTCGCTGACAAAAGAGAAACTATCTTACCGATGGATTCCGAGTGCCGCCGAGGACACAAAAGACCAGCCGACAAAATGACGAACATGGACCCAAACTCCTTGCGGCAGACGTCTCCGTAACTAATAATATGACTTCCGACTGACTAACGAACAGAATGGTAATTGAAATCTATTTGTAATCTGCACTGACCGCACTGACCGAGTTCCCAAGGAATTATTTCACCTGTATGTACCCCCAGTCCTTCGATTTAAAGCAGATTCTACCCTTGTAACAGGGAGAACCTTATTGTATTGATCCCACGACTTGCGGCCTTTGTAGCCAGTCGATCTCTTTTTTGTTGTGTGTTTTTAAAAGGGGTCGTGGCATTCAGCAACAAATTCATCACAGGAATAATTCCGAATGTTCGGAAACAGACAGACACAAACTTACAAGACAGGACGTTGACGGTTATGCCATGGGACAAAAGACTGCGACAAAGGCGGGAGCAATTGCAATACACTTCCCCTCTGCATAAAGAGCCCGTAGAAATGAAATCAGCTGAAATTCAACCTGGATTAAATGGATTCGGCAGTGCAGATTTGATGAAGACTCAAACAAAACTGTATGAGATAAGTTGGGTTTGTTTCAGACGGATGTGTCCAAATTATGCCTTGTCGTATGCCAATTAAAAGCGCATTTCCATTCTACAAAACTTAACTTTTAAAGGCACTGTACACGTTTGGTAATTACTCAAAATATATATTAGCATAAAAACTTACTTGGTAACGAGCAACGGAGAGCTGTTGATAGTATAAAACATTGTGAGAAACGACTCCCTCTGAAGTAACGTAGTTTTTGAGAAAGAGGTAATTTCTCACTAAAATAATAAAAGACTTCTGGCCAGAAGCCTTTTATTCCTATCTGAAAGCACACTAATTTGTACAACAAGGGTGTTTTTTCTTTCATCATTTTCTTGCAACTTCAATGACCAATTGAGCCCAAATTTTCACAGGTTTGTTATTTTATGCATATGTTGGGATACACCAAGTGAGAATACTGGTCTTTGACAATTACAAAACGTGTTCAGTGCCTTTAAGAGCCATTAATACACAACTAAAACTTTTTTTAAAGATAGGTGTGTAAAAAATATGTCTGCACCGGATGCAATGTTTTGTACAATCATGCAAACATGCTGAATACAAAGCATTACAGAGCAACTTGATTTACAGCACTGATCCAAACGTAAATCTGAAAATTGAGACTTTTGGTAACTGCTACCTCCTTCAACTTATCACGAAAGAAAGCCGATCACGGAATAAAAATTGGCAATTTGTATTTTCTGATAACAAAATTATATAATGTGTCACAGGTTTTACCTCTATTTAAATACGAGCCTGCGAACGGTTCGATGTTGTGTAAGGGAAACTTGCTCGGTAATAAACGCAACGGATAGCTATATATGTGGTTTGATTCTCTAACTGGAATCACCGTATTATTATTTGTTCATACGAATCAATGCCAACAACAGTATGTAAATGATAAACAAGCAATTGAAATATAAAGAATTTGATAAATACAAGTGTAGGTTAAAATACAATAGCTTCAGTTAGAAGTTATTATCATCAAATGGAATACGATTTAACACTTGATAAAATATACAAAAATACATCTGTGAAAATACATGGATATTGGTAAAGATCTTAGCTGGGTTTATCTGCACTTCTACGGCTGGGGATGGAAGGTGCACGTCACTCAGATGGGCTCCAAGATGACAACCTCAAGGTCCAGGAGAAGGCGATGAAAGGGGTTGAGAAGCGGGGCAAGGTGGAGAGATGAACCGGGTCATATCTACCAAAGCGGACCTGGGGGGCTAGTACATCTGTATCAACAGAGCACGTGAAAAAGGGATGCAATAGTTTAGGAACCACTTTTAGGGAAAAGTCGTCGCGTTCCAATCAAGTCAAGACAAAGTGTATAGCGGGACACTTTTTCTGACTTAGCATCTCAGGCCGTTCTCGCTTCTGAGGAGCCAGGAGCGAAACATGGGTTTAAAAACCCGGCTGGTCACGCACTCGGACAGAATTAAACTATTTGATTGGTCAAAGTCTTAAAACAATGATGTCCTAAATGAGCTTCAACCAATCACAAAAAGACTAGTGGACTAACATTTTTAAATAATTACATGGTCAGCAAAGACGACCAAATTTGGAAGGATGGTGGCGAACGTGGCAAAATCTAACACTAAGACATAACTTGCAAAATGGTGCGAATGCAGGCAGGCTTTACGTAATGTCCCTGGGGTAGTTCCGGATGTGCCAAATATGCTGTGGTCAGCAGAATATCGTGGGAACAGCAAATTCTACCCTCCCCCCATGGAGGTGTTATAACACTTTCTGGACTAGTAAACTAAGGGGAATTAAAGCATCTTGCTCTTTTCGCGAATGCTAAAGAAGTAGAAATTATATTAAAAATAAACTTCGTCGGACAACCTTAAAGTAGTTATAATGCAATTTATAACAGGTTCCGACAAATGTCAAAGGAAACGCTGTAATAAAGACAGCTTGGCATGGCTGTGAAAAACACACCTTTATTTATAGCTCTGTGAGTATTAAAAATAGCATTGCGCTGATCCAACCTTCAACAAGCAGGTATTTGGAAGCCGTTTATAATGGTTCATATGACACCATTAAATCTCAAGATCCAGCCACGCCATGCATGTAATTAAAAACAAAAATACATAAAAGCTCGACCCGCAAATCCTTGGCAGGAAAAAAAAAAAAAAAAAAAAAAAAGTTCTCCCGTTGGCGTCACACGATCTCATGCAATCTCGACTCATTCAGGCGTTCCATCAGTCGTACGTTGTGAATAACGTGCGACTAGGTCAGTCAGTTATACATCACACGCACGCATGTCGCAACGAGTTACAACACGGAACAAATTGCTCAATGGTTACACTTTGCGGCCGATACGACTCGTGATATCAACATGTTTACAATGGACCCTTCCTGCGCATGGCTGAGAATTGCGTGCAGTTCAGTTATGAGGAACGAGCGCAAGGAAAGCGCAAGGAAAGCAGCCTGTATATATTAAGAAAGTGGGAAACGGCTCAGAATATACCCAGCTGTTGTCGTTTCTAGCCTGCCCAGAAATAGACGCCCTTTGTAAGGCTCAAGGACACTCTGTAACTGTAGTCAAAGTGACATGATTTAATGTTATTCGTGGAGGCTTAGAATATTTCAAATCAAAAATGGAAGAAATACCAATGGAAGCTCCGGTAATTTATCATCACGTTAACATTTTTAAACAGGTGACACAGAGGCCCAAACCGCTTCAATGTTTATAAGGTTTAAGAAAATTGCATTCGAATATTTAAAAAGTTAAAACTACAAAATAAACAATAAACGCAATAGCCGAGTGGCATAAGCAATAAACAACAAATTGGGGGAAAAGGTGAAGTTAAGAATATAAATTTTCAAAAATGAACTTATACCAGGTCCTACATTCAGGAGTTTCGTTAAAGCAGGTATTATTATTGCATCTGTCTGTATTGCAAAAGGGAATAGGTTTAAAAAGCTTGTGCGTATGATCTGAGAACTCTAGTTGGAGGAGCAAGTGACGGACGAAATTTGTTGGAGTTGAGTATTTTTCCCCTAAAACTTTGAAATAGATTTTGTCTTCTTTCTGGGAGAATTCAGAATATGGCGCTAGGGGGAGAGTTGGGAATATTGAAATGTGAATATTCTCATACTTTTTGCAGATTGTAAACATACGAAACATGTGCAGGTAATCTGGAAGTTAAATCTATGCCTCAGTGCTGCAAACCCTTCCATATTCGATACCCAAACTGATTAAGCCTATGGGGGATCGGTTACGACCGAACTCTGTACGTCGGAGGTAGTTCTAGTGGTATCTCCGTGGGGGATCTAACAAGAGCTCGACGCTGTTTACGTCTTTAAAGAAACCGCTAGACAAATTGACAACCGTTCAGTGTTTGCCTTTAAGAGCAATTGGGATTTAAGAAAATCTGATATTTGCGAGTAGAATAAATTGCATTGCCCTGAAAGAGGCTCATTAATCATTGTATCTAATTGGCTTTTTAATGGATACGCTTGTCTATTCCTTGGTTATCTCTAGGCGGCATTTAAATCCATTATACTGCGTCCTGAGATTCAATTGAGATTTGTTGATACGGCTGCAGATGAACTTATAGAAGGCGAAAAGGGCAAATTAAATTCCGCTGAAACTGTTTCAAAAATCGAAGATTCCATGCGACACAGACTCACACTAAACCAGGACATTCTTTTTTCTTTTTTTCCAATAGCTCAAAGGAAAAGGGGAAGATATATAACTGAGTGTCTAAATAAACAGTTGCAACCACAAACATGCTCAACATGAGGTTGACAGCTTCCGAATTAATGAACTTATACTATAGTAATAAATCTTTAGTACATCTAGGTTGATAAAACGCTGTCAATTTTTGGTCCCAAGAGAAATTCTTTTTAATACTATTATCTCCGTTTCCAATCTAAGCAAATATATGATCAAATCGAATCAAGATATTTCTCCAAATACAGTCATCAAAAGGTGTTTGAGCCGAATCAGATCTAGGGATATAAGAAAAATCGTAGACGGTCGGTGGTCTATAGATAACATACGATGTATTATGTGTTTTTTCAGGCCTCACGCCTGGCATATTTTTTCGTAATTTAACTCGATAAATAGGGGAATGTAAAGGTCATGTTACAATTTAAAGCACTTAATCTCCAAGCCTGGTCGAAGGCGCCCCATAAAAGGATTCCAACTTTACGGTCCAAGGTTAACTCTGCTCTTCTTTGCTTAATTATTTGTTGGGTTTAATTTTTTTATTTTTTTGCTGTTTGGTTTATCGAGGTCTTTATTTAGTTCGAATTGGTGCCAATCATATTTACACTAACAGCCATTTTGCAATTGTAAACAGAGAGTCCAAGTCAAGCGTAATAAAAATCAAAGAGTCCGCAGTCTGGCGTTGCATTCATGTCTTGATGGGGACGATAACATTGTTACAGCATTTTTCTGAACACACAAGAATAATAATAATAATAGTGGCTTCTTATATAGCGCTCAGGTCCGTCACTCAGTGACGCTCATGGCGCTTCAACACTTTTACCCCTGGTCACTGGGCCATTTTTGTGTCATTCCTTTAACCATCTCAGCTCCCTGGGGAGTATACAGCCTGTGCTGCCAAATATGTAGCGCATCAAGCTAAATCAATCACAAGAACCATCTCTGCCATCACAGGTACCCATTTACTCCTGGGTGATGAGAAGCAATTATAGTTAAGTGTCTTGCTCAAGGACACAAGTGTCACGACCGGAACTCGAACCCACACTCTGCTGATCAGAAACACCAGAGCTTGGATCCGGTGCTCTTATCCGCTCGGCCACGAATGGTGTCAAATGAACGCGTAAAGAGTGACGATGGGAAGAAAGGGGTGCCCGAGGGGGACCGGTCTTGTGCTTGTATAAATCGAATCAACTAAGATAAATATAATCTAAATGATATTGATAACGGGGTGTTATACTAGTGTTGGAAAAGGAACATGTGTTGGAGGTGTGATTCACCTCCGCCACGCCCATCCTACTGACCATCGGGAGACTTCTTTTTATTCCAGTATACTATTTCTTATCTGGATGATGCATTTCTAGTCCCTGGCTGATTGAACGATTATTGTTATCATTTTATTTTATTTTTTATGAGAGCAAACGAAATAAATGGGATAAAACGTCCTATAGGAAGACGTGGAAAGTCGGGTTTTTGTGTGTTGTTTTTTTAAATCTCAGACCCATATTTGTCTTGCTGTCTGCTGGCTGTCTGTCTGGCTGTCTGTCGGTCGGGCGGGCTGTCCATTTGTCTGTCTTGTCTTGTATGGCGTCTCCAGCTCAAGCAAACGCTTTAACGCTAGCGTCCATTTCACTAACTCTGCCCTTATAGTATCTCCTACTATCATTAATCAAACGCAGTAGGGCCTATAGGCCTATATAGGCCTATAGGCCCTACTGCTTTGTATGTAAATTATCATTTTGTATGTTCGCGTACTGGTAAATGAGATATGGGAAATGGAAAGAAGACAAAAATGAATCTACGATTATCGGAAAAGGGCAGTTCAATGTAGGCCTACTGGACACATTATTCTTGTTTGATTCCTAATGTCTAAAAGCCTCTGGTGTACAATTGATGATGTATAATGATTTCCCAAAGGTTTTGCGTGTGAAGAACTTTTATCAAATTATGAGTATGTAAAGACTTCAGCTTGCAAATTATATTGTAAAGAAAGTCATTCAGCTCAGATCATACAGGATCGGTGGAGCTGGCAAAATAGTTGCAGACAGTGCTCATGTTTTCTGTAGTCAAACTACATGAAATAACAAACCTGTGAAAATTTTGCCTTAATCTGTTGTGTGAGTCAGGAGAAAATAGTGAAAAACCATGCACATTCAGCATTGGTTGTAACTACCGAAATTAGCAGTTGCGTTTTGTTGTTTGTTTGTTTGTTTTTTGTTTGGGTTTTTTCAGATACAGTTTTTTTGAATACGAATTAATTTTAGAGGAAAATATTTCACTAGAAAAAGAAATTCTATATTGTGAACTTTATAATCAGTAAGATTTCAGACTAAAATTAAACAAAGATGTTTTTTGTCCTAACCAATCCTGTATAAGACCTTTAACATTCGGAACAAGAAGTTAGGAGTTTAAGCTATGATTATACACTTTCCAGGTAAACCTTATTGTCTACGATGTAAATGGGGGGGGGGGCAGGATGAGACACCCCCTTAATGTCCGTGCCCCACCAGTATTTCTTGAAAGCAAAGAACAAAATACTCAATAGTGTTCGTGTCAGAGTGGTAAATGTAGCCGTTTACGACCTGGGTTCATGTTTTATGATTTGAAGTGTATGGGAGAAATGGCTAGACGATATGCTCTAAAATTAATATTAATACAGTGTGTCATTTTAAACTAATACTAAACTAAGGTAAACATTCTACTTCTTATCATTTGATAAATGCAGCTAATCCAATAGTGTGGACTGTAATTGACTCGCAATTACTACCAGACTATTCGCAGACAAATACCTCAATGGACGTACCAAATCAAATTAAGGGGGTCGTAATGCAGCCGTCTGGGACCCCGACGCCCGGCAAGCAAGTCCCGATTTGCTGTTTTGAAAACCACACGTTGCATGATAATTAATTCCGTGGTGCTCGTTTTGCAGTATGTGACCATTTTGGTGATTAATAAAAACACCCAAGCCTTTAGAGAATTCAGTACTGGCTTCACTCAATTTTCTTTGTCACTCAAGTAATACATTAACACAGTAATACATTAATGGCCACTTGCAACTATCTGGAATTTCTCTCGTACATAAATGCGTCCAAAACGAGACCGGAATCACAAATAGTCGGGCCCCTATAGGCATTAGTGCATATTCATCCCTTAGTAGACATGGAACTTGATCAACTTTTCCAAGTGGCTATTAATTGGTTCATTTTACTGACTCTCGTGAAGGAGAAATCGATTTTGGTTCCAACCAGACTTCAAGTACAAGAATGTTGCCGAGTGCAAACAGTACACCCCGATCGGGTCGGGTCGTCCTACTTTCAAGTCTTGAGATTGTTGTGCAGCCATTATTGATGGTGTCTACTTGAAATAGACTTGCTCCCCAGTCTACAGGGCTGGTAAAAGCTAAGTCTAAATTAGCTTAGCTTCAATCTGGAAGCTCGGTCATTATAAAGTTCATTACCGGTAACTATCATCCGGAGAAAGTCTATCTCTTGAACACCCCCGCGGGGTTGAGGTCACATTATATCATAAGTGCTCTATTCGAATGATGCAGACGAAATGAAAGTGCAAACATCTTCGATAAAACTAAAACCATTTCCAATCCCATCGTCTGAGTATTTGCCCATCGATATTCATAGGTTGGTTGGTGCTTGTTGGAAACTAGAGACCGGGATTGGATGCCACTCCTCCATACAATAACCATAATGATAATGAAAATTCCCCTTTTTTGTTTACGTCATCATTACAAGGATCGTACACAATCATGTCATACAGGGATTCCGAATGAGGTGCCTGCAGTGGTATGGAACACTTGTTAAGCATTTTATAAGTGCAAAGTGGAAATTCGCCACTAATTTAAGTTCTCAGAACGTCCCCCTTTGTTTTAACTGCACGCAAACTTATGCACCGCCTAATCAATTTCGACAGCACATCATCAACTCACTCAGTTCCATGATGGAAACATCTTCCTTAATTTGAATGCGTGCAGGATCTACACACGGACAAATCCTTTCTATGTGACTGCTAAATAAATTCATGGTTGAATATAAAATTATCTCTGAGGACGTACATCTCAACGGCATGCCGTTGACATCACCTATAATTTGTCGCGATAAGTGGCTACCGATGATACATAGACCATCAGCTTTGCTTCGCTCTACAGCGATGGAATTTTGTTCTGTCTTCTTATAGGTTTATTGCAAGACATACATTTGGACTTGGGTAATCCGGCTTTGATGTCAAGACCGCCCGTATATCCTGCTATGGAGATACAAGCAGATGTATAATGTGGTTTTGCAATCAGTCTAGTTTGTCATGGGCCCTGTGCTCTCTTTAATTGACGTTTCACGACAGGAGATACACTGTACGCATGGTGCGTGTAGAGATGAGGTCATCTTGGTCGCGTTCCCTGCGTACCGTACTCATTATAGTAATGAATACCGATGCTTTTAACAGAATGAATAAAGGAACCACGCTAGAGAACATCTTGACAGTGTCGGCTTCTTAGTCAGATACCCTGTGTTGCAATAACATTAATTAGTTTTGATTCCCTGTTACATCGGGAAGAGATCAGGTGAATTTTCCCACTCAGCCCTAGCCTTGTTTTATTGATTTAACTGAATTAAAATCAACCACATTGCTTCACCTTAACAAAACACAACATTTAATTTACAAATGAGGTTTCTTAAATCAAGATTAGCACAAACGTAAACAAGAATTTGACCAAAATCCACCCAAAACGTGAAAAATAATGACTTTAAATTTAGGCGACAACGCAGTTTTTTCACAGCATTCACACAAGACGTGTTCATATTTTTTACGAGTTTGCCTGGAGTTAAGTTTTACTTAACTCGAAAATAAAAACCACTTTTAAAATGATATGATGTATACACGGGTCATATTTATCATGATTAACTAATAAGTTGATAATTAAAACCAAACTGACCAGCAGACAAGTGGCGTCTTTTTCCTTGTTAATAATTAATAATTAATATTTATTAATAGTCAGTAGTTCTAAAAGATAACGATCTGCTTAACAGCTGAATACTTTCGACCTTTTTTTCCTTTCTTTTTTATTTATACTGTTAACTTTTTTTTCGGAACAATTCATTCGTTAAAACCGTCTACCTTTATAGAAATAACCAATGAAAATGTCTAGAAAGTAGCATTGAAAGTTTACTGTGGTTTGATGGGGGATTTAAATATCGAATCAATCAATCAATGATATATATATATATATATATGGGGTTTTGGTTTTTTTGGGGGGGCAAGGGCTCTGGCGAAGTCCCCTTCCTCTACCCCACCCCACCACACTCCCATCTGTACGCCTCTGCTGTACTTATCGCCTTTCAATCAATATAAAAACAAGAATAAGAACGATGAGAATCCACAACACAAACATGCATGGCAGGATTTCTGACGTATATTTATTAGACCAACTGCTATACCAATACTGTACCACGTACTATTAGCTATTTTGGTAAATTGAGATAATCTCCGGTTTTTACATTTTTCTGTACCACGTCTTCACCTTTAAAAATGCATTGTTTTAGTAAATGATACATTTTTTTTTCAATATTGATAATTATGATTCATTATCTGTTAATACTGTTTTGGTACATGATCAAATTGAAAGACGTGTCGACCCCGAGTATTAAAATTAATGATAAACATTTTAAATTGCTTCTCGCAAACCTTGTATTCCTCTTCGAAAATGTATGTATGAATATGATTATCTAATAAATATCCATGCGTTTCTTTCCATGAATCTCATGGAGAAGTGTTAATTAAAGCATTGTTCTAACTGTATATCAATGCAAACTATTGTTTAATTTGAATGATTGGGTTTAGTGTTATTCTATTTTGCATGTATATATGTTTCGCAGACGTCCTCTAGAATTAATAGAAACTTGTATATTAATGTGAATTGGTTTTGGTGCATTACGTTTTTATGATGATGTAAATACTGTATTGTATAGATGTAAGAGATAATTCAAGTACCGTAGGTAATGGTTGTTTTTGAATAATTATATCTACAATTAAGACTTATGGCTAGCATAAATAGCAAAAAAATGACTCGTTATTGAGAATATCAACGTATATTCATACAATACTGTCATATTATTTGGTATTGTTGTACACAAGTTTAATAGCAGATAAGTTATTATCAACTTTGCTTTTTACTAGTCTGTGTGTGTGTGTGTGTTAGTGTTTCAGATTTTATAACAAAAATAAAGCTGCAGTGAACACGAATTACCTACAGACGCTTTTCAATGACGTCATACGCAGCTACAACTGTCGGTGGAAGGTTGGCAATTTTGCGAGTTAAATCGCACGTAAAGATATGTATGGTGCGTATGCCACCCAAAACGGCACCGCGACCAAGGTTTTTTATTTTTTATTTTTTTGAGGGTGGTGATGGCGGGCGAAATGGGTCAATATAAATTGCATTTGTTTCCAGACCAGTAGACCTGGGCCCAATTTCATAGAGATGCTTAAGCAGAAAATATTGCTTAACAATTGTCTGCTAAGCAGAAATTAGCAGGATACAGTCACAAAAGGTACATATGACATGGTAGTTTGGCTGGTAACCTTATTCTGCTAAGCAACATTTTGTGCTTAAGCAGCTCTATGAAATTGGGCCCTGTTCACTAATGCCTCCGAGATCTTGGTCTAGTTCCCTTTGTAAATAGTCATACTTACAGATACATGTACTGAAAAGGAGCCAGGCTATTATTTGCCTCGAAGTGGTTACGTATAGGTCCTTTTCGAAACCCCGATTTGGGCTTGGGCTTTGCGCTCAGGCTTTTTCAGTTATTTAGAAAATGTGTTCTTTCCTTACGGGGGCTTCAACTACTTGGACGAAGCCCAAGCCGTAGCCCAAGCCCAAAACCGTCGTCTCGAAAAGGTCCCATAAATTTGAATGACAGGGAAGCGAGATGGCAGTGCCATGGTAGGTCGCGGAAAACTTGTCATGTTATTAATTTGCTCGAATTTTCAGTACACTAACCTCTAGTAAAAAAGTTGACTTCCACTGAAAGAACAAAAAGTGCAAACGGATTCGAATTCAATTTTCCTCGAGGCAAAGCAAACTTAACTTCTCCTTCGTAGACAATGTGGTACCAGCACATAGTAAGCCGCTCGCAATCAGAAATCCTATCATTACTAACAATTTGTTATTTAAAAAGGGAAAAGCTTTTAGCCTACATGAGGCATTCTACTGCAGTTTAGTCAGAACACATAAAGGTAATTGGCTTTGCCTTCCAAATCCTACAGAGTTTCCGGCATAGAAAAGGAGAGGGATTGCGAAAGTGTTGTACAATTATTGTATGAGGTTTAATTGTTGAGTTGATCAGCACCGAATCTCTAGAGAAATGTTCAATGTGATGTTGCTAATAACTTGTTTCCAAAACACTGTACAAGTCTTGCGCATTTTTTAAATCATTTTTGGAAACTTCAGTTCCTACGTCAATGCTGTTTTGTGAAGAAAGCAAAATTACAAACCTTGACGTCCAAATACGCTCAATACTTGCAGTCTATTTTGAAACCGGTATAGCTTGAAGATGATGCCTAATCACGCTATCCTGAATTATTTAAATGAATGGAACTCGCTTTATATACTACCTTAATAAATAATGATCTTTGCAGACGATCGGGCACTTCCAGTTTGGAAGGTGCTCGCGTGCACTTGGGCATCCATTAGAGGTTTAACAAATTAAGCCACGAGGTGTCAAGTGTATGGATTCCGTGGCAAAGGACGAAGCCTGGAAATCACTGCATCTGATACTTCCATGAGTCAGTAAGGTTTGACATTTTGCATTGTGGTAAACAAAAAAATAAAAACCATGTAAATAATATATAATATTGTGCAAACAAAATGGTGGTGTTTCGATTGTATACTCAGATCGTCTTCAGAAGTGAAACTGAATGTAAATAACATTGTTAATTGCATTTCAATGATTTGAGTGGGTTCGACTATGAACAGAAACCAATCGTATAGTGTATGATGACTATAGAGGATGGTATTTCCCCTATGGGTCTATCTCCTTATACCGTGGTTATAAAGAAAAAGCACAACGCTTGTCCGCTCAAAGTGTAATCTATGCATAGTTGTTAGGGATTATGACGGACCTTTGAAAGCGTGGTTGCTAATACTGTATCGGGTTATGTGTTTACAGATGTAACAAAAATGGTAATTAAGGGAACAGACTGCCTTTCATTCCAGCCTCGCTTTGGTAAAACTGGGTTGAATAGACTTTGAGAAATAAGATGGCAGAGAGATGCCAAAATCTCGACACCGTAGGATGAACGCTGTCATAGAGTCGCACACAATGTAGTTTAGTCACATATGGTGGAACCAAGACGGCGATTTTTACACAATATTTTGTGGGGTTGAATTTGTTGCTTGTTAAATCCACAACCTTGCCACGAAAATGAGGCTGCAATGCACATAGACTGGCTCCCTTGATTGATGATATAATTATGAGCACTATGATCGTACAGAGAAAGATGGCCGCAACACGATATAATGTTCTACCTAGTGATACCAACGTTGCGTTTTTAGTTATGAAAATGTATTTGAGCACGCATGGACACCTATCTTTTTCTTTCAATTTGTGTGGACAGGTTGGAAGTGAAAGTAATGGTCCTGTCCGCTGAAGAAATAATCAGGGTTGTGTATATAGACCCTTCTTATGAAGCGTGCAAACTGCACATTGTGGGCAACATGGAGAACATAAATACGCCTTTTTGAACGGGGCTGATGGTAACGTGACGCGTTTGCGCGTCTGCCTAGTGCGCAGCTCTATGTCGTTTGCATGCGTGAATATAATTATCGTATTTCATAAGGATGGCTAATTTTGTTGTTTACATAAAAAAATTATAAAAAACAGAACGGATATGATATTTTTATTATTGTACTGCAGTATTGAGAAACGTAGTTTCCGCTTTAAAAAACCATTGCATCTATGGCGAACTTCATGTTTGTTGAATTCAAACGATAATGTTTAGATCCATTGCTGAACATCCAGTGCCGTTAGATGTTCCCAAGAACATCACTGATGTTCTAACAACCTCCTCCCTCATATTAGGGACGTGCTCGGAATGGATGACATTGAATCGCATATGTCACCTGGGTATTTATCATCCCCCAATTAAAATTACTTGAAGGACAGGTGGCCAACCTTGTCTTCGGTTAACTAGCCTTTGTCTTGTATAACTGTACGCATCAATGTCAATTAGTCGAGCCCTATTAGACAAAAACATCAACCGATGTTTGTCACGAAGTTTCGACCTCGGAAATCCTTTACTTGATGCTATTTTAGTGATTGGGATTTTCTTAATGTTCTCTAGATACAAACGAAATCTTGAAGAAATTGTCACTGGTAAGGTATAGTTTAATGTAACGTGGGATTATACTATAGGGGTTAGGCCTACGGGATTTTAAATTACACATTTACATCCCGATGTAGTTAATTTCAAGAAGACTTTGTTTATCGGTTTTGTTTTAGTCAAAATAGACATCTTGCTTTTGACCGCCATCGCTGATGACACGTGCACAATTAAAGAGATATAATTGGCTGAGAGTCGTGTACAGCGCGTACACGCGTGCACGTGTCCATTGTTTGTTATCAAAGATGGCAGCCAACGCTGGTGGTCTCAAGATGGATCCAATTAATATTTAACATTTACGAAATGACCAATCCCAATGGACCGTGCAAGTCCTGCGCGTATTCAAACATGTTTGGGACCACTTTGGTCCCCGTACATTGCTTGAACGCGTGAAGAAAACAAACTCTCGGTTCTCAATGTTTGAATACGCGCGAGAATTGCACAGTCTATTGCGGTGTTTAGACCAAAAGTCCGACACACAGGCGCACTTCTAGAGCTTGGGTTACGTCATTGAACCAGCTTTGTTCAATTTTGTATATATGCAGTGAACGGTGGATGTTGCATAATGGGTCGGTTTGTTGTAAAGAAATATTCTGTATATATAAAATGCCACTACATTAGTGACTGTCATTATTAGTTACGTCATTATTGGATCACAAGACGTCAGAGGTTCCCATAGGTCTACTTTATACTCACTAAACACTTCCGGGTCAGGAATGATCCAGATCCAGCTCCCGTGGGGTCTGACCCGTTTATGGGTCAGTATATGGCTCAGTATGGCCAAGAACCTGGGTCAAAGTTAACCAGAAAATTGTCAAAATGACGCAGAATCGGAGTTCAAATCTCGGGGGATTGTAAACCATTTTCCGGGTCAGGCTGAATGGGTCAGGCCACAAAGGGAACCGAAATCCGGATCAATTCCGACCAAGTTTTTAGAGTGTAATGCAGTTAGTAAAAGTCATTCACTTTGAATACTAGTGATGAGTACACCCAAAATTACTCAAACATGGGTTCGGAAAAAACGTGTACGTGAGTACAGCTTCAGAACAAAGTAATACAGGAATGTCGGTATTGGGAGCTTATTCATAGTAACCAAGTGCTAAAACCTTGTGTTGGATGCAATTCCATGTAGCACCGTTAGAAGCTAGTGCAAGTAATAGTTGTATGGTTTCCCAAACTCTTACAAAGACTTTACTTTGTAGTTTCATAAACTCAATCAACCAATATTTGCCCAATTTTATAAAAGCCTTTAAGCACAAAAAACTTGCAAAGCAAAGACAAATTTTGCTTTTAGCTTAAACTGGTAAGTATTCAAAATTTCAGTGTACATTGTTGCGGCAGATGGACAACTCATTATTGCTTAGCAAAGAAAATTACCAGGCAGTATTTTCTGCCGAACAGCTTTATGAAATTGGGCTATTGTTCTTTCAATAAAATATGATGTATATATACCTACGAGACAATTACAATAAAGTACTAAATGTAAATAATTTGCTCTAATGTGGTAGATTAATGAATGACGATTGTGCTTATAAACTGAATATGTGTGCATAATACTTGTGGTTAATAATAATTGCTATAACTGATGTTAATTTGACCGGAATGTGATGTTAAAATAAGAGTTGACACAATGCTCTTAAACTGGATATCTTCTGCTTTTGTGTGTGTGTGTTTTTCCATTTGTGTTTTTGTTAATAAGTCTTTGTCTTAAATGGAGCGTTCACCGGTGGCAATGAAGCACAAATGACCATCAAAGAAATCCCATATATTAAGGTAGGTAATTGAAGAACCAAATGCCCAGAGAAATTTTTCCGCACGACATGCTGTCCAACCCTGCGGTCAAATTCAAGGAATTTGTTTACTCACACAAATATAAGCATAAATAAAACGTGGTAAGTACAAAACAGGGTACCAACCAAATCGCCAGGCGATTCATATTGCTTGGCAACGGTGTCCGCATAATTATTCTTTTAACATATGTAATTCCTGATCTTGAGAACCAGCCAAAAGAGTGCCATGTCACATGCACCGTCCGTGACTGTGTTTTGGGGGTTACTAGTGTTTTCGTTGTTTTAGTAGGAAATTGGTTTTTAAAAAAAATCCTGCTTAGCCCCGTGTACTCACCTATAACGAGCTGGGCCTTTTATTACAACATTACATCGCGCTCAAAATCAAAAATGTAGAAATTTAACATTGCTATATTCCTCAAAAAGCATCATTATGGAATGGGCTGAATCTTCCGTAATTAACATCTTGGCGTATATTATTTGGATTCCGGTAAAGCTGGGATAAGCTCACACGGTGGCTGGTCGATTCGGGTGTACACCCGTTGATAATCATCTGCTCAGAGCGCCTTGGATGGAAATATTACCCCCCCCCCCCCCCCCCTTGCCTATCCGAGTCTCTCAGCTGTATAAAGTAACCCAGCCGGGACATTGCGTAAATATTCCACTGTTACTTGTACTCTTTGTTCAATTGAGAATGCCCTCGAGTTATAGCCAACTCCTGTTTAGATCTAAATTGTTGATTTTCAAAAGCAGTGCTTATTTTGTATTTACCATTTCAATTGTCTCGAGTTTTAAATTCGGGGACTACGTAACGAAAGAAACAATGCTCCTTAATATCACACTGGAGAAGAAAATATCCCAGATTGACAATATAAAAGAAACAATAGATTGTCTAAAGACACGTGTGGGCTGACGCACGGGCACTTGGGATACTTTATAACAATGGAAAGGTTGTCTTTGTTCAACTTGGCTTCCGTAGATTGATTCTTTAGAAGGGGGAAATATAAAGCAACAATGGCAGGGACCCTAATGAACAGCACCCGTAAAGTTGTGTGTACAGAGATGTGAATGATCGCAATGCGAAAGACTAACTCTCAAAGGATTGCGACAATTGTTACATCTTGCTTTTTTGTTTGCCAAAAAACTGCTTTAAGAAACTCATATATCATTTACTGATATTTAACTACCCTTTATATTTGTTCAAGTTTCAAATCGAGGACTATACAACAAAAGAAACACTATCACCGGATTGACAATGGAAGAGAAACAATTTAGGTTGTGCTCGATTGATAAAGAATGTGTGGGCTAATGCACGTGCCCTTGGGAACCATTTTAAAACAATGGAACTTCACTCAAGGTTTCTTTGTTCTTTAGAATGAGGAACAATGGTTGGTGATTCAAAAAATCGCATTAGTGATTTAACGCTATACGTACGAAGTGTGGAACAAAAGAGGTCCACATAATGTAGGCACTTGGAACACTATATGGACTTGAAACACGTCCACACGGTGTTTTTTACGCTGTTGAAAAATAGGATTTTTCTCAAGTATAGGCCTACAGAACAAAGGAATGTCCACAGAGTGACTGCAACGCCGAGAGCTGTGTGAAGTTGTGTGAGTATTTCATTGTTAAGGTACAAGGTGGATACCCGAGAGTTATGTTACAAGTCAATTCAAACTCCGGAGAAAAGTGGAAAAAATTCCCCATGCTTTCTTTCAAAATGTCTTGATTAACTTCTAATTGGAAATGCCAACGGCCTCAGAAAATGATATACAAGGAAAACCTGATAAACAGGTATGACGTTACATTCAAAAGGGTTGATATTACACAGGCACTGTTCTCCAATTCCATTATGTATAGGAACAAATTAGCTAAGTCAACAAATTAACAAAATCAGTGAACAATTAACACAAAAAACACAAACTTTACACCCCAAGGTCTTTGAAGTGTTTATGCTTTGTTATAAGAGTTGGGCATTCGAGATGCTTCTCGCAAGGAAAGGAAAGAACTTTACTGCCCAAAGCATTACAGCATCCTTTCTCCTCGATTCCTAAATTTGGAGGAAATTCGCTCGTCCTTAATCCGTTAAGTTGAAGCTAAACAAAGCTCTACACACTTAGCCCTAAAGTTACACGAACTGCAAGTTTGTCTGTGTACATAATCTCTACCTCGCACAAACAAATTTTTCATATTTTTGTTTGGCCTTAAGCTTAGAATACACAAGCTTATTGCAAGATCCAATTTTGTTTTACACATGTATGGTTCCGTTAGGACGAAAATGCGGATGGCCTGTCCGCAGAGGAGGTTTTGGTTAATGGTATACGAGACGCTTTTGGAAGATGGTCAATCGCCTTTCTCTCTTCTCTCTCTGTTTGCTAAATGTGCCTGTTGTAGCCCCCGGGGTCAAATCAAAACAATTAGAATAAAGTAAGGTGCATACGGAGGGTGCATTGCACACTTTGCAAGGCAAATTTTCCACTCCTCGGGCTGTTCGCGTTGTCTAGCTTCAATTCAGCAGAAGCAGAATTCCCATTTCGATCAATTCCGATTGTCCTTATTTAGTTTCAATGTGTCACGTTACCCCCCTCAAAGGGTACTCCATGAAAATTAAGAACCACTTCAGTTTGGCGTGGGCTTCAAACAAAACGCAGGTAAATTCAACATCCATTACATTAAGTGTGTACCCCTCGGTGGGGAAGAAAACATAGAAAGTCGCATCGGAGGAATATCAGTTCATATCATTGTAATTTATTTTCACTAAAAGATTGTAGAAGAAACTTGTACTTAAATTGTGCAACTTCATTAAAAGACGCGTCCATTTAGACAGGTTAGCCGCGACCAAGAAATTTCAATATGCAATATCAACTCAGACTGGCTGACAACGTATCTCAAGTTAACTGCAATACAAACTGGTTTTAAAACAAATAGTCCGATTCCCTGTTTAGTTAAGATTTTAAACGGCAACAGTGCTGCTCTTTGCCTTGTTCTATCATTGTACTGATATTGTGAATTTTCAACCTTGATCTTAAATGTTTACACTGTATGTAAGTCTCTGTATTTTCTCATTTGTTTATATATATTTTTTTGATGTATGCATTGTCTTAATTTAGCCTTTGATTAAAAGTGCAGTGTTTTTAATAAACCAAAATAATATATGTAATAATAATATTAATAATAATAAAAAATATATATATTATAATTCTGAAGACGAAATGTCTGGACCTCGACGCAAGGCGAGATGGATTGAGTGACGTCATACAGAGGCTACGGATGACATCACACTGCAATGGTTCAACTGATTCGCTGAATGGGTTTACCAATTGCCTAATGCGAAACAGACATGCCATGATTAAGAAAATGCTTTCAATATAAGGAGTTGTTCATAATAGAATAACAGCCAGTGCCAGTTGTAGAATATACATAATAATATTTAGGTTATCAGATTTGCAGTCTCGCTGGTCGTTTCATCAATTCTGACATCCGTACAAGAATTGTATCATGTTAAATTTACTATACACGTTTCGGTCACGATCTAAAATAATTAGAAATGAAAAATTCACCTCGCCACATTTTCTGTGTTAACAGTAAAAATGTGTCAGCCATTATTGTAATTTTAAAAGGGGGTGTGCGGTAAAGGGTACCAGATGTATGTTTGGTGGGGCAGTTAATACACTTGTGCCGCAATTGAATGATGAGAAAAAGGTAAAACTCAAAAGTTACAATTTGTGGTTTTGGATTTTTTTATTTATTATTAATTTTTCTTAGCCATGAGTCTTGTCAGCAGATGTTTTAGTTTGGATTCGATTGATGTGTGCATGAACCCTTCAGGTGAACAGCGTAACATATCAACCATAACCCAATACGCAGGCCTGCCGTTTGTATGCACGTAAAGCTGTGTCTCGTTAAAGGTATCCTAAAGGTATCCTAAAGGTTTGGTAGAGCTGACAAAACAGTCGCAGACAGTGTTCATGTTTTGTGTGATCAACCATATACATGAAATAACAAACCTGTGAAAATGTTGACTTAATCCGTTGTGTGAGTCAGGAGAAAGTAGTAAGTGAAGACAAACATCATGCACAATCATCGACATGTAAACACATTGTCTTTAATTCTGGTTGTAACAACCGAAATGTTGCGTTTTATTTAGGTTTTCAGATACAGTTTTCTCAATTATGACTTAATTTCAGAGGGAAATATTTCACAGAAGAATTGTACTGGTATGAAAGCTTTCAGACTAAAATGTGTACAAGGATGTTTGTGGGGTGTCGTGGCCGAGTGGATAAGAACACCGAACTCAAGCTCTGGTGTTTCGGTTCAGCAGAGTGTGGGTTCGAGTCCCTGTCGTGACACTTGTGTCCCTGAGCAAGACACTTAACTATAATTGCTTCTCTCCACCCAGGGGTAAAATGGGTACCTGTGAGGGCAGAGATGGTTCTTGTGATTGATTTAGCCTAGTAGCGCATATATTGCAGCACAGGCTGTATACTCCCCAGGGAGCTGAGATGGTTTAACCCTAACTCCCTAGGTGTTTTGGCTAGAAACCATACCAAATCCGCCAAAATCAATCAATTGAGAGACAGTAAATATGCAACTGTACTGAATCCATCATAATCAACCAATGCATTTTTTGCATAAGTACTGAATCCATCAGAATCAATCACTAACATTTTGGAGTATTTTGATGGACTTGGTACAGTAGGCTTCCAACTCTAGTGTCACTACTGGTTGTTACATAACTGAATCCATCACAATCAACCAACTGAAATAAATGTTGATTGAACAAACTTAGGGATGTCTATGTACTTTTTTTTTTTTTTGTTGGTGGCTCAGTCACAATGAAATTATCCTGTTCGCACTGCCATTACAGGAATACCATTGTTGCATCACTGCCTTTTTAATTTGTTATTTTTCTTTTTTTTTGGACTGTTTTCTTTTTTCTCTTTGGTTTAGCTTCTGATTTTCTTTTGGTTCTTTTATTGGGTTTTTTCCTGACATGCACTGCCATTGCAGGAATCTCAACTGATATTTTTTTGCTTTGTTCTTTTGATACAAAAAGTGGAGAGCCCTAAGGTGTTCCCCTTCATGTCTTGTTAGGTGATCTCATCTACTCGTTGGTGTCGGTGGTGTTGGTAGTGTCCCCTGTGTCTTCGCCGCTAACAATAGAGTGGTACTTCAGGAAGCACTGACCGGCACACAGGTAGACTCCACACGCTTGGCAGCCCCGTCTAGTCGTCTTGGTTTTTCCAGATTTTGTTACTCCATTGTTCAGTCTGCACCACCGACACCAACGTGCGTAGCGACCTGGCATCCTAGTTGAAGTATGTCCAAGGGCGTTCTTGACTTTAACTCTCTTTGAACCAAAAAACTGGACCTCAGCTCTGCCTTGCGCATACCCATCTATGAGTTCTGTGGCAACAGCCAAGATGAACTTGGAGTGGGTGGAGGCACCTTTATCTTCATCCGAGCTTTCCTGACTGTTGCTTGCTGTGGTGCAGTGGTGTTTTCTGTAACATATCCAAGCGTTGACTCTCGCTATGTCTACAAGGAAGTAGAGTATCTTACGCCACCACAGCTGGGATTTCCTCGAGCATGAGTAGTAAGACCGGAGCTGATCCCCACGATCGACCCCTCCCATATATCGGGTATAATCAACAGCCTGTGGAGGTGCAGAGATGGTCTTCTTCTCCAGGCGTCCAGTTCCGTCATCTGCAATCTTTCTCTGCAAGGAATGCTCATGAGGGTCTCTCCACCCTTGATGAGCTGAAGACAGAAGGAGCATCACTTTACTGTCCTTCCAAGCAGCAACGGTCAGTTGTCCATTCTGGCGTGTTGAAAAAGAGCCCCGAGGATTACTGCCCATTCTCTTCAATCTCTCACTGTTGAAATCCTTTGGCAGGCCTCTGCTGTTTCCTTTGATAGCCCCGGTGAGGTATGTCTTCTTGCTGAGTAGAGTTCGTGCTAAGGGGATGGAGGTGTACAGCTTGTCAGTATACAAGTGGTGATAGGAGTTCAGATGAAGATTCGCTGTCTCCATCGTGATGTCCAACATCTTTGCAGGCTTTTGACCATGAGGGTGCACGATGAAATTGAGGATAAACCCTGTTGCAGATTCGGCAATTGCGTACACCTTGAAGCCTGCACGAATTGGCTTCAGGGGCATAAAAAACTTCCTGACGCTTGCCTTAAATCCCCTGTACCGGATCATAGCTTCATCAATTGTCAGTTCCCGATCTGGCACGTACTTCTTGAGACACTGCTTACGAACCTTGTCCCACACTGGCTGCACATAAAACAAGGGGTGCTTCAGTTGGGCATTGTAGCGGTGGGCTTTGTCCTTGATAAGGGAGGGGTCCTTGCTCGCATCGTTACACTTTAGAAACTGGCTGATACAATCAAATCTGTTGCGGGTCATCGTGGACGAGATGAAAGAGTTTCTAAGGCCGGGATGAGTGGACCAGTAATCTTTGTAGTTCGCAACTTTAACCAGTCCCATTATCAGGTGTATGCCGAACCAGGCTCTAATTTCGGCGAGAGAAGTCAGTCGTACTTGTCTTTCAGCCAGTTTAACGTTGGTCCACTTCACAATGATAAGAAGCAGGCTGATGGGAAAGAACTTCAAGAAATACTTCAAAGCTGAAGAGCATCGGTTGAATGATGGTCCCAGTGGACCCTTCGCCTTGAAACTTCTCAGCCTGACATTATGGAGTGTTCTCGTCCAACCTTCACTGTCCGGGGTGTGATCTGGCTGATAACATGATGGAGGGTCGGGGTCGTTATCTGAGTCAGCCTCTTTGGTCTTCTTCCTTGGCACCTTCTTTCTTGGAGGGGCTTTTTCAGCCTGCTGTGGCTGAGGCACATCACTTCTTGATGATGACTCCTCGGCTAAACTTTCTTCACAGCCTGAAGATGTCGTCGCCGCAGCTTGATCAATGAATTCTTCCTCACTTTCCGAATCAGTTTCAGCAAGGGCCCTGTATGTCTTTCCCATCTTGATGCCTGCATCGGTTGCACTTCGTCTGATGGTCTCCCTTAGATTTTGTCGTTCTTCTTCCATCAATCGCTTCTTCTTCTGGAGAGTTGTACCTTGCTGTAGAGGACGTTTTTTTCCATGGCCCCATGAGCTTGGGTCTACTCCTTTACCCCCTTTTGCACTGCTGCTCTTGTCCTTGTCTTTCATCTTCTTCGCTTTTCGGCAGTCTCCTTCTTCCTTTCTTCTCTCTTGAACTCGAAAAGTTCTCTTCCCCATTGCAGCTTGTTGAAAAAATAACCTCTCTTCACAAGTCAAATTTTCTTGTAATATTCTTATCTCCCTTGCAGTCATGTTGACACAAGCAAGCACATTGAAGTGTGGTGGGTTTGCATTTTCATCCTTATTTATAGCTGGGCATGCTATTGAAACATGTAAAGAAATATTACCATGACACTTACCTTTTGTAATAAACTACTCATTCATGTTTCTTCAAGAAAAGAACGTTATGTAATACAGCATCACATGTGAATATTGAATTATGGAATGTTTCTATCCCATCACCTATGAATATGAATGGAACTGGCGACCCTAATAGAACACAATGTAAGTGTATGTACATGCAGTACCCAAGTCATTGTATTGAGTTATATGCATTGTTTATAATTACTGATCCCTAAATAAATGTCAGGAATGTGTGTACTGTAGTATGCATTGTTTATAATTACTGATCCCTAAATAAATGTCAGGAATGTGTGTACTGTAGTATGCATAAAACTTGTATTTGATGAAGTACACAGTATCACAGACTACATTGTAGTATAGTATATACATGTACAATGTACATGGTATAGTATAGGGCCTAACACTGCATTCAACACAAAAAGACCAACTCTACCAAAATCAACCAGTGGTTTGAAATGGCTGAAAGACCAACTCCACCAAAATCAACCGGGATGTTATGTCCTAAAAGACCAACTCCATCAAAATCAACCAAATGTTTCAATCTGGTGGTGTACCAAATCTTACAAAATCAACCATATTCCACCGATTGATTTTGATGGATTTGGTGCTGTTAGGGTTAAGGATTGGAATAAATGGCCCAGTGACCAGGGGTAATAATGTTGGAAGCGCGCTTTGAGATGCCCTTCGGGTGTGAAAAGCGCGATATAAATCCAAGATATTATCCTTTTAGTAGTCCTGTATAACAACTCTTAACATGGTAAATGTTAATTAGATTTTTAAAAAAGACATGGAAATGATATGTGTTTGGTAGAAAATTTATGACAAATTGTAGATGATGCTTCTCAGTCTCGAAGCTCACAAACCCGGATTGTTTTAAGAATATATATCGTGTGTTTTTATTAATCTGATGCACGCTTAAGTTTGCTTAATTCATAATATATTTTAACAAGATCAGTACTGGAAACTATCAAGAGAAAAAAAGGTCAGTTTGTTCTTATTGTTATTGTTGTTGTTGTGGTTATTAGTTTTTGTCATTTTTCACATTTAAAGAAACGAAACAAATACATATATATATAATACCATCAAAATGTTTTTTGTGGTCACACTAGTCTCATCTTATGGTCTGTTTGCACACGATTACACGTATGATTTCACCCTTCCCTTTACACACATACAGCACTGTATACAAACGCTGTATAACATCGCTTAATTAACAAGCAGTAAAAAACAAAGAACATACCCGTACAATAAAACAAATAATGACTAGAACTTTGAACATTGAAATAATTCACAGTTGACCTCGGTTATGTAGCTCGACAAATTGAAGGTAAAACATTTAATTAGGTTTGGTGTATAATTATTATGCCGATAAAATCGAGGCAAAAACAGATGTGCGGGTATATTAGAGTGGTTTAAACTAGTTTCCATCAGAACGTTCACAGGCTGTAAAGTTCAGAAAACAGCATTTGAAAACCCCCAAATCACAAAGCGTATTCCAAAGGTAGTAATAATACAATAATAACAATACCAACTTATTAAGCGCAGTCTTTCATGTAAAGATTACTAAAGACGCTAAAGAAAAAAACACTACAAAGTTTCAAGCTCTCGGCAGAAAATTACACCGAAAAAAGAATGTTAATAAGTTGCAGTAAATGTAACTTTTTAAATATGTGTTGGAATGTATTGTGAGAGTGAATGTTTCAGATGTCGCTGGTAGCCGCTGTGGGGAGGCCGTGTCACATGGGGGCAGGTTGCAGGCAACCAGTTCCAGGCAATATCCAACAAGGAAACTCATTCATGTTTCAGTTTTCTTATTATTTTCTTGAGAGTAGAGAGTTACAGCTAGAAGATTGTCTTAATTGTGCTTTCGTAGTGTTACTTGGGCATGCAGTGCGCTTGGTTGTCTCTTAGTTGCCTGTAAATAATGCCCTGTGTGACATGGCCTTAGACTGGTGCAATTTAGCAAAAATGTTCGATCGCCATAAAATGGGTGGAACGAGATTTAGGTACAACGACCCCGTTCGAGGCAGCAGATCTCCAAACGATCACACGCGCAATCTGAACTCGTATAGACCGTATCGAATATGACCACTGATCTCTATATAGAGATCAGTGAATATGACGTTACCTTTCAAATTCCCACAACATGGCGTCTGTGATGAGCGTGTGTGCGTGCGTGTGCGTGTGCCATAGAAATCAAACCAGGAACGCAGAGTGCATGAAAGCGGCCATATCATAGGACAGGCCGTATGCGCGTCTAAACGCGTCTTAGCGTTCCTGGTTTGATTTCTATGGCACACGCACACGCACACGCTCACAGACGCCATGTTGTGGGTATTATTGAAAGGTAACGTCATATTCGATACGGTCTATACGAAGGAGATAGATCATGCCTCAAGATTTAATGCTTAATCCTGGAGGTAAAAGAGTCAACTCTATGAGTTTCAATTTTCTTAAAACCGTGTAAGTATTTCTGACAAAACGAGATTCCACTGAAGACTGATAACCATCTCTTAATTGTCACCCTCTACGTCACGTAAGTTCTTAAATCATAGTTCGCTCTGCTTCTGCGAAAAAAAATTAGCAGATGGTTGAGGATTTTATCCCGCATCTTTGATTGCTATCGGGTCTACTGACATCTTGTAGACAGACTTGATGGCTCGTCTTCGATACCATCGAAGTGTTTCATCGGTCTATGCTGTTTCTTGTTTGCGGCCTTCAAGTGCAAGCTGTCAACATTTTGTTTAGACAGTTTGATAACTATCTTTTCAGCCCACAATTTAGGAATATCGTTGCATATCGAAACAAGCAAATACTTCCTGAACAATTATTTACAAAGTGTTTACGTAAATGAAAAAGGTGGCCTTCAACTGTGATAGACTCTGTCGACAATAAATGAACGGGTAAGTTTCTTTGTGTAGGTCTTGGGGCACAAACAGGAGTCTCTCAACCGAAATTTCTATCCAATAAAACCTGCCCTGCCGACATCCAGTCTGAGACAGAACTATCTTCAATTAAAATTAAAACTATAGTTCAGAGAGTTATATATTAAATTGTTCCCCCTTTGGATGGATCGTATTAGTAAGAGTATGTATTTTACCTAGAGTGCGGATTTGGACTACTCTTTTTCATCCTCCCACGTGCCTTTCTGTAATAAGTAGAGCGAGAGAGGGCGCTTTTCCGGTACAAGACCCCAGTTCAGCAACATGTTACAACAATAAATAGGTGGACCATGACTTTCGCACCAAATTTAAACTAACGTCCCTTGAGATAGTGACGTCTTTCTCAGGGTACGATTCATAATTCTTAAAAGTAATTTGAGACCTTTGACATGCCCCACCGGGATAGTGGACACCCGGTTGCCATGGAGACGGAAAATTGGCTTGGGTATTTTCAAGAGAGCATCGCCTGAAGGAACAGATGCGCAAAGTTTAATGAGAGATGGTAAGATGGTAAGATGGTAAGATGATCATACAAAATAAAAAGCAGATGAAGAAGTTATTTTGAGACTGGTGAGATGTGTTCTTTTATTTATTTTTTATTTTTTTAAGTACACGGTTGGACTCACGTGATGTCCAGCAGCATCACGTTGTCCATACTAACAGTTCTACTTTTTAAAAGCAATTATTTGCACAGCTTTGTAGCTTCAGCAAAAAATAAACACTTTCGTGGACAACAGAACATTCACATTTCGTTAATTCATATAAAGAAACACATTGGTTTGCCACCAAGTAGGATTTTAAGGAACTGTTGTGGAGCCCCTTTTCTATAGTTTATGAAACCCGCTACGGCTTTATTGTTTAACCCTATATAAATCACACTGTGCCCATTGAACTGGCGCAGATGGTTCCAGGGCGTTGGTCTCACCATTATGTATTTTCATTTCCTATGTTTACTGATTTTCTAAGGTAAGAAACCTTTTCTAATAAATAAGTTGAACCAGAATTTGGTTCCCAACCTGAGTTTTATTTCCGTCTTCATTTAGTTAATTTCTTTCAAAGTGAAACACAACAGAACTTTGAAGATATGGTTACAGAAGTCCGAAGAGACTCAAATCTTTCCCATCGCCCGCTCGCCCAACCCCAGGGATAAGAGCTTCATCCTCGGCCTCAAGAACACCCAATGTCCTGCCTGCTGTTCTTTGTTTGTTATGCCAATGTTTAGAAAGATCTCAAAGTAAGTGACCACTTACAGCGCTGTAACTAATGGTAAAATTTTAGAGGAGTGGCACAAGGGGTGCAGCATAATGGGGCACTTATGGCAACATATTCGTTTGCCCTTTTCTTAAAAAGCTCTTTCCAGCACATTTGTTATGTAACTTACCATTTTTTTAAATAAAATCTTGCGTAAGGGTAAAAACAAAAACATTGTCTGCTTCCAACCAACCAAACCAGGGCCTCCTTGTTTACTTTCAGAGAGGAGAAGAGCAAGAAACAAAAAGCACAGTCGTGTTTCACCTTAAATGAGATTGCCCGAGGGCATGCAGAGGCCAAAGATTCACTTATAACAAATCTGCTCATATTCACGTTCTTCATCCAAGAAGACACATTCAGTCAGGAGCATCTGCACTATAGTCCACATTAACTCGCTTTCATTCGCGTAACATTTTCAACAACACGTCATCCCGTTAAAGTACCTGTGTCACTCACTGAGTAGTCATCCACCAAATCATTAAAAGTAGCCAAAAGCAGATTGACACTAAAGTGGCTGAATAACCTGTTGCTAGACACGACTGCAGGCCTAACAGAAATGTAGATACCAACCTTATAAACGACCCTCCTAAAAAGCCCCCCTTTCTGTGGTCTAAATTTGAATACAACTGGCGCCCTCTACATATACATTAATCTCCCACAAATCATCTAACTTAAAGGTGCAACCTGCAAATGAAAAGTAATGTACCTTATATTGATTCAAAGAACGTATCCAAGGTAGCAGTTTTGCCAACATCAGCAAAATAGTAATATTAGTTGATCAAATTGAGAAATAGAATCAGCTGTTGCAAACCGCTGACTCACCAAGTAGATGGTATAAATGCAAACAAATTTAAGTAAAATGGCTTGGCAGTTCGACCCCTTCCTACTCGAAGGAAGGCGAGAGGTATTTACTTGTTGATCTAAAGAGAATATCTTGACAGATATCAATGATGTGTCTGTTTATCATCATCCCGCCCAAATTCAACTCCATCCCAGCCACTATTAGCATTCAAGCTTTTCCACTTTCCACAAAATGAAACAAGTCGAAATGACGTCACAGGGAAGGAAAGTTCTTGAAACTCAGCATTACTAAATCGACAAACAAGATGGAATTACGTAGTTTGAAGTGTAACTACATACGTGAAGCTCTACAGGATTTATATTTTTTTATTTGTTTATCTAATTACGAGATCTCTCGCCTCCAGCAGTTCAGTTTTATGCACGGAAAACGTGTGCGTTGTTTCTATTGCCATAAACAATGATGCTGTCGCTTTATTTGATATCTCTTTTGTTAAGACAAATATAGGCCCTAGTCTCGGTTACCATTCATACATAAAGCCAATTCAAAAGTCCTTTGCTTTTACAGAACTCATCCTGTTTTTATTTTTAGAAGCTGTTTCTGAGATGAAATCTTGCAGTCGCCAATTCTTTTCAAAACGGTCAACAATGGCGTAACATTTGGAAGTCATATCTCCATCTGCTCCAATCTGTTAGGATCTGATGAGGGAGGGGGGGGGGGGGGGGTAAGGACAAGCAATAATCTCGGTGGGTGTTTTATTAAGGTGACATGTGTGCGTGCGGGGTAAGGCACTTTCTTCCACCGGCTCGTTGGAAACCGGAGAATGAATCGATCGATCGAGAGTTTGTATCCCCCCCCCCCCTGCGTATGTTTGAATTAAGAGATATACAGGGTCACATCTAAATGCGGATTGTGTCCTCGCCGGTGTGGAGAGGGGAAACGACGAACGAGGACATGATGATGAAGTTTGCTGAGACTGTGACCACTTCAATGCTGATGTCACACTGTAGCTGATGTCAACACGGATTGTGCTGTTCAGTTTACGTTATAAAGGGGCCTTTTCTCCGGGGGGAGGGGTGATGGGGTAAGGGGCCTTGTTAAAACATCTACGATCTCGTGGGAAATCAAAGGAACACGATAGCGTGTCAAGCTGTAATCTGCACCATTGTTATGCAAGAATACACTTAGTACAACAGATGCGTAACGGCATTGAAAGTGATGCTTTCGTTTTCGAAAGAACCTGTATGACGTTCAAGTTTCGTACATGCTGTCAGGGTTGTGTCTATGACTAGACTAACCGATGGGGAAATGAGCATGTTTGAATACAATTTATCACACAAGGATTTGGGTGAAATCGTCTGCTTGTGCCGCTCTATGAAATATGGGCCCAGTTTTGAAGTACTCCCACAGGTTCGTTTGTCCCTTTAATGTGATACCGTACCTTGTAGACGTTCAGTATCGCTGGGTTCTACCCTGCCGATCGACATCCATTTGCTGGAAGCTTAAAGT
The DNA here is from genome assembly GCA_037783415.1 of Leptasterias polaris. Taxonomy (NCBI): domain Eukaryota; kingdom Metazoa; phylum Echinodermata; class Asteroidea; order Forcipulatida; family Asteriidae; genus Leptasterias; species Leptasterias polaris. Next base: position 227,727 of record JAZGTN010000225.1, read on the forward strand.
CGATTGGCTTCATTTGCCGAAGTTACCTACGGGTGCCCCCCCCCCCCCCCCCATTTTCCCTCTTTATAACCACGGGTTTACAAGAACACCTGATGATGCCGAATGGTAAGATTTTAAGCGTCTAACTCCGTCATGGGGAAGGGGGGGTGGGCAAAGGAATCGACTGTTAAAGGGTTGCATTGCCGGAGAAAGATAGAGAGGCTGGAGAGAAGACTATTAAGTATTTAATAAACCTTTTTATATGGGGGAGGGAAGCTGAAAGTAACTGAGTGAAAGAAAACTATAGAAACATGGTACAGTTACCGTGCATTGGAATTTAGTAAGTAAACAAATAATAAATAATAAAACTCATTTAACGTATAATCAATTAAAACTATAATATTACAAACTAAACCATTTTAACATGACATAGGACCATCAGGGGAAACAAGTTAATATGGAAATACAAAACTGGACATTATATAACTTAGATGGGTGTGTTTTAGTTTCAGTGATGCACCCAGAAAATCATAGTTGACGGGGAGAAAAAAAGGGGGGTGACGGGCGCGGGTTGGGGCTCAACAGTCCAGTTAAGTACCACACGTTTGGTGGGGGGGGGGGGGGGGGGTTACCAAAAGACACTCATTTCATCGATCAAAAGAGTTTACGACAGAAATTTTTAACACTGAGAAAGAACTTATAGTCTTTGAAGAATTGATGTCAAACCAAGTCCATATCTTATACCTTTTTTGCATAAACCATCAATGAAAAACTAGCTCAATGCAATTATGGGCTTCCAGTAATCAGTGGAGCCAGTTTGTTTGAAGTGTGCGTGGCTTGCAGTGGAATTACGTCACGCTTACGAACTGGATAGTGTGATACCTTGTAGCTTTGTTTTATTATTTTCGTTATATGCGAAGCAATTCTGACAATGATGGAAAGGGTTGCCAAACTGTTAACCATACTTAAACCCATTCAATCTCCCTGCAATGGAGTGGCTTCAGTCAGCAAACCTAAGAAGTTAATTGGGCGCAAGGTGATCAACATTTGTTGAATGATTGACGAATTTTGCAAGATGATGAATTTCCAGCCGCCGGTACACATCGAATTGGAATTAGGGTGGTGCCATCATCGACGACACGTTGTAAGGTTAATGCTGATGTAAAATGATAGAACACGAACAGTTCATCTCGGCCATACTGACAGTCTAATAGTCTTCTGTCAAGGTGTATTTACGACAATCTGAAAGAAGTATAGCTGAAGGAAGTTCGAGGCGGTAAGTAATTCATGCTGGTCTGTTTTTCCAGCATCATTATTATCTCTGTTCGTGTGACGCATCAGTCTGAATGCCAGACTTCACATGGACTTTATAAAGCAAGGATAAAGCTAATCTCATCTGTGGGAATGAATGCCCTCTAGCGGTAACAATGCACCATGTTTCCCATCGGCAGTAAATGGCGCCATTTTGAGTAATGTTGTGTACAGAGCCCCCTAGCAAGTCGTTGCTAAGGGTACTCTAAAATCCCACAAAAGCCTCCACCTGGTAACCAGTTACATTTAGATGCAAATGAGGACAATATCCCAGATTTTACCAGCACCAATATGCAAATGCCCTGGCGACTAACTGTCGCTTTGGTGGGAAGTTCCCTGAAGCAAGAAAAGGCGTAAGGTTGTACCACGCGGACTGGGTTACGCCAAAACGTGGTTTAAGTGGTGAAACATGGCGGGCGGTATGGTAATTACAGCTCCATTAAGTCGTATACGGTCAAAGTCTCAGGGAATTTAGAATAAATACATCACACCCCAAAGAAAACGGGAGAGAAAGATTCAAGAAAAATTGTCTGTGGAATTGAAACAGATTAAAGATCACGTAATGTATCTCCTCTAACGTAATTAACGTGATCAATACACGTAATTTCCCAGTCTGTCAAATCATCATTCTTCTTCAAGAGGTTTGAAAATCGTGACATTTGACTCTTCGGCAGTTTCAAACCAAATTAAATTGTGGCCATATTTGAAGATCTGGTGTTCGGTCATGCCCCTAAAAGCAGCTCTCTTCTCCTTAAGAATCATATCTTATGGCAATAAGTAAACCAGAATTATTGTAACTCCATAAGAATTGATCCACCGGTAGGAGTCGGCTCTATTCGAAGAATATGGCATTTGAGAGAGTAATACCTCATCCGTGTTAACCAAATTAAGTCTTAACTTACATTCATATCAGGTATTTTGGAAACCGATATCTCACAAATAACACTTGAATAATCCAGTTATATGGTTGAGCATAAAGTCAGCATATCGAGACGGCTTTGGAAACATATAATACTTTACTAATAGTCAATTATAAGTATGTAATAGCAATCATATCAACATATCCGAAACTGCTATCTTCAAATAATCGCTGTGCCTATACAGTATTAGTCGTGCATAAAAACACCCCCATCAAAAAAGGGATTGTCGTTTATGTTTGGTAGCATAGAACTCTTAAGTTAATTATTTCACCAATAGTATTTGAATATTATCTTGTGTAGTGTTTAGTAAAATGTCGGTAGAGATAATATTTGTGGTATCGGTAATTGCGTTAACAACAAAACTGATAATGCCGTGACGGTAAAACATTTAATATAATTATCTTAAAGTCTTGCCTGATACTCTAATCAACTCCAAACCGAGGCTGGAAGGTGAATGTCCGGACCTCATGTATAATTGTGGGACAGATACGGTACATATTTGGGATACTTTTTGTGCCCTATTAATGCTTTATATAGGTTTTACGTATTAGTATCTGGTGAAAATAAGAAGCTGATGAGCTGAAAGTGAGGCTAACCAATTTCATTCGTTCAGCAAAACATTAGGGAACCAGTCAAAAGCAACAAACAACATGTGGTATTTTAGCTGGTAACCCACCTGGTAACCACACATAACTTGTTTGGCCAGTCTATACCAATTAATCTAGCCTCGAAATTTTGATCACGATTGGTCGAGCAAGACTAAACATCTTGTTTAGAAGCACAATCCTGTGAGCCCGAGATTAGATGGATTCTGTTTTGAGACTTTAACGACGTCGGTTTGTATTCACTAAAGGTAGTTGAATGTCACATGTGTCAAATAATGTATGGCAGCGCAGTTCTTGGGATCAAAGGATAACCCTTCAATTCAATTCGAATTGAATAAATTAATAACTAAAATGTATGAACACAAATGAATTGATGCAATCTGAGAACAAGTCATTGTTTATTCATTTCCCCGGCGATAATCCTACTAATCTAATACCCGCGGTATCTTCACAAGTCGTGACTCAACCCCATGGGAGAGAAAGTAAGACACCCTGAGCCGTGTACAAGTTACACCTCACGAAGATCAACTCCCCGACCCATCGGTACGTTTTGTCAGTTAAAGGGGCTATTGCTTTCAAATCTCTTACGGTTTTGCTGTTTGAAATTACTTCTCATCCAGTCTTCAGAGTTGCTCATGCACTAAAACACAAACAGTGTGTTGTAATTAGTGAGTGGTATTTAAAAAAAAAAAAAACATAAACTAACCTCTGGAATTACAACCAGCGGAACAAAGTGTCCACCATGTGGAGCAGAAACGGAGTTAGAATCAAATTGTTTAATTAATATCCGGGTCAGTCTGACCCAGACATGGGTCAGGCTACCCGGAACCCGGAATCCGGGTCAGTCTGACCCAGAAATGGGTCAGGCTACCCGGAACCCGGAATCCGGATCAGTATGACCCAGACATGGGTCAGGCTACCCGGAACCCGGAATCCGGGTCAATTCTGACTCGGAAGGTTTGTAAGTGCATTCTGTAGCTTCAAGTTTACAGAATGAACAGGAACATCTGAGTGAAATACCTTCTTAACAATATTACTCAAATCAGTCACAGCAGATTTATATAATAATAATAATAACGAAAACTTATATAGCGCCAAAGTCCGCCTAAAAGACGCTCAAGGCGCTTCACAGAGAAACAATTTAAAAAGGTAAGGCCAAAAACACTTTATCTAAATAATTAACCAACAAATCTAAGAAATTCTAAAACAACAATACAATTGTAAAAAAGACACTAAAAGGTCTTTAAAACATCCCCAAAACCTGGACCAGCCAGTAGCAGAAGCAAACAAATTACAATTTGAGTAAACTTAAACTTAAACTACACAGCAACCAAAACCTGGAAGGCAGTGCTTTATAAGCCTATGTGCTTTATCTTGATTCAAAACACTATGCAAATAATTGCTGACATTCTTTTCGACCCTTAACTATCATCACTCAGTACTTAATCTTGATTTGAAAAAATGATCAGACAAAACAGCTGTCAATTGTTGCCACCACTTACAATTCTACACAGTTGTCACCGCAGTTTTTTAGCCACCGTTATCAATAAAGTTGTGTCTGACTTGATTGAAGGAGAGTGGCGCACATCAAAAGCGTTTCCTGTCGTTTTTCAAAATACACGTGTATTTGAATTTAATTTGGTCCGCCCTCACCTCACATAAAACACTAACAATAGAAGACATTCGTCTGTTACGATGGAATCTTGCCTCAGCGCAGACGTGCTGAATTTGTGACGAGGCTGTTGAAAGCTCTATCAAAAACCAGATACATGCAGATCAATTAATAACGAACGAGCCTCGTGACTTGTGGACTGTTGGTCTATGACCACGTCGGTCGTTCGCACAACAGATCGCCCGAACAGACTGGCGGGGACGGGGGAAAAAACTACGAGATGTATTGCAAAGACCTTCGGAGTCTTTTGGCTTATAACCCCAGCGTCTGCAGATCGGTTTAATGAAGGTGAGGGATTGGACGGAAGTGACGGACGGAAGTGAAGTATTCCGCTAAAAAAGAAATCGCAGCACGAGGAAATGATCTGCCAGTCTGTTATACCCATGGGCAAACCATGATTAACAACACGTAATCGACACCACATCCGTGTTCCAGATTGAAACTTTGGAGCGTTAAGTTTTCTCTCTTTTTTCACACGAGTAAATTGGCGTTTGTTTTTCCTCTTTCCTCCTCCTCATCACCGTCGTTGATGTTCGGAGCTTAAACAGTCACAGATGGGGAACGTCTTTAAAATGTGTAGCCGAAACAGATTAGATGCAGGTTTCGGCCAGCCATCAGGGAGAACCAGGCACACTTCTCGTCTCGCCTCTCATCTTCTCGTGAGATGAAGACCAGACGTAGAAAGTGGCGCATCTTTCCTGCTGCAGATGGAGTTACAATCAGCAGATCTGAATTGACTGTACGGGTTATGTTTACTCTTGACATAACAGCGTTTACAATTTATAACCCCAAAAACTGGACTTATTGCTGGCACAAAGTTTCAAGCCTCGGCAGGGGAGCACATTATTAAACATTTCCCATTTTATGGCGATTGCAGCGTCAAGTTTTACGAGCAAACGCGGCACTATTAAATCAGCTTTTTGATTAGTTTATTTTTTAATTACTTTCTTACCAGAGCAAGTTGTAAAATTTCTGACATAACCACCACAGTATCTTGCCTGCTTGGAAATGTCATGGAATGAAAGTGTGCGATGTCTTTGAATTTCTGTTCGTTGCCTGTCTGTGTGTTTATCTTTATTTACTCACCGTTTTTGTAAATGCCAATAAAGCAAGTCAAATAAAAGTCTTTAATAAATGAAAGTCAAATCAATAAAAATAAAAGCATTTTTCCTCTACAAAAACGGGGAAACGAATCCATATTTACGATTGACTTTCAACGCAGTTGGGTTGAGTTAAGGTAAGTATTATCTGGTGAACGATTATTGTATACTGGATGGCTGGTGGCTTTGGGTAAATGCATTTCCAAGGGGACCAATGGACGGTAATAACTAAATGCGATCTCGAACCAATTACGATAAAAACATCCTAACAGTAAAAATTATATATTTGAATTGTGAAATTATACAAAAAGACAATTGCCCTCAGCTCTAAATGGTAGTCGAGAGAATCCCCTCCGGTCTGTCGGTCGTATAAATAAAAACGCGAACGCAGAGCAAAAGGGGAACATATAGAGTTTATCGATGTGAAAAGGACCGATCGAAAGAGACGCCAAAAATTTTGTCGGACAAGGACAATGATTATTACATTTCGGTGGAAGTGAACATGTTGAGTGTTGACCACGTTGGGGAATTTAGGGGGAAACTTGATCAATTTGAAAACGAGGTCTTTAAAGGGGAGTTAGTTCCTCTATTTGTTTGTTTGTAGTTGTTGTTGTTGTTTTATTTTTTGGTTTTTTTTATGAGTTCAAGTTTTTCAATAAGCGCGCTGTGCATCTAACCCGATTCCGCGAAATTCAAAATAGCAAAGGGTTAATATGTTTGTCATGGGTTGTGTTTGCACGTCTACTATTTCGATTGCTGCAATCGTAATAAACAACGATGATTAATGCTGTCTTCTTAAAAAGTTATTGGACTTTGACAATGTCCCATTCACATACAATCTCTGGAGGACTGTGTGTAATTGGGAGTGGTATCTAGAGATTGTTTGGCGATAGCCTCCATTCATATGCTTCCTTCTTGCATTTGTATTAACTTTATTTTCCAATTTACTAATGAGGCCGATTAGGATGAAGCTTGAATGCAGTCAGTGCATTTGGGGTTTGATTGTAGTGAGGTTAGCGTGGGTGTGACGCAACGAGCAATCAATCCAAGTCAGAGGAAGCTGACATATCAATGGACAATTCATATTTGCCATGAAATTATGAATGTTGGTCTTAAAATTATAGTTTCAGGGCAAATCTTCGTCAAAGAACTAAAACAACAAATGATTGTTGAATAATTTAAAAATTACTTGAAAAGAAGGTAAGTGTGACCATGATGAAATAAAGCTTACAGAGTATTGCCACAAAAGAACATTTGATCATGTCAAACAGTCAGACAAAATGCGCCTACTTGCGTTTACTGTCCAGAAAAAACACACCCTAAAAAGCTTCTGGGTCAGAATTGACCGAAATCCAGGTCCGTCCCGTCGGGCCTGACCCATTTCGAGTCAGTATGACCCGGAGTCATAGTGACCTGGATTAGAGTCAAAATGACACATAATCTGTGTTTGAATCCCATTTTAACCACTATCCTGGCGCAGCCTTACCTGGGAATAGGTCAGAACCCACCTGGGACCCGGAATCCGGGTCAAATCTGGCACGGTATTTTCTGAGTTTTTGTTTATTTCAAACTAAGGTAAAGGAAATTTATAAAAACAGATTTATTAGTTTCAACCTGAAGGCTTACTGATGGCAAAGTTCTGACCAAGACCCAATTCTGTGAAGACATTTCTTTCTGAAGTACTGTCAAAGCTGAGAAAACGGGAGTGTGGAGACTCTGAAATCGCTGTTACTTATTACCTTGATGATGGGCTGAAGCTCCTCGCCCTCAACGTTTAAGGCTTGGATTACGAAAAATACGTACAACTGCATTTTGACCGGCAATGAACAAAGTGGGGCCCCGCCAACTGGATTTACAGCAAATCCACGTCAACCCTCTTTGTTGTGTTTTCGATTCCCGCCGGTGTACGACTCTGGTCCGTCGTGATAATACTCACACCTTTGGCATTTTGGAAAGTGTAGATACCCCCGAGCTTAGCTGAGCAAGCCGATATCATGTGCCCAATTTGTCAACCCCACCTGTTGTCGATATCTTATTCATGTGAATAGTGGTTAGGAGGTTGTGTTATCGAGATGCCTTTGGTATTGTACGAACAAACCTGAGACCATTTTCTGAGCGTAATCAATATAGCTACATTTTGTTTCCCCTAGGACATGTTGTTTTATCTTGTTTCGCGGCGTGGGGACTACGGATTTGGATACTGTTTCCGTAGTCAACATCCAACCTACTTCTCGTGTACTGCACATATACACACGGTCAGCATAACAAGTCGGTGCAAGACCATTAATTTAAAGGTTGGGTCATTCTTTGGTAAGTACTCCAAAAAATAATGACCATAAAACTTCCTTGATGAGAAGCACTGGAGCTGTTGATAGTATCAACTAGTTTGAGAAAGGATTCCCCTCGAAGTAATGGTTTGGAGAATTTTTGACCCGAAAAACATTTGAATCTGAGAAACGATTCATGCAGGAATTGATTCCCATATTTCTGAGGGTTGGTGTTCATTCGCGAAGGCTGCAGTTGGTACCCGCAGTCACCTCGCCATAAACGGGGATGTATTCGACGTCCTTGTAAAACATACTGTGACAGTTTTTTTGCTCTTTTCTCAGCAAGTATAGACACTGTATTCAGCTGAAACTATCTGATGTGCTTTTAGTGTATCTTTCGTTATAATTGTTCCTACAAATCGGCATTACGGTGTCAAAAACTAATCTATGATTTGATCCTACCTTTTATATTGTGCTATCAGTGATTTGTATGCGCGGGAGCATGCTACAATTTTGATCGATTTGTTTCCACAGCCCGTGTCGAGCTATTAGGAGAGCGGACCTTTAGCATCATAGGTTACGCGTCCTCTTGCGGTCGATTTTTCTTTTCTTTTTTCACCTCTGGATATTTAGAATATAAAACATTTCTCATTAAAACGAAGTATTTACTGTGGAATGATTTAGGATAAACCAACAGCAGGAAAAGACCAGCTGGAAGGCCAACCATTGTTGAACGTAATTGATAAAGCATATGGCTGAACGCGGTCAAGGCCCAGCAACTGACTTCCTGTACAATGGTATTTTTTGATACAACAAACAGACGTGCGACTAATCGAGTGGTCTTTTCTGCTTCACTGCTGGCCAATATTTTAGGGGCGTGGCAGGCAGGCTGGAGATTTGGCGTATTTTAAATGTATTTTTGAACATCGTAGCACAAGATTTAAAACGTTTTGCGGTTGGAAGACAATCTTAGCGGTATCATCGCGTAACTCTCATCAGCTTTTCTCATGAAGACAAGCATACCATACCGATCGAATCTTTTTGCGTTTATACAACGAGTTCTTTTTATAACCACCACAACCCACAAAGAGACAATCACGTGATGTTTCCGCAACTGTTGTAGATTTGTACAAGTTTAGGCTATGCCAATTACCAAGCAATCTAGTAAGTTTTGCGGAGACGTGCATCAGACTATCTCTATATTCACTATCTCTATGAGTTGTAGTGGTTCTGGAAAGAGTCAATGATTAACAACTTGACGTTTTGATTAGTATATGCTTCGATGGTTTCCTGAAGACCATCAGAGCATACTGATTGAAACATCGAGTTTGTAATCACCGGCTCTTTTCAGAACCACCATAACTCATTGGGAGAATTGTATGGTATCTCCACAAACCTTCCCGACCATTCACAGTTTCACGAACCGGCAAACCTGCGGTTGGTACCATGCGTGGAGAAGTAACCCTATTTGAATGAGCATGGTGTATCAAGACGTGCCAAACAGCACCTAATCTTCATTTCGGTCATGTCAGCCGCAATTTGCAATGTACCCAAAACGGCGTGTAAATATGCATTATTCTAACTCTCCCTATAACCATTAGCAGAAAGCCACATCTCCTGCAAACATTGTCATCGTCCTTCGCATCACGTGTCATTGCACGTCGCCCCGTGAAACAAATACGACGTTTCCCGCTTGATTGAGCCGTTGAAAGTAAAGCCATACTTCTGAAATATAAATTGAATTTGTCAAAAAAATTGCGCAGAGCAACGTCAGTTCAGCTTATACAGTTTCAGACGTGAATTATTAACGCTTATTAAGAATTCGCTATACGGTAAAATTTACTTTTAAAGAGACGAAACCAGCCTAGTGAAATTAAGCAAGTAAGCTACAATGCGCCTCAGGCTTGTGAGATAAAAAAACATCATGCACTGAGTACGAACGACTTATTTCTTGTTTTTCTAAGACGCGATCTTTTCAGGCTGTGGACCGTAAGTGCAGGTAGCATCGGCACCCGACAAAGAACCATTCCGGAGACAACAACATATAACGACTCGGGGTGTGCAAACAGTCTGGCAGGAGGGAAAGGTCAGAGCTTTTTACAGAGAGTGGTGAGGTAGGACGGGAAAGCAGATAGCTTTACTTAAACTAACAGAATGACAGTCAACGACAGTCAGACACTGCGGTCTGGCACAAAGACTTCTCTAACGAAATAAATAGCCCATAGTATTTTTTGCAATGAGGGACCTGTTTGGTTGCAGCGTTCCCTTGGTACGTTGTCAGCGCAGCGCATGCTGACAAATTTATTTCCTCAGATTAAGACGATCTGATTTTCATTTTTATTCAACGATGTTGTTTTTGTTTAAGTGAGTTGTTAACATTTCCAGGTATTGCACTTTGTGTCACAGTAACAGAAGGTCGTAAGCAAAACAATTGCCACTGACAAAATATGGCTTTACTGTTACATTTTGTGTTTCTAATAAAGTAATAGAATAACCTCCAAAATGCATGCTTTCGCACTCCCATGCAGAATGTAGCCTTCTTATATTGACCTATGAATGACAGAAAACTGATCAAACTTTCAAGCTCAGTTTTCTTGAAAGATTACACCCCTGTTCCAGTACGACCTTCTTCGATGGGTACACGGCGAAATGTATTCTTTCAGCAGTCACAATGCAGCACGAAGACAGTTTCGTTTAATTAAAAGAATATTCTATCCCCGATTATAGACAGGCAGCTGGATTCACACGAACACGAGTGAAAGACGATCAGGCATCCGTAACATCCAGCAAAAAGACAACAAAGTGACACAGTTAATGTATCATCAGACTCTCGTACGATATAAAGCCAAGTCCGTTCACACGATACCGTGTGGTTTAACACAGAGGGAACTACTAAACTGAGCGTGCGAGTTCAGGACGCTTGACTGAATGAATATAGATAGATCGAAAGATGAAAAGGAGAACAAATAGAAGCTGAGTATGCTTTCAATATGAAACGGGTGCATCCCAAGTATAGTTGAAGGTGATTTGAAGCAGAACTTGAAAATCTGCGCTGTGGAAATACAGTCTCGAGATATATTTACAATGCGCATCTATATACACATCTCCCAAAATAGCAAGACACAACAATGGTTACGAAACTTGCATTAATGCGAGTCTGTGACTGTGAACGAGTGACATTTTTTAGCAATTCTATGAAATAAGTAATGATTTTCAAAGTACAGTTCTCCTGAAAACATTGTATTTGTTTCTTTATTGACATTTAACTTCATCATGATGTGCCGTGATGTTTCAGACGATTTGCTTTATTTGGCATTCAGTCTGTCTTTGTCCCGTGACGTCATGGCGGGCTAAAGGTTACCGTCGTCATCAGGTGTAGTCTTCTTTTCGAGGTTTTGTTGTAGTGGCCATTATCATGTCCTTGTCATGTGCAAACTGTATACAGCCAAGTATGTACCGTCTTCTCGGTGTAGCTTTTTGCTGTGGTGGATTATGTTTTCTTTATTTTATTTTTTCTTTATGAGAGATCGACTTACATCACAAGGCAAAAGACGGCCACTACAAGGTGAGGGCTACACCCAATTGATTTTGTCTGTCGGACAAATCAACTGCAACCAGGGACACGTTGGCACCTACTCATGTTGCTGAAACAGAGTTACCCTCTTCACAGTCCGTAAGGATGTAGGAAGAATGCACTACCTTCCATTTTTTTACGAAGTAATTATGGTTAAGTGCCTTGCTCAAGGGCAAAAGTGTCATGACTGGGATTCGAACCCACACTCTGCTGCTGACAACACCAGAGCCACGACACGCCATTCATTGGATGCCGTCTTGGTTACAATAGTATCTTTATGGACATCTCGATCATGTCATGTGAAACAATGGTACATCCTTTGTAGTCAGTCCACCGTCATAATTCTGCCATTTTCACCCGGAAGATCGGATGTAATTGACCTCCTGTCTGTGTTGGTCTTGTGAAACTCTGACACACTCTGTGGGTGCGTTCGATTAGCTTCCCCGGGTCGACCCCGGTCTGCTCATCCGGGTGAGCCCCTAACCATGAGCTAAGCGAACGCCAACTTCCCCCAGCATTCACACCGATGCATCTTGGGACAGCCGATCGGAACTACTTCCATTTTGTGCCGTATGTCCGATACTTTCCGTGGATTCACGAAAACATCGTAAAATAATTATTCTCAAGGTAAAACTGCAACGTTAAACAATTTGTACAACCCCACAGTGATACAAAGGTACCCGGCTTCGAATAAAAAATACTTATTGCTCACAAAAACGCTGTTGTAATGGCGAAAATGTGTGTCAAACTTCCTAAAATGTCCCGCTGAATTACAAACAAAATGGTGGCCATTGAGAAAGTTTTTCGCCGTGACGTCATGAACTAGGGTTAGCCCCAAGTAACCCGCTCCACGAGCAGGGCACTTGGGTCTCACCCGGGTGAGCCACAGCAATGACGTCAGAGCTATTCGAACGCACTGGGGTCAGACCTGGGTCGACCCGGGGAAGCTAATCGAACGCACCCCATGTTTAGCAAAAGTCAGTCCATTGCCATCATGTGTCATCTGCGACCAGAAGATTGGTTGTCATCAACACGTCTCTCTGTATAATAGCAATGTTCATTCCAACGGGCCTGACCCGGTTGTGCAAATAAGACTATTGTTCTAATCTGGTCTGCAAAGACCTTCTGGAAGACTCTGAGATCTCAATAAAAAAGCAGTTTACTCTCAAGTTTCAAAATGTTGTAAGTCGAGGAAATCCTGTTATTCTCCTCCATTGTTGGATTACACGAGCAAAGCTTCATTACGTATAGTACTGAGCATGCGCACATTACCGAGAATGATGTTTTTACCTTGTAGGTCTGCTGCCACCTAGCGTCCCGAAAGTCCCCCATCAATAGTGTCCGTACGCATGCGTGAATGTATTACTCTATTTACTCGTCACGGATATATAGACAGGCCTTGATTGATTGAACATTCTACCTAAAATCAGGGCTGTAAATATAGCTAGGAGTCTCACTCACTTCAGAAGGAACAACACATTATAATTATTTCGGGTCGATGTAAATCAAGAGACGGAGTAGATGACATTTATTCCCTGCACATGGGATAGCTTGACGCTGTGTCTGAATCTGGGAATGATTACTCACACAAGCCGGTGCTTATTGTCTGATTTTCTATTATAGCGTCGATTTATTACTTTAGACCAATGCTTGTGGGTGTTGTGAAGTCTGTCCTTTGACAGTCGCCAGTGACTAAAAGCAGACATTAAATACAAATCAGATTTATTACTTCTGACCATGCCGAGGGTGAGGGAAAAGATCCGTGAACGCCGGTCGCAAGCTGGCAGGGCCGGTGTCGTGTCACGGGCACTGCGCCCGTCACCTGGAGCGTGCAGCTAGCCCAACCATTTTGCCGTGAGCCACGTGAGAGAAGATGTCTGTCCTTCATGGACATGCCGAAACTGGACACAAGCTTGGCCAAGATCACTGGGCAGGCTGGACGCCGTGTGGCCTCCTCTTGATTTACTGTATAATATCAAGAATTAGAATTCTACCGCCTATTTGTACGGAGTTCTTGTACAGCGTTTTCGTTAGTTATATTTAGAAAACAAATATACTTCATTACTCAACAGAATTCAAAAATATTTTCAGAATTCATGTGCACTTTTTTTAATTTGCTTTTCAGCAAAAAACCAGGGATTTAACAACAAAAACAAATATCAATTGTATGATCAGTTGATCTTAAGCTTCATCAGATAAACAGTTTTTCATGTACAAAAATTACAAATAAGCTGTAATCACACGTCTCCAATATGGCTAGCTGTACAGGTGAAAGAATCGGACAATCGCTTCAACGCTTTGAAACAGAAATTACAAAAGATAAAAATCACTTCTTTTTCAGAATTGCAAACGCTTTGCAACGTATAGGCTTTTCAGATGATACTTCGTTAAATCGATTATGGAGATTACCTCGTGTTAAATATATCCCTTTAGATTGATGGTTCACTTAAGATGTCAAACGCTGCCATACGGAAAGATGTTTTGAGTAGAGAGATTTAAGGAGGAAAGGGAGATATTTATAAAATGATAGAAATGAGAAGAGACAAATCCTTTATGAGTGACATGTAGAGACCCGTCTTCCCTAATGGAGGCTACGTGAATGAAACAGTCATCATTCAACTTGGCATTAAGTGCAAGGACCTGTCAAGATATTCGTGATAGGATTAAGGTTTGGATTGCTGCGAGTTCGGTCGGGGGTCGGGGGGATGGGAAAAAATGATGCAAAAATACTCTATGTTTAACGGCAGTGGAATCAGCATTCACATTGAAGCTGAAATCAAAGAGGACACTTGATAACATCAGCGACCAATTTCTATGGAAACAACATCCGCAATAATGATTCAAACACACTGGGTTACAACAAATCTTCACTGTGTGAAGTCGGTGCTGATCGATTTTACTCATCTGCTAAGAACTTGTGGGTTTTAAAGCGTTTTCACACGAGAGCAATTTAGCAGGGGTTCCTTGCTTTATTATCGCAAGGTTGTCGAAAGGACAACGATGTTTGGACTGTACAAGGTCCCTAGTGAAATCTAATGCATGTTAATCATCCGAAATAAAAAAGGTTTTCGCAAGAATACGATGTTGAACAAAATGAAACTACAGTTGGCTCAATGCACACACACACAAAGATTTGACCATACCAAGGAAGAAATTAAACGGTGTCGGTTTACCAATTCTGACGACGACTCCACCAGACACTCTAAAAAAAACTCCAGGGTCAATATTGACTCGGGTAAATATTGACCGGGATTCCGGGTCCAATGCAACCTGATCCATGGCTGGCCAACTGGGCTCAATTTCATAAAGCATGTAAGCACACAAATTTGCTTAGCACAGAAAAATATTGCTCAGCAGAAACTGGTTACCAGCCAAAATTCCATAAAGTTTACACTGTTTTGACTGGTGCCCTACTCATTGTTTGCTTAGCAAAGAAATTTCCTAAGCAGTATTTTTCGCTTAACAGCTTTATGAAATTGGGCCCTGGTTGAATTCTACGTCAGTTTGACCCAGTTCGAGGTCATTATTTTTGACATAGGTTTCGGGTCAAACTAACCAAGAAATGGGTCAGAGCCATGGGACCCGGAAACGGGTCAATTCTGAGTGTAGTAATTGCACTTAGTTTGTATTCTTTTAATAAAGGGAAAGTCTTTTCAAAGAATCTGGGCTGGGGAAAACTGATGAGATAAATTGATATGTTTATGGAGAGTTTGAGATAAGTTTCTAAATGCAAACATGGTTCTGATGTCATTGCTGCATGTCGACAATTATTAAAAATACAAATCACTTCATAATGTAGGCGTGAAATCTCAATTATATGAATCACAATGACGCATGAGATATGATGGATGACGTAGGTGATCATGATCATGAATAATGCATGATTGGTTTAACGACCGACGGTGGCCTCCCAGTGTCCTTGGTGTCGCGTATCATCACATTCAACACGTTAATTTATTCCATTCTTCTCTCTACGTATTCACTGATCTCTTCCCCCACCCCCCCCCCCCCCCACCCCTTCTACCCCTACTTGGTGTACCCTTGCGCACCTGCAAGGTGTAAACAGAAGACACCGGGGCGCACTCGAGCTTCAATACGGAATAAGCAAACCATGGTTTGTGACAGAATCAACTTGTCACATTATTATTCATGCGCCGATTCTTGGCATTGAGCACTTAATCATATCCAGCGATCACAATCATGTTTTTATTTCAAAATATGAATTTGGTCATAATTAAAGGCAGAATGATCTGAAGGCTACATCAGACTTGAAGTTTGTGTGAATATACAATGGTTGTGATGATGAGTTGAGAGCAGTGAACTACAAACATGAGAAAGGGGAATAGGAAATAAAAGTCATTGTGGAAGGAAACACTTCGCGCCTGCTCGCTCCCCTGAGAACAAGGTTTGTATCTGAGAGACTCAAGTCTCGGAAACAGTTGAAGTGTTCTGAGCTGAAGAGTGACCGTATGGCTAAGACAATATTATTTTTCCGTCTTGGTCCTCAACCAGTTTATTGCGTACAGCCGTTCAAATGTGTATTTATTTTATTTTTTCTTCAGGACGCCACGAATGCAAAAACGTGGGTATTAAAATTGGCACCATGGGTGTTTGTGTGTTGTCACAAATAG
This sequence comes from Leptasterias polaris, assembly GCA_037783415.1. Classification (NCBI taxonomy): domain Eukaryota; kingdom Metazoa; phylum Echinodermata; class Asteroidea; order Forcipulatida; family Asteriidae; genus Leptasterias; species Leptasterias polaris. The sequence continues at coordinate 243,786 of JAZGTN010000225.1, forward strand.
ATACAGAAGAGGAAATCAAAACTAACATCATATGATGTTGAAATTACACCAATTTGGCAGAAATTTGTGTTATTTTAACATCCTATGGTAAGAATTTTGATTCTTTTCTAGTATCTACAACTATGTGATAACATCTATCAATTTTAACACCCCAGTTTTTGCAGTGTTACATCATTGATTAAGAGGTATTTGGGGTAGATCAGTAGGGGAAATATTAAGGGGAAATATAGCCAGTGAAGAGTTTGCAAGAATAGACGAGACAATGTTGTTTTGCAAGTTGTGGCAAAGATTTTCCCGTGTGGTACGTGGTAACATCCTCAAAAGACGCTGAGGGAATATTTACCGCGGGATTGGTACCTCCGTGAGGATGCACTTACCTCATCAGGCGGCACCCCTGGGAGCGCAAAGAATCCTCTATTGCAAACACCCTGGAGAATTCAGGCTACAAGACCGAGCTTGCTCCGAAGCAAATCTCGAAACAGGAAACTTATTTTGTAATGATTTGGAGATGATAAAAAGGCAAATCTGATTACTGCACAATAGTAATTCACAAACACACACTGGAAATACACCGGCAAAAAAACAGCGTGTCAAAAGGGGCCTATACGTTAAGGTTAATACTAGACCCCAAACTCCTGTTGCAGAGGCGTACCTACCACTAATTTCACCCGGACGGTGGATCACTCTGAAATAGTCAACTCTGACCTCACAGGGTCACATGATCTGACCTTTTAGGGTGAGGACAATGGTGAAACTGCAACTGACCAAAATATGATTATGTCAAGTTGCTTCACACGATCAAAACCAATCCTCAATGTATAGTAGAGAAAACTCCCCAAGAAACATAAGACTCGTCGAATTTGCCAAATCAACTAAATAACCTAAACAACAACATTGTTATAACATCATACAAATAAGGTTTAACCTTGGTTTTAAATACGTTTTCTTTACAGATTTGCAAATTGAATGAAACTGGGAATCCTTGTCTCATGACGTCACGAGTTCCTCTGAAAACGTCTGCAGAATAATCTTTGATGGACAGATTTTGAAGCAAAAGGGAAAGAAACAACATCCGACTCCATCCAGAGTGTAGAGGACACGAGCGGCGATCATCAGAGGTGAATGGGGGCAAACATAGCGGAGCAAACACCCACTGATTGTTTTCCTCCCTAGACACGATCACTTCTATTAATTTGCGAACTCTCAAATCTTCAGTCTCTCCACCACGCGCCAACCTTCTGAGAGATTCAAGAAGAAGTCTACCGGGATGTTGAAATACTATCTCAGGATAAACACAGGGTTTGTTTACCATGCAACAACCTGTAATAGCCGTTCCCGTTCTCCCTCCCTACTTTAGTCCCAGGCGTATTCACCCCCCCCCCCCTCCTTCCCCAACCTCCACACCCATCCTCCGCTCTACTTAGATGCATTAAGTACTTGATGAAAACATGCTAGCTTTTACTGGGCAACTCAAAACTGACATGTTTCACAGCAATAGACATATGCTATTAGGGCTCTGACTCTTGGAATACCATTAGCAGATCTAACTTGTGCATTTAATGGACAATTATATTCATGCTCTCATTAGTGTTTTTATGTCACTCATATCCAAGGTATAGCAAACCGAGGCAAATTTTCTGACCAATGATAAATTTGTTTTCCAACAGGTTGTAGCCATCAACTTTCTACCATTTGAATCAATCTCACAAAACCGAGGCTGATGGATTAAAATGACCGCCATCTTTGTAGAATTCCTCGTAAAGTTCATCACCAGTAAAATAATGTAAATGCTCATTCTAGGCTCACCAAGGAAGGGCCTAAGATTTATTTATTTACGTTGCTCGCGGTTTTGTTATGTTATTTTTTGTTTTTCCTCCTTTACTTTGTTGCTACTCTGCTGATAGAGCTTTAGGATACCAAAATGAATGCTTCATTCGATTATTATTACAGGCTTATCCATGAAAACAAGTTTTTGCAGCCACAAATTCACTAGTTTATTAGCTATGCACACCTTGGGTTCAATCACGCACAGGTGAATTCGTTCAGGGGCAATGACATCGCGGGATTTAGTCGCTCATACAATTTTATATCCGTTCGGCCTATGAGGTCTACTAGCTGAAAGAGTGGGATTTTAGAATAACCTCAGAGATGATTCCCTCACGAGGTAATATAGGAAACAGGCAATATGAAGAATAATCAGAGCTGAAGGCAAAGGTTATTATTACGGCGTTGAAATGTGAGTGATTCCTGAACCGCACCATAACAAACCCCAAGAATGCAAATAAATGAGTTCGGACATGTTGAGTTGTTATCGCCCTTTTTACCCCTTCTTCTCCACTTCTGGCGCGAGGGACGAATGATCAATATTGACTTGTGAAGTGTCGCTGACTCTGCCGTCTTCCAGCTCTTGATAATTCTCCCTGCGTTAATTTGCTTTCCCTTTCGTGCCGTCGGTTACGCCTGCAGTTACCCTCGTCATACGAGGTGACATCAGTCCAGAGCCTCCCCGCCCCCACCCCCTTCTCTCTTTCTCTCTGTGATTACAGACTAACAAGCCGCCTAGGAAAATATTAATTATACTGTTCAAACAATAACATCGTGCGATCCGGCTCTGCATTCAGCAAACAAAAAAGTTGAAGATAAAACACTTTCACTTAGAACATTCAGAGAAAATGAATTTCCCGCCCCTGGGTGTTAGCTGAAAAAATAATGCGTCTAAGTCTGCTATCTAATTACAAGTCATCACATCAACCAGCACATTATGAACGAAGGGTGAAAGATATAGTAGACTTAATCATAAGCACTGGTGTGGGACTGCACCACCATAGGGCGAAGGTGATTGCAAACTACTGGAAGCTCAGAGCGTACCATTGTAAGACAAGCTCAAACCACTATAGACTCAGAGGGCGAGTTGTCTCATGATTGCTTGCCTGTAGGTAGATTTGTATAACCCCCCCCCCCCCAATCTGTCTCTCCCTCACTCTCTCTCTCTATTCCCTCTATTGGGACATAACATGAAAAGTGACATTTCTACGAGACTCACAGTGGTATGGTTCACTGTTCTTATAATATTTCTGTGAGGGTTCCAACTTGTGGACGTACGCATGGCCTTTTCCCTTTTAACCGATAATATTTTGGCTTTTATGGGGCGCCCTCTTTTGATATTCTGCATTTTTGGTTGTTATGGTTAATAAGGTTTTATTTATTTTGAAAGCCTTTTATTTTGTTTTATTATCCGTTAATTTCGTTTTCAATGCGTAGCGTAGCAACACTAGTCAATCAGGCATGGAAAAAACGATGAACACTGATTTTTAGTTTTTTAGTTTTTTTTTCTCGTTTTGTTGGGACGAACGCGAACCGGGGTTCCGCACACACAATAGATTATGACGAGCTGGTTCGTCAAGGAATAATTGAACATATAATTATATTTTTGTAATGTTGTTTTCATTGTTCTCTTTATGTGCCTGAAAAGAGGTAATGTGAGCTGCCAAAATTATATTTTTGTTGTTGTTTTGACTCGTTGAGATGTTTGTTTTTTATTATTAATTTTTGGTGGGTTGTTGCGATTTTGTTTTGTTTTTGGAGTCTTTTCGGTTTTGGGGTTTTTTATCTTCTTTGTTTTGTTTTCTTTTCTTTTATTTATAATCTTTCGTTAGTGAGTATATATATATATATATTTTCATTCATTTTCATCCATATGGAACACCAAACAGGCAAATTCAACGCCAATTTGAGTCATGTATACATTGGGTCAACTGAATTTGGCAAGAGTTGGTGCAACAAAAATCTTAATTTCAAGGCATATCCATCACCGCCCATTTCGGCACCAACCCCTAACTCCTCCCCACACTAAAACCTTGATGCCCCCCATAGTGCAGAGAAATGCTCAAAACATTTCCAAAAAAGTACAGATGTAATGCTATACGTTTCGCGATATGCTGAGGGATTGTTTGACGCGTGTTGCCATCCTGGCTGGAAAAAACACTGCTTGGGATGAGTTTCAGAACATTGCTATCAGTTTCAGTGACAAAAACGGTCTGCCATCCGGCCGTGTACCCGAAATTATTGTGAAAACAAAGAACTCAACTCTAACTTCGTTCGCGATTCCGGTGAGGGAAAAAAGAACTGCCCCCAAAGTTAAAGCGGTATTGAGGAGATGTTCATATGGAATGAAATTAAATACGCCTAAAACAGTGACTTCTGGGGCACTTTGTATGGGTGTTTTAGCCTTTTTTTTTTTTTTTGGCCGGGAGGAAACACAGTTACATGTCTATAAAAGGTTATAATGATTTAATCAGTGTTGAGTGATACTCTTCCGCTATGTGCGCTGCGAAATCACAGAGCAGTAAATCAAGCAATCATGTAAAGGTATTATACAAGAGTAAATAGGATATAACAACAGTGTTTATAAGCAGTTTATCGGTATACCGTTTGTCATAAACATCTCTATGCACTCTCTAAACGTAAACGGAAAATGAGTGCATCACAAAATTTAATTGCTCAGTTCCCTTCCTCTTTGGGTGATTATGTTTTGGAAAGGACAATCGGATACAAATTATGTTTGTCAAGAGATCTTTCTACCCATCATTAAGCCCACAGCAATTCAGAGAAAAACAGATCTCAGGAGTATCGGTACTGATATCCAGTCTCTTTCAGATTATAAATATTTCACAAGTAGTCTCAATCAACACGCAGGAAGTGCTGTTACCTTGAAAGAGTGTGGGGGCTCACAAGTGCGTGTGGCAAATTCTACTGATAGGTTGTCAAAAACATCATTCTTTGTTGGGTAACCGTCCCCCGGCCTGAGATTTCACTCTCTCAGGAACGAATCCTCTTACGTCAAGGACCTCAATCTTGTTCCAAACAACTTGTTTTTCTTTGATGCAAGAGATTTAAATATGATTTCATTTCAGACGAAATACTTCACAAAACAAAACGGTTGTACTGTGAACTTCATAATCAGAAGCTTTCAGACTAAAACTAAACAATGGTGTTTTTATCGTTATATGGATCCTGAATAAAACCTTTTAAGTTGCTTTGGTGAAAGGACAAGTTGGTGATACGATGTCTGGATAAGTCGACTTGTACCACTAAATAAATCGAAATAAAGTCTCTCGTTATCTGGATTATGTTGTGAAATTCTTAAGAGTTCTGTAGATCTGTGAAGCTTCGCAACAAACTCACAAACGTCTTCAAGAAAATGACATGCCAAAGGTGTACGACCCATGTTCAATCTCAACTACAAATAGCCACTAGGAACAAAATCTGATTTAACAACGGTTTGCTTTTTAATCGTAAGTTAACGACGTAGCCCGATTCCCTTGATACATCAACCGAGAATAGCAATAACATCAACGCCGTCAAGAAACTTCGCAGTTTCCGTATTCCCCTTGAGTCCAAGTTTGTATTGCTTGCTCAAACCCCTATTAAGTTATTTAGGATGAATTATGGTGAAAGACCGTATTACCCCTATAACATGGCGTCAGGTCGTAATCAAACGTTCTCTCCCCGGAGAGCCAAACTGAAAGACTGTCTCTATCTAATTTTGTGTAGAGAAATTACAATTGTGGACAAAACTAATATTTACGACGAGCGAAGTTTAAACAAAATCCCACGGCTGACGTATGTAAGGGAATATCCCATCTCACTGATTATTGTTTATACACTTTATTGAGTTCCGGGTAAGAATCGACCCAGATCCAGGTCCCGTGGGGGTCGGACCCATTTCTGTGTCAGTAACCGGAATCTGTTTCAAAATAACCCCTTGCTGGGTCAAACTGACGCAGATTCCGAGTCTCAATCCCGGAATTCGGGTCAATTCTGACCGGGAGATTTTAGAGTGTACTCTATCATCCAGTGGAAATATTTCTCCTCGACAAAACACAAGAAAATATAGCGTTTTAAAGGAAACACAGAGACGAATCGTAGAAAGACAAAATAGTCAACAGTGACAGGGTGGGCTCCCAATGTCTCTCTCCCCCCCCCCCCCCCCCCCCCCCCCCCCCCCACCACAAGCCAACCTTGACTGCATGTTAGGTACAGTACGCTGCCGATGACTCTATAATTGAGAGTTACTGTGTTTAGATTCCTCCGTTCATTCATACTCATGCAAACACTGTGTTTGAACAACCAATTTAGAGTCAGCCTGACCTAGTTTCCACAATCTGATGAAGGAAAATGGGGACAGCCTGAAACAATTACATCTTACAATCGTTTTTGTGATCTAATTATGAGGAGGGGAAACATCAGTACAGAAAGAGAAACTTCCACATCTGCTGAATCGTTGATGGTTTAAATGCACCCAATGGTTAATTTTTTATACACAAATATTTGTTATGGCGCAAGACCTTTTCCCGCGCTTTGCGTGGAATTTTCAGTCATGCCATACTGCGTCCGTCTGGATAATCTGTTTCCCTGGTGTCTTTGATCTATTTTGGGTATGACTTTCCCCAAATCATTCCAGTCGTGTTTGGAGGTCATGTGGGGAGGTATGCTCTTGCGCATTAGCCGCTTGTCGCTACTTCCGGCTGCAAGTCAAGATCCACTGTTAACCAAGATCCGAATTTAACCTTAATTAGCGAATAAAAGCATTCCTTGTGAGCTGTAACAGGTAGAGGGCGCGGTATGTGGTGGAAGTTCACATCCCCGACATGAAGAAAACGTCATTTGGACCGGATTTGTGTACTCATCACGGGTATAAAGTTGAATTCAGTTTTCTGCAGCCGATCCCCCTCGCAATGGGAATGACAGAATTTGAATCATTTGACTAAGCTGGTGGTGCCGTACGGTTATTTTGTGTGCTTGGCAAAAATGTTTCCGTTTATGAAAATGGCCACACACAGCTGCATTGTACAAAGGGAATTTGATAACCTTCACTCGAAGGCAATAATATTTGGTGTGCTTTATGAGTTTTATGATATTGGGCACATACAGTTCAATTGCACATTAAAACCTCCACTCGAAGATAAAGCGTCATGTTGACTATTTGTCGTTCTAGGGATGACAAATCCCACTGTGAGTCACTCAAAAGGATGTACATTCCACAGACACAGCGCTGTCATCCACCGTGAGACCGCAGGAGCGGAATAACGGAGATACCAAAATGCAAGAGTCCGTGATGTGTTGACCTACATTCTCAGCCAGGAATGTTCCACATCAGAGATAGATGTAGCGGTTTCTACCTCTTTCTAAAAAGCGATTCCCACAGCGGGCTCGCTGCGGTGGAGAACTGTTTTTAAAGTTCATCATGTTTAACTTGCAGAGCACCCCGCCGCTCTCGTAATGCAACTTAAGATAAACGAGCACAGCATTTATTCCCCCGTGGAAACATTTAGCGAATTTCAAACGTAAAGGATTTGAAATCGATCCAGCTTTGCTTTTCTCCTGAAGACGATCAGCATACTGATCGAAAATCAAGTTGTCAAAACGTCTGGTTCATTTCAGAACCGACACAAATAATTAAAGATAATAACGTGGTGTTACTGCAAACATTAAGATTTTAGATAGTCGTCAAATTATTATTAAGATTTAAAACTTTACTAATCTTCATGTTGAAAATGTGAAAATATGGAGTGTATGAAGTCATACTATTACAAATGTGACCATGGAACAGGTTGTCCACACTCGGACAAACTCTTGGACATCGCATACCGGGTCAAAGTTGACACGGACTCCGGGTCAAACTGACCCAATAATGGATCAGGCCCCTTGTGACCCGGTATCCTGGTCAATTTTGAAACATGAGTTTTAATTAAGAGTGTATACCTTTCATATCAAGAATGGGATGGGTCCGCGAGCACTATGGTTCAGACCGACCGTAACAGTCAGCCAGGTTCAGCTCATTTGGGCCCGAATCTGTTCTAGTTCTGACCTACTTGCGAACATGAGTCGACCAAAAGTAGAACATTTAATAAACTGAAATATAGAATTGTATTTCATCACCGGCACGTGCATTTGTGTTCAATTGACTGAGCCATGGACTGTGGTTCCTCGGTAGTAAAGGCTTGAACGTGACGGTTGAATACCGGTATTGTATAAAAGAAAATGACAAAGCTATCAATCTTCGTGTGGTTTTCTCGACATTTTCCTTTGTGCTTCCTTCAAATTAGAATTGAGTTTCTACCCCTACAACAAAAGAGTCTTCATCGCATTCTTCCGATTTGGGAGAAATTTGATAGTACGTGATTAAGGTATATAAAAAGGAATTCTTCTTAATTCAGTGATATTTTATAAAGGAGGTTTTTTCCGGGGACATATTCAGTCATCCTTTTGTCACTGGTCGTGTCATGTTTAGGGGGCTTTCTGTGGTCCCTTTGGTGCACCTCCAAGCAGTAAATGACCTGCTGGGAGGGGTCGCTGCAGCTGAGTGCGTGCATACAAAACGCGAAGTCCCCCCCCCCCCCGCACCCCCCACCCCCCCCCCCCCCCCCCCCCCCCCCCAACAAAAAGACTCTCGTTTTAGGCTGAAAGGGGTTGGAACGTATAGAGACTTCTGTCTGATGGAAATCGTGGGTTTTAATAACCACTTTGTCTCAGTTTCTCCAGCTGCGTCCAGCTTCATTTTGCACAACCGGAAGGAAGATTGGGTGGGGTACACGCCCCCAGTAAAATTACAGTAAGTGCATAACTGTAGTGCATTCAAAAAATATATAAAAAACAGCCAATCGTGTTGAACCCTGTACGACTTCACAGCTAAATCTTGCCTTTCCCCTCTTTTTCATACAGATAGCAGGATTACAAAAACGATATTTCGAATCGATGACAGCAGAGCAATCATTTTTTTTTTTTTACTGTGTGTAATAATTTAGTGAACTGGGCATTTATTCTCGTTTCCTATTTATAAGTTATTGGCGCTAATTATTTTTTGGGTTGTGCACTAAAAAAGAAAAAAAATGGCTTTCATAACTTAGAGTTATGAAGCATCATTGGTTCTTGCACGAGCAAATTTATTCCTTTTCTGTATGTTTAAATATTCCCTTCCTGTGTTTCAATAGACAAACAAAATTTTACCTCAAAATCGTCAAAAAAGTAGAGTGATCGTTCGAGAAACCACAAAAACATGTTCTAACAAAAATGAAAATGTATCAGCAATATTTTCGATCTTTGTATTCTGATGGTAGATTTTATTGCTACCATTTTATGCCAATGGGTGTATTTCACATATTCATCTTCAACTTCATCGACTTGTGTAGAATACGTCCTCATCAGTAACCATGACATTGTATCCATACATCCTACAATATAATGTAGATATATTTTTTGTAAACTAAAAGGCAATCGACATCAAATAACGCTTTGTATTCCTGCGAGATTGGACGTTACTTTAAGCTGAATTTAAGTATTGACTCTTTGTATACCCTTGCTCATAACAGTGCTTTATGCTTGGATAGTGCGGTCAAGATAATTTTCAAGGGTAAGTTTTTTCCCCGAGCAAAATCATATACGCCTCAAAGTGCACTTAACGAGGCAGTGCTTCCACCAAAATCCATTTCCTATGGTCAGTTATGTACAACATTCATATTACATAGTCAACGCACCTCTATTTTGATGACATTATAAGTCGGTCGCGGGCAAAGAGTGTTCGGTTTTTTTTAACGCAGTACCCCGTGATGTTCTTATATTTAACTGAGCAATCGTAAACTTGTGTGTAGAGGAAAATGTTGTTACGCATGACTGATTTCTATGACCGTATCGAATGCTCCAGTGAGCTAGCGCGAGTAATTGGACCGTTCCTATGACGAATATTACACGGTCGACTGCCCCGTGCGGAGGGGTACAACACGATCTCCACGTGAAGTGCAAGAACCACCCATGAATGAGAATTTATTATTAAAAATACACATGTTCTCATTAGAATTTCATAGCAGTGAAATCCAAATCATGTACTTCCCCTCTCAAAAATGTACAGCAAAAAACAAAACAAACAAACAAAAACAAAAACAACATCCCGATTGAGCGAAACCGAGAGTCCAGACTCTCACACCGGGTCACTAGTTAAGTACACGTCAGTAGTCTAAACTAAAGCTTTGGACACTGCGCGCGCGTGTACGTTTGCGAAACTTGACACGTTGTCTGAGATCCGGGAACTTAGCTTCTACTATTAGCATTAATTTTGTGCGTAGTGCTAGTAGTAACACTATCATCAACAAGGGTTTTAAAATACAGCTGTAAAGATTTCCGTGGATCGCAATAGTTTGACGCTTGTTCAACAGAGACGGGTATGTCAGGCCTTTTCGTTAGCTGCTAATGTATCCCAATCGTCTACTCACATTATTTTGTTATTCACATTTATGACAAATATTTACTAGCGAGTTGAGTTTCATCCTTTCGGAGTTTGAATAGCTTTACTACCTACGTAGCATTAACTCAATAAAGGTTGTTTTCACAGAGGGCATATCAGGTTGTCAGCATGGTACACATTATCTACATGGGCTTGTTTCCTGCGGATCATGGTTGAAGAATTAAAGTAATTTTCCGTATACTTTATAGTTATTGCATTGGTTTAACCCTTTTTAACAGCATCAATTGCATAAAATGTTGCGTTTGCCGTCAGACTTCGTCAGCTGCTCTCTATAATGCTAAGTCCTCGTGTCCTTATACATGCCAACTTTTACATGCCAATTTCACATAATGGGTAGCTACGTGGCCAGCCATATTAAAAATGAATATAAATAGCGCTAGTTTCAAGGGTGTAGACATCTTTCCATGGAAGACTTTGATTCAGAGGACCAAATAAAAAGTCAATGCCAAAAAACATCCGTAACATTGGCTGATTAGCACGTACCGTTACTTCTCCTTCCTCCATTGAGGTTGCGTGTTTGAAAATGCGTTCATAATGTATGGACGCGCACGGCCATTTATTTTTTTCGTTTTCAAAGCTTGCCTGAACAGTTTTACACCGAACCTAGACAATTTTGTTTCACTATTCTCTGAAAACCTAAAGATTTCAGTTTAGTTTGTACAATGCTTCAACCCTTCTGATTGCTTGATATTACTAGATTTTGTCGTAATTTCCCCACAGATATGTTAGCCCCAAAACAATAGCTCCTCATCAATTCCACCTTGGGGTGCAAAGCGCTCCACGAGTCCTACACCTCCTCCGCGGTGTGTCATTTTTGGTGGCAGTGCCACTGAAGGCTCGCACCCCCATTAATAACACAGAAAGACGCCACCCAGGGGAAATCACAAAGTTCCTATATGCGGGCGAGCGTAGCATACTGAAAAGCTAAAAAACAGTTGTCCTTGGACATAAAAAGCTGTCTGCTCTATGGAACTCCCATCCACCCGAATCTCTGGCAATTTAATTTCTCATCTAAAAGGATATGCGTCTACCCCACTTCTTTTAGGGGTATTGTGTGATGGCACGTCATGGTTACGATGATCAAGGGAAGCTTGTATTTTGCTATCTAATACCCACTGGGTCACACGAAGATATGATAAATCCAACGGCATGTTATCAGAGAACGACATCCCCTCATCGTCTACAATTTTTTAAACTGAGCTTTTTAGTACATTAATTTGCTGAGCACACAACTTATTGCTAAGAAGAAGACGGATACCAGCCTGCATGCCGTTTCTTATGACTGACGACCAGCTCATTTATGCTATGAAGTTTTTTGTTTGTGCTAAAGCAGCTTCGGGAAATATGGCCCTGTTGTATCCTCGTTTGTTTAGACACGTGTGCCCCATAACAAACATTAAGGGACCGGGCATGGAGCCCGGGGCCTTCCACTGGTGAACAAACGTCCCTTCTCCCCACCCCTTTGTCAGTTGGCTCTTGTTCACGACCTGCATGTGACATTCTGCCCCTACAAGCTCATGGGAAATCATGTCAATATTGGGAATAGCACAAGAAATATCTGAAAATAATGGCAAAAAATGAGATTCGGTGATACTCTAGAACGTGCTTCGTGGACGGAACAGCCTACACGTTAATTGAGTCAAATGGAAATTCGACCTTTTGAAGTAATTTGACTCTTTCTTTATGCCTTATCCATAAATGACTTGCTCTCAACTTATTGATTCTAGCCTTTAGCTGGGCATTTGAACAATATCAAATGAAAAAGTTGTGCAAACTTAGCTGGAAATCTCTGCCCTAAAAAAGAAATCCAGAATTCGCAGGGGCGTATAAAAATGAGCTGAGACTAGAAACAGTAAGTTAATTGTTTTTCTCTCACCTCGTTCACTTTCCCCCTTTGTCCTGAGGGGTTTCATAAATGGAGAATTACTTTTTTCAAATGAGGATAGAGACATAAAAGGGGCGGCATGAATCAGAGACAGGCACAAACTAAGAGCGTTGGACACTCTCTATTCTCCGCAGTGCCTTTACGTCGCATTTCGTTTTTCACTCGCCCTTTCTGCGTTTGACGTCCGGCCGGATATTATGCCCCACTTATAAGCCATCACGATAACAAAAAGTTGGTCGGTCACAGAGTTAATCAAACGGTCGGTTCAAATTCAATTAACATGGAGATACCTCGGCTACAGAGTTTAACCAGCCGAGTTCCAAGTTCTCCGCGTGTCGTTTTTGGACCTGTATGATATATGTAAATGTAGAGTCATAAATTGATCGAAAAGCAAGTACAGTTTATAGCGTATAGGTTCGAGGCACAATGAGTCCAATTAGCGGTAGCAAGAACAATCTCATCGACGATTAAAGTCAACGACTTCATTTACCTTGAATGCAAGACGCTCAGATATCTAATGCGAAAGAAATCCTGAAACGACTCCGTCGAGCCTCTAGCTGCTCTAAGGATAGCCTATGGTCCTTTTGCACCGACGACACACGCAGCTGTATGCCAACAGGCTGCCACAAATCGCACGTAAAGCAACCTCGTTCCCAGGGATGATCAATCTCACCACACCATTCCCCCCCCCCCCCCCCTGCAGTTCGTAAAGACAGTGGGCATGTAAATGCGTGCACGTCGCCAATGAAACCAAACCCCGAAAATTGAGTACAATAGGCCACATGCACGAGCGCCATCTTAGAATAAACCGCAATGCATCTTCGGAAACCGAGTACAGATAAACAATAAATCAACCTACAAAGATGGACGCTATGATGTAGTTTACATCTAACTATGCCAGGTTTTGTATAGCTGTGTATGTACCGCATTGCTTCAAAATTAGCGCGCCGTGATGGTTGCTTCGACTCAGATTTCACCCAGAGTCCTTTGCGCGCCGATCATGCGCAGTTGGACATGATGGGCCGTTTTGGGCCATTTTATTCAAAGACTACTCCCGTTCCTCAAATGAAGTTCTAAGAAAAAATTATAATCTTTTTGAAAATCTGGTGTAGACTGGATGGATGTATACAAAAAATAAGATTTAAAAAAAGGTCCAGCGCGATGGACCATCGCCGTCCATGGAGAGAGAGGACGGCAGAATGCGTTCAAGTGCCACTGATTAACTGTGTATATCGGTTTACGTCTTCTATCGATGTAGGTGAAATATTAGGGCAATTATCAAAATATGACTTGAAACTGTCTGAATACTAAAACTAAGCATAAATTATTTTAAAATGTTTAACACGAATAGTGTTGCTTATCGGCAATATGTTAGTTTGGTCCATAACTGGGGTCATTGTGACACAGATTCCGGGTCATATTGACCCAGGAATGGGTCAGGCCCCACGGAACCCGGAACCCGGAATCCGGGTCAATTCTGACCTCGGAGTTTTTACGAGTGTATGAGGCTACATCCAATCGCTTGTGATGGTCAGCTTTACTTCTCAGAATTGTGTGTCTTCTTCAAACCCAGAGGTTAATGGAAAACGACAGGTCACACTATATATCATCGGTTGCAGTCCTGAACGATTATGGGTCCGATCGTGAACTATTGTACTCTTCTAAATTGCCGAGCTCCCCTCCTCGATTATGTCCGAGCTCCCAAACTTTAATTGCCATCAAAAAATTTCCAGGACTTGCGGAAAAAATTGGATTTCGGGTTACAACGTTCCCGTCGTTGGAAATCAGCGATAAATCATTCACCCCGGTGAAGTTTCAATTGGCAAGATGGCCGCCGTTACGGTTATTATTAGACCACGAATAGAAAAAACACAAAAATTGTTCGATCCCGGCTGAGTACATTATTATGTTGGGAATCGGTTGCTTAATGATTCTATAGTGATTTTAAGACTCGACTTCATACAGGGAAAGGTTTTGTTGTAATTGGATTCGAGGAAGATAGACCGTGTTTTGTTTGATCTTTATACATTGCTCTGAATAGTACACCTTAGTCTGTTTTATAATGCATATTTACATTTCATATTGCCTGTGGGTCAAGACTCAAAACAATTAATAAAAAAGATAACAAATTAACAAAATGTCATCATAGATGTGTACGATTCAATAAAACCTCTCACTCCAACGAATGTTGTAAAAATCCTAGCAATATTTATTTAAAAAAAAAAATAATAATAATAACTACCGGTAGCTTTTTACATTATGAACAAATAACCATCAAAAACCAGAAATATACACAAAGGAAACGAGGAAAGCTTTGGTGACAAAATAAAAAGACAAATCAAGCCATCAACTACAAAACAATCAACTAGAAAAGCTGTTATATATAGTTGACCACTAAAACAGGACATAAATTATTAAAAAGACACCCACATTGAATGTTGTTTTCTCGAAAGCCTTTGCATCTGTAACTGCATACGGTTACTTTTTCCAAAGATTATGTTTAACAGCTTATGGTTCATGAAAACTAGAAGATGAAAAAAGAACTGAAAATAACATGCCTGAGAAGTCATATACAATTCATTATTTAAAAAGAAAACCTGCTCAGGAATTTCAATTTGACGCATTTTATCTCGAGTTTGTGTGGAGTTTATAAGCATTAGAGTTTGCCTCGATTGTCGTCGGAGCAAAACAACTACAGAGAAACCTGAGATAAACGTAGATAACCATGACAAATTAAAACTATTTATAGTAAACTAGATTGGATTTCGTCCTCAGCTAAACGCAATGAACACGTGTTTTTCCTGTCGCAGACAAATAAGTTTAAACAACAACAAAAATAAATTGAAGCGCCCATGGCCTTGATGAGTGAGTGTGTTGGGGATGACTGTTTTAAATCAAAACAACCCCTGGTAAAACTGTTTTAAAAGAAGTCCAATCGTTCTTCTTATTATTAGTTCATTCATCATCAAAAGTATTGAACAATAGACGTACTTGATGTATGGATATCTCATATATACACAAATTGTTAGCTTTGATCTAAATTCGTGTAGTTGGTGTTTATATTTCATTACTTTCTTTATTTGCCCAGGATGTTTTTTGTTTTTTTGAGCTGTCGTGACATTGGGCAAAAGAGGAATAAATATCTGCCACAATTTCTATTTTAAAGCTATCATGTGGAATATATCCATACAAAGTTGATCACTAGCAAATCTTATAAATATGTTTATTATTTGTTTACAGCTAGAAAACCACAACATGAAGGAAAGCGAACTGAAGAGTTATCAATGCAAAGTACGGACCTTATTAGGAAGTGCCATCCAACTAGAGACTCCGAGGTAATTATCTCAGGATGACGACAATCAATAGACCTTTCTTTTGTTGACAAACAAAGTGCGCCGGTTGGCATGGACGGCCGAATGTTAGCAAAACATTATATCGCGTTAAAAAAATGTTGTGACCAAATTCAACATTTTCTGTAAAAATCCATGAACTAAAATACCTTCCATGATTGGTTGATTTGTTTCCAACAAATTCAACACTCTTTTTGAATGTTTGTGTAACATTGCTACAAACTGTGGCTATCTGTTTTTGATTTGCATTTATGGCTTTCCATAGTTTTCCAACCTCGGTTGGAAAAACTTGGGCCGTGACTTTGCAATAGAAAGGTCTATACTCTAACAACTCACGAGTCGGAACTGACCCGGATCAAGTTGATCCGGACCCGGATCCCGTGGGATGGGACCCGACCCAATCCAGGGTCAGAATGACCCAGAATCTGTGTCAACAATGTGGGTTGAAGCACTTAGAGTAAAACAGTTCTCACAAAGAACACAACAAAAAAGCAACAAGCGACAATCAAGAAGCAGACAATCGCCGATCTCATAAAGCCTTTCCTCTATAGCCTACATCACTCTAACTTAGTTAACAACGAGGTATGATTTTTTGTTTACTTCAGAGAGGTTTGATTTTTTTACTTCAGAAATTAACTGGATGAAATTGAAACCCAGTAATTTATACACAGACGTTTTCATTGGCTGGTTGATGACGCGTTTATTGAAAGCTAAAGAATATAAATGAATTTACTCTTTAAAAAAAAATAATAATAATAAATTGGTTTAGTAAACCGTCAACTTCAATTTCAAAATCGAGTCGCGATGAAAGTTTACACAGACCCTTTTTAACAGTGTTTCAAAGGTCAAGTATCTAACCTTATTGTTTAATAAACATCAAGCCCGAAGCAATACATGCGCTTCAACCGTCTATTTTTAACATTAAACGCTGGCCGGCCTCATTCTTCTAATTTTTGCTCCGAGCTACAATGAGGACTTAGGACCAGCAGTAAATTATCTTATGGGGCAGACATTACAAGCCCTTTGGCAAGTTATTCTGCAGGTAAAGATAACAGACTGGAAAATATTTTCAATTTAAATACGATTGGGAGGGTGGTGCTCGATGGGGAAAATGAATGATAAACAAAGTGTGTTGTGATTTGATGGAAGGTCAATGTGGAGTAAAATTGCCGTGAGTTAAGCATTCTACATGTACATGTACAAGATAAGTTTTGCTAGACTTGGCTTTCAGATGAGTGGGTTTGACTAGTTTAAAGGCAGCGTGTACTTTGGTAGTTACTCCACAAGTTAATAATGATAAAAACTTACTTGGTAACGAGCACTGGAGAGCTGTTATAAAACTTTGTAAGAAACGACCCCCTTTGAAATGATGCACCGTTTAGAGAAAAGTAACTTGTCGCCCCAAAATTTGAATCTGTGAAAGGCTTCAGTTTCTCAGGCATCTAAAAGCACTCATTTCTATGCAACAAGGGTGTTCTTTCATTATGTTATTGCAACTTCGATGACCAATTGCAACCAAATTTTATTATTTTATACGGATATGTTGGGATACCAACAGATTCTGTTTCTTCAATATATTTAGTATAACATATAGTTTTCCATCTGAAGTTCATTTTTAATAATGTGATGTTGCACAAATTAAGTCGTAACTCGCAAATGGGTTTTTGAAGATAATCCTCAAGTTTTAATTTTGTTGCAATAATACGTTTTAACAGATAATTTGTGTTACATAATACGCATTTTGATTGTTGTTTTTTTTTAATTTAATTGCGAAGGGTACATTTCTTTTCAAGAATTTTGCATAGAGTTTAAACAGACGAATCCATTACAAAAACGCAGTGTTCGTTTGACTTGTTTTCTCTTTTTCGTTACGCGAGAGACTTTCATAACTGCAGTTGTAACAACAAGTCACACAAATTATTCCGATATTTTGTAATCCCTGCGGTCAAGGTTGAGTTGAATTGCCAATTAAGTAAGATATATAGAAAGTAAATACTGTACAGGCGAGAACACCCAGTGCTGTTTGTCTTTCCACTTTACACTGCGAAATAATTGCTCCTTAAAATGTATTCCGGCTCCCTATGCACGTTCCGGATGATTTGCCGGAATACGATACTCTGCTTTAGTACGGGGGATTAATATGCAATACTGAAATTCATTTGTTTTCTTCTTTAAATGTCAGTAAATGTTAAGAACGGCTTCAACGTTGTATACTCCTATAGATTGTGTCCAAGTCGCACAGTATTAAGAGCACTCAAAACATTTTCATTAGTGATCCTGGAAAAACACTTCACGTATCTTGTCAATCACCTGTCTCGAAACAAGAGTTTACTTAATGATCTTAAAGGGAAGGTATACGTTTGGTAATTACTCTTAAAATTAATGGCAATAAAAACCTACTGGTTAGAAGTACAGCAAATGTTTTTGAATCCCTATCTCTAATACCACATTCCATTCAAAGAAGTTGTTTCTTAAAATGCTTTACTTTATCAACAGCTGCAGTGCTTCTTACTAAAGTAAGTTTTTACGGTCATAAATTGTTGGAATAATTACCAAAAGGTAGAGAGACGAAATTGTTGGAATAATTACCAAAGGTAGAAAGACGCAAAGAGCAATTGCGGAAACAAAATTGTATCAAAATTACCGCAGTGGTTTCTACATTTTACGTAGACTTGAAGACAAGTCGATTTAAAGGTGTTTGACACAGTGCATAATCTCACACGACACTGATCTTGTGGTAGTGCTGGCTACCTGACTACTGAGGCCGTAGTTTCGAGAGCTGTACACTGCAAAAACGGGGTTTTTAAATTGAAACCGTTTTGAAGGTGTTGTCACAAATAGTCTCCACAAATAATAGATAAAAAAAAAATAAGTGACAAGACCCATGGTGTCAATTTTAACATCTCAGTTTTTGCAGTGTATATAGTCTCGCGCGAAGCAGCAGTCTCACGAGAGTAGTTGCGAGAGAGCCGTTAACGCTATCAACGCAACAAACAATTAAGTGATCCGTACAAAAGTCTAGCATTAACGGATTCCAAAAATGTTGGAAGTAATTCACCGTTATGGTGAATTTATTGTGAATGTGTACGTGCTGTTTGGTTATAACATTTTTATTTGGGCGCTGTCCACTAAAACTGATGCCATTGTAATATCATGCATCGCTTCTAGGCCAAGCAACGAGGCTATTTGCATCATTAGGTCTATCAGAATCCATCATTCTCCTTGGATTTCCACGGTTAATTTTTTATTCTCTGTAAACAAAATCTCAACAGATTCGATAACAATTTCATTTTGTTTTGATCGAATCATGTTTACGCAGTATGGTCTGGTTTCTAAAGGCCACGGGGCAATCAAGAAATGTTAAGTTGGAGTCCCGAAGGGTTAATCGGGCGGTGTGCCCGTTGGGGTCTTTAGCGTGACCAGAGGTGTGAAACATTCCCGTAACGTGGCACATTTGGCCCCCTAAAGGCTTTCGCCCGTTGCCGCTCAGAACCTCTGCCCCACCTCGTTAAGAATTCAATTGCGTGCAATGTTGTTTCGTCACCGCCACCTGGATTCATTTCAAAATGGGATTATTCTATTATAGTGGCCTTGGAGGGTTTTAGCTAATAACTGTGTTGTGTTTGGTCTCTGGGAGACAATTCGCAATCTGGTGCTCCGTTTTTGCGCAGTGTCCTCGGGCAAGCTCTGGAATAGCTACATTTAAAATATTCTTCTACCAAGATACGATGAACGGTATTTGTTTTTCTGCAGCGAGATGAAAGATAAAAATAATTTTAACGTAAACTTCACATATGGAACTATCCCTAGAAATAGCTCAATTTAAACCTTTAATCCTCATCGAACCATAACCTACTCGAGCTCATATGAGTCAGATAGGAAAAATTCACTTCACTGGACGTATTTCACATTTTTAAGATATTACGCATGTTTGGCAGCCCCCCCCCCCCCCCCCCGAAAAAACCCAATCGTTTACGACTGTCTAGAGCCGTATTGAGAGAGTTGCAACAATTTGCGATTAGAATCCATTTTGTGCCCAAAAATAACGCATTGGCGAACACAGGGTGCCAGACTAGACTGCGCAATGGGTTGTACTGCATTTGTACCAGCAACCGGCGTGACCGAAAAAATGGTCTCTCTACGTCGCAACTTTCTCAATTCAAAGCTCTGCGACTGTTTTGTTAGTGCAAGAGCCTCTTTTTTTAAATATTGTTACCAATGCCAATTTTCCTAATGAAAAACGTTTCCACTCGAAATCATCAGCATGTGCGAGAAAGTAGTCTCCAAACACCCAACTTTACCCTCTAAAGACTCCTGGGTCAGAATTGACCTGGGATGATTCCGAGCCCCGGACCATCTTAGGGTCACACTGACCCAGCGATGGGTCAGGCCCCTGTGACCAGGAAACGGATCAACGCGGACACTGGAGGTTAGATTTACAGTGTAGCTCGTTTGTCAACATGGATAAGCACTATATGAACGCTAACAATACCCTTTTGAACCACTATTTTACGTTAGACCAGATAATTATATTATTTTATTCACGGGCTGGTTCGATAGCGAGTGTTTATTCACAACTCTTTTTATAAAACCCAATGCATACAATTAGGCTATATCTTTGATAAGTGCGGTAGTATAACATAAAATTATCTCACTTAAAAACATATTCACCACTGTAATATAGACAAATACATATCTCTCAAACAGACATTATTAAAAGATTTGCAGCGTGGGTGCTTCATTATCTAATTCCTCAAAAGTCAACCTCCCCCACATTATATGTATATTTTATTTATTTATTTATATATCTTTTTTGTTTCTTTTCTTTTTGAAATTACATACAATCCTTGTACAAAATAACAAGGGGGCGCCTGTCGGCTTACAAATGAATTCGAGGTCCGTCACGGTTGGCGTTGCGTCTGGAAAGCTATAATTCTTTCAATCTGTCATTTAAATAAAACCATATCGTGATGAGCTATTGACAAACCTCCGTTAGTGAAGCAATTTACTTCGTCGGAATCACGGAGCGCGGAGTGTACCAACAAAAAACTATACACTCGGACGTCTTGGAAATCAATTATTCTTTCCGATGGTTTGTTATGGTAGTACTAAATTCGTCTAAAGGGGGTGCATAACATTGGTTAGAGTAAAAATATAAATGTTCACATATTCAAACATCTTACATGGTATAAAGATAGTCGTGGTGGGAAACTCCCTTTGAAATATTTTTGCTTGAAATGCTACAGTTTTGGGGTTTTTTAATGAGTAAAACAATAAGTTTTGATCTCGCAAAACTCAATGTAGTTGTTTCCACTTGTTTTACTCTAAATGACCGATATTAGGTATTTCACAGGTTTGTTATTACATGTATATGTTTGGTTAAAACGTCGAGTGTGGATACTGGCCTTTAAAAATTATCAATTATCAAATATTATTACCGTATGTTTCTCTGGTTGTATATCTGGCAAGTTAGTTTGATTTTATTTATTTTTTATCGAGAGGGCCTAAACCTACTCACTAACTATACAGCACAATGTATAGGCGTTTTGTGAATGAACAACTTTTATGGATGATTTATTTCAAACAGCAACATTTGGAGAGATTTGATGGCAATGTGCATTTAACATTGACGGAGCTGTACCGGCACCCCCAACATCACTCTTAGATCGTGTTTTTTCATTAGACTAAAGCTCTCTGACTTAAAAATCTCGCCCAAGTCACTGAGCTCGTTGATAAAGACAAATGAACCGTGCTGTGGGAGAACAGACGTTAAAATCATGGGTTTGTATTTCCTAATGAGGCGTTTGTAATGTTTTATACAGTCCATACAATTACGGTCAGACCAACAATGCAGCGCACTTAAGTAAGAAACAAGTCAGCAATTAGCATCAATCATTTTTTATGCCCGACTTGTTGAAAGCCCAAAGAGTACAGCAACGCGCTATAGCTAGCTTAACGACCCTGCGTCATGTGACACTCAAAGCACTAAAAAGTATAGGAACAATCATTTTAGTCTACTCTTTTCAAACAGAATGGTGGAAAATACTGACTAAAAAAAGGATGGTTGACCAAGGCTTTTAAGCCAGCTGGCCCATTTATAGAGGAAAAATCGTTTTTAATGATTGTGTTTGCACAAAGTATTTTGTGACGGGGCTTTTAGTAATTTTTATTCATATAATTTCATATTTTTATCATTTCAGTTCGTCTGGTTAGTGTGTCTTCTAATGTTTGACTCTTTGGGGGTTCTAGGCATCATTTATTTCTGATTTGTTGTTTTTACAAATTCTTTAACTTGCCATTTCGTTTTACTTTTCACTATTTATATATTATTAAATATGCTATCATTATTGTTTTAAATGGGCAAAATTAAAATAATGAAATTAAAATGAAAAATAAAGGCAAATGAAAAATAAAGGCAAATGACCAAGATGGTGGTACCATAAAGACTACTACTCTCCATTGCTGTCAAAATTAAGCTGTTGCGCGAAGTCGACGCCAACATTCCCTTTGGACATAATTATCTTGGAATTCATAAATTCAAAACTTTAATCATCGCTGTATTTTCCCTGCATGATTGACAAGACAAAAATAGCTGCAGGAAAGTGAGGAGCAGTATAGGATAGCAAGCAGCATAAGCAATTGGAAACGTTTGGGGACTTCAGCATTGGATATTTCATTAAAAGTAATTGCTTCAGCAATTTCAGTGGTAATCACAATAACCACGGAGTAAATGTTTCTGTTTGGTGATGCACAATAAAGGGCGCCACGAAGAGTCTGCATCCTGGGCAAAATTTGAGCCACCACTAGCTTTTTTCTGTGTTTTAAAGTTACATACGTAGTGTGAACAAAAGAGGCCCACATGATGTAGCATAAACTCAGGTGTTAATTGACACGTGGGTGTTGTCACAATAGATATACCAAAATAAGATTCAAAATTTGCACCACACGGTGCTTTATTACGCTAGTTTCTGCCAAACAAATTGGTGTTATTTTACCTGTGTTTTTTATTATCTCTTCGGTGTAACAACACCCATGATAAAGTCAATTTTAACACCCCACTTGTTTCAGAGGACTTGAAACACTATGTGGACTTACACACGTCCACACAGTGTTTTTTACAATAGGAATTTCCTTAGGTGAACAGCACAAAGGAATGTCCACAGAGTGACTGCAACACAGAGCTGTGTGGTTGTGTGGGGTTCACGATTTTATTGTTATTAGAGCCTATGATGTTCTCGGTGCCATTTTCAAAATTCTGCCTACATTGATTTCTACTGTATGACAACTAGTGGCTTTCTAAGATTGATTTCAGTGGGCAAACCACTTGTTGGTGCCGTAATAATGTATTCATCACTGAATATTCTGTTATGCGTGACCCACTATAGGCTGTTTAGGTCGCGGGTGTATACAAGCGAACGTTGGCATCCTATAGTGCGCAATTTTGACTACTTCACACATTAAAGGCAGGTTATCTTTTTGGTAATTGTCAAAGTTCCTGGCCCAGGTAGGCTAACCCGGAAAGTGATTTAAAAACTGGATTTAACTCAGATTCTGCGTCTGTTTGACCCATTTCTCAGTCATTTTGACAGTGACCCAAAAAGGGGTCAGGCCTCCGATGCCCAGAATATAAAGAGTTTTCAGAGTTGCGGGACTGTAAAGTTTACAGTCGACATCCTAATGTTTTCTTTCTGAGTTGAATTGCAGGAATAGGCCAGGTTGTTTTTTTCGAGTCCATTGGTTTTGTTGATTGCAGGGTGTTGTAAGTTGTATTTGATTATTTAGGTCAATTTTTTCTTCTATAAACACGTGGGTCCGCACCCCAAGGCGCCCCCATAAGCGCCTTTAATACGTTCACTAGCACGTTATAACCGCAGAATAAAACAAAAAGTTTATTACTTCATAACATCAATTGTTTTTTTACGATCAGCGAGAAAAGGGTGAATACAGTTCAACTGCCTTTTTGTAAAGTCTTTCACAGAAACGCGAAAACAACTTTGTTTTTCGACTACATGTACTTAACAGTCGGTCATTGAGAGAACGAACGTCAGCAACAACCGTAAGAGAAAAAACGGTGTGTCCCTATGGAACCATGTGGTGTATTTAAGCTTTCCGCCAAGAACCAGGGAGACCATCGTAAACGGTTCGCTGGTGACCAAGGAGTATACTTGCGGTGATGTTTTTAGCATCTCATGAGAGGACCTTTCGTGAGGCACCTGCATCGCCGTAGTCATCATGCAAATTCGGCTCTCCCTCCCCCTCCACAACCAACGGCTTTTACTCTCTCCAACCGTAATGTATACCGACTGTATTGTCCGGACTCCTGGGCAATTATGTATACATGGAGTGGGAAAAGGGTGAGCAGCCGTACAAGTTAAAATCTAAAAGCAACAAGGCCGACTTCACTTAACCCTAATGAAGCCTTATTTGAAATTAAAATGAGGTTATGTTAACATTGATCTTTAGATTGAGACGATAAGTGTAGACGGAACAAGAGTAAGTGTAAAGGAACTAAAGTACACTTGATTTTGTTTTCAATACTCATGCGAGGGAGTGGGAGTTTGGCCAGCAGGGTTTTCTTTGAACTGCCGACAATGCACGACTTAAACATTCTGACCTACTTTTCCTGACCGTGCCTCTATGGACCATGCATTGGCGGCATCACGACGCCATCTTACAGATTGAAACATTGATGAAATGTTTTTACATATTTATATAAATATATTTTGTGTGTTTGCCTCCTTACCGTTTTAACTGTACATACTTCCCTGTTTCCTTCTTGTTTTTGCCTTGTGTGATCAAGGGTCCCCATTTAGTGGGCCTGTGTGCCTGTTCGGGGTTTCCCTTTTGCACTACGTTGTATTTATGTTGGTGCAATAAAGGTAATAAAATAAAATAAAATAAAATGGAAAACGCATATCTACGTGCGCGCAGCGCACGCCCCGACCAATGAGCAACCTTCTTTTGACCACTAGCCGAGGGCGCCCAATACTCAAATGACGTCGTGAGCATCAATCAGCCTAATGATCATCGCTCAAGCTCACACCGACGCTGGAATGGTACATGAAAAGTGCAGTTTAGCTACAGAGGGCGTTCCAACTAAAAATGTAACTCGTCAATAGACAACCTTTAACGGATTCAACATATATTGACACATTAAAAGGCCTATACCACGAGTACCACAAGAGGGTGTACGTAGGTCTTTAGAACTGAACAATGATATGTCAGCGCCCTTGATGGGTCATTGGCGCCATCTTGGCACTCTTAAAAGTCACAAGAAGAGTCGACCCCAATATTGCCAGTTTGCCCCACGAAAAAAATAATAATAATAACTAAATACAAATAAAAAAAATTAAATAAATATATATATATATATAGAATAATAATAATAACAAATAAATAAATAAAATAACAAATAAATAAATAAATAAATAAATATATAAATAAAAACACCGCAATGCGATAACGAGAGAAAGAAAAAAGGCGCAATTTTGCTACACGTGTCTTTGCATTACACACCGTTCATATAGCACTAAAAAAGTAAAATGCCGTGCCAACCATTTTGATAGCATTTGCAAAACTATAAGAGGGGGGGGGGGGGATGGTGTACGGGTGCACCCCAATTCATGTCAAAGACACCACCATGCCTCCCCCTCCCCACCCAACCCACCTTCAGCCCCATTAGAAATACCAATAATAACATTTCATATTTTGTAAAATGTTATGTACTAGCAGGCTACAAGTAATTTCAATGTTTTTACAAATATTTCATTCTTTTGGGAGAAGTGTTGGCTCTGAGAAGAACCGGTGTGGTCTCGACGTTTCGAACAGTATACTCTGCTCGTCTTCAGGAGAATGCTGGAATGCTGATAATATCGTACCTGTAACATTCTGTGAAGCGTTTACTTTGTACAGTCTGTATTAATTCACTGTGAAATACTTATTAGTCTGAGAATCCATCGGATCTTCTTTTTCTATTTTCATCAGATGGATTTGTCTAGCACAGCAAACTCTTGTTCATGCTGTTTGACAGTACTTCATCAATAATAGAACACCAAGCACTCCATAAACTGATCATGCATTTCACAGCTCTAACCCCTCTGTATCAAGTCATTCATTTTTAATTTAACCGGAGAAAAGTTGTGGCTGACTGAGACAAGAGAAGGCGTATAAGACGTCAGACAAGATATAGCACGGTTGACAGAGAACCTGGGGGGCTACTTGAGATGACCTGCCCAGGACATTGACTCATCAGCTGCAAAAATCGTACTGCCCGTAGTAGATCTCTACAACAGACAAGTTGAATCAAATCTTAAAGGCAGTGTATACTTTTGGTAATTGTCAAAGACCAGTTTCCTCACTTTGTGTATACCGGCATATGCATCAAATAACAAACCTGTGAAAATTTGGGCTCAATTGGTCATCGAAGCTGCAAGAAAATAATAAAAGAAGAAAACACCTTGTTGCGTATAGGATTGTGTGCTTTCAAGGCTTCATGCCTGAAGCCTCTCTCATACTCAAATTTCGGGGTGAAATATTACCTCTTTCTATAACGTTACAATAATTAAAAGGGGGTCGTTTCTAACAATGTTTTACAGTGTGTGCTATCTCCATTGCTGTTTACCACTCAAGTGTAAGTTATGAAAGCGACTGAAAAATCTGATTTTCTTTCTTTGTGTCCAGTCCGGCTAAACCGCCATGTATAAAATCTGATTTTCTTTCTTTGTGTCCAGTCCGGCTAAACCGCCATGTATAAAATCTGATTTTCTTTCTTTGTGTCCAGTCCGGCTAAACCGCCATGTATAATATCTTCGAACAAAAAAGTCTCAAAAGCTTTTTTTTTTTTTTTGCTTGAATTACGATTTACGAATAACAATGGCAATTTTTCTTGTAATGAAACCCGAGCCTCACATACAAGTTTTTAAAAACATGAGCCATAAGCCTAACTGAAGCCAACCAGAGGTTCTCCCGTTCATAAAGGCCTACCCAGAACAAACCCAGGCTGGTAAAATCATTGCGGCTCCTCTTGTCACAGCCTTGGAAATCAACACTTGAACATCAACTTCATAAACATGTAGACACTATCCAAAACCCTACCCCTAGCGGTGATTTTCCTGATTTTTATGAATTTCCGGGAACAGTCCCATGCTCTTATGATTGGTTCTAAAGAAAGAACTTCCAACAAAAAACATTCAAAGGCTTTGACCTTTGATGGAATGTTTTATTTGGCAAATAAAATAAAGCGTGGCAAAATGGCCGGGTTCCATGGAAGGAAGTAATGGCCTAGAGGCCTTTTTTGTGTTGTTTTTAAAGACGCCAAGGATGATGACCTAACGCTTCTACGAGATAGCCTATTCGGCAACATTTTGATTTGTCTAATGCTCGTTAGACTTCTAGGGCGGTCATTAACATCTTAACCACGTTGCTGATGAGAGAACTATGGTTTACCCGGAAACTGGTCAAACAATGGGCTTTTGACTCGGATTATGCGCCAGTTTGACCCATTTCTCGGTCATTTGGACACAGATTCTGGGTCATGTTGAACCAGAAATGAGTCGGGCTCCATGTGGCCCCGATCCGTTCAATTCTGACTGGGGAGTTTTTTGAGCGAAGAAAGAAACACAACTTGTACAAAACTGACATCAGACTGAGATTTGATCTACGTGCTCCATTTTAGTTACGTTGAATTGACCAGGTGATGCCGTATATACACAGCTCCCCATTGTACAAACCACCAACTGTGACAGTATTCGGATGTAAAATCACGCCACCATTCTTTCATTTCCCCCTCCTAGCTACAGTCATCTACAACACCTTCACAATTCCCCCGTCTCCCAAGACACTCAACAAACGATTGATCACACTTGAGTGACCACCAGCCTATAGGAGTAGTTTCCAATTACGCTTGACCAAGTCATTCTGTTTTCTACCGCGGCATTGGTTGATCTTATCCTGCCACCTTTTCCCGTAGAGACGGAACCAACAACCAGAAGTGAATTTTAAAAACATCTGGTTGCAGGCGCCGGGGGGAAATAGCAGCGTATGTACATGTATATTTCACTCAAGAGTACCGCGAGTTGTCGGTCATGCGTCAGGCTTGGACTTGCGTAAGGGCCGGTCATAACAATTTCGAAAAGATCAATACGAGATCTATCCCAACACATATTCCCTACATATCTGGAATGAGCGGAGCTCATTGAAGACTTTTAATATGTCAACACTTTATTAAAACTGGTGTGACGTTAAAAGAAAACCAATAAATGTAGTGGTATACATGTGCTACTACTTATTCCATGCAACAAACACATATAAACATATCAACGCTGGATCAAACATTTGTCGTAAGAATCCTGCAGTGTAGAATAACTACTCAATAGATGATGTTTTTGTGTTTAAGAGGGAATGGAGGCAGGATATCCAAAATACCCCTCCCAATATCCCTAACACAGTCACACACACGATTGTCGAGGACTGTCTTTGTTCTCCACAAACGTCTGCAGCCCGTCAAACCCTACGGATCCCCTAGGCACGCTCATCCCTTACTTACAAACTTAAACATCTACCGAGCTGCATGCACAAGAAGTCTTAGGTAAACATTTTCACTTAACTATAAATCCTTTGAAGAAATAAAATACTAAACCCTATATTTCTTATATACATTTTTTACAACGACAAGATATAATAATAATAATACAGCTATCTTCCATGTTACAGTTTTCCAGTTACGAGAGGGAAACAACACTAAGCTTCAAATCTCTACCTCCAGATAAAACCAGGTAAACAGTGGATTCTTCTATAGCGCTCAAATCCCTCACTCAGTGACGCTCATGCGCTGCAATTACCCCTGGTCACTGAGCCATTTATTTCATTCCATAAACAATCTCAGCTCATTTGGGAGTATACAGCCTGTTAAATCAACAGATGTATAACCTCTGAAAACCACATTACAATCAAAATCTAAAGGAAGATATTTGCTTTGAACAACAAAAAGTACACATAACAAAATCAAGGCTTACAGATTGAGAGGTGTGCAGCCAGCACTATAAATTAAGGTCTACTACACCACAAAGGTATCAAAACTTGCCCATGGTAAGAAACAAAGGTCCATCATTCCATACTTTTAAGAACACTACAAGTTGTGATGGCTATACTTTGAGACACTTTGGGGACAGGAATCTAAGGCCTCTGTGTTCATGACAAAGGCTTCTTATCGTGGAGGTGGTGGATAGGGGTGACGTTCGGAGAGCATCTGCCTCTGTATATGCTCATGTTGTATCTGCTGAGCCAGGGCCTCTGGTAGAGGTGGCCTGTACATCCTGGCATGTGGAATGGAGGATGGAGGAGCTGCCATGGCAGCGGCATTCGGGTGAGGTGGCTGGGGTAAGGAAAGTGGGTTTGGAGGTAGGTGGAGTGTTGGCTGCAGCACAGAGGGTCCTGGCTGATCGGGGAGGATTCCACCTTGAGAGAGATAAGTGTGGTGGATATGTTCCTGCGGGTGAAAGTGTACATGAGTGTGAGAATGGGAATGAGAGTGATGATGAGGAGTAGGTGGTCGTCCAGCTGCTGCAGCTGCTGCTGCTGCAGCTGCTGCTGCAGCTCTTGGGTCACCCATCATTGCCATGCGTTCAAGATGTATGCGCTCTGCTGTTAATCGGTCGACAGCAAAAGCAGAATTCTCTGGTACAAGCATGGCTAAATGATGCTCAGCATGTGCACGCTCTAAGTTATGACTATAGGCGGCGCTCAGCTGTTGCGGTGATGGTAAGGGTTCCCCAGGATGGTGTGGGTGAGGTGGGTATGCAGCCAGTGGTGTTGCTGTTGACGTGCGTACACCAGCATACTGCTGTTCATATCCGGGCTTCAGACCTCGATCTCGCATCTCCCGGTCCCACAACTCCATCTCTCGCATCTCCCTCATTTCACGCTGCTGCAGGGCCCTCAAGTCTCGCTGTCTGATGTCTCTTTCCTGGAGCTCCCGTTCCACCAAATCAATCTGTGCCTCCCTACTCCCCATGGCGTAAACCTGCTCGATCTGATACTGCAGCATCGGGTCTGGTCCCATGAGGTTGCTGGCTGGGTTGCCAGGCCCGATAGCAGAGTGTGGTCTGGCATACTCACTAAGGGTCCGCATGGCTGGAAGGTCTTGGCCAGGGTAGCAAGCGTACCCGGGTGAGCCTCTTGGAGGTGGCATTTGCATCTGACTCGGCTGTTGAATGCCGTAGGATCCAGTCACTTGTGCATCTGCGGTCGTATTCTCGGGTAGAGCTTCTGGTTTCTTCTGCTGGTAAAAATACCCCAGACATTAATTATTGCAACTATGAAACTCAAACAATGTCAAACAGAAGCAGCAATAGTATAACCATTGTTGTAGAGCTGTAAATGAATTTTAATTTGAAAAAAATAATGTCCTTCACCCACAACAAACTTAATCATATACCATTGAAAAGGCTTCCTTTTTTTCATGAAAATGTCACAAATGCCAAAGGGCAACGTACTTAGGGGAATTTACAGGCAACCAGTTCCAGGCAGTCACTTTAAAGACAAAATATTCACATGTAAATTTCTACATAATTGTGTTGGGGACAGTAAAACATTAGCAGCAAAAATTATTTTTAGCTACCCCATTCTTTCCTTTTAGCATGCTGGGTGTTTGGTTGCCTCCAAGTTGCCTGTAAAAATTGCCCTGTGTGTCAAGGCACTGGCATTTGTTGGATTTTTTCAGGATTGGAAGTCAAATTCAAAATTTGTGATGACCAAAGGTAACTTACAGCATTTCCACTTGGCTTCCTCTGACGACCTTCCTCCCTCGTTCTTGTTTCCTCTTTCGAGATGGGCTCCTTCTTGACCGTCTTCTTCTCTTCCTTCTCTTTGGAAGCTGCCGCCGCTGCGGCAATCTTAGCTCTCTTGACAGCAAGCTTGGAGCTATCCAAGGGAGCAAACAGCATGTCTGTGCGACTGCAGGAGTTGTGACCACGATGCCAATGACGAATGAACCTGGTTATAATTATATTCATCAATACTCAATTATAGTCAGGTCCAGTGTGTACTTTCTTTCAAGTTTTGGGGGATTAGCAAAACTATACATTTTTGGAATCTGTGTAGCATATTAAAACAAAAAACTGATGTTTCCATTTTCCCTGAGGTGTGCATGGCAGCCATCTTGGTTTTTTCAAAATGGCTGACAAAGTCTTAATATTCTTCAAATGGCAAGAGAGGCAAAGTGTTCTTTGCACCCCGCTCCCGCCCCCTTTCCATCCCTCTGGTTACGGCACTGCCCTGAATGTAATTTTTTACGTTGGACCTTTTCTACTCTGATCATCCCATGTTGGTGTCAGCAAAAGGTTTGGTGAGTTTTGTGCACAAAAAAGGGAGCAAAAAAGTCATGTTCGGTACAGCCAACTGTTCGTTAATTTGGTATTTGGTAAAGAGGCATTTTACTCTACCAATAGGGTGTTGAGTTACTGTAGACTGGAGAATAAAGAGGGGATAAAGCAAAGTCTCTTGTAAAGACACTATATTGTAATTAGTGTTAAAAGATTATACAGGATTGGTAGAGCTGACAAAATAGTCGCAGACAGAGTTCGTGTTTTGTGTGATCAACTATGTAAATGAAATAACAAACCTGTGAAAGTCTGTTGTGTGAGTTCAGAGAAAATAGTAAAAACCATTCACAATCTTCAGCATGTAAACACATAGTCCTTAATTTTGGTTGTACCAACCAAAATCAGCTGCTGCGACTTTTTAGGTTTTCAGATACAGTTCTCTCAAATCAGGCTTTATTTCAGAGGAAAATATTTCACAAGAAAGAATGGTTCTAGTATGAACTTCACAACTAGTATGCTTTCAGACTACGATATTTTGTATTCTTACCAACCCAGTATAAAACCTTCAATAAACACAATTGCCGATAACATGTACTTACTTTGCTGATGAGCTGACATGATCAGTGCGATCAACAACGACAGGATCTGGTGATGGCATGCGAGGGTAGACCCCTTTATCCTGCTCTTCCTCCTCACTGTTGGATTCTTCAGCTTCCTCAACAGGCTTGTCTGCTTCCTCAGGTGCTGCGGACACATTTGCCTGTTTAGTTTGTTCTGTCTCTGGGTCAACCACCTCTGTTTTTATAACTGGGTACACTTTTGGGAGATCAAGAGGTCTCAAAGGCTCTGGAGGTGGCATTCCATGCTCTACTTGACGATTGATAAATTGTTCCGAAGGAACAACAGTTTCTGGCTTTTTTTGATTTTCAAGTGGTCTATGGTGTTCTTCAGGCCTCAAATGCTCTCCAACTCTTGTCAGCTGGTCTTCAGGCCTGGAATGTTCTCTAGACCTCTGCGGCTCCCCCAAACCAGGACCTTCCGTATATCGTGGAAACTCTCCCGATCTAGAAAGCTCATCTGGTCTAACATGATCTCTAGGCTGTAAATGATCTCCAATAGTTTGATTCTCACCGTATCTGCGAGGTTCTCCTAACCTTGGATGCTCACCAAATTTGCGGTGCTCAATAGGCCTGCTTAAAATATCTCTGGATTGGGGTGATTCTGCTGTTTTAGGTTGGCTCCTTGGTCTTTGGAGATCATCAGGCCTCACTTTTTCCCCTTGAGAGAGAATATGTCGTTGTCTTACAGAATCCTCTAACCCTAGAGGTTGCCCAGGTGCATGACGGTTGTCACGTCTTTCGTTATCCCCAGCTCTAGGGATGCTCTCGTGTCTCAAATGCCCATCTGGTCTGAGAGGATGGCCAAAACCTGGACGGTCCCTTTGCCTGAGATGTTCTTCTTGTCTGAGTAGATCTTCTGGCTTTTTGTGCTCTCCAATTTTCATGGGCTTTCCAGGTCTTATTTGCTCCAGAGGTTTGGGGCTATCACCGAATCTCGGGTGTTCTCCTTGTCTCATGTAATCAACGGATCTCAAATGCTCCCCTGGTCTCACAACTTGACTGGGTTTCAAGTAATCAACATGCCTCAAGGGTTCTCCAGGTCTTACATGTTCAGGTCTTATATACTCTCCATATCGCAACTGTTCCCTTGAATTGCTAAGATGGTCTCCAGGAGGACGCTGTCTGGATTTTTCTTCCAAAGATCTTATGTTCTCTTCAGGGTGTTTTGGTAGATCTTTCGATGGCATTCCCTTTTCTTCAGGTAATTTAAACTGGCCCCCTAAAGGCCTGACCTGATCAAGGAGGGGGTAGCGATGTTCTGCACTTGGTTTATGCTTCTCTCCATGAATTCCAAAAGGTGCTGTTGACAACCTAGAGTCAATCTGTGTCCTGGAATAGTCAACAGATGACCTAATGCTTGGAGATGCCCTTGACTCTTCTCTAATATCCCGCTCATCTCTCTTCTGTAATTCAGGGTTTCTTCCCAAAGGCTTTGGGCTGTGTGAATAATCAGGAGTTGGCCGAAGTGAGCCAGCTGATCTCATGTTTTCCTCCATTCTTTTGGGTTCCTCTGATCCTTGCACAAGTGAACCTCTTGGCTGTCTGACACCATCATTGCCAAACCGCTTGTTTTCAGCTTGGTGTCTGTAATAATCTATTGAGTACCTGATCTGATCTTGTTCCTCCTTGACACATTTTTCTCTTTCTGAGCTCTTCAAGAGCGCTTGCGTTCTCATGAGCTCTGGAGGTGGACCAAACCCCTCTGGATGGTATCTGGACTTGTCCATCGGATGACGAGTAGGGGAGCCATTGGAAGGGGGGCGCAAACTTGGAACAGGTGGCCTAACACTTCCATCAGGAAAGTAGAATCTTTCATTAGAACGCAGGTAGTCGATGGGGTGACGAAAGTGTCCTGTGGGATGTCTGAACTGCTCCGGTTGCTCTCCTGGAAAATCAGATGGTGGAGTAGACTCTGCAGGTAACTGGGGAGAACCAGAGTTGGAACTTGTTTCAATTTTGTCAGGTCGGGGTTCCTTCTTGATCAGAGGAAGGGGCTGATGCTGATAATGGTCTTGTTTGTCAATCTTTTCCATCTTGATCAGAGGCATTGGACGATAGTACGCCTCAGGTTTATTGCCCAGAGGTTGACTACATGTATGTTGGCTACTGATCGACGGACTGCTGAAGGCAGGCTGCCTGGGTGCCACATCAGGATTCTTGAAGTGTTGGATAACAGGAAATGCTTGGGAGTGACTTGTCTGGGTATTCGCTGCCATGGGATCTTCATTATGTTCATCCTCATCAATCCTCTCCTGCTTGATGTTGACTATGGGGATAATAAGAGGGACAGGTCGTATCTTAGGCTGGCATTCAGAGTTGTCCATTGGAGAGGGTGACCTTGAGGATGAACTGTCTGACATCCCGTCTCCTTCAAGGTGACTTGACTCATCATTGGCATTAGTGATGCTGTTGCTGTCTGTTGTTGTTGCTGCATCCTGGTCATTATCTGATGCAGCCTCAGAATTATCAGCTTCCTGTTCGTCAGAAAAGAACAACAGCTTGTACTATCTTGTTCAAACGTGTCAAATAATACAAACAAAAAACATTCCTACATTACCATTTTATTTATTGGTCGACAGAAGCATACAGGAAATGAAGTGTGCTAGGATTTATAACAACAAAGAGGAAAACTCTTGACATGCCTTTAAAGGTAGGGTCAAAGACTGGTTTTTGTCAACATAATGCTGAATAATGTGTAAAATTATAAAGACAAATACAATAAAGTCAAATGTGAAAGTTTCAGCTGAATACAGTGTCTTTTTGCTGAGAAAACATGTTTAGTGAGGTAACAGCGGGTACCAACCATATCTCTGGTCGCAGTATTCGCAAATGGACACCAACACTCAGAAATCTAATAAAAGATTCATGCATGAATCTTTTCTCAGATCTGATTGTGTTTGGGTGAAAAATAAACCAAACCATATTACTTTGAATGGAATCCTTTCTCAAACTAGCTTTTACTATCAACAGCTGCAGTGCTTCTCACCAAGGAAGTTTTATGGTAATTTATATGTGGAGTATTTACCAATCTATAACCCTACCTCTAATAGGAGGGCACTTGGAAATTACGAATATCCAAGCAAACTTTGGAAATGAAAGCATCACATCATTTGTGTGATCCTCCATGAACAGTCAACTGTTTTACAAATGTTAGGAATTTTTCTAAGATAATTTCTCCATACCTGTCCTCCTGTTCCAGGAGCTATAGAGTCTTCAGGCTCCACTGCTCTTAACTCAGAAGCCTCCTCTTCCTCTGCCTCTTCATCTTCATCATCATCTTCTTCTTCGTCTCCAGGTACTTCTTGTTTAATGGAAGCAATACTTGGGCTGTCAGTATTTTCTGTGCCTGGTTCCTTCTGCAAGACAAAGAGGCAACAGAAATCATCGTCAATAAGAATAACAACAGGAGAAAAACATATAACCAATTTATATAGATCTTTCAAGTGTTAAAGGTTTATACAGGATTGAGCTGACAAAATAATTGCATACAGTGTACTTCTTGTGTGTGACCGACCATATACATGATCTAACAAACCTGTAAACATTGGGGTTTAATCCGTTGTGTGAGTCAGGAGAAAATATTGAACAACCATGCACAATGTTTAGTATGTAAACACTATGTCCTTAGTTTTGGTTGTAACAACCAAAATCAAATGTTTTTTGGTTTTAACTTTCAGATACACTTTTCCGAATAGGACTTCATTTCAGAAGGAAATATTTAACAGAAAAAATGTTTCTAGCATGAACTTCATAATCCGTAAGCTTTCAGACTAAAATGAAACAATGATGTTTTTTATTCCTTCCAATCCTGCATAATATATTTAATAAGGTAAAGAGACACCACATGCATGCCAGAAACATCAGCAAGCGACTTTTCTTTCAAAACAAGTGCCCGCCTTCAAATAACCAAGTCCTATGTACATTTTGTACACACATACATGTAGGCTCAAAATAGAAAAACTTTATGCCATTTATCATACAACTTGAGACTGAAGGGCTACCTTGATTTGTTTCTCACTAGACTTGGTGCTGCTATCACTTGAGGTGCTGAGGGTGCTTGGTGAGTTGCAATGTTTGTTGGGTTTGCGTCCCATGTTGACTGGGCTACATGGCTCACTGACGCTGCCATGTTTGTTACGACCACTCCTGAGAGTTGAGCTCACCTGCAATTAAATCACATCATTGATAAAAAGCATTGGTTATATTATTCAAATTTTTCTTTCATTTTCTACACATATTTAAGCCTAACATGAGTTCCTACCTAAGATTATAATATTTGTAGCCTTATCTACAAAATGGTGTATGACAAGATTACATCATTTCCGAATTTGAGTGGGATGATATTTACAATACAAAAGAACCACAATAAATCAAAAAATTAATTGACTGTACATGTATTCAACCCTGTACTATTAACTACACCTACATTTGAAACATGGTCCTTTGTTTAGTCATGTCATTTGTCCATATTTGGTATGTACATGTTTACGTTAACCATCCTATAATCCATCTGTGTGCCTGAGTGCTAAACACATTAATCACAACATTCTAGGCTGAATGGTAATAATAACAATACTAGAGGATGTTCAAATTACAGTAAAAATTCCATTTAAAATACAAATAATAGGCCAACAGCTTCAAAATACAAAAATGTACCAACTACATACAGATGCAGTTAAAAATGATACGACTAAATTGGTTAAAAGCGGACACTACATGTATCACCCCAAAGGGGGAATAAAACACTATAATACACACAATTAAGCAAATAATGCAAAGAGAGTAAAATTTGGCTACATGTATGCACACACAAATAATCCACATCAAATGTGCATCTATCATTTAAAGCCAAGCGACATTGAATGGTCAGACAGTAGGAGGGTTACATAATAATCATGTTTGTCCGATTGTTTTTTTTCACTTGAAATGTAATCAGGTTTTTTTTAACATAAAAGCAATATCAGTAACAAGAATTGTCCATAACAACACTGTGTAAAAAGTACAAACATTTAAAAAAAAAAAAGAATTACATCATCAAATGAAAACATTAAACAAGTTTATAAAACACATCATCAGTAGAATACGAGTTAACCGAGAGTGATAACCGAGAGTGAGGTAGAGTTCTTCAAAATCAAAAAGAAATCTTAGGCACAAGCTTTGGCTTAACGGGATTGTGGGATTATGTCTTTAGTTCTCATTTTTCATTCAATGCACTCAACAATATGGACATTTCAATTCAATTCAAAATTTAAAAAGTCAACACCTGGTCAAGTGTATATGAAAGATGGTCAATTACATAAATGTTTAAAGAAGTACACAAATCAAAATTACACAAGACAAAAAATGAAACACAGGCAAATATGGAGGCCCATTCAAAAGACTAAGTTTTGTATAGAAATGTCATAATAAAACCAACAACAAAAAGTTATAAAAAGTTACAATTCAAAAAGTAGGGACCTTTCTTTGTACAATGTACCTGGATTGTGCTTGACGTTTCGGATGCTCCCCGCCAAATGAAAATAATCCTACTCCCTACAGTATCCCCTCCCTCTTGGTGTTAAAAGAGTCCCCCTGGTGTCATCAGGCAGCCGTTGGAGGAGGGGGCTCAGTGCTTTAAGGAGGCTGTGCACCATATTTTGATAGGCCACACATAGTCTCCGGCTTCATGTAATAGAGTTTAGAGTTGCCAAGCACGTTTCTGTTTTTTTATATATTAATGTTGCTGTGCGTGCTCCTATCCTGTTGTTTTTCGTTTTTCATGAGATTTTTGATTGCCCACCAGCATTGTTTTTTATAGTGTAAACAAAAATTAAATAAAACAATCAAAGACATGCTTCTTAAGCTTACCAAGTCTCGTTGTCTGCGTGTCCTCAGTTTATGTCTGACGACATCGTAGGACTCGCCCTCTCGGACAGGCTTGAACATGAACGCTGGAGGTTCCCGGGGGTTCTCAATGGGTGGGAGCTCCCCGTACTTCTTGAAGCTCAGCCGACAATTGGTGCACAGAAGGATTCTATCTCTTGAGCCGTGGTGCCAGTCTTTTGAAGCTATAAACATTTCATAATCAGATTGTCAACCATACTTAAAAAATACAAGGATATTTACAAATACTCAAGTTTACATGAATAACCGGAATGGCCTGTGAAACTTTAAAATATGCAAACAATCAAACACAACAAATGCAAGTTTAAAAACTGAACACTCGGGATATGTTGAGCAAATAGCATGTGAGAAACACAGTTAACAAAACTATTAACAGACACACGCAAATAATTGTAGGACAAAAATAAACAAATATAAACAACTTATCAAATATACACAGGCACGATATTTGGTGCTTGGACAAAAAGTAGGCAAATAATGTTGAGCACAAGGGCTGACCTACTTGTAGATATGGTGTATGGTTTAATATATTTGTCAGGCTATTTAATCACTTTTTTCTGATTTTTCCAAAGGCAAAAACGATCAGAAATCAGACTAAAGTAGGAAGAATATTATGCCTGTATACATATGGAAATTGAGTAATATAAATATTCAGAAATAAAACAAGCAGATTGAAAATGCAGATAGTCAAATATACACCAATCCGTCAAGTGCAGCACGCTGCCCTGCCATTATGCTGGCAGTGCAAGGTTCTGTACATGAAGACATGAAAATATTGTTGTCTTGTATACTTTTAACAATTTACATAGTTTCCTTGTTGGGGAAAAATAAGCAGGATACCAGTCACAGATTGAACATGTAACATGGTACTTTGGCTGGTAACCTTATCCTGATAAGTTTATTTTGTTTTAGCTTAGCTATTGTTTGTGCTTAAGCAGCTCTATGAAATTGCCCACAGGATTGAAATTGGCACAATCATGAAAATTCAACATGGGTCAATGGTTTTGAGACGATGCTGTACTACATGGACTTACTTGTGGTGAAACAGTGTCTGCAAGCATAGCTGCTGAAGTCCCTCTCACTGTCGTCACTGTCCATGTCGCTCTCACAAGCTGAGCTAAGATCCACTGTCAAATAAACATCAAGAAAACTCTTACAGGCAAAGTTAATCTTTGGTTTTTGGAGCCGTTCGATTGTTTTAATCCTATATAAATGTAGATATACAATAAAACTAACTTGTGAAAATTTAACTTCAAAGGGTTTCACTACATGCTGGCGCTCTACCAACTGAGCTTTCTAGCCCTATGTTGGCGGTATCAAAGTATTATTGAAACTCCAATTTGAAATTCTATATCATAATTTCAACACGAAGGAGAAGGAAAGAAAAAAAGAGAAAAACTCACAGAATTCGTTTGATGGTGGCCGGTTTGCTCGAGCACAAGTTTTGATTCGACGGAGTACGCTCTGTCGACGATGTCGTCTGTAGATCCTCTGCCCTGATGCTTCAGGACTCTTCTTCCAGTAGTAGTAAAACTCAACAAGCTCACCCTGCATGAATCACCCAAGAAATATAACCATTTTTATTACTACTATTCAATACACTCGCTTGCAACAATTCTACTCGCCAGGTACAGGTACTGAGAGGATTAAACAAGCAAAGTTGTGCAATCATTATTAATTATATCAGTTATACAAAACAAGAACACTCACCCTGTCCTTGTGGGGGAGTAGCTCTTTGCGAATACGGAAGAAATTCTTGCCATACTGTCGTAACCCTTTCACAAACATTTTCTGCAGGAGGGGGGGGGGGGTGAGTAAGACACATATAAATAGCAATCCGATTCTAAAATTATTTGATCAGAAAGAAACTCTCTCAATTCTGAAACCATGGTTTGAACATCCAAGAAGGAAATGACTAATAACCTTTTGTCTTTGCCTTCTCCCTTTCCCCCACATATATCCACTTTGTTAGGCTGCCCTACATTGTATTAACTAATTATTTACCATTCTTCCCACCTTCCATTTTGTTCTTTGTGTTTCCAACTTTTTGTGGTCAAGCTATCCCCTTCCCTTCATACCCCCCCCCCTTTGTCTTCATAATCCATGCTTACCCCCTGCTTTTTCTGAATGCTTTCTGCTTTTCTCTCTCCACTCTCTCTATTCATGTATTTCCACTTGACTACTCTTGCAACTCTTGTCTGCTTGTATGTGTGTTGTCATTTAGCCTTTGAGAAAGACTCTGCTAGGGTCGAAACGCCAGGCCACTAACTAATTTTTTGCATTTATACTACAGGTTGGTAAGCAGTTTGCAACAGCTAATTCTATTTTCTCAATTCTGAAACCAGTCACTTTGAAAAATACTTCCAAAATAACTTAAGATTTGCACGGTGAAAGTACAATAAGATGAGGGTTTACGATGATATACAATCTATTGTCGGTGAAAGTACAATAAGATGAGGGTTTACGATGATATACAATCTATTGTCGGTGAAAGTACAATAAGATGAGGGTTTACGATGATATACAATCTATTGTCGGTGAAAGTACAATAAGATGAGGGTTTACGATGATATACAATCTATTGTCGGTGAAAGTACAATAAGATGAGGGTTTACGATGATATACAATCTATTGTCGGTGAAAGTACAATAAGATGAGGGTTTACGATGATATACAATCTATTGTCGGTTAAAGTACAATAAGATGAGGGTTTACGATGATATACAATCTATTGTCGGTTAAAGTACAATAAGATGAGGGTTTACGATGATATACAATCTATTGTCGGTGAAAGTACAATAAGATGAGGGTTTACGATGATATACAATCTA
This sequence comes from Leptasterias polaris, assembly GCA_037783415.1. Lineage (NCBI taxonomy): Eukaryota > Metazoa > Echinodermata > Asteroidea > Forcipulatida > Asteriidae > Leptasterias > Leptasterias polaris. The sequence goes on from JAZGTN010000225.1 coordinate 283,975, forward strand.
TTGTCGGTGAAAGTACAATAAGATGAGGGTTTACGATGATATACAATCTATTGTCGGTGAAAGTACAATAAGATGAGGGTTTACGATGATATACAATCTATTGTCGGTTAAAGTACAATAAGATGAGGGTTTACGATGATATACAATCTATTGTCGGTGAAAGTACAATAAGATGAGGGTTTACGATGATATACAATCTATTGTCGGTGAAAGTACAATAAGATGAGGGTTTACGATGATATACAATCTATTGTCGGTGAAAGTACAATAAGATGAGGGTTTACGATGATATACAATCTATTGTCGGTTAAAGTACAATAAGATGAGGGTTTACGATGATATACAATCTATTGTCGGTGAAAGTACAATAAGATGAGGGTTTACGATGATATACAATCTATTGTCGGTGAAAGTACAATAAGATGAGGGTTTACGATGATATACAATCTATTGTCGGTGAAAGTACAATAAGATGAGGGTTTACGATGATATACAATCTATTGTCGGTGAAAGTACAATAAGATGAGGGTTTACGATGATATACAATCTATTGTCGGTTAAAGTACAATAAGATGAGGGTTTACGATGATATACAATCTATTGTCGGTGAAAGTACAATAAGATGAGGGTTTACGATGATATACAATCTATTGTCGGTGAAAGTACAATAAGATGAGGGTTTACGATGATATACAATCTATTGTCGGTGAAAGTACAATAAGATGAGGGTTTACGATGATATACAATCTATTGTCGGTTAAAGTACAATAAGATGAGGGTTTACGATGATATACAATCTATTGTCGGTGAAAGTACAATAAGATGAGGGTTTACGATGATATACAATCTATTGTCGGTGAAAGTACAATAAGATGAGGGTTTACGATGATATACAATCTATTGTCGGTGAAAGTACAATAAGATGAGGGTTTACGATGATATACAATCTATTGTCGGTGAAAGTACAATAAGATGAGGGTTTACGATGATATACAATCTATTGTCGGTGAAAGTACAATAAGATGAGGGTTTACGATGATATACAATCTATTGTCGGTGAAAGTACAATAAGATGAGGGTTTACGATGATATACAATCTATTGTCGGTGAAAGTACAATAAGATGAGGGTTTACGATGATATACAATCTATTGTCGGTGAAAGTACAATAAGATGAGGGTTTACGATGATATACAATCTATTGTCGGTTAAAGTACAATAAGATGAGGGTTTACGATGATATACAATCTATTGTCGGTGAAAGTACAATAAGATGAGGGTTTACGATGATATACAATCTATTGTCGGTGAAAGTACAATAAGATGAGGGTTTACGATGATATACAATCTATTGTCGGTGAAAGTACAATAAGATGAGGGTTTACGATGATATACAATCTATTGTCGGTGAAAGTACAATAAGATGAGGGTTTACGATGATATACAATCTATTGTCGGTGAAAGTACAATAAGATGAGGGTTTACGATGATATACAATCTATTGTCGGTGAAAGTACAATAAGATGAGGGTTTACGATGATATACAATCTATTGTCGGTGAAAGTACAATAAGATGAGGGTTTACGATGATATACAATCTATTGTCGGTGAAAGTACAATAAGATGAGGGTTTACGATGATATACAATCTATTGTCGGTGAAAGTACAATAAGATGAGGGTTTACGATGATATACAATCTATTGTCGGTTAAAGTACAATAAGATGAGGGTTTACGATGATATACAATCTATTGTCGGTGAAAGTACAATAAGATGAGGGTTTACGATGATATACAATCTATTGTCGGTGAAAGTACAATAAGATGAGGGTTTACGATGATATACAATCTATTGTCGGTGAAAGTACAATAAGATGAGGGTTTACGATGATATACAATCTATTGTCGGTTAAAGTACAATAAGATGAGGGTTTACGATGATATACAATCTATTGTCGGTGAAAGTACAATAAGATGAGGGTTTACGATGATATACAATCTATTGTCGGTGAAAGTACAATAAGATGAGGGTTTACGATGATATACAATCTATTGTCGGTGAAAGTACAATAAGATGAGGGTTTACGATGATATACAATCTATTGTCGGTGAAAGTACAATAAGATGAGGGTTTACGATGATATACAATCTATTGTCGGTGAAAGTACAATAAGATGAGGGTTTACGATGATATACAATCTATTGTCGGTGAAAGTACAATAAGATGAGGGTTTACGATGATATACAATCTATTGTCGGTGAAAGTACAATAAGATGAGGGTTTACGATGATATACAATCTATTGTCGGTGAAAGTACAATAAGATGAGGGTTTACGATGATATACAATCTATTGTCGGTTAAAGTACAATAAGATGAGGGTTTACGATGATATACAATCTATTGTCGGTGAAAGTACAATAAGATGAGGGTTTACGATGATATACAATCTATTGTCGGTGAAAGTACAATAAGATGAGGGTTTACGATGATATACAATCTATTGTCGGTGAAAGTACAATAAGATGAGGGTTTACGATGATATACAATCTATTGTCGGTGAAAGTACAATAAGATGAGGGTTTACGATGATATACAATCTATTGTCGGTGAAAGTACAATAAGATGAGGGTTTACGATGATATACAATCTATTGTCGGTGAAAGTACAATAAGATGAGGGTTTACGATGATATACAATCTATTGTCGGTGAAAGTACAATAAGATGAGGGTTTACGATGATATACAATCTATTGTCGGTGAAAGTACAATAAGATGAGGGTTTACGATGATATACAATCTATTGTCGGTGAAAGTACAATAAGATGAGGGTTTACGATGATATACAATCTATTGTCGGTGAAAGTACAATAAGATGAGGGTTTACGATGATATACAATCTATTGTCGGTGAAAGTACAATAAGATGAGGGTTTACGATGATATACAATCTATTGTCGGTGAAAGTACAATAAGATGAGGGTTTACGATGATATATAATCTATTGTCGGTGAAAGTACAATAAGATGAGGGTTTACGATGATATATAATCTATTGTCGGTGAAAGTACAATAAGATGAGGGTTTACGATGATATACAATCTATTGTCGGTGAAAGTACAATAAGATGAGGGTTTACGATGATATACAATCTATTGTCGGTGAAAGTACAATAAGATGAGGGTTTACGATGATATACAATCTATTGTCGGTGAAAGTACAATAAGATGAGGGTTTACGATGATATATAATCTATTGTCGGTGAAAGTACAATAAGATGAGGGTTTACGATGATATATAATCTATTGTCGGTGAAAGTACAATAAGATGAGGGTTTACGATGATATACAATCTATTGTTGGTGAAAGTACAATAAGATGAGGGTTTACGATGATATACAATCTATTGTCGGTGAAAGTACAATAAGATGAGGGTTTACGATGATATACAATCTATTGTCGGTGAAAGTACAATAAGATGAGGGTTTACGATGATATATAATCTATTGTCGGTGAAAGTACAATAAGATGAGGGTTTACGATGATATACAATCTATTGTCGGTGAAAGTACAATAAGATGAGGGTTTACGATGATATACAATCTATTGTCGGTGAAAGTACAATAAGATGAGGGTTTACGATGATATATAATCTATTGTCGGTGAAAGTACAATAAGATGAGGGTTTACGATGATATACAATCTATTGTCGGTGAAAGTACAATAAGATGAGGGTTTACGATGATATACAATCTATTGTCGGTGAAAGTACAATAAGATGAGGGTTTACGATGATATATAATCTATTGTCGGTGAAAGTACAATAAGATGAGGGTTTACGATGATATATAATCTATTGTCGGTGAAAGTACAATAAGATGAGGGTTTACGATGATATACAATCTATTGTCGGTGAAAGTACAATAAGATGAGGGTTTACGATGATATACAATCTATTGTCGGTGAAAGTACAATAAGATGAGGGTTTACGATGATATACAATCTATTGTCGGTGAAAGTACAATAAGATGAGGGTTTACGATGATATACAATCTATTGTCGGTGAAAGTACAATAAGATGAGGGTTTACGATGATATACAATCTATTGTCGGTGAAAGTACAATAAGATGAGGGTTTACGATGATATATAATCTATTGTGTTTGAAACAGGGCTCAATTTCACGGAATTCTGTATTAACGGTGCCCTGTAAACCGGTGCCCTGTAAACCGTGTGATTCTAAGGGAGATAAGTGCAGAATTCTGCAGTAAGCAAGGCGATGAACATAGACCCAGGCCCCAATTTGATACTTGCGGGAGTAAGTAACTCATTGCTCAACACATGCATAGAAATTCATGACAAAGTTGAAGTGAGCTGAGAATAAACCGTCAGATTTGTTCTCAACTTCTACAGGGTTTTTGGATATTTTTTAACTATAAGGTATTTATGAATGGAAATCAAAGTGTGCTGGATCCGTTTTAAACTTGTGGTTTAAACATGCCGAAGCCTGGTTCTTGATCATTTTACCGCGAAATCATCTCGATAAATCTTTCAAGAACCAAACCTAGGCATGTTTCAAAAACTAGTTTGAAACCTCTTCATTCACTTTGATTCCCTTAATGAAACGTACAGGTGTTGCTGTCCATAGCAACACCAAAGTGTTAGCAAGTACAAGAGAATTAGGCTAACCAATGAGAGGTTAATAAACCATCAAATTATTTCTATGGCTCTTACCGTTTCTTGATCATTCCACTTCTTGAGAATTAAGCTAACCAATGAGAGGTTAATAAACCATCAAACTATGTCTATGGTTCTTACCGTTTCTTGATCATTCCACTTCTTGTCGACTGAGCGAGGTACACAGTGTTTGACAAGAGACTGAAGGGCACGTCCACAGTTGTAATTATTCTCATGAAGCTGATGGAGACAGAACAAATCATTTGGATGTCAGACTAACAAGGTTCGATTTGTAATTTGTAAGTTATGCTTGGTGCAATCTTTCTTTAAAGGTATAATACAGGATTGGTAAGAATTCAAAACATCATTTTTTAGTCTGAATACTTAATGAATAACGATTATGAAGGTCATACTAGAATCATTTTTTCTGTGAAATATACTCTCTGAAATGAAGTCATATATGAGAAAACTGTATCTGAAAGCCCCAAAATAAAAACGTAACAGCTGATTTCAGTTGTTACAACCAAAATTAAGGACAATGTGTTTACATGTACATGAACATGCTGAACATTGTCCATGGTTTTTCACTATTTGCTCATGACTCACAAAACAGATTAAGCCCAACTTTTTACAGGTTTGAAATTTCATGTACATGGTTGATCACTCAAATTATGAACACACTGTCTGTGACTTGAAAGGGCACCAAGGCCTAGACCAGGGGCACCAAGGCCTAGACCAGGGGCACCAAGGCCTAGACCAGGGGCACCAAGGCCTAGACCAGGAGCACCAAGGCCTAGACCAGGGGCACCAAGGCCTAGACCAGGGGCACCAAGGCCTAGACCAGGGGCACCAAGGCCTAGACCAGGGGCACCAAGGCCTAGACCAGGGGCACCAAGGCCTAGACCAGGGGCACCAAGGCCTAGACCAGGGGCACCAAGGCCTAGACCAGGAGCACCAAGGCCTAGACCAGGGGCACCAAGGCCTAGACCAGGGGCACCAAGGCCTAGACCAGGGGCACCAAGGCCTAGACCAGGAGCACCAAGGCCTAGACCAGGGGCACCAAGGCCTAGACCAGGGGCACCAAGGCCTAGACCAGGGGCACCAAGGCCTAGACCAGGGGCACCAAGGCCTAGACCAGGGGCACCAAGGCCTAGACCAGGGGCACCAAGGCCTAGACCAGGGGCACCAAGGCCTAGACCAGGGGCACCAAGGCCTAGACCAGGGGCACCAAGGCCTAGACCAGGGGCAACAGAGAAAGTGATCTCCATGGCCTCCATGTAATAAGTCATCAGGAGTTGGAGGGTAGCACAGGGTTACCCTTCCACAAACCAGTGACCACTACATGTATAGGGTTAGAGTTAGGGTTAGGGTTAGGAACTGATGGAGGAGGTGTGTGGTATCGAGATGAATCAAGGTAAAAACCTTGGGGTCAATATTTTACATTTTGACTGACTAGATTTACTCACACACTGCAGAGCGTTAATGGTTGTATCATCTTTGGATGCAACTTCGCAGCCTTCCTCCGGTGATCCCCCATCACACATACCAACAAAAGCAGCCATACTCCTACAGTTTAAATATCAGTACAAAGTATCAAGATACATGTATGGCCAGGTTTGAATTGGTGGCTATGGCTATGGCTGCATTGCCCTGTCATCCTGCATTGAAGTATAGGGCATACCATAGCAACACCCTTAGCAACAGCCAGAGCCGTAGCCACCAATATGGATATGGATTTAGCAAGCTGCAGGTTTAATTTGAATGATGTCCGGTACATGTGTTTTTTCACAAATGAATGCTCAATGAATGCTCAATATGACAACATTCGGTGTTGTTGTGTCACGTTTAAAGGCATGCTTTTGCATAGTTGCATGTATATAAGATAACAAACACTTGTACACACAATTCTCAATGAAATATTTTACACAGATACCAGTCTTTGCTGATCTGGGCCAAATTTCATAGAGCTGCTTAAGCAGGGTGTCAAACTTTGCAGAAAATTGAAAAAACAGGACATCCATATTGCTCTCTCATTAGCACTGTAACATGTAAACAATAGAACAAGGCATGAATACAACATGAGGGGGTCAAACGCTATGCCCACAATTGCTACACAGAAGGATCCTCTCTCTTGAGTTGTAAACATTTCACATTCAGATATTCAAATATATACTTGAATATTCAATGAAATTTAGAAATATGCAAACAAACACGATTTCAAATGCAAGTTTAAATAATGAAGTCAAATTTGTTATGCACATTTCAAATGGAAATATACACAAATATATGCAGACAAATAGCATGGAAATTCAAAAAATATGCACAAATATATCCATGCAGAGCAGTTATTCAAAAATATAAACAAATATATATTTACAAATATATGGACAAATAGCAAATATTCAAAAACATACACAAGGCAAAAAGCAGATATTCAAAACGATACACAAAAGCACAGATATTCAAAAAAATAAACCAATAGCAGATATTCAAAAATACACAAATAGCACAAATAAAATCACAATTTGCGCCGATTCAAAAATGTGCACAAAATAGCAGTCAGAAATAAATACAAATATGTAGACAAATAAATAGCAGTTATTCAAATATATACACAATTAGCAAAGACACTGAAAAACATTCACAACTAAAGCTGAATGTATTTCTGGTTTATCTTGACAAAAATCCCAAATTGTTGAGTTTCAAAATGTGCTAAGTTTTCCCCCGTGTAAACTGGAAGTTCCCAAACATACCTTGCTGCTTGTAGGTACATCTTTAGGTCAATGTCATGAATCATCGGCTTCCAGGTCAACTCTTCATGGTTGGTGACCGAGGTACCAGTCACCTTGACCTTTGGCCTCAGGTCAGGTAAGACAGCCTGGTGGCTTGGACCGACACGGATCTCACCCTGGGTGCTTGCCAGCCGTCTGTGGGTGTCAAGCAACAACAATATCACTATCAGCCACAGAGGCTAATAATATTAAACATCCTGTAGGTGCATCCATTTCTCCTAAAGGGCAGGGTAGGGTATACTTTTGGTAATTGTCAAATACCAGTATCCTCACTTGGTGTATCCCAACATATGCCATGAAGCGTAAAATAACAAACCTGTGAAAATTTGAGCGAAATTGGTCATCGAAGTTGGGAGAAAATAATGAACAAAAAAAACATCAAGACTTGGGCATCACACCACGACCTAGTCTGTGTGATTCGAGGGCTCGATTTAACAAAGAGCTTAGATTGATCTTAACTGAAAAATACTTTTAGCAAATTGTGATGTCACCTTACAAATCACTATGGCAATATTGACAACTCATCTTAAGATGAGTCTTAGTGCTTTGTGAAATTAGCCCCAGGCCTGTTTGCAATGTTTGAACCTACCTTGTTTCTGGATTGTAACCGAGGATGTAGAAGAAGGAGTCGGGCCTAGCATTGAAGTCCTTGGCATTCTGGATATCCTTAAAATGTTTCACATTTCCCTTACCCCTGAAAAGGTGGAAAAAGTTTCAGTAATTTTTAGTTTAAGTAAAAAGATACAATGGATCTTCATTAGAGTGGTTTTAGGAGTCGATGGATATATGAAGACGGAAACGACAACAGTTTTTTATAAATTATAAATTGTAGCCTTATTTGGATCAAATCACATGAGACCTGCCCTCCCCAACCCCCTTCCCTTTTCCCTGAAAAAAACAATAAACAAAACATGTCCCTGGAAAAATTTACAAATCACGATGCTTTTTTATTATGAAAAATCTAGAGATTGATAACTTGAGTATTCATTGGATTAATTACCAGAAATGAATAATAACCAATAATCTATCAATAATCAATCGATCAGTAAATCAATCAATCAATCAATCAATCAGTCATTCAATACTCACCTTAAGAGAGATACATGATAATTTTCTGTGGTGTCCGAGACAAAAAGTTCCCTGCTCTTGATGATTGGATCCTTAGTGACAAGATCAATCCCTGAATCTAAAATGGCACAAATAAAAAACAGAAATAAATTGAAATTTACTTTGACTGTAAACAAAGGTAAAGAGTTACAGGTACAAATACAAGGAAACACAAATTTTCATTATTATTATTATGATTACATATTTCTGGTAATGAAACCAAGGATGCCTCATAAATGAACTTAAACACTGTACATGTAGCTCGCAAGCCTGAGGAAACCTGTTAACAAACAATGGTGTTTGCTATGTGAACCAGAAACACTGGGGTTAACCTCTACTCTTCCATGATACGTGTTCTGGGTTCTTTTACCTGCACTACCAATCCTAGTAGTACATGGAGCCTACGGCTTCATGTCCCATCTGAAATCCGAAGGACCAAGTAATTGTGGTAAAGTACATATCTTGCTACAGGACACAAGTGCCATGGCCGGGACTCAAACCTACAAACTGCTGATCAGAAATACCAGACCTTGAATCTGATGTTAACGGCTCGACCATGAAACGCCACAAAAATTCTAGTTCATACACATTGTATGCCACTCACAGACACGCAACTTTGTGATTTGAAGAAGAAGTAATCAACTTCGTCCAGTGTTTTTAGTTTTCTACGGCAACTTCACAATTCTTTTATAGAAGGAGGAAATCATTTTTGAAAGCACAAGGGCATGGTCTACAAACCCAGGGTAAACAATTATTTAAAGATGGTACACGTGAAACTAAACAAGCAGCTGAGTTTACCATTTTCAGTATGCCTGTCTTGCACCAGAAGCTGATACACCGAGTCCGGCACCTCTGACTGGCGGTAAAACCATTTCACCCCGACGATAACATTGTCTCGTTTACTCTATGGACAAAAAATAAATAAAAAATCCATTACAATTACATTTGTAGGTTTCTTCCTTACTCAATCATCTGACGCCTTGACATTGAGGCTCATGAATGGCCCCAAATCCTGGGCCCAATTTCATGGCTGTGCTTACTGCAAAATTCAGCGCATATGGCCCATAATTGTGTGGTTTGCCGGGCACCAAGGTTTTAGCCAGGATTTGGTAAAAGGGTGTCCAAATCTGCTGGAAATATAAAAACTGGGTGTCCAAATTGTTCACTTACAATACATTTACATGTAAATGACAGATGAAACAGGGTGTCCAAATTTAAAACAGGGCGTCCAAAAGACACCCAGACACCCCTCTGGCTAACACTATGCCGGGCACCACAGATGTAGAATTTTCGCTCTCAGTTACACTACTGTTTGCCAACATATTCGTTGAAGGAAACAGCATTCAATGGAAGAGGGATTAAGGTAAGAGATCATGATTGTTTTTTCCATTAACCCTCCTACTGTTCACAACATTTTCAAGTGAGTTGACCAACCATTTGAAACCATACAACTACCAAAGTTGTGTATGGTGGCACAACTGTGCACAAAACTAACTGTGTACTGTGTATGCATTCCCCCATGGTATCATATTGCAAGGCTGGCATAGCTTATCTATCATTCAAAACCACAGTGAATGGTATTGAATGGTCAGACAGCAAGAGGGTTAATCGCTGGAAGACGTGTGTACAATGTACAAGGAAAACTTGTGAACATGTTTTAGAAAAATGACCAGGGATATCAGCAGATGTGACAGCACGCCTGGACATTCTACATGTTCTATTGTGTAGCGTGCGCAGTGCATGCACTGAACCAGGTGAGTGGTTTAGTCATTGTACTTAGCGTTTGCACTTAGCGTTTTTATTGACTGGCCAGCCAGCAGGACCAGTTATCTTTTCATTACACAAGTCCGTCAGCTTTTTCACCTATAATTTCAAATGAAATAGGCATGCTCTTCAACACTGAGACCAATTGGAGAGAATTTTGACTGGTCCTCATGTGTTATAACTAGCATTTGGGCCAGCGGACGACTGTTAAGCGAAAACACTGAATGATAATCTTAAATAACAGATTCCGGAAACTTACAAAAAAACTCCACGAGTGAGCACAATTTGTTTTTGGAATTCTTGGTAACAAGTGGTTGAAAAACAACTTCAATACTTACCACTCTGAAGTCTTGTATTGTGCAAATAAAGTATGGCATGTCTGGCCTCGGACTCTCCACATAGACGCTATCTGTGGGCAGGCATTCAATAAATGTGATGTCATTAATTATGGTAATTAAACCGTGGATTTGGGACAGTATTCCAAGCTATACACAGTATTTAGCACATCCTACATGGCTAGTCTATCAGTTACGATTTATGAAGAGCGTACCTCCAATAGTGTAAAGTTTCCCGTCAAGAGTTGCGTAAGACAAGATTTCTCCGTCTGTATTCCTCTTGATGCGAGACGATAAACTGCTCTTACGACCAGATGACTTCATCTGATGGGATCGCTGGGGTTGCCCATCCTCAACCTGACTTCCCTTGGGTGCATCGATTGAGCGTTTGCGACGAGGTTGGTGGTGATGGGTGTGGCCACCGCTCTCGTCTCCACCCTCCCTTTTCTCCCCCATAATGGGTGGGGCTTGATAGGCGTTTTCAACCGGTCAACACGTACCTGTACAATAATTGACAATTTAAACAATCATCAATATTTTATAAATCTAATCAAATTCGCCGATGAAATCTCTGAAATTGATGTGCTTGATATTAACCTGGATGAAAAAGAAAGCCTACGCCAACTAGTAAAAATATCCACTGTTCATAAACTTAAATTTAAAAATTAAAGGACATAACATTTAAAATGTGACCAACATTAAGGTAGGTAACAATAAATAAAGTGGCAGTCGAATACAACATTTTATTTACGATAATATTAATAAGTAAAGCCCGTTTAGATTTTATTTAGTAAGGCAAGCATACATTTTAAATCAGTTTAAAATGTACCCCCTAGTAGCTGCTGATACTTTGCTAGTAGTATAGTGCATGCTGGGCCGCGCCTGTCATGGTGGTGCCACTAAACAAATATTGCAAACTGCAGTCAGTGTACTGTTAATGCTAGATGAACTGTGCTTAATTAATGCTACCGAACACTAAACAGTAACATTACAAAAAATACGATAAATTTTTTTTTTTTTTTAAATGCTATAGTATTTGATATGATTTACAAGTTACAAAGTACATGTCATTATACATGTGTACATGACGTACTGTACACAGTACATTGTCATTACTTACTCTAGCCTAGGTAGGTAGCTACATTAATTCACACACTGACACAGTTAGTACACAAACACACACACGGTCAGGAATTCGGAACAAAGACAAAAAAAATACACCGGCCAAATTCTATTTTTATACGACAATAAACCAGTTCTAAATACTCACTCGTGTATCTCTGGTCCTTCAAATATAACATAATACTTCAATCCATGTCTTTTACCATCCAATATGGCCTAATTGTGGAGGAAATAATCTTATTTGCACGGCCGTCGAACAGCCATTATCGCTAACCTTTTTCACCTTTAATTCTCACTCAGAGGAGCTCAAGAGGGGGCGCTCTTCATGGCGTCCACTAATAATATCCTGGCCCGCCAATTTCATAGAGAGCTCAGAAGTAGCTAAGCACAACCATGGAGTGTCTTCCCTTCCTCCACGGCACAACAAAATGTTGCTTACCAGAATAAGGTCACCTGCAAAACTACAATGTCACATGTACTTTTTGTGACTGGTATACTGTTCATTTCAGCTTAGCAGACAATTGTTAAGCAATTTTTTCTGCTTAACAGCTCTATGAAATTGGGCCCAGCTGAACGTTGATCTCCATCAACGTCACAGCCCGAGATTTTGCCAACCGATAAACTATGGAAAGCCGTTACTGCAAATCAAAAACAGATAGCCATAGTTTGTAGCAATAATGTTACACAAAATATTCAAAAAAGTGTTGAATTTGTTGGAAACAAATCAACCAATCATGGAAGGTATTTCAGTTCATAAATCTTTACAGAAAATGTTAAATTTGGTCACAACATGTTTGAACACGATTGAATGTTTTGCTAACATTCGGCCGTCAATGCCAACCGGCGCACTTTTATTTATCAACATTGGTTGGGACCTAGACTTGTGGACAAGTCGTTAATGTTTGTCGCGGTGATTGCATGTCAAGTCGCGTGGTGGTAGCGTAATAAAGACTGCTCTCGCGAGATCACTGCTCTCGCGCGAAGTTGCTGGCTGGCGAGTCTATGGTTTCACCCCTCTAAATAGACTCCCATAGCAAACAATGATAAATGCTAAATATTCAAAAATTCTCAAAAAATAGTTAAAAGTCTCTCAGCCTCTTGAAAACCAATCAAATATATTTTCAGACCACTAAACTTCAGATTTCTTTTCAATTTTTGGCAGGTCAGCCGTTTGGAATTTTTGCTAATTACCCAAGAAAAAAACACCCCCGAAAATGTGTTTTTTCCCAAACCGACTTGCCGCCAGTTTTCATGAGGCACTCCTCCAATTCCCAAGCTAAATAGGACCAACTTTAAAGCCCAAATTTATCAAATCTCCTCAAAACTTGAAACCCAGAACCCCCAGGTTGTGATAAGTTCTTATAATTACACACTCTATTAGTTGCATGACCCCCAAAACGTTATAATTAAAAATAAGTTGTGGGTTTACAAATTATGATAAGTAGCTTGGCGCATGAATTTTTGGTCGATTTAGAGTAGTGCACCCTATAAGGGCAGTCAATTATTCTTTATGGGGGAAAACTTATGCTTAAAATGTTGAGAATAAGTCACTGATATGAAATCTGGAAAAAAAATTGGAATATTTTATTGCGTTTGTCTACAACAAGGTCAAACATGTTGAAGCATTTACATGTACTTTAAGCAATGTGAGAGGAAAAACCTGCATGACACACTGTGTACATTATATTGAATACTTGGAAGTTACGTCCAAATCTTCCCTCAAAAAGTTATTAACATGTCTCTTTTTCGTAATAAGATTCTAAAAACATTACAAAATATTTAATTAATCGACAAGAGGGGGTTAATTATTGTGGATAAGCGGTAAAAAGGGAAACAGGTTGGAAGGGGGCCTTGAGTTGGGGGGGGGGGGCGTTTTTGCTTTCCCTCCAACTTTTCTAACCATGTATTCATATTGAGTTTAAAATTGTGAACTTTATAACAAAGTTCCCAACAAACAAACACATTTTACCACATTTATTGTTCTTCCAAGTTTCATGTTGCTAGCTGTTAAGGGGGGGGGGGGGGGTAAAGGGGTGGGCGGGGGTGGGCGGGGCATGTTGCAAAATTCCGTTCCAGATACTATACGGTTAGTTGTGAACAATAGGATAAGACTGTAAACTAGGGTTTAGACTAAGAGCTAGGGTTTTGGGCTGATGGCTATAGGGTTTGGGGTGTATGCTAGGGTTTGGGCCGACGGCTAGGGTTTCTGTGCCGATGGCTAGGGTTTTGACCGATGGCTAGGGTTTGGGTGTAGGCTGTGGGTTTTTGCTGAGGGCTAAGGTTTTGGCTGCGAGGGCTAGGGTTTCACACATGCAATCAGTTCCCGGGAACTTGACATTCATGATGCCATATCAACCACCCACCGCCTATGTCATCTTCACATAGTCTGTTGATGGTTTGTCTCTACCTTTCCCCTGATCAACCAGCCACTGAAGATTCTTGAGTTTCTTGAATGTGACTTACCGTGATAGTCTCATACTCGTCGATATAGTATTACACTAAAAACCAAACCCAGCAAACCTTTCTTTGGAACGTTGAATTATTCTGTTGTTTTGTAATTTTAGGAACAAATAGCAACATTATTACTATATACTATCTGTTAATACAGCCAAAGGAATGATGTTTTCAATGTAAACACAGCAACAACTGACGAAAAGTGCCCCCATAACACACTACTGTCGTCGTTTCAAGCCTACATAACCGTATTAACAACACTGAGCACACGGGTACACGGGTGTAGCGGGCGCCACCATTTTGTATCTATAGGTTTCACCCCTCTAAATAGACTCCCATAGCAAACAATGATAAATGCTAAATATTCAAAAATTCTCAAAAAATAGTTAAAAGTCTCTCAGCCTCTTGAAAACCAATCAAATATATTTTCAGACCACTAAACTTCAGATTTCTTTTCAATTTTTGGCAGGTCAGCCGTTTGGAATTTTTGCTAATTACCCAAGAAAAAAACACCCCCGAAAATGTGTTTTTTCCCAAACCGACTTGCCGCCAGTTTTCATGAGGCACTCCTCCAATTCCCAAGCTAAATAGGACCAACTTTAAAGCCCAAATTTATCAAATCTCCTCAAAACTTGAAACCCAGAACCCCCAGGTTGTGATAAGTTCTTATAATTACACACTCTATTAGTTGCATGACCCCCAAAACGTTATAATTAAAAATAAGTTGTGGGTTTACAAATTATGATAAGTAGCTTGGCGCATGAATTTTTGGTCGATTTAGAGTAGTGCACCCTATAAGGGCAGTCAATTATTCTTTATGGGGGAAAACTTATGCTTAAAATGTTGAGAATAAGTCACTGATATGAAATCTGGAAAAAAAATTGGAATATTTTATTGCGTTTGTCTACAACAAGGTCAAACATGTTGAAGCATTTACATGTACTTTAAGCAATGTGAGAGGAAAAACCTGCATGACACACTGTGTACATTATATTGAATACTTGGAAGTTACGTCCAAATCTTCCCTCAAAAAGTTATTAACATGTCTCTTTTTCGTAATAAGATTCTAAAAACATTACAAAATATTTAATTAATCGACAAGAGGGGGTTAATTATTGTGGATAAGCGGTAAAAAGGGAAACAGGTTGGAAGGGGGCCTTGAGTTGGGGGGGGGGGGGCGTTTTTGCTTTCCCTCCAACTTTTCTAACCATGTATTCATATTGAGTTTAAAATTGTGAACTTTATAACAAAGTTCCCAACAAACAAACACATTTTACCACATTTATTGTTCTTCCAAGTTTCATGTTGCTAGCTGTTAAGGGGGGGGGGGGGGTAAAGGGGTGGGCGGGGGTGGGCGGGGCATGTTGCAAAATTCCGTTCCAGATACTATACGGTTAGTTGTGAACAATAGGATAAGACTGTAAACTAGGGTTTAGACTAAGAGCTAGGGTTTTGGGCTGATGGCTATAGGGTTTGGGGTGTATGCTAGGGTTTGGGCCGACGGCTAGGGTTTCTGTGCCGATGGCTAGGGTTTTGACCGATGGCTAGGGTTTGGGTGTAGGCTGTGGGTTTTTGCTGAGGGCTAAGGTTTTGGCTGCGAGGGCTAGGGTTTCACACATGCAATCAGTTCCCGGGAACTTGACATTCATGATGCCATATCAACCACCCACCGCCTATGTCATCTTCACATAGTCTGTTGATGGTTTGTCTCTACCTTTCCCCTGATCAACCAGCCACTGAAGATTCTTGAGTTTCTTGAATGTGACTTACCGTGATAGTCTCATACTCGTCGATATAGTATTACACTAAAAACCAAACCCAGCAAACCTTTCTTTGGAACGTTGAATTATTCTGTTGTTTTGTAATTTTAGGAACAAATAGCAACATTATTACTATATACTATCTGTTAATACAGCCAAAGGAATGATGTTTTCAATGTAAACACAGCAACAACTGACGAAAAGTGCCCCCATAACACACTACTGTCGTCGTTTCAAGCCTACATAACCGTATTAACAACACTGAGCACACGGGTACACGGGTGTAGCGGGCGCCACCATTTTGTATCTATAGGTTTCACCCCTCTAAATAGACTCCCATAGCAAACAATGATAAATGCTAAATATTCAAAAATTCTCAAAAAATAGTTAAAAGTCTCTCAGCCTCTTGAAAACCAATCAAATATATTTTCAGACCACTAAACTTCAGATTTCTTTTCAATTTTTGGCAGGTCAGCCGTTTGGAATTTTTGCTAATTACCCAAGAAAAAAACACCCCCGAAAATGTGTTTTTTCCCAAACCGACTTGCCGCCAGTTTTCATGAGGCACTCCTCCAATTCCCAAGCTAAATAGGACCAACTTTAAAGCCCAAATTTATCAAATCTCCTCAAAACTTGAAACCCAGAACCCCCAGGTTGTGATAAGTTCTTATAATTACACACTCTATTAGTTGCATGACCCCCAAAACGTTATAATTAAAAATAAGTTGTGGGTTTACAAATTATGATAAGTAGCTTGGCGCATGAATTTTTGGTCGATTTAGAGTAGTGCACCCTATAAGGGCAGTCAATTATTCTTTATGGGGGAAAACTTATGCTTAAAATGTTGAGAATAAGTCACTGATATGAAATCTGGAAAAAAAATTGGAATATTTTATTGCGTTTGTCTACAACAAGGTCAAACATGTTGAAGCATTTACATGTACTTTAAGCAATGTGAGAGGAAAAACCTGCATGACACACTGTGTACATTATATTGAATACTTGGAAGTTACGTCCAAATCTTCCCTCAAAAAGTTATTAACATGTCTCTTTTTCGTAATAAGATTCTAAAAACATTACAAAATATTTAATTAATCGACAAGAGGGGGTTAATTATTGTGGATAAGCGGTAAAAAGGGAAACAGGTTGGAAGGGGGCCTTGAGTTGGGGGGGGGGGGCGTTTTTGCTTTCCCTCCAACTTTTCTAACCATGTATTCATATTGAGTTTAAAATTGTGAACTTTATAACAAAGTTCCCAACAAACAAACACATTTTACCACATTTATTGTTCTTCCAAGTTTCATGTTGCTAGCTGTTAAGGGGGGGGGGGGGGTAAAGGGGTGGGCGGGGGTGGGCGGGGCATGTTGCAAAATTCCGTTCCAGATACTATACGGTTAGTTGTGAACAATAGGATAAGACTGTAAACTAGGGTTTAGACTAAGAGCTAGGGTTTTGGGCTGATGGCTATAGGGTTTGGGGTGTATGCTAGGGTTTGGGCCGACGGCTAGGGTTTCTGTGCCGATGGCTAGGGTTTTGACCGATGGCTAGGGTTTGGGTGTAGGCTGTGGGTTTTTGCTGAGGGCTAAGGTTTTGGCTGCGAGGGCTAGGGTTTCACACATGCAATCAGTTCCCGGGAACTTGACATTCATGATGCCATATCAACCACCCACCGCCTATGTCATCTTCACATAGTCTGTTGATGGTTTGTCTCTACCTTTCCCCTGATCAACCAGCCACTGAAGATTCTTGAGTTTCTTGAATGTGACTTACCGTGATAGTCTCATACTCGTCGATATAGTATTACACTAAAAACCAAACCCAGCAAACCTTTCTTTGGAACGTTGAATTATTCTGTTGTTTTGTAATTTTAGGAACAAATAGCAACATTATTACTATATACTATCTGTTAATACAGCCAAAGGAATGATGTTTTCAATGTAAACACAGCAACAACTGACGAAAAGTGCCCCCATAACACACTACTGTCGTCGTTTCAAGCCTACATAACCGTATTAACAACACTGAGCACACGGGTACACGGGTGTAGCGGGCGCCACCATTTTGTATCTATAGGTTTCACCCCTCTAAATAGACTCCCATAGCAAACAATGATAAATGCTAAATATTCAAAAATTCTCAAAAAATAGTTAAAAGTCTCTCAGCCTCTTGAAAACCAATCAAATATATTTTCAGACCACTAAACTTCAGATTTCTTTTCAATTTTTGGCAGGTCAGCCGTTTGGAATTTTTGCTAATTACCCAAGAAAAAAACACCCCCGAAAATGTGTTTTTTCCCAAACCGACTTGCCGCCAGTTTTCATGAGGCACTCCTCCAATTCCCAAGCTAAATAGGACCAACTTTAAAGCCCAAATTTATCAAATCTCCTCAAAACTTGAAACCCAGAACCCCCAGGTTGTGATAAGTTCTTATAATTACACACTCTATTAGTTGCATGACCCCCAAAACGTTATAATTAAAAATAAGTTGTGGGTTTACAAATTATGATAAGTAGCTTGGCGCATGAATTTTTGGTCGATTTAGAGTAGTGCACCCTATAAGGGCAGTCAATTATTCTTTATGGGGGAAAACTTATGCTTAAAATGTTGAGAATAAGTCACTGATATGAAATCTGGAAAAAAAATTGGAATATTTTATTGCGTTTGTCTACAACAAGGTCAAACATGTTGAAGCATTTACATGTACTTTAAGCAATGTGAGAGGAAAAACCTGCATGACACACTGTGTACATTATATTGAATACTTGGAAGTTACGTCCAAATCTTCCCTCAAAAAGTTATTAACATGTCTCTTTTTCGTAATAAGATTCTAAAAACATTACAAAATATTTAATTAATCGACAAGAGGGGGTTAATTATTGTGGATAAGCGGTAAAAAGGGAAACAGGTTGGAAGGGGGCCTTGAGTTGGGGGGGGGGCGTTTTTGCTTTCCCTCCAACTTTTCTAACCATGTATTCATATTGAGTTTAAAATTGTGAACTTTATAACAAAGTTCCCAACAAACAAACACATTTTACCACATTTATTGTTCTTCCAAGTTTCATGTTGCTAGCTGTTAAGGGGGGGGGGGGGTAAAGGGGTGGGCGGGGGTGGGCGGGGCATGTTGCAAAATTCCGTTCCAGATACTATACGGTTAGTTGTGAACAATAGGATAAGACTGTAAACTAGGGTTTAGACTAAGAGCTAGGGTTTTGGGCTGATGGCTATAGGGTTTGGGGTGTATGCTAGGGTTTGGGCCGACGGCTAGGGTTTCTGTGCCGATGGCTTGGGTTTTGACCGATGGCTAGGGTTTGGGTGTAGGCTGTGGGTTTTTGCTGAGGGCTAAGGTTTTGGCTGCGAGGGCTAGGGTTTCACACATGCAATCAGTTCCCGGGAACTTGACATTCATGATGCCATATCAACCACCCACCGCCTATGTCATCTTCACATAGTCTGTTGATGGTTTGTCTCTACCTTTCCCCTGATCAACCAGCCACTGAAGATTCTTGAGTTTCTTGAATGTGACTTACCGTGATAGTCTCATACTCGTCGATATAGTATTACACTAAAAACCAAACCCAGCAAACCTTTCTTTGGAACGTTGAATTATTCTGTTGTTTTGTAATTTTAGGAACAAATAGCAACATTATTACTATATACTATCTGTTAATACAGCCAAAGGAATGATGTTTTCAATGTAAACACAGCAACAACTGACGAAAAGTGCCCCCATAACACACTACTGTCGTCGTTTCAAGCCTACATAACCGTATTAACAACACTGAGCACACGGGTACACGGGTGTAGCGGGCGCCACCATTTTGTATCTATAGGTTTCACCCCTCTAAATAGACTCCCATAGCAAACAATGATAAATGCTAAATATTCAAAAATTCTCAAAAAATAGTTAAAAGTCTCTCAGCCTCTTGAAAACCAATCAAATATATTTTCAGACCACTAAACTTCAGATTTCTTTTCAATTTTTGGCAGGTCAGCCGTTTGGAATTTTTGCTAATTACCCAAGAAAAAAACACCCCCGAAAATGTGTTTTTTCCCAAACCGACTTGCCGCCAGTTTTCATGAGGCACTCCTCCAATTCCCAAGCTAAATAGGACCAACTTTAAAGCCCAAATTTATCAAATCTCCTCAAAACTTGAAACCCAGAACCCCCAGGTTGTGATAAGTTCTTATAATTACACACTCTATTAGTTGCATGACCCCCAAAACGTTATAATTAAAAATAAGTTGTGGGTTTACAAATTATGATAAGTAGCTTGGCGCATGAATTTTTGGTCGATTTAGAGTAGTGCACCTATAAGGGCAGTCAATTATTCTTTATGGGGGAAAACTTATGCTTAAAATGTTGAGAATAAGTCACTGATATGAAATCTGGAAAAAAAATTGGAATATTTTATTGCGTTTGTCTACAACAAGGTCAAACATGTTGAAGCATTTACATGTACTTTAAGCAATGTGAGAGGAAAAACCTGCATGACACACTGTGTACATTATATTGAATACTTGGAAGTTACGTCCAAATCTTCCCTCAAAAAGTTATTAACATGTCTCTTTTTCGTAATAAGATTCTAAAAACATTACAAAATATTTAATTAATCGACAAGAGGGGGTTAATTATTGTGGATAAGCGGTAAAAAGGGAAACAGGTTGGAAGGGGGCCTTGAGTTGGGGGGGGGGGCGTTTTTGCTTTCCCTCCAACTTTTCTAACCATGTATTCATATTGAGTTTAAAATTGTGAACTTTATAACAAAGTTCCCAACAAACAAACACATTTTACCACATTTATTGTTCTTCCAAGTTTCATGTTGCTAGCTGTTAAGGGGGGGGGGGGGGTAAAGGGGTGGGCGGGGGTGGGCGGGGCATGTTGCAAAATTCCGTTCCAGATACTATACGGTTAGTTGTGGACAATAGGATAAGACTGTAAACTAGGGTTTAGACTAAGAGCTAGGGTTTTGGGCTGATGGCTATAGGGTTTGGGGTGTATGCTAGGGTTTGGGCCGACGGCTAGGGTTTCTGTGCCGATGGCTAGGGTTTTGACCGATGGCTAGGGTTTGGGTGTAGGCTGTGGGTTTTTGCTGAGGGCTAAGGTTTTGGCTGCGAGGGCTAGGGTTTCACACATGCAATCAGTTCCCGGGAACTTGACATTCATGATGCCATATCAACCACCCACCGCCTATGTCATCTTCACATAGTCTGTTGATGGTTTGTCTCTACCTTTCCCCTGATCAACCAGCCACTGAAGATTCTTGAGTTTCTTGAATGTGACTTACCGTGATAGTCTCATACTCGTCGATATAGTATTACACTAAAAACCAAACCCAGCAAACCTTTCTTTGGAACGTTGAATTATTCTGTTGTTTTGTAATTTTAGGAACAAATAGCAACATTATTACTATATACTATCTGTTAATACAGCCAAAGGAATGATGTTTTCAATGTAAACACAGCAACAACTGACGAAAAGTGCCCCCATAACACACTACTGTCGTCGTTTCAAGCCTACATAACCGTATTAACAACACTGAGCACACGGGTACACGGGTGTAGCGGGCGCCACCATTTTGTATCTATAGGTTTCACCCCTCTAAATAGACTCCCATAGCAAACAATGATAAATGCTAAATATTCAAAAATTCTCAAAAAATAGTTAAAAGTCTCTCAGCCTCTTGAAAACCAATCAAATATATTTTCAGACCACTAAACTTCAGATTTCTTTTCAATTTTTGGCAGGTCAGCCGTTTGGAATTTTTGCTAATTACCCAAGAAAAAAACACCCCCGAAAATGTGTTTTTTCCCAAACCGACTTGCCGCCAGTTTTCATGAGGCACTCCTCCAATTCCCAAGCTAAATAGGACCAACTTTAAAGCCCAAATTTATCAAATCTCCTCAAAACTTGAAACCCAGAACCCCCAGGTTGTGATAAGTTCTTATAATTACACACTCTATTAGTTGCATGACCCCCAAAACGTTATAATTAAAAATAAGTTGTGGGTTTACAAATTATGATAAGTAGCTTGGCGCATGAATTTTTGGTCGATTTAGAGTAGTGCACCTATAAGGGCAGTCAATTATTCTTTATGGGGGAAAACTTATGCTTAAAATGTTGAGAATAAGTCACTGATATGAAATCTGGAAAAAAAATTGGAATATTTTATTGCGTTTGTCTACAACAAGGTCAAACATGTTGAAGCATTTACATGTACTTTAAGCAATGTGAGAGGAAAAACCTGCATGACACACTGTGTACATTATATTGAATACTTGGAAGTTACGTCCAAATCTTCCCTCAAAAAGTTATTAACATGTCTCTTTTTCGTAATAAGATTCTAAAAACATTACAAAATATTTAATTAATCGACAAGAGGGGGTTAATTATTGTGGATAAGCGGTAAAAAGGGAAACAGGTTGGAAGGGGGCCTTGAGTTGGGGGGGGGGGGGCGTTTTTGCTTTCCCTCCAACTTTTCTAACCATGTATTCATATTGAGTTTAAAATTGTGAACTTTATAACAAAGTTCCCAACAAACAAACACATTTTACCACATTTATTGTTCTTCCAAGTTTCATGTTGCTAGCTGTTAAGGGGGGGGGGGGGTAAAGGGGTGGGCGGGGGTGGGCGGGGCATGTTGCAAAATTCCGTTCCAGATACTATACGGTTAGTTGTGGACAATAGGATAAGACTGTAAACTAGGGTTTAGACTAAGAGCTAGGGTTTTGGGCTGATGGCTATAGGGTTTGGGGTGTATGCTAGGGTTTGGGCCGACGGCTAGGGTTTCTGTGCCGATGGCTAGGGTTTTGACCGATGGCTAGGGTTTGGGTGTAGGCTGTGGGTTTTTGCTGAGGGCTAAGGTTTTGGCTGCGAGGGCTAGGGTTTCACACATGCAATCAGTTCCCGGGAACTTGACATTCATGATGCCATATCAACCACCCACCGCCTATGTCATCTTCACATAGTCTGTTGATGGTTTGTCTCTACCTTTCCCCTGATCAACCAGCCACTGAAGATTCTTGAGTTTCTTGAATGTGACTTACCGTGATAGTCTCATACTCGTCGATATAGTATTACACTAAAAACCAAACCCAGCAAACCTTTCTTTGGAACGTTGAATTATTCTGTTGTTTTGTAATTTTAGGAACAAATAGCAACATTATTACTATATACTATCTGTTAATACAGCCAAAGGAATGATGTTTTCAATGTAAACACAGCAACAACTGACGAAAAGTGCCCCCATAACACACTACTGTCGTCGTTTCAAGCCTACATAACCGTATTAACAACACTGAGCACACGGGTACACGGGTGTAGCGGGCGCCACCATTTTGTATCTATAGGTTTCACCCCTCTAAATAGACTCCCATAGCAAACAATGATAAATGCTAAATATTCAAAAATTCTCAAAAAATAGTTAAAAGTCTCTCAGCCTCTTGAAAACCAATCAAATATATTTTCAGACCACTAAACTTCAGATTTCTTTTCAATTTTTGGCAGGTCAGCCGTTTGGAATTTTTGCTAATTACCCAAGAAAAAAACACCCCCGAAAATGTGTTTTTTCCCAAACCGACTTGCCGCCAGTTTTCATGAGGCACTCCTCCAATTCCCAAGCTAAATAGGACCAACTTTAAAGCCCAAATTTATCAAATCTCCTCAAAACTTGAAACCCAGAACCCCCAGGTTGTGATAAGTTCTTATAATTACACACTCTATTAGTTGCATGACCCCCAAAACGTTATAATTAAAAATAAGTTGTGGGTTTACAAATTATGATAAGTAGCTTGGCGCATGAATTTTTGGTCGATTTAGAGTAGTGCACCCCTATCGTGAGAGCAGTAGTCTCGGGCAAAGCAGCCCTCTCGCGGGATATTGAGAGAGAGCCGTTTCGCTATCATAGACAGACATTTAACGACTTGTACACAAGTCTATTTGGGACCACAATGGACCGGTCCAGGAAGTTCGAATAGACGCGCGAGACTTGCACTGTCTATACCATTGCACAGTCTATAAAATGGAGACATTCCTTCCTCCATGAATTCTACCTCCATGATTATACCATAGAGAAAGGACCACAGTCCTTTCTCTATGATTATAAATTTATACCATCTATTCCTACCTCCACCAGGGTTTCCTTTGCCCACGTCCAAACCAAAACCGATCCAAAATGCAGTGCCTAATTATTGCCAGGGTTCATAATTTTTGACGGCTATTTCCGTTGAAGAATTATATTTATAACCAGAATAAACCATGGAGGAAGGAATACATTCTCTGCCTAGGTGGGATGACGTCACCTAGCTAGACAAGACCATTATAATAATAACTTCCGGTAGGTGCCTGTGATCTTAGGAATCACCGATGACGGTTTGCATATAATTTCAAGAAGTTACGTGTACGTGGGATATGGATCCATGGTGGTGTAATGCAAACACGAAGCTTGAAGGCAAAGCATGACAAACTGCTGAATTCCCCCACTCGATCACCGAGTCACCAGTCAGAATGAGCCTATTAACAGTAGGAGCCCGTACGTTTGTTTTAGTTATGGTCCAATCCGTGACTGTCCTTGATGATGTGGACTACGATTACACATGGGCACAGTCCACCAACGAAACTGTTTTGAAAGTTGAGAGTGGTTCTTGCATGGTCGTGTTGATCACCAAAACTTCTGTTTGTCTCGTCTTGCGGTTGAAACTAGCGGAAAAGACTTCATCAAGCAATAGTCTACGCTGGCTGGCAGGTGTATAACTTCGTTGGCCATTTTATTTCGTCAAGGGCAAGGACATTGCGCTGGCCAGCAGCTTCTAAGAAGACTTTCACTAACGGGGTAAGATTTTCATATTGGTGTCTATTGAGTATTGGGAGCCAAGTTATTTGGAAGTACTTATGTTGTGCACTGAGCACGTTTCCCTAAGTTCATGGAGGGTTTTAAACCATGGATAAGGGGGGTCAGGAATAAGTGAACTGGGGCTGGCTGCTGCTGCAATATTCAATTCAATCTGTACCGACCGTAGTAATTTTCTATGGAAATACTCGAGTTATTTCGAGGCAAAAAAATGTAGTGTAAGCTGAGTTCGTTACCGAAAAACATATTTTGCCCAACCTCATTATTTAATTGACTTATTTATAGTACATGAATATTTAATTAGCCAATCTTGAGACCACCATATCTCAAAATGGTCCGATCATCAAATTTTTTACGATTATATACTTCTGGGTTACTGTTTAATTGTATATGATAATCAAGTTTTCGTCATCGTGACGTCATCATGTGTCAAAATACATCAATTCAAAGTTTATTCGTACAAATTTCCATCTTCTGAACCGTAAGTCGTTCTCGTCGGAGTTATATTCTTTATACCGTACTTACTTTAGGACGTGGCCCCACTGGGTTACCCCCCCCCCCCCCCTTTGATCTTTACTTCCAGTTCAAACGGGAAGCTCTAACTAAAAAATATATATTATATTATAAAATAAAAAATCTCCTGAGCCTTAATATGTCCAAAAGTAATATTTTGTGTGACATACTGCCGCCGGCCATCTTAGTCATGTTCTTTGTATCCAGTAACAGTAATAAATGCTAATATTCATTAGACAAAAGGAACCGGACTATAATTCCTTCCAACCTCGGTTTGGTTACATAAACATAGGGTTGAATGGGAGAAAAACAAGATGACCGCACCAGGATTAAGGAGCCTTTCATTGGCATTAATTTTAAATGAACATTTTCAAAGGTGATTGGTTTGTCCATCGACTCGACATCAAGTCGTGGAAAAAGTGTTAAACCGTTTCATTCAGGAACTATTTTAAGGGAGAAAATAACAACTTTCAACAATGATCGAATGATTTCAACTTTACTCAATAAACCCAATCATGTATCGTTGTTATTATAATTCATATTTGATAAGCTGGTGTTGTTGCTGAGAGACTCAAGTTGTACAGTATGTGCCCCCGGACCTTCGGTGGCCTAGGGAGAGCTGACACGGCCGGTCCCGAGAGATTTGGAGGATCCGTGGTCCCGAGTTGATAGCGATATTGTGAAGTGTCCACCAAGTAACAAAACCATGACTAATTCTTCCCCAGTACATGCGACACTGTGGGCTGTGTGCTTTTCTAAAAAGGGGAAACAGGACTAGTCCCCTGACTGCCACTTTAATTATTCAGTGATGAAATGCAATCACGTAGATGCTCTCATTAATTGTTAATGTCGATGTCGAGGCCAGTAAGAGCTGGACCGTGTAAAGTTGTTCACCAATGTATGTGTGCTCACGGTGAAAATATGCTTCTATAGGTCTGTACGGTGATGCTTCATAGGTGCAGCCATCTTGTTCCTCTCACATTCAAACTAATGTCACCAAACCGAGGCTGGAAGGTGGAGTAGTCAGCCGCTTGACTTTGCTGATGGGAGTCAGGGTATGTTCTTGCTATTTCTCTTGAATTAATAACGTAACGAACAACCCTTAAAACTGATGTGATTTAAAATGGTCGCTCGCTTTTTTGTTGTTCAAAGTAGGTGATGATGAATGATAATATCGTGATAAACTTAGATACCAACCACACTGTAAACAGTTTTGCAATCACACAGAATGCTGTACCTTTTCTTGATTCAAAGATTGTAATCGTTGTTTCAGTTTCTGGCATTGTTAATGTTATACCTACTCTTGATTCAACGAGATTTTAAGCATAACTGTCAGTAACACCAGATTTGCCTTTTTAAACCAGTGCAGTGCTAGACTGCTTGATTCGAAAGAGAACAATTCAGCGATGCATAATTCGCAATTTTTGCAGACCAATGATGTACCTTATCTTGATTCATAGATAGTAAAAAGTCAACCAGTAGCACAAGCTTTCTCGATTTACCAATCAGAGTAGCACTCAGTTTTTTAATATTAGTGGTGAACCTTGTATTGATTTATAGAGATTACCAGCTAATACGTAATAGCACCAGCTTGTCCATTCAATAATGTAGCCGATAATTAATCGGTCAAGCCAATTAGTGCAGCGTTATTAGTTTGTCATTACAAATTATGTGACTTGTCTTGATTTTTAGAGAGTATAGCCAATAACCAAATGTGTACATGCAACGGTACCTCATCATGGAGTGTATCCATTGGTTATTTGAGTATACAACATACGGTAATTACTTCAAATCTTACTTCGAGACGCGAACACTCGTCTGTGCAGCCTTCATTTTGCTGTAATATTTGACTTGCCAACTGATAACAAATGTAGAGTTGGATTCACCTATGTGTGTCATGAAACAGAGACTGGATATAAAGTCACCTTTAAATCAAAAATCTCTGTATACCCTGGCAATGTAATAAATAATGCAACCACATGGTATTTGTCAAATTATTCATGCAAATTTTTAATAATGTGTACTATCTGGGGGGGGGGGGGCTCAGAACATTTGTTTTGGTGTCGTTTATTCACAGGTGGCATCTTAGTGGGTGTTCGGCCTCCAGCCGAACGCCTATTGTTTTTGTTCAAGCTTTTGGAGACTTTCTTCTCCTTCTTCAACGGAACTCTTCTCCGCAGCATAACTAAAGGTTGAAACTGAAATGAACCTTTAAATCAAATCTTACTCTTTCAAAAAATGTCTACACATTGGATTTATACAATCTATACATTATTGGACAAATTCTGCAAATCTCAACAAAAGTCAAACAATTTTCAAGTTGGCATATTATAGTCTTCCGGTTCAAATTTTGTCACAAACTTGATGGATCCCTCGGAGTCACCGATAAGTCCATTCGCCTTGACCTTCTTTAAGTTACCCGTCTTTTAAGGGGACATCCGTATAGGGGGAGGGGAGGTAGAATCAACTTCCATTTTGGCAAGAGGTTAGAGATTAATGCGTAATTTCCGGCCATTGACAGCCCTCTAAACACGGCCATGTACATATACCATCAGACTAGGAATCAGATATTTACAAAATACAGATTTTTCATATTCTCGAAATCCTTCAGAAATTAAGAAAATGACAGAACAACAACATCGATTCATTTTGAAAGCTCCCTGATCGCTCCTGCTTTGACAATTCTCGAGAAAAAAATACTGTTCAAAGTAAACAAGTAAAGAGCCTTACACCCCCACCCCAACAACCCCATTGTCTTTGCTTATTTCGACTATGTCGACATAAGCCCGATAAAAGTGCTCAAAATCCATGACAATACGAACAAATATGTTGTTTACTCAAAAACGTGTCCACTGAAATAATTTGAGACAACTTTCATGTGTTTTTGTGAGTGGTGTGTTTCATATAAAACGAGTATTGGTTACGATTTATGAATCCAAACCACTGATGTACTTTTCCTTGAACAAAATTCATTTCAAGAGTGTCGCCCTAGATTTAATGTGTTACTTTTTTGACATCCGAAGTTATTGCTGATGAACTTTTATTATTTATTATGAAGACCATTTTTATGGGATGTTCCGCGCCTGCCTCACGTCTCGTTAACGCAACGTCAAGCGAAGATTTTCACGCTAGCAATGCCGGTTAGTCTGCCCTGTGGCTTTGTACGCGTCCCGAGGCAGGCGTCACAATGGTCAGCTACTGGTTTTGCCTACCGGAAATCCCACAGGGGTCGACACTTGGGCCTTGATGGCACCACACGAGTCTTGGAGGATGCTTGAATTAATAATAGTACATGCGAACACCAAGTTCGAGTTGACATCACACTTCTGACAAATATAAGTGCTGATGGAGGTCAAAATGAAAGGCAATTTGTCAAAATCTCTTTGGTATTTGTGTGTTTGTCTGTTTGTTTGTTGGGCTGTTTATTTGTCTGTTTGTTTGGGTTTTGTTTGTTAGGGTGTTTGTTTATTTGTCTGTCTGTCTGCTTGTTTGTTTGTTATGGTGTTTGTTTGTTTGTTGGCTTGTTGGGTTGTTGGGGTGTTGGGTTGTTGGGTTGTTTGTTTGTTTGTTTGTTGTGGCGGTTGTGGTGTTTGTTTGTTGATGTGTTGGGTTGTTGGGTTGTTTGTTTGTTTGTTTATTTGCTTGTGTGTGTGTCTGTCTGTCTGTCGGTCGGGCTGTCTGTCTGTCGGGGTATTGGGGTGTTTGTATTTGAGGTTTGGTTATTTTTGATTTCAATTTTATTTATGGGGTGTTTTTCTGAGCACGTAGGGCGTATGTAAAGAGTTATTAATTACTCTAGATTCATTTATTTATAACACTTTTTTTACCAAGGGTATGCCCAAACAATGTTGTGTCCCCGTCATTTGGGCCATGTCATTGTTGCATTATCTACTGTAGTTCATGCTAAATTCATTCAATATTTACCAGCATATTATTTCTTCGGTTATTACCATACATTACTGGTATACCTTTAAATCACAACCACGTTATTCTTAATTTTGTCTCTAAGGCATACTGCCCCTTCCAACGCATGCCTTTCCTAAATGCCAAGGTTGTACCTTTCCCTGGATTGAATCCTTCGCAGACGAGGCTGGTCGGGGTCTTTTTGCGACCAGAGTTTACAACCTTGGGTCATATGTCAGACGCACCGTGTGATAGAACGAGGAATAGTAAGGGTTCGTGTTGTGTACAACCTTCTAGTACTACTACAATTGCTAGAGTAGTATAGGGCGATGTGTGGAGGGCCATGATGGAGGTAGAAATAGGGCCCACAGTATGAAGTCTGTTCCACAACATCCACATAGGGCCCATTTGGTGATTGTATCTGGCCAGTGGCCACTACACATTAATGCTAAAACCAGATGAACTGCGGTGAAAATTGTGGACCGAAAGTGCTGGCGAAATGGTTGCGTTTAGCAAACAAGTTTATACATCATGGAATTCAGTGAACATGACAAACGTCAGTGGTTTAGTGTTAAGGTTTTCTGGCGAATGGAAATATTATACTCTCTGTTTGTATCTATCCCGTTGCATGTGACGGGTCCACACTCGACAGCGTGTGCTACTTGCGTTTCACAAAGACACAGTGAGTCAGTGAGTATACATTTTTGAGACATTTCAAGCACTTCGTCGCATAACGGTAGGCCAAATATCTGTGAATGGACAACCCATGCCATAACAGAAAACCCACATGGACTGGGAGGTCGCGTCCTTGGGAAAATATTTGTTAATCTTGATATCCGCTCCTGCCGTGGTAACAAGATTGAGCCTGGCCTTTACAACATCCAAGGTGAAAATGGCAGGAAAAAATATATCTGTCATTGCTGCACTATTTGTAAATGACCACATTATCTTAAAATTGTGATAATTAAAAGTACGTTATACTAGTATTATATGCTTCAAATTATGTGTAAAAGCTGCTGGAGTTTCCCGCCTTTACTCGCACATAGTGCAATGTAGCAACAAAAATGTAGGTACAAATTTGCTAGTTCTTTTACCGCAATGGTTTTACCATTATAAATAACGTAAACTACATTACTCCAGTTATACTCCTTATGTACCGACATGTTTCGACACCTGGAGTCCTGGACTGTATTTCCCCAACCTTAACCATTACTCTATAAACCCTAACCCTAGCGTGTAAACCCATGGAGGTGTAGGAATAGACCCAACCGTCATGTTTTTTCTCGGAACTTACGGTTGTCGAAACTTCGTATGGATGACGGAATATATAGTAGACAATACCATTACTCCATACATTTAGGAAACGCCAGTACTGTCTTTGAAATCATTATAATAATTGAGGTTTTCTTCTTCACGCAGCGTTTCATTCTGCCCTTTTTCGGCCGCCCCACCATTTCGTTCGGCTGTTTCATCATTCTGGTCGCCATTTTGTAATGTTTTGATGTGGTTTTTGCATTCAAGGCTGTCAATCATCCATTCCACACCACCAGTTGTCAAGTTTCATGTAATTTTGCAATTTAAGGTCATGGCTTTATCGATCGTACGGTCTAGCCATGTTATGTGGATTTTTATTTATTATATCATTTGGCGTATTGGCCTATACATAGGCCAGTGTGTTATTTCATGGTGAGACTCATCAATTTTTCGGGTTGTAGTTAAAGGCATGGTCATAACTCAAGGCATTCTGATTTATAGGCAGCTTTATAACGAAAAGTACAATAAAAGTTACATGTGAAAGTTTCAGCTGAATACAGTGTCTACTTGCTGAGAAAGCAGCACATGACCGGCACGGTAGTTTTCACATGTTTTCAAACATCGGATTTTATCACAAGTGATACTGATAAGGACTAAATTGGTTTACTCATTCTTTAAAAACTATAGCATTTCAAACAAAACTATTTCAAGGGAAGTTTTCCACGATGACCATCTTTATACCATGTAAGTTATGTGCCCATAGAGACTTAGCGCAGAGAAAATAAGTCGTTTAGTGTGTACTCAACATAAAGACCTGTGTACACTATGGATCATTGATGCTTTCTTTTGATGGTCTGCCTACAATCCTTTTTAGAAAGCAGTCTTATTTATTCCATGTGGTACTTCCAACATGTACGGTAAAGTGATGTGTACAGCGAACTGTCTGACATTATTGCATGTAGTGCACTCAGGCCCCAACTGACATGTTCAATCATGACGACCCTGGTAACGTGTTTAGACCAGCTACCGCCTGATTGACATCCTATCCTGTATCTTTCTCTTCTGAAACGAAATGCACACTTTCAATGACTCATTGTGGTGACAGTCACAGTGACAGTCACAGTGACAGCTTGGAGCATAGCATGACTCCATGAGTGACAGTGACAGTAACACTAACAAGGACAGTAGTTTTGGTGAAGCCCTTTGGTAGTGTAAACCCTGAATCTAGCTATCATCACCATTAATTATTTTAATGATAGTTTCAAGAACAACAGCCTCCGTCCAACCTTAAACCCATTATCCCCAATTATCATGCTTCCGTCCAGTTCCTTGACCAAGGACTCAACCCCATAAATCACTTGCACTGACCTCCACTTTTATCCTGTCAGTGACCAAGCCTTCATATTCCCTATATAGTGCAGCGGCTAAGCAAGAAAATTGTGCACTTTTTGAGAAAAGCATGAAACTTCTAGCATAGTTAGTTTTCACCATAAGATTTATTTTCAGATGTGGAGGGAAGTCAGATTTGACCTCTGATGACCCTGAGAGGTCAAATCCAAAATGGCCGCCAGTCCGCATTGTCTGATGTACAAACAAGCTTAACTTTCGAACCAAATAGTGTAGAAAAACGTTTCAGGTGTCATTTTTAACTAAATTGGGGATGCCAAATCATTTGGTAATACTTTTGAAATCGCCAAAACTCAAAAAATATGTATTTAGGTCAAGGTTAACGTCAAATTAGGCCCAAAAAGTGATTTTTTGTTAAACTTTGGCTCTATTTTGACACTTTGAGTAATAATTAAAAATAAATAGAGAAGACCCATGTTAAATATTACCACCACTCTAACTATCCAGGGCCCAATTTCATAGAGCTGCTTAACGACCAATTTGGTGCTTACGTATGAGTTTCTACTTCATAGCGCTACTACTAACCGTAACTAAGCACACGAAAAGGTATGCTAACCTTACGGTGCTTACTGCACGAAAATTAATGACATACCAATGCAAACCTATTGTAAACGCACAAGGTGGCCGCCCTATTTTCTTGCTAACCTGTGAAATGTGCTTATGCTTATGCAAATTTGTCTACTACAGTTAGCACAAAAATTTGCTTACCTGTAAGCAGCTCTATCAAATTGTGCCCAGAAGACCCAAAAAGCTATTCCAAATACGACCTAAAACCTCTTCATTACCACTATAGATGTCCACATTAATTTAGCACTGTCCACAACTTATGAATATCCTAATGGTAACAATCAAAATCTAACAGTCTCCAGAACAAGAGCACAGTGCAGTGCACTTGAGTGCAGCTTTACCACATCTGCAACGTCCAGTGCACCCTTTCTTGCAGCGACAGTGGATCAAGTCAGGGCACGATTTTGATGCCTCAGGTAGAGTGGCCCAAAGAGGCTTCCGGCCAGTTGTTTTGTTTGTCCAACCCCAGTCAGATGGCTCTGTTATCTCTGGATCCTTGGTCAATGCCTGGTTCCAACAGTTGGCCTGGTAGCAAGTGCGCTTGATGTGCTGCTTGAGTGCTGCCTGGGTTGGAGGAATGTTATCCAGGGTTCTAGACTTCTGTGTGAAGAGCTGTTTCCTGGCATCATTCACTTCCATGCTCTCACTGGTTTGGTCGTACATCAGCACCACAAATCGTTCTAGCAGTAACATTGATCCTTCACTGACCTCACTTGGCATGCATACATGTAGGAGCTCACTGAAAGCATCATTCACCTCTGGGAAAGACTTCCAAGTTTCCCAGGCAGTCTTCTTTCCACTGCCAGCGAATGCAGATACAGTATCACACCCGGTGAACGCATGAAAGACTGGGAGAGTCAGACACTGTGTCGGATTCATTGTGGCAGTCATTTCGTGAACAGCTATGTACCAAAAGCTTGATCCAACACCAAAGGCGATCCACACCTCATCATGAGCTGTCTTGCTTAAATAGCCACAGCCAGTACAAACACATCACGTATGGCTACCTTTTTACACCCTTTGTGCACAGCGTCTGCCACATGCAGAAGCTAGTAGACGAGTGTCAGCCTCCACTAGTGAGCTTTGGGGCAAGGCAGGCAGAGTGTGACTCAGCAGGAGATCAGAGTATTCCACTTCCATCTGTTGCATACAGTTCCTTGCCCTGTGGTAGTTGAAGATGAACAGCTTTGCGTGACAGGAAAACGAACAATTCGGTTCATTGACTCGAAGAAAGTCCTTCCAGTTTTTTGGCAGCACAGTAGAAGGAACCACCTTTTTCCTGGTGTCCTTTCCCCTATTCTGTCTTGTTGGAGCTTTCAGGCTAGCAGGTAAGTATACATTCAAGACAAGGTCGATGCGGATGCTTTTCTCGAGTTGAGCAAAGATGTATGGGGCAAACACTCTTTCTCCATACTCTTGAAATGTTCTTGATGTTCCAGGATTAAGCATTTGAACCACAGCTGCACTATCAAGAATTATTGCATCGGCCATGCCACAGGTGCACTATTGTTTTCGAGCAGAATTTATTCCAGGCAGTGAAGTAGATATGCTTTAACTCCAATCTGCATTTTCCCTCCAGTTGACAGAGCTGCCTGGTTTTCAAGGGAGAAGAAATTGTCCATGTCTCCATCCTGTGTCTGACACGAGATTTACAGCCTCAAAAAGAAACCACAGTCACTCTTAAGTGCTGCGAGCTGTGCCTTCTGTTTTGACATTACCTTGGCCGGTGAGCTACTGAAAAGTGGCAACTTGTTCTTTGGAAGTGTTTGTGTGACAGGTGTTGTACACAAGTGCCTTAACACCCCTCAGAAATGCTGCTTGCACTCCAGGTTGCTGGTCATGGTGATGGTGTCCAGTGTCAGCAGCACCCTAATATCTTGCTTTATGGCCTGTTCCTCAAACTCTGTAGTGATCCTGGCAATTTGCTGGCCCTGCTAGCAGCCAGCGTCAGAGTGCTCCTGGATTGCTAGTCAGTCCATTAGCCCCCACCCCCCCCCTATAGGACCTTTCACCATTGCATTGTTCTGCTCATGGCACTGTTCAATTGCCATGGCAGAGAATATGTTGCTGGTTTTGTGCACCACAACATTTCCAGAAATGAATTCTGCTAGGACATCTGGGTGTTTTAAAGCGAGGGTCGTCATGTCACGGATGTGTACGGAAGCCATTTGGAGTAGTGCGTGTGATCTAGGGCGAACATCCAGGGCTTATCTGTGTCGGAGATTTCACGTACAGCTTGAAGTTACCTTTACGAAGAGACCTGATGTACCGCAGCAAGAGAAGCTCAAATGCCAGGGTCTAAAGCCAGTAACCAAAGTGGACACAAGCATTTGCTCGCCGTACGCACCACTCCTCAAAAGGCGTACTATCTGGTTGAAAGGCATATAAGTATCATCGGATGTGCAGTTCTCAATGTAAGCTTGTTGGAGGAGTGTAAAGGGGCTTGCAGCTATGACCTGGTAGGCGTGGCGGGTCTTGGTGACATGGCTGGCAAGTATGAAGGAATTGGCTGTTCCGGAACTTGCAATGTCGGCCTGTACCAGGGCGTTCGTACAGGCACTGTCTTCCAACCGGTCTCCCAACAACTGTAACGTGGCCATCTCGATGTGTGGACCACCAAACATGATCCAAAAGCGATCCTCTCCGTGAGTGTCTGGCCAGGTCCACCGAACTTCCTTTGCAAGAGCATAAAGGGGTTGGTCAGCGGCAACGACAGGAATTTGACATGGGTTCAAGTGCTGAACTGCTGCATTGACGATGTTCATGGAGTGCCGTATCATTGCCATGGAGTGTGTATTGTCAAAAACAGAGGCAATAGTGCGTTGAGTGTTGCAGGTGTGATGACAGCTTGGTGTGTGTCAGCATGGTAGGCAGGCCACGATATCCAGCCATCCATGGTAGACTTTTCAACAGCCGTCTTGACTTTGCTGAGCCACGCAAACTCAGCAGACGCAGCAGCCAGGAGGTTGGAAGGTCTCACGGGACCTTGTACAGCCGGCACACTAAAGTCATTTTTTCTTGAGGGCAGTTGGTGGCACAATTGTGTAGGCCGATGGCAGAGGTGTCACTGGCTTGGTGGAAGAGCTAGCTTGACTAATCACCGGTGCACTACGTTCAGTTCCACCATGTGTGTGTGACGGATGCTGCATAAGTGAGATTCCGATGCCGTGGAAGGAATCTTTTGCAGTTGCAGAGCTTGGATTGTGGTCGATGTTGTCCACAGCTCCTGTTGTAAACAGTTCAAGACGCAACTTTGGTGAGCACACTCTTCCACCCTATAGCGCAGTTTTCCAGACTTGAATTGAGGTGTTTGCCAAATACTGCCTAGCTGCCCACTGACCATTATGCATACGGTCAGTTACAAGACAAAGAATGGTCTGGTGCTAATAAGTGAAATAAACTAACTGAAAATGGATTAAGATGGGGGACTATCCGGGGGAACCACTCCTTGAGCAATTTGAGAATATTATAGGGAAGAACACACGAAAAATAAATGGTAAAACATGTTGTAAACATTCAAAATTTGCTATTTTGGGGTCAATTTTGACCTTGACCTTGACCTTCATGCATTTCCTTGAGTTCTGGCGGTCTCAAAAGTCTCATCAAATGAATTGGCACCCCCAATTTAGTTGAAAATGACACCTGAAACGTTTTTCTACACTGTTTGATTCAAAAATTAGGCGTGTTTGTACATTAGACAATGCAGACTGGCAGCCATTTTGGATTTGACCTCTCACGGTCCTCAGAGGTCAAATCTGACTTCCCTCCACATCTGAAAATGAACCTTATGGTCAAAACTAACTATGCTAGAAGTTTCATGCTTTTCTCAAAAAGTGCACAATTTTCATAATATGGGAGCTTATCCGCTGTACTAATATAATGTCAATTGTTTCTAAATGTATTTTATTCTTGGTAGAGTTCTGGTTTTTAGCCCATGTGGCCCAATCCAGTGTTTTCTTCTTCTTCTTGGTAGTTTTGGTTAGCCCATGTGGTCCAATCCAGTTTCTTCTGTTATACCATCAGCCAGGAATAGTTTAATAAAATTCCTATACAGCCCAGTATACAGTACGTGTCTGCCTTCCTCTTTCTGTCGTCTACCTCTACACCTCTTATCGGCACCCATCAATTTCCTGTGTTACAGTAGCACCGAAACATTTCTATATTGGAGCGTTTCGTCAATTTGCCAGTAGGCCAACGGTAAGGCTCCTTCAAACATTACGGTGTGTATTGTTCAAAATCTCTGTTGTACACAATTTCGTTTCAGTTTTATGTTAAGAGTGATGCTTGAATTTACTTTGAGACAAATTTCTGTATCCGACCACCACTTTTTCTAAGGGATTTATTTGATGTTTTTAATGGATGTTGGACTTTATCACCCCTTTTTAGCATTCCTCTTGAGGAACTGCATGATTGTTAGGTCAGTTCCTTGCCTACATATGTCATGTTATTTATTTATGCTCCGAGTTCATACACAGGCAATCATTCTAAATGACTGATATGCAACAAGTTTGCTTATTTATCACCAAGAATCATTTCTGGCATTTGTGATTTCAAAGTACTATTGTATAGGCCTATAATATATATCAAATAAGTCCATACACACGTCAGGACTTACATGTGTTTTCATTTTGGTTTTGTGTATTTTCATTAATACAAAAAGCTGCCAAACTGTTTATATAAACTGCCATATTTTTTAAGGAAGTAAAGACAATTGCAATAATGATGTTGATTCTTATTATGCTAAAGTATGCTATTTACACGGGTCTTTATACAAAACAATACTTTCATGTACTATTTGTTTTCGGATAAGAACACAAAGGCAATTCATTTTGACTATGCAATATTTTATTAAATTGGGCTTGTAATTTAGATATTAGTGATATATCAAACAATTATGAAGGAAATCCTAGTACATGTAGTGCCTGTGACTATTTTGTCAGCTCTACCAATCCTGTGGGGGCCTAATACCTTTAAATCAGCGTGAAAGTTGCATCAGCTATATTATTTTATCGCATGATTACACCACGTTTAAGGCCTGTATAATACCTTCATTTATATAACATAGCTCCATGTTATAACCCAGACCTCCAGTAAACAGTCATGCGCAGCGACAGCTCCCCACCCCTCCACCCTTCCCGCACCCCACCCCCAACTTGGCTGAGTGGCTTGCTGTGTGACTCGTAATGAATCTTCAGCAGGTGCTTATGAAGTGTTCATTCTTTGCAGCAGTTGTTAACGAGTTTCGTGATCACATGTACATTTGACAAAATACCGGATTAAGTCTTAAGATTGGAGGTCGTTCGTCAATTTATTTGCCTCATGTGTTGGCCATGGTGGGTCCATTGCTCCGAATTCATACACAGGCAATCATTCTAAATGACTGATAGACAATAAGTTTGCTTATTTATCAACATGAATCATTTCTGTCATTTGGGATTTCACACCATTGTTTTCTGGAACAGCGTTCCCTCTTTCATCTTCTATGTATATCTTTCAATAACACACCGTGGAGGAAAAAGTCTACAGAGAAACTTGTTTTTGCTTTTGAAGACAATAGGAGCATACTGATCAAAACGTCGACAGTCGTTATTTATTAACACCACCGGTGATTCTTTCAACTCGAGATATTTCATGTAGGCCTATATAGGGCCTACATAACAAACCTTACTATTATTTACATATTTCTTTGAAATCGTTCACAATTCAATTTGTTTTTTATCTAGAAATTGTTGACACTTGTTTAACATATCTTTTATAACAATTAGGGTGTCACATTAATCCTGTTTTAAGTTTGTAAAGGTACACGATGTAGAAATTACTGTGATGTGAAAAAAAGGGTGAAATTTTGTTTTGAATATTATTTAACTGGCAGTAATACGCTGTCCAAGATAACACCGTTAAAGTTACAAGTTTAGTCAACATCGAAACTGCATGTGTTATTTGTTGTCATTGTGTGTAGTAGTTGATCGAGTTATACACAATGCTTCACCGTGACAACTGTGGAAAATTACTTGAGACGCATGTAATTTCCTATTACCCGACTGAAAGCCTGTAGCTAATTATGAATCGTCGGTGTTATGTTATCCTCAATGAGTTGTTTATTTTCAGGAAGTTTACTGAAAGAAGAGTGGGAAGCATCTGATTACTTATACTTGGAATGGTTTCTTGTGCTTACAAATGTGAACCAAAACACTGTCTGTATGCCCATTTGGGACAGAGTGATTGGGCGGGGTCGAGGTTTGAGTCCAACCCTTTCAGCAAACGAAGCTGTTATGTAAGTCTATTTTTATGTTTGTTTAGATGATCTTCCCAACATGGGAACTCGGCGAAGCTCCCACAAGGGAATGTTAACGCCAAGCTGGCAACAGCCAATCTCTCTATGAATATTAATAGCAAAAATCAAGAAATTGTAATTCAGTAAGTTGACGACAAAAGTTTTCACTGTTTTCAAACATTAGTGACCTAGGGAGTACGTGGCGCTACAGTCAGGCTCCTGTAAGCATGGCTATACAATAATGTGTACCCAGGAACTTGGCACCAGGCCAAGTTTCGCCAACATGTACTACAGCATAAGCTACCTACCTATACAGCCTACTAGCACTATGCATGTGCTATTACAATCAAGGTCGAAGAGTACGCACGCGCGAGGGTATTTTACGGTCAAACACGCCCATTTTATGTTAATAGCCCACGTTCGTCCTGGGGAAAAAAGAAATACGCCACCCGCCTCGTCGCGCTTGCCTCACAATGACTACCGCTGCAATGACTACCGCTCATCTCACTGTAGGCAAGAAACCCCCCCCCCCCCCCCCCCCAGATCATTAGACATTTTATTCAAAGGTATGCAACATGGTATGCAATAAAATTCACGACATCGCAAATATATTCGCAGACGTGTGCGCACATATTCGCGAATTGTTTCACGACATTGCATGCCGTGTGCGCACACATTCGCGATTTGTTTCACGACATTGCATACGTGTGCGCACACATTCGCGATTTGTTTCACGACATTGCATACGTGTGCGCACATATTCGCGAATTGTTTCACGACATTGCATACGTGTGCGCATATATTATTCGCGAATTGTTTCACGACATTGCATACGTATGCGCACACGTTTGCGATATGCGATGTCCCTTCAGGGCCACCATACATTTGTCTTCATTGGAACTTTATCTTTTAGCCACGAGTACGCACAGCCGCCCAAAGCAAAACACTTCACAGCAAAAAACTGGGGTGTTAAAGTTGTCACATAAATATACCGCAGAGACAATCAAAATTAACATCATTAGGGTGTTAAATAACACCAATGTATTGTCTTGGCAGAAATTCGTGTTATTTTACATCACATGGAGTTTTAAGCTGTTGGGGTGGCTCTTTGTTTTACATTTCAGCAAAGCAAGAATGGTTGAGAACAAGCAGAAAGCCTGTTTTTAAGACATGTTGGCGCCTTTTCTTTCCTCAGCCTTTTGCCAAGAACAACTTTTAGGCTTGTTTGAAGCAAACTTATATAAATCAAACAATAAAACGAAAGTTTCTTTTGGCAGGTTGGAACAAGCAGTTAGTACGGAACTCGTTTTCATTTCGATCAATCTTCCAGATGCATTATTTTAATAAGTCACGCTGATTATGGTTGAAATTCAATAATGACGGATATAGCAGATATGCACGGAAAAAGCATTTATCAAATTACGAAGGATATCCACTGTATACTGTCTAGTTGCAACTTAAAACACACCTGTTCATCAACTCAAGCGCGTAGAGACTTCATTGTAATATGCGCGTAGAGACTTCATTGTAATATGCGCTTTATATTAAGAACTGCTTATTATTATTATTATTTTATAGCGTTAAAGTCTGTGTATACTTTTGGTGATTATCAAAGACAAGTATCCTCACAAGGTGAATCCCAAGTTATGCATCAAATAATACACCTGTGACAGAAAGTGTTCATGTTTTGTGTGATCAACCATAATTATACTTGAAATAACAAACCTGTGAAAATGTAGGCTTAATCCGTTGTGTGAGTCAGGAGAAACCAGTGAAAAACCAAGCATAATCTTCGGCATGTAAACACATTGATTTTAACTTTGATTGTAACAACTGAAATCAGCTGCTGCGTTGTTGAAGGTTTTCGGATATTGTTTTCTCAAATTGATTTTGACTTCATTTCAGGAGAAAATATTTCACATAATTTTTTATTATTGAGTATGAACTTCCTAATCAGTAAGCTTTCAGACTAGAATTACATCATTGAGGTCCTTTATCCCTTCCAACCATGTATAACACCTTTAAAATCCCCGGATGTATGCACAAATTCAATGCTCAAATTACATGTACCTTGTTATTCGTTGGGAAAACTGCGCGAAATACGGTTTTTCACTGTGATGTAATATTTATCTCTCTTTATTTTGCAATAAATTCATAGATTATTGGCCATACGCATCCAAAGATCAGACTGGTTGGTTTATGCCTTTTTGGTTGGGGTGGGGGGGGGGGGGGGGGGGGTTCAGATGTGTTTGTTAGTTGTTTCTCGTGGGAATTCTTTCTATCTTAAAATAGTGACATCTGCAATGGTAACTTTCTGATAATACTCCAATTTATTTGATGGCAAGGGGAACACAGCCATTTAGCTTTACTTCAACAGATGTCAAGAATTTTTTCTGATCGACTCTTATAGTGCTAAAACGATTATGCAACTTCCTCCAATAAAACAATGATAATGACCATGTGACCTGTGGCGTCACATTGTTTACGAAAGAACAGCAGTACTTCTTGTCGCAGACGGATGGAGTAAATATACAAAATATTACATTGTACAGAGATTGCAGGTCTGATATGTATCAACTTTTGATATGAATAAAGGGGACCCATCTCAAAATTTGTCCAGCTTTTATTTTTTTAATTCTTCAATTTATGTGGAAATTATGACACAAAATGTAAAATTTCCCAGATGACCGGTGTAGTATCTCGTCTGCTAAAAAAACCGTGGAATGTACAAGGTCACTCTTCTTGTAAACAAAGGTCACATGATGCGGTCTATAGAGGGCCGCTAACACACAATATTAAACGTCTCACATCTGCCAAGCCGTTGTTTTTGATGCCAAGTGACGTAGATTGATGCAATTGTGGTTGGAAACATTGTCATATGAAGCAGTCTTCGGGATCTAAACCTCAATGTTACCACCTCTAGTCTTACATGAGTGTATACTTAATTGTTTACCAAAACGCTGTTTGTGAATGTTTTATTAACTTTGTTTTCTATTTTTTTGTCTGAATTTAGTGTCTTCAACTTATTGTGGGAGGACAAGGGGCACCACCATGCGACGTGTAGGCAAGCTCCCGGCTGTGCTTTTTGTGTTATGGACGGGTACCATTCTGTGGATTGTGGGGGAAAGAACGCATGTGATCCAGGGGGATGTGCGAGGCGAACACTCTGCTGCTGCTGTCTGCCCATGTGCCCTTTATTCATCTGACAGCCCGGAGAAGAGGCGAGACAGAGAGGAAGAAATGCACGGGGGCCCTCCAACGCACTCACCCGTTGAATTGCGTCGTAATGACAGCAAGAAGGCAGTCAGTGTTCCGAATGTCACTCGCTTCGTACTAGAGAACGATGGCAGTCATACACATAAAGACACCTCAGGGGGTAGTTCGATTTCCTTTAACAACACTACAAAACTTAAAGAAGAATCCGCTGAAGCTGCGCAAGGAGATCTTACAAAACTTAAAGCCGTCCAACAAAAGCTGAAAGAATTGGAAGAGAAAACGTTAAAGGAAGAAGCCCAGTTCAGAGAGAAAAGGGAGAAAACTGATAAACTTATCCAGCTTCAAAGGGAATTAGAGGTAAGACTTTCTGGTCAGCTCGAGGAGAAACAGGAGCATAATGTCAAAGAGAAATTTATCGAGGAGGAAAAATTGCGACAGGAGAAGATAGCACAAAAACAGCTGGAGCAGTTTAAAAAACAAGTAGAGAGAAAGTCCAAGCGGAAATCAAAGGAACCGGAAAAGGTGCATCCAGCGTCCGTCAGTCAGAATCCTGGAATGTTTGGTTTTACCATCAGCAACGCTAAGGCATGCCAGGAAGGGGCGAACACCGACGGTCACGTTGATGCGCTGTGTCTGGTGTTGACTGCACCAGAGGACAGTCTCATGCGCGCCCGTATCCGCGAGACGTGGGGAGGCGTCAAGGACATCAAGGGCAAGAAATTCATGACGATGTTTCTGCTCGGCCAGAAAGGTTCCACCTACCAAGAGAGTATCCAGAAGGAGGATAACAAACACCACGATATCATACAGCAGAATTTCACCGACTCGTACTACAACCTCACTCTCAAGACCCTCATGGGGTTGAGGTGGGCCTCCGAGTTCTGCCCCAACGCACGGTTCGTCGTGAAAATGGACATTGACATGTTTGTCAATCTTTACAATCTAGCCGATCGCATTGACAGCGCCCCAGGTCACAACCTAGCCGAGGGAAACCTCAAAGCTATCACAGAGCCTATCCGCAGAAAGAACAGTAAGTGGTATACATCGAGGGATATGTACCCCGAAAACAAATACCCTCCGTACCTCAACGGACCAGCGTACCTCATATCCGGCGACCTAGCCGGTCCGTTATACAAGGAATCATTTAAGGTTCGTTTTTTACCGTG
The DNA here is from genome assembly GCA_037783415.1 of Leptasterias polaris. NCBI lineage: Eukaryota > Metazoa > Echinodermata > Asteroidea > Forcipulatida > Asteriidae > Leptasterias > Leptasterias polaris. Next base: position 327,125 of record JAZGTN010000225.1, read on the forward strand.
GGAGGACGCCTTCGTTGGTATTATTATGAACAGACTGCATGTAGAGCCAAAGTACAACAACAAATACGAATCGTGGCTAGATTATAAAAATGAACCAGATACTCTTCTTAAGATTGGCAAGAGCATCACCTTCCACCTTGGTGAGGACAAAGAGGAGAACAAAGAAAACATTGTCAAGGTCTGGAGATATGTGCAAAAATTAAATCATGTTACTGTTGTATAGCGTGGGAAGACTGTTGTAGTCGCTGCCCACCGAAGAGATGTGCTATAATGACATTACCATTGAAACGAAGTTGTTGTTGTTCCATCCAAAAAGATAGGGAACTAATACATCAACCAAGTAGAAATGAACAATACAAAACAATGTACATCCATTATTAGTGGTGAGTTTCAACATGACCACCGCTTGTGTGTGACGGCTTCTAATATTATGTATTTTTAGTGTGTTTATTACCATTTGCTTTTTGCCTTAAATTCGGCTATTTCACTTCAATTTTTTAAATTAAGTTTGTACTTATTGTTTCACTTTAAAGCGCTTTGAGGCTTGCATAAGGCGCTCTATAAATCCCTCATTATTATTATTATTATTATTATTATTATTTATATTGTTTTTATTATTGCAATAATACAGTAATGTATGAACTCATTGTGTAATATTAAAATAGAACCCGGACTCCATGCGGTAACAATGCAGAGACCAATGCGTGACAGTTGTACACACTAACGAGCCATAGACCTACCTCAATTTTACTGCGTGTCCCCTTATGCACAAAATAATATTATTTGGCACCTTATCTACGTCATAGCGAAAACAATGTCAACAGCTATAAATGTACAATGTGCCTTCTGTCAATCTAGTGTTAACATGAAACACATGTTATAGTCAAGTTGTTTTCTCAACCATGGAGGCGGCATGCCATTTTTCTTGTTCTTCTCATTATTTGCGTCTTGATGAACCCACTAGTGAACGTAATTAGCTCTCTCCCTCGCCACACAGCTGTGGTCATTGGTTAAACGCCAGCTACTGCTCTTATAAGTCCACGTAATGAAAACACAACTAATTAAATTAATGGACTTAGTACAATAGTTGTATTTCCTCTCAATTTAACTTCAAGGGAAATCTTTTCATTGTCACGTAAATTGACGAATGACTGGCAATGATCTGTGCCCAAAGGCCAAAGCTGTCGAGCAGAAAATAATGCTAGGAAATCATACTTGATCCAGTGACGGGAATGGGTCGTTGAGGGATGACAAGAAGTAAATAACACTTCTCAAAGTTGATAAAAAATGTACTCGGCAATCATCATACAAAATATTCAAAGGCTGTGTTTTGTCTTCCATTGAGCTGTGCACAATTAATTTGTCATTGTGACCGCAGAAACACTGTCTGTGGTTCTCTGTGTACATTGTGATGTCATCGTTTGTTCGATATAATGTTATTGTAAATAGTTTAAATGGTGGTTTATTCAACGTCATTGCAGTTGTTGAGTCAGACTTGGGCCAATTTCATAGAGCTGCTAAAGCATAAATTATTACTTAACGATTTCCTACTGAGCACATGAGCAGGATACAAGTCACAGATGATACATATGTGACATGGTATTTGGATGGTGACCTATGTACTTAAGCAGCTCTATGTTATTTGGCCCTGAGAATTGACAGTTGTGCTTAGGGGTGCTGCATTTCCGTTCTTTAAGAAATAAGAACTATAAGCTGAATATAAAAGATGTGCTCCAGAATCGTATCAGTAAACATTGTACAAAAAGTTTCTGTCAAATTTTAATCAGGTTTTTCGTGCATAAAAAAATGTACACTTCGTGCCTGCGCCAAAAGAGGGGCGAGGCACTATTTTATATTATATTTACTTCGGGCATTTAAAGGGACACGTTGCCTTGGATCGGGCGAGTCGGTCTATAAAAAGCGTTTGTAACCGTTTGTTATGAAATGCATATGGTTAGAATGATGTTTTAAAAGTAGAATATAATGATCCACACAAGCCTCGAAATTGCGTGTTTTTTCCTTTTACTTCGTGAACTAACACGGCACGCCATTTTGTGGAGTCAAATTTTTGACTCAACAAAATGGCGGACCGTGTTAGTTCGCAAAGTAAAAGGAAAACCACACAATTTCGAGGCATACTTATGTGGATCATTGTATTCTACTTTTAAAACATCTTTCTAACCTTATGCATTTTTTAACAAACGGTTACAAACGCTTTTCATAGACCAACTCGCCCGATCCAAGGCAACGTGTCCCTTAAGTGTCATTAGTCGTTATACTTGCCCAGTTGTTACTGTTTTTATTCAACTGTTGTAGTATTTATTTTTGTAGTAACTTAAGTGATGTTTGCTCTGCAGCTGAACAAATGGAAGCAATTTGTTGTGCTGATTATTGATTTAATCATATGTAATAGTAATAAGCGTGGTACAAGTGGTGGGAAAGTGTTATTGGTGACGTAATTAGATATAGTTATAGTGACCGCTTGCATAGACCGCCACCGCTGAGGTCAAACAATGGAAAGTTACCAACGCGTGCGCGCCACTCACAACTCTCAGCCGTTGACTTTCGTGAGGGCGCTGTTTGAGCTGGGGACGTCATAATTCAAGGGGTCTAAACATTGGTGGTAAAGCTACACCAAGTATAAAGTTGATTTTGGGTTGAACAAAGAAAATTGACTAGAGCAGGATTTGAACCAACGACCTCCAGATTAACGTGCCTGCGCTCTCCCAACCGAGCTATAGCCTTATGTTGGCGTTCTCCCTATTTTTGTCAATATTTTTCTAGGGAGACCTCCAACATAATATATTATATTATAGGGCTAGATAGCTCGGTTGGTAGAGCGCCGGCATGTTAATCCGGAGGTAGTTGGTTCAAATCCTGCGTAGTTATTTTTTTTGTTCAACCCAAAATCATTTAAGAATTACCCAGTCAGTTTCCCTTGTGGTTTGTTATTTGATATCCAAGTATAAAGTTGTAATACACAGAAAGGATGGAGACAGGGTACCAGACATTGCACTGCATTGAAATGTGTGTGATTTTTTTTAAAGCTGGTTCTTATATTAAAAGGCAAAGTATACCTTTGGTTTTTGGAACCGTTCGATTGTTTGAATCCTGTGAAAATTTCATTTTAAAAGGTCGCGTTTTTGAGATATTAATACTGAAAATCTGGAGCGAATAATGTCCACGGAGGAAAAATTTATCTTTTTGTTTCCCTTCTTCTAATTCTTCAACATGACAGTTCTCATCGTCATATTCGTACGATTGCAAGCAGGGCCAAATTTCACAAAGCTGCTTAAGAAGAAAAAACAATTCTTACAAATTGTCAGCTTAGCAAAAAAAGACGGTAAGCAGGAAACCAGTCACAGGCTATGCACATTTAGGCTGGTAATTCTTTTCCAGTTAGCAAAATTGTTCGGTGCTTTAGAAAATGTTTGTGCTTAAAGCAGGTCTACATTGGTCCCAGAGCGCGTAACAATCACCATTAACACCAACCAATATTAGCTCTCTTTTTCTGAGAGCAGAAAAGGAAAAAAATAATACCGGTTGTTTCTGGGCTATTTTACAATATTTATAATCAGCATTCTTCGTTCTGGTTGAATTTATTCACTTTAATGCCTGTAAGCGGACTTTTTATATGTGTTTTTCCAATTTCAGGAAATCTTTAATGAAAAAAATAAAACATCAACAAATGTTTAAGTAAGTTAAGTTTGTGTGAATATGCTTTTTAAAGTGTGTGTTTGGTGTGTCCCCCCCCCCCCCCCCCCCCCTCCCGAGTCAAGTCTGAACAACAACAAAACTTAATAGGGGGATAGGGCGGACAAGCCAGGAAACAAAGGGAATTGTTATTTAATACACTGTATGTGAAAAAGATAAAGAATTCTGAATACACTTACAAATTTTTAAACAGATCAAAGAGGGCCATTAATGGAATCGGTGGCATTTTTCTAATAAAACAAATTCCTGGAATAGAAATCGCCCAGGCGGGTTACTTTATTTCCTGGCCGAAATTGTAATCTGGTTTTGTAATTTGTGGGGGGAAAAAACATACAAAAACAAAATAAGGGAAAACAATTTACCTTGCATGACCGTTCATGTAGCTGGTGTAGAGAGATGAAACTAAGCATCCATTTTGGAGAGGTGCTGGTTGACTGGTAGGACAGCTCTCCCAGCATCCATGTCCAAACTCAGGGATGAAATTAAGCATCCATTTTAGAGAGGTGCTGGTTGACTGGTAGGACAGCTCTCCCAGCATCCATGTCCAAACTCAGGGATGAAATTAAGCATCCATTTTGGAGAGGTGCTGGTTGACTGGTAGGACAGCTTTCCTAGTTTCTTATTCCATCTTAGATGATACAACAGTACACAGAGCTGACAGTCACACATGTCTGAAATGGAGCGCCCTCACACGTCAAGTTATTGAGGTAAGGTGGGGAAAGTTTGATCTGCAACACAGTGATAATAATAAAGTGAATAATTATAGTAAGGGCTCAGCATAACTGTCAATTGTAATAAGACATGTCACTTTCTTAAATTTGTTCTCTTCTGGCTGGGACTTAGGCCTATAGCCTAATTACAATAAAATAACTAAATTTCAGTACTGTACATTGAACCAACTATGTAAAAACTATAACTTGAGAAAAGAGACCTTCAAACAAGTTCTAGATAAGTTCCATTTTTCAATCTTGATTTAACCAGTCACCAATGATAATCATACATATTCAGTAAAATCAAAACTCTAGCTAAGCAGACATAAAGCTTTCTCCCGACCGAAACTCGTAGAGAGCTATTTCATGTACATAGTGTTACCACAAACCATTCTAGAGAGCCAAAGTCTTGTTCATCAACTTTTCAATTTGTGCTTTTAATCATAAACTATTATTTAACATCACTCCCTTTTAAAGCACACTCTGCAATAATGACGTCACTTTTGCTCAAATTACCTGATCACCGTAAAACAGCATGCCAGAATCTTATCACAACACTATACAATTAGAGTAAACATAAACCATGGATTTAAAATGTACCCATAGCGTACACTAGTACTACGTACTACCTACATGTACGAGTAGTGAATAATAATATTGTCTCTTGGTCTGAGATCTGGGTACTGAGCTTCTTTATTTTAGCATTAGTGCTTTGCATCGTGACTGCGCCTAGCCCACCTTGTTGGGCTGTAATGGCTCTCTTTTAATGTTCAATTTTTCTCTTTTAATTGTTAAGAGCAGTGAAATGTTGTCATTTGTTGTTGTGTTCTGTTTGTTTTTGTGTTTTTTCTGTGTTTTTTAAGGACCCCGATGGAAATAAGCCGTTTACTCAGCTTTTTGGGCTATCCTTGGCTTTTAATCGATTTACTTGTATTTTCTATGTTACATGTATTTGTTTTTAATTGCCGAATAAAATAATAATAATAACATCGGTCTCATAACACTCACCATTACAGCCCACCATCCATACATGTCTTAAACGCGAAGTTTTAAAGTACGAGCAAGTCGTACCTCTTTGATCGCACATTTCTCCCGTTTATAAACATCCCATACTACTCCAACCTACCTTACTTTGTTCCTTACATCTGAGGAATTTTTATGATACATTCCATGGGTCACCAAATGATGGCTTCATTTAAATATGATTTTTAGAAAATGGCAAACAAAAACGGTGTACAAAAATCGCATTGAAGTTCGTCGTGCCTGGGGGCCGCCATCTTACTTATGATTCGCTGCCTGTTAATCATAAGAAAGTCAGGGCGCCCGGCTGATCTACCAAGTCATTAATATGCATAAGATGACGTCGCGGGCTAACTTATGTCGCTCACCCAATGAACATGCAACTTGTGAAGCTACATGCAGCGTCAAGGTCATATTCATTAGATGGGCAAGTCTCAAGCGAGCTACAGTCACTGATCTCTATATACTGACTGGATAGCGCTTCGGGTTCGTGCGATGAAGGCGCCGCATCGATCGGGCCGCCATCTTACTACTCACATCATCGGTCGGTCCGATCCGGTAACTATTGTCAACAAACGGCTGATGAATAAAAATGAGTAGACTGTCCTGTCTTCTTGTCTCCTCTTGATCATCGTTCTTGACTTCAACAATGCCAGCGAGGATGTGGAAATACATTTTATGTGTAAGCATTTATGGTTTTATTTTGTAATTTGGAAATTAAGTGGAATAAACATGTTTTAAAACGATGTAATTTGTTTGTACTTGTAAGCAGTGTTTGTAGTGTATCTTTCACGTCGAAGGATATAAAACGTGTGTATTGTGTACATACATTGATTGGTACATGTACATACATGATTGTATTGTAGTCATGTCTTTGTACTTTTTACGGCGAGAATGTCGCCTGGCCCTGAATTGCATTTTCGTTTTTCATAAATAAACACCGCACAATTTCAGGTATCAGAAGGTTGTTATGAAACGATATTTACAAACATTTGTGACAATTATTAATTAAAGTCAAAAGAAAAATATGATTCATAATGTCTAATGATAATCATTATGAATTATATGATTTTATGAATAAAAACTGGTGTGACACGTACTTCAAATTCAAGGGGGGCACAACTTCAGAGCCCGAGGTTCTAATTCTGTAAGTATCCGTAAGTATCTATAAACTATTTTTATCTGAATTAACAACCAACACTGTCTTGACTTGGGCTTGCACTTTGTAGTTGCACACATTTGGCATTGGTTGGTCATATCGTTGGCAAAATGACAAACATCCATGGATTTGTGTGCACATTCATGCACTTGACTACACATTCCCCCCTTTGTTTGGTTTGATATATCCATAAACTATATCAGAAAATGTTGCAAAGTTAGTATTTCTTTAGAGAGAAAGGTTGGGGTTTTGTTCTAGCTACATTTGGCATCACAGATCACAGCAGATGACCAACCAACTGAGAATTTTAGTTTACGGTAAATCATAGCCCCACTTTTGAGGCCGACGACTCCAAGTTTGCCACAAGAGTGGGGTTAGGTAAATCACTGCAAGCTTGTCCATTTCTTCTCTATCCCTTTGTAGCTTTTAGAACCCATACTTAACTGAACTGATAGTTGTTTTTAGTATATGATTGTGTGCATTTCCTTTGGTAATAATCATGGCATACAACATGCAGGTTGGAGATGATGCTTTTTCATTAGCCATTTTACAGTGACATATGGTGCTAGACTAATGTAGACTATCATAACTTACAGCTGATTCTAAATATTTACTCTTGTTCTTATATTGTTAATTGAACAAAAATAGAAAAAAATAAAGAAAAACATGTTTAAACTGTTTCTTTCCATTTGTTTCAGCTTTTCAATCAGTCAACCTAGTATCTTAAAGAAATGGGGGATCAGCATGAAGCGGGACAATTGGAGCCCATCAAAGAAAAGAATTATCTGCTCTGATCATTTTGAAGAGTCATGCTTTGATAGAACAGGTCAGACAACGAGACTCAAAGCTGGTATAGTGTCAACATCATGATAATTAATCCAGAGGTCAAATGTTAGAACCCCATGTGAGTAATTTTTTTTAATTACCCCCAGGCTTCGAATTAGAAAAAAAAAAACTACATGCACCAGTGCATGCAGATCAAAAAGTTTACATGCACCTTCAAAAAGTTACATGCACCATTTAGTTTCAGTGAAATAGTTGTTACGTGACAAACTCAAATGTAGAATTTTTTTAAAGTCACCTCACCTTTATGCAAAAGAGTAGTCGGGATCATCCTCACTATCAGAGGCTTACCCCTAAAGGGAATTAAATTTGCCAATTCAGTTTCCCTCATGGTTTATTTCTTGGTAAATTTTACATTAGTAACAATTGAAATTGTCATGATTCAAAAAATTTTAAATCCTCTGTGACAGGTGTAGAAAGACTATTGTTCTGTAGAAAGACCCACTGTTTATGATGGAGTTAATTACCCTTCTTCCACTGTTTATATTTCCACCTTAAGCTCTTATAGCACCCTGGTAGAAGTTAAATTCTTCAGAATATTTTGTACTAAACAACCCTCTTGCTCCTTGTATTGTGTGGTTAGTCACCCCTGTACATAGTTTACTTCAGATAGCAGCCTGGCAGCGTAATGAAAATACTCCACATTTATGTGTTATTCCACCATCACCTATTTCTTAAATTGTATGTCAGGGTTCTTCATGTTTTAAAGGTGCTGTATACGTTTGGTAATTGGAGCCTACTGATCGTGTTAATCCTATAAATGTAGGTATTATACAATAAAATTTACCTGTGAAAATTTCACTTCAAAGGGTGGTCGCATTTTTGAGATATTACCAAAAATCCGGAGCGAATATTTTCCACACAGGTGTTATGGCAATTACGCTTATCGGATTCAAATGTTGGGTAATAAAAAGTGACATATTTTTCCATAACCGTAGTATTTCGAAGTTAAAAGTTTCACAAAATTCATTATACTACCCAAAGCTGCTGTACTTCTTACCAAGTAAGTTTTTATTGCCATTAATTTTCAGAGTCATTACCAAAGGTATACAGACCCTTTAAGTCTTGCCTGCCTCAATAAATTCATACTCGGTAAGCTTAAACTTTGTATTGTTATTTATTTTGACAATCATAGGCCTAATACTCATTACTTTCTTTGGATTTTCATTCCTAAAGTTGTATTTTTGGAAATCTGATTTGGAAATATCTTTTGTTATGAACTTGTTTGGATTCGATTTTTTAATACTATGTTTTTCTTCTTAAATGTGATTGAAAACTGTATTTTGATTAATTGTATTTCTTTGTGTTTCATTTACACAGGTTTTAAGCCATTTTGATTTTAATCTATGACTTACTTTGGCACTGTTGTTTTTAGTGGTTTCTTATTTGTTTCCCCAGTGTTAAGTTTGATTTACTTTATTCAAGTGATCCATTTTTGGGGGGTTACACCTCCACTAAGTATGATAATTGTATCAAAGGGACATTATTTTATAAGACTTGATTTCATGTGTTGCTTTGAGATTTGTCAGGTTGTTAAAAGTGAGGTACTGTAAAGAATTACTGTAAAATATCATCCCTGAAGTAATTTTGCAGAATGTGTTGTCCCTTTGAAGGTGGATGTTTTTCCATGATGAGATAGTTTTATTACATGATTTTATTATTGTCAACTTGTGTTTTGCTTTGTTCTTGGCTTGTCCTTGTCTCTTTTTGTCCTTCCTTGTCAAGTTTTGTTTTGTTTTTGTTATGCAAAGTCTTCTGGTCTTGCATTGACTTTTCTGTTGGTGCCATGTCATGTCTAAATTATCTACATCTTTTAATTTCCCATTCTGATTGTCTATATGATACAGATACTCTGAAAAAATAAACTGAACTGAACTGAACTTTTCACTCACTGACTGATTTATTTGTTTGCATTCTTTTAAAGTATAGTTTTATTGTTTTATTTTTGTTGTTATTACAAATTCTGTAGGAACATTCACTGACAATGCGTTTTCTCATAGACATCAGGAAAAGAAAAACACAAGAAAGGTTTTCTTTGTGCTTCATGCTTTGACTTTGGTTTAATTTTATGAAATGGAGACCATTTAAAGACCTTTAAAACAATGAAAATTTAGTTTTTAGGTTCTCCATGTATACTTTTATAAGTTTTGAGATTTTTCTTTATATATCAAAGACTAACCACAAGCTCCGAAAAGTTATATTTTTTTGTAAGTCAACACCAAATATTGTTCCAACTTACAATCCATGTGCGAGTGTTGAGTTGACATGGAATTCCCCCGGCCCGTAAACCATAATTTTGAACATTTGCCACGTTTTTTGTTTAAATACTGGGGTAAGATGGGACAGATAGTTAGTTTTTAGATAATACAAATTTAATTTAACCCTAATCTGTCATGTGGGCTTTCTACTACTGAAGGTTAGATTGTAACATTTTAATGAAATTTCAAGGGTTTTTAGATACTAAAACTTTACTTTTCCTGCCATCCACCCCCCCCCCCCCTTTGAGTCACGATGGGATGCATGCACTGTAATGATGGGTGAAAGAAATATTTAAGTGGGATATTGGAAATTAATGTGGGTCAAATTGGGGCAAATGACAAAAATTGCATGACCATTACTAGTAGTAATACTACTACAATATAACTGTCAGGAGTTTTTATAGTGTGAAAACTAGGTTTTAAAAAACCTGTTTTTAAACAAAATTATATTATTCAACAATAATTGACACCTTTGAGCATTTTAAAAATAAATCTGTTTACAGTTTTGTTTCAAACAATTAAATGCGTCCCAATCCCATTTTACCCCTACCGTGATAGGTTGTTGATATTAAGTTGTTGACAAATTGGCTCATTTTACCCCAATAAAATAACAACTGAGGTTGTAAACGGGACAAATAACAAAAAATATCCAGATATAAAATATTTCTGCATTCGGTCAGCCGACAGTAATATATCTGATATTGTGCTCACAAAATGGGACAAGTGCTGTTGTAAAGACATCTTGATGTCTTTCAAAAATACCCATGGACAAATGATGACCCGCAACCCTGTTGTATGATAAGTTGACGACGTGCTGGTAAATACTCACGCTATAATAGAAAAAGAAAACAGTGTGCCAGAGACAGACTACATATGGACGAAACTATTTTTGCAGAAAGGGGTTTGCAAGAATAGTTTGGTAAATGCACTGTCCCATCACCCCCCGTGTCCCATCTTCCCCGGGACTCGTGTACCCCAGTTGGAAAAGTTTCGTATCCGGCCGCCACATAAGGGATTTATTTTTTTATTTTTTTTAATGGATTTTAAACCTAATATCCCTTTTTAAAATAATTATTCTTGGGGAATTAGAGCTAAAACGCAAAATTCAAGCGCACATTAAATTCTAGGGCACCGTAAAACATTTATTTCAAACGAAACATCATGTAAAGTAGGCCTAATCCTACTCAAACCCCGGAAGTAGGTATGCTTCAACGCACACAGAATGCCCGCTCACGTGGCTTCTTGGGAGTAGTAAAATGGCCGCTGCGTCATCGCGCGTGCCTTCACGGCTGTGTGCACAGCGTATGCGTCGAAGCGCTATCCAGTCAGTATATAGAGATCAGTGGCTACAGTACCGCGCGACGTCACCTCATACATATTTATGACTTGGCAGACCAGCCGGGCGCCCTGACTTTCTCATGATTAACAGGCAGCGAATCATAAGTAAGATGGCGGCCCCCAGGCACGACGAACTTCAATGCGATTTTTGTACACCGTTTTTTTTGGCCATTTTCAAAAAATCATATTTAAATGAAGCCATCATTTGGTGACCCATGGAATGTATCATAAAAATTCCTCAGATGTAAGGAACAAAGTAAGGTAGGTTGGAGTAGTATGGGATGTTTATAAACGGGAGAAATTTGCGATCAAAGAGGTACGACTTGCTCGTACTTTAAAACTTCGCGTTTAAGACATGTATGGATGGTGGGCTGTAATGGTGAGTGTTATGAGACCGATGTTAAAAGAGAGCCATTACAGCCCAACAAGGTGGGCTAGACTGCGCCCTGTGCGAGATATCCAGCCTATTGGAGTTTGCACAGTAACAAACAGATGCAGATGCAGATGCAGATGCAGATGCAGATGCAGATGCCATTTTTAGACAGTGATATTGCATGTGAAATGACATTCAGAGAAACTAAACAACTACAAGCTAGACTGAATTCAAAACTTCACATTGATCCAGAGCTAGAACTGTTATAGAGGGTAGACCTCTTGCATGACGTCACAAGTCTAAAACAGTACCCTCTCACTGCCGAGGTCAACGAAGAATTATCATTGGCTGATTGAGGGTACACGTTTTTATTGTTTGGCATCAAAAGCGGCGGCCAATAATAATGAGTCTGTTCACGTCATTGGAGTAGAGCGCCCTCTATAGAATCAACAGATTGTTGCTCGTGATATTGTCTGATCCTGTGCACACCTACACTCCTCTAGCAGTGGTTTCCGCGCGCCACCAGTTTACCCGCTCCAACCACTGCTAAACTTCACTTCATATCCTGCGAAGCGCGTGGGTGTGACGTCACCCAACGCCGAGCCTGGATGACACTTGCCATGATTGGCCAGATTCTGTCACCTGACGTTGGGTCTGTCACATGACCCTCATCTGGCACAGTAAAGATGGCTGCGCCCATGTCCACACTGTACGTGCAATAAGCACGTACGTCAACGTTGCTTTGCCTACTGTATGTTGCGACGACTTCAGTATTATTTCGTCCTGGTTTTTGTCAGTGTTGTTTTACACAGTAAGTATTTGTTTAACGGACATCACTTTTCCCTCAGCGGGTGGGAAATCAGATGGAAAAACATAAACTTCTTCTAGTTCGAGTTTAAAAAACATAAAAAGGTCTCGATTTTTGAAAATAATAATCAGCTATGCCTATATAGGGAAATAATTCCGTTTACTGGTCACCACTTATTCTCCTTATGACTCGATAACCACCGAAACTTGTTAATATTTTACAGGGAATTAAATTTACGAGTGAAAAATTAAAAAAAATTATTCGAAATCATGAAAAAAGGCATAAGTTCTGGCTGCCCAGCCTACTTAATTTGGAAAAAGAATTTCAGTTCGATTTTGATTTAAAATGTCATTTCACATTACAGACGTTGCAGACTAGGCCTACTTCCTGTAAATAATTCCAAAATGACATTCATCGCGTAAATTGAGCAAGAGGTAGGCTACAATGTATACGTAAAAGAGCTCGATAAATGCGATGCAGTATGAAGCGGCCCCACAATGCCCATGCACAGTGACAAATATTGCGCCAGCGAAGATTCTCCAAGTCTGATCCGTCTTACATGTAGTTCAACACGATGTATCCTTTTGTGCTAAACTAAATTAAGCTTTGTCATGAAACCTGGACTTAAATCCAGCAGGGTATGTAGCACACGTGAGTGTGTGCAATGTTTTTGTATGTGTATAAATAGTACACACCTTGAATCAAGACTACATATTCGACGAAGTTTGCAAAAAGCTACAAACGAGCCATTAATCATTTTTGTGAGCTTAAAACAACTAGCAAATTCAATGTTTTCTTCAATGAAATTTGGCACAAACACAAACAGTCTTCCCAAACTGTCCGCGGTTTCACAATTATGCTAATAGACCTTGCTTGTTAGCAGAGCAGATATGCATATGCATGACGCTAGGGGGCGCGGCGCGATACCCGACTGTGATTGGCTATCCGTGCAACAAGCCTAACGATTTTGTAAGCGGTGTGCTGATTGGCTTCGCAGGATATGAAGTGAAGTTTAGCAGTGGTTGGAGCGGGTAAACTGGTGGCGCGCGGAAACCACTGCTAGAGGAGTGTAGTGCACACCATACAACTGTTTGTGTTTCAAATGTTTGATCATCGTTTTTACCTCTGGTCCTTGCCCTATGGTATCATAGACATTACCAGCCCCACTTGTATGTGCCTTGTGAAGCTAAGCGATAACAAATTCAAAGCGCATTCCCTACGGGCAAGTCAGCGGTAAGCCTGACCTAGCCTCAGGCTCTGCCTTGCTGCTCAAACAAATAACCTTTTAAAAAGATATTTCAAACGATAATTGTGCAACTTACTCCGAATTACTTTCCTCGATGTGTACAGAGCGCAGCCATCTTGGAATTATCACAATCATGCCAATCATATCACGACGTCGTCAGCCGACCGGGCTGGCTGTGGATGGGCGGAGTGGATACGTAAATCAACCATTTGAAATGTTCGCACACCTTTTGCATAGTTTAACTTTGGCAGAATTATGAAAACATTTAGAGTGCGCCCTCATAAGTTCAATTTTGAAGAATGCCTTCGAAAATAATGATCAGTTCAACGTTAGGGGTTATACACACAATGAATAATTTAATTATTTTCCCTAAAACTTGCTTGCTTGGGGGGGGGGGGGGGGGTTGGTCTTGAAATAGTACAAAAAGAAAGCATTCACAATTCGTTTTTTCCCTGTAATTTTAATCATCAATTTTACCAAAGATAAAATCACAGTATTGCAAAATGAATGTTACAGAGAACCCTGTACAGAATTAACAATAAAATGGCATTTTATTCCAATCCAAGAATTTCCTTAAATATTATAAAGTAAAATGTAAATTATATAAACAAAATCGAACGATGTTATTTCTGAAATCTGTTCAAATGGGCTAATCATAAAATAAATATCTTAGATATGTTACAAATTGGTTTACTTACAAATTCCATTTTGTGCTTCTAATGTATGGTGCAAATACAATAAATTTTCTTTCTTTTTTTACAAATTATGAATGCATTACAAACTTTGTCAAAATTGTGTGGAAAATGAAATATTTAGATTTTTTTTTAGTATCTTAAAGTATAAGATTTAAGTATCTTAAATGAAGTCCTATTTCTTCATCCTGCTTTTATCTGCATAATTTATGCATAATTTTATGTTCTTTCCAATTTCATGGCTCTGCTTACCGTAAGCAAAGAATCAGCGCTTATGGAAGCAGGGAATTCCGCGCTTACATCAAGCGTACTTCACGGGTTAGCAGGGAATTTTTTCTTGTGCGCTTGCGTAGTCTACGTAGGCATTCTACGCTTACACCACAAGCGCAGAAATTCGGCGCTTGTGGTGTAAGCGGAGAATGGAGATCGCAAACGCATAATTCGGTAGCATTGGTAAGCAGAACCATGAAACTGGTCCCCTGTATAAGCAGTCTAAATAACATGGTATTTTGATTGGTAATGTGATTCTAGTAAGTAATTTTGTCAACAGTTATAAAAACCCTATGTAAACGAATCTGTGGACTCATTCTTAAAACATAAACTAAGGTCAAATAATAATAACGTAACTAAAATAATATGTAAGTAATATCTACATTATTTGGGATTTGAAAAAATGAACCTCTTAATCCATAAACTAAGGTCTCTTTTGTATCCAAGCTGCATCTCAATAAAAATAAGAAAATAACTCCATATACAGTCAAATTTCCGACTGATATTGCACAATATTAAAGATCAAACAATCCAATCAAACTATTGACACACACTTATACTTTCAGAATTAACTATCCTTGATGAAATCAACAAAGATAATACTTTGCAATATCTATCAAATAACACAACTACTACAGCTAACCCCTTTAGAGTATAAAACAATGTAACAAAAAATTGTAAAAGTATTGGCCAAACCAAGCAAAAGTAGTGACAAGAATTTACCATTGTGCGCTTGGTTGAATAAAAAGTAGAAATATTAAACATTAACAAATTTCATTTCCCTAAAGTTAAGGAAATCACATTACGTACGACAATAATGTTAAACTTTACCATTAAAACCAAATTACAACAGTTTCTTTTAAAAACATGTTTCATGTTGATAACCAAACTATCTTTGGTACAGTTTACTTTTAAGGAGGTAACTCATCAAAGCAGACAAAAACACATCTGGAGTTCATTCTGTTTCTAATTTCAAACTGTCCAAATAACTATATAGGGAGTATTATATAACAAATTAATATATATTTTAATTTTCACTGAAAATCTAGCATCCGTGCTTAAAGCAAATGTACAACATTGGTAATTGTCAAAGACCAGTATCCACACTTGATGTGACCCAACATGAACATGAAATAACAAACCTGTGAAAGTTTCAGCTAAATCAGTCTTCAGAGTCATGAGAATACAGTGGAAAATACCATTATATATTTTCACTATTTTTAAACATCGGATTTTATCACTCGTGATAAAGATTACTGTTTTACTCATTTCATAAAATCTATAGCATTTCAAGCAAAACTATTTCAAGGGAAGTTTTCCACCATGACCATCTTTATACCATGTAAGTTATGTGCAAATCTGTGAACATTTATATTTTTAATCTGACCAATGTTGTACACACCCTTTAAGATCGAGTGCTCAATTATTACAAAATACACGCAAGTGCACAATTAAAAATTTAAAACTCAAAAGAACCTTTGTTGGGTGGAAAATCAGACCACAGAATTAGGGTGTTTAAGAAGATGTAGACATCAATGACCTATGATGGGTCATCTTCAGTGGTATCATAATCTGTGTGAATGCATACCTGCTGCCTTTGTATTTCACAAAGATAACTTACTGATAAACGGGGAAACTTTCATAGAGTTACCTAGCACAAGTAGAAGCTAAGCACAAAACAATCTTGCTTTACCAGCATAAGTTTACCAGCTTAAACACCATTCCAAATGCACTGTCTTAAACTGGTTTCCTGCGTAATTTTGCTCAGCAAAATAATCGCTTAAGAAGAAAATAAATCTTTAAACAATCTTCTGCTAAGCAAAATTGAGCAGGATACCAGTCACAGATGGTACATGGGAGTGATATAGTATTTTGGCTGGTAATGATGCCCTTATTCGAAGAAGCGGATTGTTGTTGTGCTTAGCTGCTTTTTGTGCTTAAGCAGCTCTATGAATCAGGGCCCAATTTCCTAGCTCTGTTTAAGCAGGAAACATTGCTTAAGAAATATTACTTAACAGTTTAAAAATAAGCAGGATACCAGTGATAGATTTTGCATGTGACGTGGTGTTTTAGCTGGTAACCTTATTCTGGTAAGCATTGGGTGCGTTCGATTAGCTCTGATGTCATTGCTGTGGCTCACCCGGGTGAGACCCAAGTGCCTTGCTTGTGGAGCGGGTTACTTGGGGCTGACCCTAGTTCATGACGTCACGGCGAAAAACTTTCTCAATGGCCACCATTTTGTTTGTAATTCAGCGGGACATTTTAGGAAGTTTGACACAAATTTTCGCCATTAAAGCAGCGTTTTGGTGAGCAGTAAGTATTTTTTTATACGAAACCGGGTACTTTTGTATCACTGTGGGCTTGTAAAATTGTTTAACGTTGCAGCTTTACCTTGGTAATAATTTGTTTACAATCTTTTCGTGAATCCACGGAAAGTATCGGATGTACGGCGCAAAATGGAAGTAGTTCCAGTCGGCTGTCCCAAGATGCATCGGTGTGAATGCTGGGGGAAGTTGGCGTTCGATTAGCTCATGGTGAGGGGCTCACCCTGATGAGCAAACCGGGGTCGACCCGGGGAAGCTAATCGAACGAACCCATTGTTTTTAATTGGCAGCTCTATGAAATTTAGCCCAGGGCCCAATTTCACAGAGCTGTGTAAGCAGAATATATTGCATAACAATTGTCTGCTAAGCAGAAGTGAGCAGGTTACCAGTCACAAATTGTACATGTGACATGGTAGTTTGGCTGGTAACCTTATTCTGGTAAGCGAAATTTTGTTGTGCTTAGCTACTTTTTGTGCTTAAGCAGCTCTATGAAATTGGGCCCAAAATACTGCTTCACATTTTTCCGCTAAACACAAATGAGCAGGATACCAGGCATAAATTGTACATGTGACATGGTAGTTTGGGTGGTAACCTTATTCTGGTATTGGTAAGCAATATTTTGTTGTGCTTAGCTACTTTTTGTGCTTAAGCAGCTCTATGAAATTGGGCCCTGGTCTTTGAAATGACAGGTGATCAATTAGGTTCAAGTAAAAGATTTAAAATCTTTGATCCAATCTGAATCAGACCATTCAAATTTCCCCACATCTATAAAGAAATGGCTACAGAATCAAACATGGTATGATACAACTACAGGGCTTAGTCTATGGTTTTGGCACTCGCTTTAAACTAGAAATATATGTGATAAGTCGTAGATGAATATAAAAACAGTCCCAATGACTTCTCTATGCTAGAAACAACAGTCAATCTATGCAGCAGAGTAGTGTCAATCTTTACAAATGTGATAATATCAATGGAATTTCAGATTTTGTCATAAACAATCTTTAATAAAATTTATCTAAATTTTGTATATTCTTGTGTCTAATTCAAGAGACTAAAGTTGTCATTTTTAAAGAGATGGAAAGCAGGAGAAATTTAAAAGGGCACCCCCATAAAGCCAAAAAACATTCCTGTAATTAAACAAATGTTAAAGTTTTCTGTAAATCCATCAATAAAGAATTTTCATGTGAGGCTTTATGAGACTGGTCCCTGTAATAATTTGAATACATCAATCTAACATGGGAGGGGGAGAGGGGGAGACGGGGAGCCAAATATCACACACTCAAAGCAACCAATGGCGTGAGAAAACATAAAGTGAATCACTAGCATCAACGTCTCTAGCTGTGCTTCAAGGAGAAGCCACGAACCACAGCTATATAGCCAAAGACACTAAATGTGGACTTGTTTTTATGATGCTTGGCATTCCCAATAGACCCTTTGCATATGACATCACAAGGTCAAATGGAGACCTATAATTTGCCATAGACACATAGGGTTATCAGAACATCGGGTTATTGGAACATAGTCATGTTGGAACATGGTGCGTACATGTATCCATTGTTTGACTACAGTAACAGTGGCCAATGCAAGGAGACTATACACATCCACAGAGTGCCAGAAATAATGTTGGAAGTTTTCCAGGAGAAAAATTGATCAACTAAAACTACACAAAAAGTTTGATCGGTGCAAACTAAACTACCAATAATCAAGGATAAATAGAGAGAAACTCACTCCAACTATCAACATTCAAATGGATTATAGACATGATAAATTGTTAAACTTCAAATCAACAGCTCAAACTACTTCAACACGCTCAAAGGCTTAAGAGCTACTAAACATACCTGCTTACATGTACTTTAAATAGCAAACATTGACAAGGAATCAATCCCAAGCAATGGCACTGGACTGATGAAACCTGTCTCTTTAGAAAGTTTGTCTTAGCTTGAGTGCTCCGTAGCTCTTTTGACCTTGACTCCTACTGACAAGCTATAAGACCCTTCATCAGACCAACATTTTAAAGTAGTATGAGTACAACTCCTTAACCTTGTCGGAAGAGTGCAAGAAATAGCACTGCTTAACATTTCAAATGTATATTTCAAAATATATTAAACAAATAAATAAATTAAAAGAAAAAAAAGGGAAAAAAAGGCCGGAAAAAAACCATGAAATATACAGTTTTTGCTTTGATGTCACACCAACTTGTTGTTAATGTCTCGTTTAGTTTGATATCCACCACCTAGACTTTGGCACCAACTTGTTGTTATTGTCTCGTTTAGTTTGATATCCACCACCTAGACTTTGGCACCAACTTGTTGTTATTGTCTCGTTTAGTTTGATATCCACCACCTAGACTTTGGCACCAACTTGTTATTGTCTCGTTTAGTTTGATATCCACCACCTAGACTTTGGCACCAACTTGTTGTTATTGTCTCGTTTAGTTTGATATCCACCACCTAGACTTTGGCACCAACTTGTTGTTAATGTCTCGTTTAGTTTGATATCCACCACCTAGACTTTGGCACCAACTTGTTGTTATTGTCTCGTTTAGTTTGATATCCACCACCTAGACTTTGGCACCAACTTGTTGTTATTGTCTCGTTTAGTTTGATATCCACCACCTAGACTTTGGCACCAACTTGTTGTTATTGTCTCGTTTAGTTTGATATCCACCACCTAGACTTTGGCACCAACTTGTTGTTATTGTCTCGTTTAGTTTGATATCCACCACCTAGACTTTGGCACCAACTTGTTGTTATTGTCTCGTTTAGTTTGATATCCACCACCTAGACTTTGGCACCAACTTGTTGTTATTGTCTCGTTTAGTTTGATATCCACCACCTAGACTTTGGCACCAACTTGTTGTTATTGTCTCGTTTAGTTTGATATCCACCACCTAGACTTTGGCACCAACTTGTTGTTATTGTCTCGTTTAGTTTGATATCCACCACCTAGACTTTGGCACCAACTTGTTGTTATTGTCTCGTTTAGTTTGATATCCACCACCTAGACTTTGGCACCAACTTGTTGTTATTGTCTCGTTTAGTTGAACATTGCTTTGGCTGTAAACACTTTAAAAATACAAATGTTAGAAGAAAGTTCCTACTTTTTATTTCTTTAAAATTTGTGCCTTTCAGATTTGCACATAGTAATGAATGCTAAGTAGTCAGTGAACTAGACAAGTTCCAAGTCTGAATTGGCGGCTATGGATTGGGTGGCTATGGCTTGATTGTCATGTGATCATGTGTTGAAGAATAGAAGGCCCATAGCTACACCCTTAGCAACAGCCAGAGCCGTAGCCACCATTTCAGACTTACTTGAGGGAGGGTCTATACCTTGTCTGTGGAGTTTAATATCAACAATTAGTAAACATTTTAAATATACTTCGACGTTGATAAGAAACCAGCTCATCATTTCAACACGTCAGTCAATCAGGTTATCAATATATTGATCAAGTAATTATTGATTAAAAGTGATCAATAAATCAATACATTATCAATCAACAATAGATCTATTAAAATTCAGTATTTCTGGTTCAATAATCACCTGATCAATACTGTGATTATCCCTGGCAAATTTTTTAAATAGTTAACTAGTCAATAATCAATTGATTGACTGATATCAATCAATCCATTCAT
This sequence comes from Leptasterias polaris, assembly GCA_037783415.1. Taxonomy (NCBI): domain Eukaryota; kingdom Metazoa; phylum Echinodermata; class Asteroidea; order Forcipulatida; family Asteriidae; genus Leptasterias; species Leptasterias polaris. The sequence continues at coordinate 347,512 of JAZGTN010000225.1, forward strand.
TCAATGAAACCTTTGCTTTATGAAAGAACTGAAGTATTATAAATACACTATGTACAAATATACTACAAGTTAAAGGCTAATTATTCATTCTAATAAACTTTGGTGAGAACCTGAAAAATGTTCAATAACTTGAATACAATTTCATATGAAACTCATTAACTATCCATTTTCAAACATACCTGGCCAATATTCAACTTCCAAAATCTAACCACTAGAGGGCGCTGTTTCTATAGGGCGCTGTTTCTAGTCTGAAGGTCTAAAAATAGAAAAAAATTGTACAGGTTTTCATACCTGTTCAAGGTGCACACTAAATTGAGCTCTCTTGCGGTAGTACATGTGTCAAGTGATGGATCACATGATCTTTCAACGTCAATCTTTCTTGCAAGAGAAGCGCTTCACATCTGCTCGAGTCTGGCGTAAAGAGCGGAGTCTGAACAAAATAAAATAATAATAACCATGAATTTTCAAACTTGGTAGCCTTATTCATACAAATTGCCACAGAAGGTGAAGCCAGACATTTCCAGTAATAAACCATTTGTGAGGTTTGAACAATGTCTGGTACAATGACTTGATTGGTCACAAATGAACACTCAAATTGGACTCCCCAGACTAAAGACCGTGTTGCTACATGGTTCTTTAGTTTGCGATAACGCCTTGTATATATCTACAATAGCAGTGTAGATTTGTTCTTTGAGAACTTGTCTTGCTATTTATTCTACAGCCACAGAGTAGATTTAAGAATTAAGACAACTTAGTTCTGAAAAGAACTGTCCTGCTTATTTACTACTACCTGTGCAATCAAGGGAACTTCCCGTTGCTAACTTCACTGTCGAGGAGCGAGTTCTTAATTGGTCTCAACGCTTTGACTAGCCTTTTCTAGTCATCGTTAGGAGTCTCCTGAGTGATGATGACTACAGCAGGCTAGACAAATGCAGGGTACCAGTACATCTCTCAAAAGTTTGTACCTGTGGCACAGTAAAAGCCCTATGCTAAGGTGAAGGAACCACTGTTTGGTTTGATGTGGTAAAAACACAATACCATAGTTGGCATGTACACAGATAAATCCCCTATTACAAGACAAGGAATGGTGAGGGAACTAAATGCTAGGGTCATTGGGTGAAGGGAAATACCAGAGTTGTAGATCTAAAGGTGTGACATTGTCTTACTTCCAGATACGACCTTAAGATCAAGGTTATTGATTCAGAAATCTACCAGTCTAACATGGTGCAAAACCCAACTCATCCAAGAAAACTTCAAACAAATACATCCCCAATTACTCACCTCCTTCATCAAATACATCCCCAATTACTCACCTCCTTCATCAAACAGTCAACAAGTTATACAAGACAGGTTTTACATCAACAAAAGATCAAAACACTACAACCAATTACTACAATGGTATGCATAGAGATGGGTAAGATGTTTAGTTTTACAAGACATAAGGAAGTTTAGGGTGGGGTTGATTCTTGCATCGCATTCAGTTCCTTTGAACATACAACACAAATTAGAAAGTATACACCACTCTGTATGCGCAAGTGTTGCAAGCTGTGTCACCATTGCAGGGGTTCTGGTAGCGCAAGGTTTTGTACAATCATGCAAATTAAGGGTCTATGGGTTTAAAATATTGAAAAGGGTTATGAAGAAAAGGTTTGTCAACAATCAGATGTTGACAGAAAACAAAAACTTCAGTGAGGTATAAAACCTGAACCTAAAACCATTATGTGAAAAAGTTACGGCCTAATTCTTTTCTTGTATTTATAAATTTTTCAACAGCTCTTTAAACTAATACAATATCACCACACCAACAACTGAATGTTTAGAACACCCCTCTGGTTACTTACCCAGATGGAATATTCCAGAAATGCCTTTATGTGATTGGTTAAATGTTAGAAGTCACACTGTTAGTAGGGGTAGTTGTTATCACAAATGCAACCATTAGAAAGTTATCATGAATGTAAATCGCCATCCTAAAACCAGCCTCACCCTTCCCGCAACTGGGCAAACAAAACACATCTTAACACAATAATAAACAATGTTAGATTCTGGGAAGTTCTGTCCCATTTTAGGATGGTGTATCAAAGGTGCAAATAGTGAAAATGATTAAAATCGATGACGTTATGAACATTTGTTAGAGAGTAGAGTTTTAATTCCACTAGAGTTTTAATTCCACAGAACAATTGTGTCTTAACATCACTAGGAGTGAAAGAAAATGCCATCGATTCTATGCCAACTGTATAATTATAGACCTCACCATTCATTGTTTAATAAAAAAGAAGCTATAGTCGATGCAGTGGTGAGCCTCATTGCTGGCAAAAAGGTCTAAAACTAGGATCAAAATATTAGGAGGTACGTTGTTTTGGTAACCACTGTGTCTTGCCCACATGCAAATTAAGGGTCTAAGTGTTAAGACCGGGACTCAAACCCACACCCTGCTGACCAGAACACCAGAGTTTGAGTCCAGTGTGCAACTCAAGCTTTAACTTAATTTGAAAATATGAGAAAAGTAAGTAGGATTTGAAACTTTGCCTGGTGGGAGTATAATCAGGTGAGGTTTGCGGTAGCACCACGTGTAAATCTCTTTTAAGTAGTGTTTGATCTGAAAAGAACTGGTGGTTGACAACTCGATCAGTATGCTCGATCAGTATGCTCTGATCGTCTTCAGGAAATTGTAAAAGTAAACAAACAAGTGTGAAGTGTGGTGGCAGTTTGTAAGGTTAGTTTCAAAAAATTTGCAATAAATATTCCAATATTCAAGCTATTTCTTTAATTCTTATCGAAATTGAAAGACTAAATTTACCTGTTTTGACATCTTCGGATGAAACGTTGGATCTTACGAGCCGCATCCTGCTGAAGTTTTTGACGAGCTAAACGTTTATCCCTGAGGGGGAAAACAAACCAATATTTCTCTGAAATAAAACTAAAAGCATGGATCCTTGATATTTGATTGATGAAACACAAGTCCTACTTATTTGTAAATGGGTTATGAAGACAATTCAACCTAAGATTGACAAAAGACAATTTGGTAACCAGAAAGGATTATCCACCACACATTGCCTTGTTGATGTTTACCATCACTTAGTCACTGGTGCTAGTGCTTCAAACAATATTGGTTCCCTTGTGTTAACTGATTTCACTAAAGCCTTTGACAAGATTAATCATGTCATAGCTATCAAAAACCTTTTGAATTTGGATGTGTCTCCAGCTATTGTTTATTGGATTGCAAATTTTTTAAGTGATCGGCAACAAAGGGTCAAGTACAAACAAAGCTTTTCTGATTGGCAAACCATCTCAGATGGGGTTCCACAGGGAACTAAATTGGGGCCGGTAATTTTTTTAGCTTGTATTAATAGTTCTGCTGATCCTGTTCACAGTAAATGCTGGAAATATGTGGACGATATTACATTTGGCGAAAATAGGCACATCAATGTTGCTAGCAAGATTCAGGATGATTTAAACAATTTGAATGATTGGGCTGTAAATAATAAACTTTCCTTAAATCCTTCCAAATGTCAATTTATGCAGATCTACACTGGCAGGAAGGTACCACCTGTTGCTCAATTTTTTATACAAGATGTTAAACTCCAACAGGTCCCTAGTGCTAAATTATTAGGCGTTACCTTCCAACATAATTTGAAATGGGACTTGCATATTGTTGACATAGTTAAAAAAGCCTCCAAGAAACTGTTTATGTTGAGAAAACTTAAAAAGAATGGTCTTACTAATGATGAACTGGTGACTGTGTATAAAGGTTATGTCAGACCCATGGTGGAATATGCAGCCCCTTTGTGGCATTCCGGTATTTCCCTCATTCTTTCTGATCAAATAGAATCCATCCAAAAAAGAACTTCTCGCATCATTTTAGGCAATACATATAATCACTACAATCAAGCATTAACCACTCTGGGTCTGGAACCGTTATACACTCGAAGAATTACACTCTGTACAAATTTTGCTTTAAAGTCATACAACTCAAATAAATTTAATGAATGGTTTGCCAAATCTAAAAGCTCACATACTATGAATCTCAGGTCCAAAAGAACTCTCCACGAAATAACATGTAAGACTACCCTGCTAAAAAATAGTCCGGTCCCCTACTTCAATAAAATCGTCAACGATACTCTCAGCTCACTCCAAACATCCTTTTAATTTTAAGCAATTGTTGAATTAGATTTTTATGTGGATTTGTGTATTTTTTGCTGTGCAATCTTTATTTTATTATATGATATGTACATGCATACAGCTCTTTACTTTTCTTAATTCTAATCTGTTTATTTATAGATATATATATATTGTAACCTGTCTTGTAATTCAGCCGGTAGGCTGCAATGAGCAGAGTTTTTAATAAACCATAATAATAATAATAATACGTCAGGGTTTTATGGACATCATAGATAGTATGTAAACATGGGAATATGTCAATTCAGGACCTGATCTTTCCTGTGACCATTTTGGTTAAGTAGAAGTAGGTCAAGTTTTACAACCTTTCGCAGCCATTTTGGCACAGATCTAATCATACCTGAATCTTTGTTGAATCAAAATTGCAGCATCCCGACTTTTACGAAACTGTTCCTGAGCACGGTAACCACGGTAATGACTCTGAATGACAATAGCAGCACGACGACTACGCTGGAATTGACGATAGTGATTGTAGCTACGGAAACGACTCTGGATGATCTTGGCAGCCTCAGACATCTTACTGTACATTATATACTGCAACAAAAAATTGTACAAATTTAAACAAAACTTCTTCCGAACCATGGTCAAGACCCTGATGGTGGATAGCGGTGCGGTGACTTGTGATGAACTCCAGACACTGATGATGAAATGGGACACGTGGTGCAGCTATCATCATGCTTGATGCAACCACAAAATCTACTTCATTGATTATAATAATGATGAACCAATGGACATTAAACATTGATGTCATCACACTGCCATCTTAGAAACAAAACAATGATCAAACGATGGAAAACGCACATCTATGTACGCACAGCGCACAGAAAGGGTAAATGAGCCACATTCTCTTGAGCGCAGTTGCCCTACTCAAATAATGTCATGTGCTTAAGCTCTTAAAACCTGCCTAACAAGATTTCCTGTAACATACACAAAAAGCTGTAAATGCCTACCTACAAGAAACCTGTTACTAACAATAAGTATTGTATGGCATCTTCTTGTTACAAGTAACAGGAATATGACAAAATATACATCACATTTAAACAGAGTTACTATTTCCAATAGTATACAGTTTGTTGGGGTATTTTTATTTGCAAGGCAGTAAACAATAAATGTTTACAACCATTGGATGATGTTATTTCATTTTGCTCGTTCATTTATCACTAACCTGTTTATATCTTCTGTAATAGTTCTGGATAATCACAGCTGCCTCTAACTCTTGTTGTTTCTGCTGTTGTCGACCCTACAGTAAGAACAATGTAGAACAAGTAACGGGAGTGCTTCTATTATCAACATTATTCTATTTGATATGAACTAAGTGTTTTAATCCAGTTACAATGAATTCTGCCCCCACCAACTCACCATCTCTAAGAATCTGAAACATACTAAAACATTAACCCTCTTACTGTATGACCACTCAATATTATCCACTGACATTTTGTATGATCGATAAACTATGCCAGCCTGCAATAATGATATCATGTGGTGAATGCATCTATACAGTAAACACAGTGCAACTTGCTGGAGAATAATACCGAGTAGGAGGCTTAAGACAATAAAGCACTACTTGTTTGCTCTCCCCATCACCCTCCCCTTGAGGCATAAAACCATCTTCTTAACGGAATTGTTGGAGCACCCTCACTGGTGACTTCCTTTACCTTGTATTGCCTGAAGGCACTCTGGATGACCAGCGCTGCTTGATATAACTGCATCTGCTCCTCATCTGAAACAAACCAACATAATGTGAAAATTGATGATTACAAATAAGCGTACTACTTCTAGGCACACTACTGGTGACGGAAAGGGCATATTTTTATTAGATTGTTCTAACACTGTTGGTTAGCAGTCAAAGTTAGGTTACCAGCCTAGAATATCATGTGATGTCAATATTTGTGGCTGGTTCCCCAGTTCGCTCAACAGATAAGGTAAGGTATTTGGGGATGTTACATGGTGTCAAGACTTATCAGATAAATCCATTGTTCAAAGACAAGTGCATATGCTCAGAGTGACCTCAATAATGGCATTTAACTGCTGCCCCCTATTGACCCACGGTCTCCTACTCCCAAGGTTGCACCCCACTAAATCAACTCTCATTGCTTACAGCGGGAATTGCTAAATATTCAAAAATACACAACAAATACTTAGAAGTCTCACAGCTTTTCACAGTAAAGAGACAGTTATTAAATGACTCTTGAACTTTTATAATCCTGCTCAATTTGATATGTGAGTCCCTGGGCTCGTCGAGTTATTCCCCCTCCAAATAAAAACACCCCTGCACCGGTGTAATTTTCTTAACGTCCGCGCATCAATCTTGAAAAATGTCTCTACAACTCTCGGCAAATAGGACCATTTATTTCAGGGCCTATGTCATCCAAAGTACCTCAAGTTGGAAGTCAACAACCCCCAGGTCACAATTGGGTAACCCTTTTATACTGTATCCCTTTTATTGGGCTCTCAAATCTGTCTAATAGAGAATATTTTGAGGGCCTACAAATATTAATGAGGACGACAATCTGTTTTCTCCTTATTTGATGGGGTGCACCCCCAAACAACATTTCCTTTGTAGTAACTCTCGGACTGAAACAGGTCAAAAACAAGAGACAAAATGGAAATTTGATTTTACCTGAGAGAGTGAGGAGGGAGAATGCTCCAATCATACCAAGACTGTTACTTGCTCCTTGAAGGAACTCACACCAATCAGCCGTAGAACTCTCCTCCTCAAAACTCAGATTACTTGGGCTGGGTAGGCAAGAGTCTGTACTGTAAGTACTCCCAGCAGAGCTCTCATCGTGAACAGACCTGAGGATGAAACTCACCAGAGTTATACTCAAATACTCACTGAGTCAAAATGACACTTTTCAAAACCAACACCGTCATTAAACTCATCAAATAGAAAACCTTTTAGATCGTAGGTTGTTTCAGAACTAGCGGCTGCAGCTTTATCACCACGGTAACAAGCTGCCCTTAGTAACACACATAGCAACAGCCACAGCCGCAGGCGTGACTGCCGATTCAAACATGGCCTTACACTTGATCGTTTCAGAATTTTATAATAAGATGTGACCCCAAGAAAGTGTCAACGAGAAGTTGACATTTGGACAACCACCATGCCACTTTGACAATGAAATTCCCCAAAGCATGTACAGACTGCACCCCTTTATGATATGTATAACACCCTTTACCTATGGGAGTCTTGGTCACCAGACATATCCATTCCATAGCCTGACCCACATAAGCCAATAGAGGGCCCCATTGTACTGCAGTCGTCATGATGATCTCTATTCTGAGGTAATCTACAATCTTTAATGCGAGCTGGGAGGGCATTCAGGATCTGTTCAGCTAGATTCAGATACTGCTCCTGTAAGCATCAAAATCACAAATAATCAATAATCAATAATCACTAACCACAAATAATCAATAATCAAAATTTAAAAAAAATCAATGATCAATCTTCACAAAAAATCAAAAGTTAACAGTCAAAAATCACAAATAGTCAATAACAAATATCAATCAATAATCACAATCAATAATCACAAAAAGTCAATAAGAAAAAACAATTGATAATCACAAGAAGTCAATAATAAAAACAATCAATAATCACAAGAAGTCATAAACCAAAAACAATCAATGATCAATATTTACAACAAAATAAATAATCAATAATCAGATTTGAACTGACAGGGGTATGTCTGACTTTGGCTGTTGTTAATGACTACTGAGAAGCAGTGATCCTCATCCTATGGTGTTGTAATTAATGTACAGTATTGGACAAGGCTTTGAGAATTTACCTTTTGGTTTTTCTCTGTAATCCAGCTGATGGTGGCTGCTGCACCAGCTACATCCATTCCACCAAGATGAGAGTCTGTCTGCATGGGTGAATCACAACGACCCTCAGTCCGCCCAGGGGTCTGCCCAGGGGTCTGTCCTGGGGTCTGTCCTAGGGTCTGTCCTAGGGTCTGCCCAGGGGTCTGTCCTGGGCTATGGCACAGGTGATGTCCAAGTTGGAATGCCTCTCTAGCCTGTGCTGCATTCTGTCCCAGGATATTCCCACGAGTCTGTGCAGTGTTGAATGCCAGTGTCTGTCTCGGTTTATGACCTATGACCTCCCCTGGGGGTCGTCCTAGAGTCTGTGATGGAGTGTGGTCTAAGTTGAATCCCATCTCTGCTCCTATTCTCCTGAGTTCCTCAGCGTGTCTCCTTAAGTCATCTCGTTCTTGTTCAGACAGACGACCCACATCATTATGCTACAGAATGAAACCAATTCATGTGTTAATAATAACACAACATCGAGTAGTTTTTTTATACAAAATTATCTTACACAAGGCTAACGAGCCACCCCAGGGGATGGCTGCAAGGAAAAAAGAAGAAAATTTAAAGATGGCATCGGTTCACATTCCTCTTAAACTTATCCTCTTTTTGAATTGATTGTACATTACCAATCAAACTTACACTTTGGATGTTTTCGATGCCGCGTAACAACTGCTGTACATCAAGCATTGGGGAGCCCTTACTGGGGTCATGACCCCTGGATGACCTTCGCATCTTAGTCTCTGTAGTTGATGACTCTACATCCATCGAATCACCAAACGCACCGAAGAGGCCGTTGTTTGATTTACGGTTCTGTCCAAAGAGAGGTTGGCATCCAACTGAAACCCTGGGGCTGTGAGCTTTGAATGTGCTTGGACTGAGGAACCCTTGGGAGATTGGACTTACGGAGAGTTGTGACAAACACCCTGAGGATGGTGAAGGGGAATCGTACGGTGAGGCAAATTCTGTCGGTGAATGCGCCGTTGCTGATGATGATGGCGTCATTGTTGACGGTGACGATAACATGAATGCTGGCACTTGATCGGATCGCTTTGGGATATCAATTGGTTGACTGCCAAAGAGTGGAAATAACCCAGGGCCATCAAACTCAAGATGCTGTAGACATTCAGCGAGGGCAGTATGACCCCGAGACTTAGCCATGTCGATAGGGAGCCGACCGAGGGAATCACAAACATGCAAAGCTTGAGGGCTCCAGACAAAGAGTAGCATTGCAGTTTCTTTGTGACCCAATGCGGCTGCCCACATCTACGGAAACACAAAGTACACACTCATCAATAAATACAAGACATTCAACTCTAAAGGGATGATGATTTTAGTTGAATGTTTTAGGAAGAATGCTCAGAATGTAACTCACCAGAGGCGTACATGAGAAATGATCGATGTTCAGTGGATCTACTTCCATCTCAAGGATAAGACTGTGCTTCTCTTTTCTGCAAATAATAAATAAACAAATACTAAATAAACAAATAAATAAACATACAACTATTGCCTTGAGTTTCTTCCGAGTAGTTAGTTTCTTCCGAGTAGTTAGTTTCTTCCGAGTAGTTAGTTTCTTACAAGTAGTTAGTTTCTTACAAGTAGTTAGTTTCTTACAAGTAGTTAGTAGTAGTTAATTTCTTACAAGTAGTTCGTAGTAGTTAATTTCTTACAAGTAGTTAGTTTCTTACAAGTAGTTAGTAGTAGTTAATTTCTTACAAGTAGTTCGTAGTAGTTAATTTCTTACAAGTAGTTAGTTTCTTACAAGTAGTTAGTAGTAGTTAGTTTCTTACAAGTAGTTAGTTTCTTACAAGTAGTTAGTTTCTTACAAGTAGTTAGTAGTAGTTAATTTCTTACAAGTAGTTCGTAGTAGTTAATTTCTTACAAGTAGTTAGTTTCTTACAAGTAGTTAGTAGTAGTTAGTTTCTTACAAGTAGTTAGTTTCTTACAAGTAGTTAGTTTCTTACAAGTAGTTAGTAGTAGTTAGTTTCTTACAAGTAGTTAGTTTCTTACAAGTAGTTAGTTTCTTACAAGTAGTTAGTAGTAGTTAATTTCTTACAAGTAGTTAGTTTCTTACAAGTAGTTAGTAGTAGTTAGTTTCTTACAAGTAGTTAGTTTCTTACAAGTAGTTAGTTTCTTACAAGTAGTTAGTAGTAGTTAGTTTCTTACAAGTAGTTAGTAGTAGTTAGTTTCTTACAAGTAGTTAGTTTCTTACAAGTAGTTAGTAGTAGTTAGTTTCTTACAAGTAGTTAGTTTCTTACAAGTAGTTAGTTTCTTACAAGTAGTTAGTTTCTTACAAGTAGTTAGTAGTAGTTAGTTTCTTACAAGTAGTTAGTTTCTTACAAGTAGTTAGTAGTAGTTAATTTCTTACAAGTAGTTAGTTTCTTACAAGTAGTTAAAGGGGTGCATTTTGGACTCTCCTCTTAAAAACTGACACACTCAGGTTAGCATAATTGGTGGTTTCCTTCCCTGACTTTCAACCTCTGTGGACCCCGGTTAGAATCTAAGTTTGAATCTAGGACTAGAGTCTTGCATGTGGATTGGGTTTTCAGTCTCTACCTGATTGCATGGGTTTTCCCTGGTTGGGGATTTCCTCCCACGTCTAAAATTGAACATTTCTTGTTCATCTTCTCTTCACATGTATCTTCAGGTCTAAAGGTCACATTGCAAGGCAGTTGTGAGGGTCTCTTGGTTCCATTACCGCAAAGATACAATAATAATAATTTAATAATAATAAGTTTTTTATTAAGTGAAAACCAAAACACCTTGTTTTTATATTTCATTGAGTTTGAACTTCCTTTTTGGGACCCTAATAGAGAAAGAATGAATGATTAGTTCCAAGAACTCTACCTCCATGTGACAAGTGTACTGATGAGTTTACTAAATCCCAAGGCAGCTGCAAGATGAAGTAAGGTCATCCCTCTATATGAAACAGACTCAGCCCCTAATTGAGAGCTTCCCGGAGCCCATTGGCCCTGCATGAAACGCTGACATAGCGCCACCACACGATCCTCAAAGGAGAGTTGCTGGTCACTTCCAATGCTCGATGAACCCTTAGCACAGAAAAAAAACCATTATAAGTTTCTATTCAGCTTCAAAAATCTGGGATTTGTCAATTTTAAAAATTGTTACCAAGGTTACCAGTTTGGAGGCCTGTGATTGGGCGTTGGTCAGGACGACTCGTCTCTCAATGTGCTCTAAGCGGTCCAAGATGGCAACATGAAACTGGTTTTCTGTTAAAGAAAACAATAAAAATCATCACAAAGATTTGTTCTGTAAAGGCTAATTACTATAGAAAATCAAGACAGGGACTTGAACCCCAACTGAACTTACAGAAACACCAGAGCTCCAGGTGTGCTAGACCGCTTGGCCACGCCACGCCAACATTTCTGACAAGGCTTTGAGGACTTTTTGGTTTGTTTGCCGACTTACCGTCTAGTGAGAGCCATTCGTGTTGTCTGTTGGGTCTCTGTTGAGCACTACGAGCTTTGTATTCAAAGATGGCCGATTTGGAGATGACAACACCATCACATAAAACCTTCAACAACAAAAACAAACAAGTTATCAAATCTTTATAACGCTTCATGAGGAACCCAATGAAATAAAAAGCACTCCAGTTTTGTAGGTAAGGTTATTGTATTGGACTTTGTATCAGCTTTGACCTCAAACCTTCAGAAAAGGCTCTCAGTCGAACAATTTCAGGGTCCAACTTTCATAATCAATGGTAAACACAACAATCAGCTCTTAACAGAAAATTACGTTTTCCAAATGTTACCAGGTAAAGTGCTCTGACATGTAGCTGACTTTGTTAAACTGGTACCCAACTAGTTGTGAGCTAAGCCAAGAAATTTGCTGTGCATTATTAACATCTCAATGACACAAAGTTGAATACTGTCACCTATCTACATCTACTGTGGTATGTAGGTTTCCTCAATAACAGAGGCCAATTCCAAAGCACTGCTCATCGTAAGCAAATGTTTTTTTTTTTAAGCATGTGTCAGAAAGTAGCATAAAGAACAGTCAGCAGAGAATAGTGCCAATAAGCACAGAATTCTGCAGTAAGCAAATCTAGACATTGGGCCTTGAAGGTCAGACAACGTCAATGAGTCAGTGGATAGGGCATTAACTCAAAGTACAATTTCTAAATTCAAACTATTGATGATTGATGCTTTGATATGACAATCTTTGGTGCTTACCTGTAGAGCTATAACGCCAGCCTCATGAGCAGGACAGTAACACCTTAATACACCTGTTTGTACGAGGGATGCAGGAACACCAAAGTTATCAAACATACATTGATAACTGGCTGTAGTGGAATGCCATGGACCTGTAACAAGTACCTTCACACCGCCCTAGAAAATAACAAGGATATGGAGACAAAGAAAAAGGTTATTATTAATTTGTGACTCCAGCCGGGGTGAGAGTCAATACTGACTAAAAGGTCTGGCAATAGATTTTTAGATTTAAGGAGGTATGTAGAAATGGCATTTCTAACTTCTGGTAGCCCCTGGAAATACAGATTTCAAGGAGCTTCTGGGAGCAGTTTCCTCAGCGCTACAGAAGTAGATCAAACAGCGGATTTCTTAGTATCTAAAGAAAATAACAGCTATTTTGTTCCATCTGGCTTTCAACCAACAAAACTGAAAATTACTTATGCATTTTCCATTAGTGTAAATACTGCCATTGTTGTTGGCAGATACTAAAAAGGAATTAAAAAAAATAACAGCTCCTTTCTGAATATTTGGGACTGCAAATAACTTACCTTACTTAATATTACCTTTACTCAAAAAAATGCAATTAAAAGACAAATAGAAAGATATCCCTACTACTAAAAATGTGTGGTTCCTGCTGTTAATTTCAGGATTCTTGTCACTGGCAAAGCTAGGTGGTCTATTGGCAAGACAGCTGCTCTAGAATGGCAGGGGTTGTTGGTTCAAATCCAATCCAAGTATTATGCTTGTGGATTTTTTTCCCCTGCAGGACTTTGGAATGGGCCAAGGGCACAGTTCTTTTCACACATCGGTGTAGGGTAAAAACTAAACTAATTTAATTTAATTTTGTCTCACATGCTATTAGGGAAGGGAAGGTATTTGGGTGGCTTGGATTTGAATAATTGTATTCTTGGCAGAAACTGTCAGTAAAACTCACCTCCGGGTAAGACCAATCAGGAGAGAACTCAGTGATTGCTTTTAGGTAGTGTTCAGGTAATGATGTACCCTGTTGTAGAGAGAGTAAACCCTCTGCATCACCAAGTGATCTATTAGTCGCTTGATTATCAGTCAATCCGTCTTCTGCTGAACACTGGGGATGGTTGTCTGGTACTGGGGTGCTGACTGCAAAGTAAACAAGGGAAACTGAATCAATCTTTCTGCAACAAGTTTCGGTAAAGTGAATAGAAATACTGTATGAGGAAAGACAAAACTTTCATCCAATTCAGCTCCAAGGCATTCTTGAAATGGCTTTTTACAGAATCCATTAAATAATCAGTTAAATTAATTCAGTATACAATCCTGACAATTGTTTAATTTCTGGTAATAAACCAAGGATGCCTCAAAAGCAAACTATATATTGATGAGTTATTTACCTTGTAGTGAATTATCAAGAGTTATATCTGCCAATGCGCTATCAAACATCTCAGCATCAAAATCCAGCTCTATGTCCAAATCATGGATTGAAAACTCGTTACCATTAGGTGGCGCTGTTCGCACTTGGTTGGTCTCATTTCCGGTGAATGAGAGCTGAGATTGTGTTGTTAGCTGTTGGGTTGGATGTGTCGTTAGTTGTGCCTGGGTGTTGGTGTGTTGTATGCTCGCAGGAATGGCTGTGTTGAGGGATTGTGGGATTGGTCGGAACAACTGGTTCTCATTTTTGTCTGTTGGAGCTGAGCTCAAGACAGTTTGGTTGGTACTTGGCTCCACTACAAGAGGTCTGAATAACGGCTGAGAAGCAAACACCGCTGTAGATGCAGGTATGGAAACAGCAGTTGGATGCATAAAGTTAACAGTCTGCTTCGTTGAGGTTGGTGTCGCAGACTGCTGTTCCATGTTAGAATGATTCGTTAAGGCTTCCGATTGGAAAGTGTTGTTAGGCGCTGCATTGAATTTGAATACAGTACTGGCAATGACTGCATTTGATGCAAGGGTGTAGGGAGGGGGCGGGGGAAACTGTGGAGGCGGGGGAAACTGTGGAGGCGGGGGAAAGTTTGCCGGCAAACTTGGTTGGAAACTTGTGAAGAGATTTGAAGAGGTGTGAGCTTGGAATACAATTCCTGAATTAGACGTTGAAACTGAGTTCGGAATGCCTGAGGTAAAGATAAGAGATGAAGGGGTTGAATTAACGACCCCTTGTAAAGACTGAGGTGCCAAGCGTTCATTCGTACGTTGTCGTTGTAAATGAGCATCATAAGATGGCGGTCTGCTCGGTTCGTTCATGGTCGTGATTGGTTGGGTAACAGCATCCTCATTATGGGTAGGATCAGGACGAGTAGATGGAGGGATGTATGGGGGGAGTTGAACCACCTTCTGGTGGATTCCTGGTTGATTCTCAAATCGATTCCGACATGTCTTCAAGTTAGGATCGCTCTCAACCAATGCTTTCAACTTCATTGATTCCTTTTTAGTGATCAGTGGACGACTACTAACAGGCTGTTCAAAATGCATACAAACACCTTCTGTCTGTCTTGACCTCTCAGATGAATCCACTGACATTTGACCTTTGACATCTCCACCTTCAGATATGGTAACTGGTACCCCGTTACCTTGATGATTTAAAGGATACCCAGCTACAGCTGTGTTTCTCTGAACACCGGCACTCTCGACTTCGTTGGTTAATTTGAATAAAAGCAGAGGCGCTGATGTGATCAGGTCCACTTCAGGCAACTGCCCAGCCTGGTTCTGTTCATTTGTTGAGGTACTTGCTTGGTTTGGGCAATGGCCAAATGATTGAGAGTCAGTTACAGGCTGGATAGACGAAGCATCACTCAGGATAGACATGGGGGATTGGGGAATACTACATACACTAGGTGGACTTGCCACTGTACTTGGTGGTGAACCTACAGAACGGAATGAGAAAACTGTGGAATTATATGACGTTTGCTGTGAAGAGAATCTGAAAAAGTATATCCTTGCAGTCTTTCCCTACTAATTCCACCCACTGACTCATCAGGCAGTCGGATCTTCTGGTTACCCCTTTACATTCACCAATTGAGCCTGGCAAGATGGCAACAAATGTGAAGATATTACCCGCACAGACCTGATCAATGAAACATTTACAGCTATGTATTTCAATTCAACAGTAGTGGAGTGTCACTGAATCAAACAGCACAATAATTTATCTACCATTTGAAATTTGAGAACAAAATGTCTATTACATACTCGGTCTCCATAAGGCAGCAAATATTGTACCAGCTTGCACATTCCTGCCACTAGAGGGCCAGGACTCGATCTCACATAACACTAAGATTCGTCTTAAGATTGTCAATATTGCCATAATAATTTGTTTTGTTACATCACACTTTGCTTCAGTTAAGATTAATTCATATCTTAAGATCAATCTTATGATCAATCCCTGGATATCTTCCTACATTCTTACCTTTACTAGATGTTCCAGCTCTATCTGTTAATGAATTAAACACAATTGATTCTTGTTTTTTAGCCTGGTTCTGTTGCTCTTGTAGATCAAGGAGATATTGCACAACAATGTTAGCAACTTCAGACTCCTGTAACAGAGAAGACAAATTAACAAATACAGTATAAAAACAAATTAAATACCTTCATTTTGGTGACATTTATCAATTTATTTGACAATCCAGGCCTGGAAATTCATCTTTGAGAGGGCATGGCCAATATTCATTTTAAAAAAGGACAGTTCAAATGGAAAATTTAAAAGTATATGGGAAACTTTTGAAGGGGCAAACAAGGCCAAGACCAAGGCAACAGAGGACATGGCCCTTGTGGCCCCTGCGTAATGCGAGGCCTGCAATGGTTGAGTGCAAGTGGACTTATCTCAGGAAATCAGTGGGTAAGTGAAGTCACAAGTTATTTTTGTTACTTTATACAAAAGTTAATTTTGTGAAGGTAAATGTTTTATGGAATTACTCAATTCATCAAGTTATCATTGCATCAAGAAATTAAACAGGACAAAACAAAAAACTTACTGTTGTGAGCTTGTCACTGTTCAGTTGTACTTGAGTCCCTATAACTGGAGGTTTGCAAAAATGAAACATTAGTTTAAAAAACATGTCAGTTTAAAGCACACAGCCAACATTGGTAAATCTTAAAGACCTGTATCCACACTTGATGTGACCCAACATATACATGAAATAACAAACCTGTGAAAGTTTAAGCTCAATTGGTCATCAAAGTCCCAAGAAAATAGTGAAAACCCCATCACTGTTTTTTCAAACATTGGATTTCAGACTCGCAAGAACAAAATAAGTTTTTTTTTTTACTCCTTTCTGAAAAACTCCAGCATCTCACGGGATTCTGGGTGATGTGAGAAGCAATTCCAGTCAGGGAAGTTTGCCACTATGACCAGCTTTATACTGTGTAAATAATGAGTAAATCTGTGAATATTTAAACTTACAGTCTTACTTTACCACATTGGTAGTGTAAATTATCAGAAAGACAAATTTATAATTTTAAATATTTGTAAATTTCAGCGATTGGTTGTGTTGTATGATGTGTTTCTTGCACAGAGGATCTTCCAACAACCAATGTCGTATTAAATACCTTTAAATTAAACCGTCCACTTACAGACCAATCCTCTTATAGTGAAGGCAAAATGTTGATGAATTATTGATGATACAAGTTCTCAGAAGATGGCAAGCAGATTCAATAAAGCCAATCTCGTTGTTAAAAAACCAAAACAACATAAATCCCAGAGAAAAATGACAGATTACGGGGTACATTATTTATGAAAGAGTATAGGGGGAAAACAATTATTGAAAAGGTCAACTTGTCAGGTATTGACTTGAAAAGCGTTGACTCCAGAAAGGTGATTCAGCAATGACATTTAAAGTTGTTCCTGGCAAAAGGTCGTTGCTATGGTAACCTCTACTTAGCTGTCTGATTAACATGATGTTGCCATGGCAATTAGAGTCACTAGTTAAGGCCAGGTGTGTTAATAACATAAGAGCATTTTTTTAAGTACACAGTTTTAGGCGCTTCCCAGAAACGAGGGAAGTGACTTTGCACATGTAGTAACTGTGATACCATCGTCAAGGTAATTATTTGGTTCGCTGTCAGATATCATATACTTCTGGTACATCAGATGAACAAAAATGAACAAAAGGAGATTTTAAACCGAAATCAAGGAAAATGTTCTGTTTACTGTTACCACTGCGTTTAATGAAAATCTTGAAAAGGGCTGACAGGATAAATCACACTAGAGTGTCTGAAATGTTATTGCCTGTATTTATGTGAGATTTTGTTCTTTACAAGCTGGACTATACATGTTGGGACTGTAATGGTTTGAGACTTGGCCTATGGTGCGGTGTTGCAAATAAAACTGTTTTGAAAACAGTATTGGTAAAAACCAGACAAACAACAAATAAAATTGTAAAAGCAATAAGGGTTAAAACATCTTTAAAAGGACCCACAAAATTGTACATGTTGGGAGGTCTGCAGTCAGACATTACCTTCGCCAGCCCCTGTACCCAACATACATCTATATCCGAATGAAACAATGGGAAACGTACAGCCTTGTATGCGCGACACAAAGAATGGGTAAAGCAACCTCCTTTTTGACCTCTGTGCGAGGGCGCCAGATTAAAGTCCACTGTGCAAACATGTACCTAAAATCTTCCTACGTTGCAGATATCCTTTGCGAAAACTTGAATACATGCATCATTATCACAGTTTTAGGTGAAGCCGTCAAAGTAAGTGAAGTTTGTAACTTACACATGGGTTTGATTTGTTGTAACAATTCTTCTTGTTGCCAGATAGAACCTTTAGATCCCTTAGCATCTAGCTGGGATTGAGGCGTCGGTAGGGACGTTGGTAAAATAGAACTGACGGACATCGTGTTGTTCATTTTGGAACATTCCTCACTCAGACTTGGGATGTTTAAGTAATGAACAAGAACTGTATCTGGGTTCTAGGGAAGCAAAATAAAACATGTTTTAGTATTATAATATAAACAAATTCAACTGAAAATTTAAAAACCTGTTGGTTGGCGGAAGTATACATTTTATAGTTCACAAAAACAAACTTGTGGCAGTAGTTAACTGCAAGCGTTTCGTACATCATCAAAAGCACCAATGGCATGCAAGCAGCTGCAACATTTGACCTACTCCCAACCAATCGAAAGGTCATGTCCTAAATTGACCTACTCCCAACCAATCGAAAGGTCATGTCCTAAATTGATGGTTTCCAATGTTAAACCTGTAACTAGAAATGTCAATGTTTTAAACAAAAACTTTCAACTTAATTTTTCCTGGATTTTTTACTGGAAAATCTTTTTCAACAAGTCAATACTGTTATCCCAGTCAGTGAGTATGGTGATGATTATACTGAAATGAATGGTCTCTAATGAGTTAATGCCCTCAAAGTCCTCAGTTGTTTTATAAAATCTTTTGAAGTATACACTATAATTTAGGAGTAACAGTTTATACTGTACCTGTAATAACCAGTAACTTCTCCTATGGAATGTTGGAATAAGAGCAGAGTGGACATAACTCCCATATATACACTGTGAAATAAAATAAAAACAATAGTTTGTAAATTACAATAATGACACTGCATTTGTAAGGCACATTGTACAACACAGGCGATTCACAAAAAAGAGTGCCCTCTAATAATAATAATAATAATTACACAGCATTTATAAAGGCGCACTGAATCTGATATAAAACCATTCAAAGGCGCCGGTCAAGATGGAAAGGAGGGAAATCTCAAGTGGTAGGAAAAGCAAGTGTGAACAGGTGTGTCTTCAGTTGCTGCTGAAAGAGTGAGATGTTGTGTATTTCCCTGAGGTTTTCAGGAAGTGAATTCCAGAGCCTGGGTGCTATGCTGGAAAAACCCCTGTCCCCGTAGCTGGCTAAACGAGACCGGGGAACAAGGAGCATGTTGCTGGTGAATATTAGACCTGGTCTTGTAGTACGGGGAGTCAACAGGTTTTGAATGTAGAGTGGGGCTGAACCTTGGAGTGCCTTGAAATTGAGAATGATTATTTTGAAGTGGATGCGTTGTTTGACCAAGGAGAGGTCACTTTGCAGGTTATTATGGTACATGTAAAAAGTTGACAAGTTTTTGGTTTATACTGATCGAGTTGTTTTGTTTATCTACTAAGTTAACAGTTTGCATACATGTACATGTAGATAAAGTAGCAAGGCCATACAGGGTCATTGTAAAATGTCTGATATTGTGAGGTCGGTGACAGTGTTCCACTTTTATGTAAACTTTCAAAGTAAACATAATGAAGTTACTAATAGAACCAATGTCTGTAGTTTGGTAGCATCATTAACATGAGGTGTATATTTCTACTATGCAGTAACTGCCCATGCTCACTGACCTCAACTCCTTGTATCTTAAGCTTCATATGATCCACCCGTGTTGTTCTTTCATTCTTGCGTTTCTTCCAGATGTACCCATCTCTCCGATATCGTACCTTCTTTCGATTGTACAGGATCATCGAGCCACTCTGGGGTCTAGATCCAAACAATACAAATAAATAATTCCAATATGTAGACTGCAAATTAAACAACTTTAAAATGAATTGCAGTAGCTCTTGGGGTTGTCATCTACTATTAGTTTTGGATTGAACAAAGAAAATTGCAGGATTTGAACCTACGATCTCAGGATTAACATGCTGGCTCAGGATTAACATGCTGGCTCAAGATTAACATGCTGGCTCAGGATTAACATGCTGGCGCATGATTTTACGAGAGGAGTTATTGAGGATTGTTGTAGTTATTTATGAAAAACGATAACAGGGGAAATATTACTGTGCTGTGCTTCTATTTACTTATTCATAAAGTGTGCATTGATAAAAAAACGAAAATAAGATACATTGTACCTTTGAAGAGTATTGCAAGAAAACCAAACAAGAAACCTGACCCTATTATCATACCACACGAGTCGATTTAATTTCCTGACTCCCTGCCCCCCCTCATGAGTTTGGTTCGTTTCAAGGAGACAGTCTTGAATTGCCATTGTTTACCACAAAAGCAAGACATACCGACGTACTTGGCAATATGGCAATATTAAATAACAACACAACTGAAACCATGCCTACAACACCTTCAGCAATGCACATAAACAGCGCCCCCATGGGAGCTGATATTTAGCGTAGAGTAGGGTATGCCACATACGTGTACGTACCTGGTTTTTGTGGAGGTGTTGAGCCATTGTTCGTGACAGTGAAAGCTGATCAGCCACGACGCAATCTCCTGCAGGGATAGATTGAAAGAGGCACAAAGTATCGAAAAGGTGTTTCTAACACGCGTAAAGTACACACTACGGTTGGCTTCCGGCATGACAGGATAAATTTATACTCTAAAACAATCTGCAGGTGTACTACACGCCTTGTAAACCACTACATGGTGCTACATGTATAAAGGAAAAAGGTCTCATACTTCTGCTATAAAGGGAAAGGGTCTCCTACATGTACTTCAAAACGTAGCTCCACATGCATGTACCTTGCAGGGAAAAAAATACTGAGCGCTTGATACGCCCCTATGAGTGTGATAAAGCGCTATAAGAACCTAGTAGTTATTAGTATTATTATTACAAAATGTAAATATCAACACAGGCAATAATTTAATTTAGGTGTGGATTTTGCGATTTACGCAATTTTGCCATAATTTAAAAACTACATTTCCCAAAATAATACATTATTGTCTGCATGTATATTAGTGTTAATTTTGATTTATTCTGTAGCTCAATTATTGCGATGTTTGCTTTTTTGTTTCCTTTTGAGAGCCACAAATTTGAGAGGTATCCAGATCAATCATGACATTACTGCAGTGACATGATAAACAATGTACTTGGAGTATCTCTCAAAACTACTAGTTCTCAATAAGTGCTAGATCTAAGCATGGATCCATGGAGGCATAAAGCGCTCTAAATGGACGCTCTAAATGGACGCAATAAATTCAGTTGATGAGTACTTTGTTGTACATGTATTCAGGTATTATTTTCATACATTGTAGATCCGATATAGTATAATACAATTTTCTCTTACCGAAGTAAGTGTGAATGATTAAAACCACCTGTGTACACATCGTGTACTTGTGTAAAATATCATATTAAAAGTGTTTATGTGCATTAAACTCCAACCGCCCCTGACCCTTCAAAATACAAAAGGATCAGATTGCCTTCATGGTACTGCTTACCACAGGATGCTGCTCTTACTACGGTACAATGTGTGATTGTATAGGCCGTATGTAAGCGCAGAATTCGTACAACTCTTTCCTGATGCCCAGTTACAGATTCCCAATTGGTCAAGGAATGTTACCATTACATGTATGGTAGCTTTATAATTAAATGCTGATTGCATATGCTGTAGTTTTCATGCAAGAGGTCAAGGTATTGGCTGTAAGTGCAAGTTCTAGCCCAATTAAAGTATAATTACAGTAGTTGGACAATTGTATGCGTTTAGTGAATTCTGATCTGGGTGCTGTTTACTAATTGGTAATGTATTGAAACATCATACATGTACATGGAGTGTCTGGCTTAAAGCCTACAGAAAAATAGCACAACAAGAATGACAAATAAACAGTATAAGTTTACATGTACTTGCCAGTGCATAATAAAATTTAAAGGTGTAACGCAAGTGGCGGGTTTGAATTCCATATGTTCACTTTATACAGTTGTATATTCTCTGGGTAGGCATCAAGAAGGAATCGGCAGTCCAGCACCTGTACATGTACTACAAGTCCCTCTCTACATTAAGCATCTACTTCTTGTCAACACAACAAGTTTCCATGCCCAGGCTGCCTACAGGCACATCCGTAGCTCCACACTACAGCATTTCTATGCAAAACCATGAAGGATTCTACACAACGGAAGATGAAGATTATATGACTGAGGTAGAGTAATCAATCCGTTTCAAACGTGGGACGTCAAAACACCGACTCAAGACAGACCAGAGCAGCGCAAGAAGATGGAAATTTAACCCCGGCTGCTGAATCTGCTGAATCAGGATCTCCACAGGTTGGGTTTACATGTATCACCAACATGACGAAGCTCAAAACAAATCCCATCACTTCACAATCATTGATTTGTTGACTCCACTGATTCAAGTCAAGTCTGGACGGTATTCAAGTTGCTTACTTGAATCTTCTTGCTCAAGTCAAAGTGATAATTTCTTTCATTAGCAGCGGGTAAAAGTCATTGCTGACAAAATGGTCTGAAACTGGGATCCAAATTTCAGGATGAATGTTGAAATGATGGCATTTCCACCTTTTAGTAACCCCCAAGTTACTGGAGTTATAGATTTGCAATGAAAGGAGCTTTTGGGAACAGTGTCCTCAGCACTAGAGAAGTAGATCACAGAGCACAATCTTACTTACAATCTAAAGAAAACCACAGCAAATTTTGTACTGGCAGACATCAACTAAAATCTGAAATTTCTTATTCTTTCATTAGACAACAGTTGTTTGCCGTTTTCTCATTAGGTACATGTATGCACAGTATTCAACTGAAAATTTCACAGGAAACCTTTATTGTATCTTTCTTGATAATTTAGCCTATCAATCAGCATTACATGTACTTTCACAACAATCAAACAATGACCCTACAGTGTACCTCTGAATAATATTTAAACATTCATGCAAAAGAAAATTTTAATAGCTTTTCATTTCATTTAATTAAAGCTGTTTGGTAGAGCTGACATGATTAACAGTAAGCCAATTACAGGTGTACATGTACAAACGGAACCTGCAAGCATACTATTAAAGTTCATTACATTAAATTTGCTTGGATTGCTGCAGAGGTTTCCCTTCCACCATGTCCACACGTCAAGTACAACTAAATCTAGCGCAGATTTCAACATTCTCAGAATGAAGTGATGAGATTTTCAGAATGGTTTACACAGCCAAGGTAAAACCTCCGGAGGATGTTGGAATCAGTCATGCAAATTCTTTAATTGAGGTCGTTCAGGAAAACTAAAGAGTGAGTTGTTGTCAATCATAAGCTGATGCTCATTCCAATAATGGAATTTATTGCAAGGTAACCAATTTAAATGAAATCTGTTCCTTTTTTACTCAATCAAATAAATGAGGATCATTTCATCATGTACACGTAGTATGAAAGATATGGGGGATTGTGTTTTTTATCGTTATCTTATTATTTTTTAGCTTAGAAGATTTGACAAGTTGGCTCAAAGCCAATTGACATTTTGCTTGATAAATAACATGAGCATGATATATGCAACCATGGAGATCAAACCTACATGCATAATAATAAACAATGTAACTTAAAAACTTGTAAAGTACCACACAATGCATTGCTTTCACATCACACATTGCAAACATTTAGTTCATAGCGTTTCTAAGTAAATGTCCTACAATTGAACATACACTGTAGTCCAGCATTATCTAGTCTCTTTTCAAGTTGGCAAATGTTTTTTAGTTACTTGGTACCAGTAGTGTTAATCTACATGTACATGGAGACTCTTCTCAAGTTTCAAGATGTTGTTGAAGTCATGGATACTGTGCCAATATTAATCTATAGTCTCTCCTCAAGTTGTTGTACAATGTATGTTGTCAAAATAACTGGTACAGTGCCAGTGTCAATCTAGTCTCCTCTCAAGTTGCTGACCCATCTTCGTTAGCTGTTGTCACTGAAGGGTCCTGGATTTCCCAGTTGGGGGATCCCGTTACGCCGGATAATACTTCGTTTTACGGAGAGTGGGTGGAAAGGAGAAACCGTTTACTTTGTTCCACTGCACAGCGAGCGAGAACATCGATAGTGTTATCAATGTGTTCATTGAAGAGAGTGAAATCTGCGGTAATCGGAATGAGATAGATTTGATTTATAAATCCAGAAGAGGCGTCAACAAGGGCTTGGATTGAAAAAAAAATCTCAATTATCCTCAAGTCAAATTTTAATTGGAGACTTTTATATCATGTGTAGCATCATCAAAAATAGTCCAGAATTTCAAAGCAAGATTATTGAGCCAACGCATTTAAAGGGAAGGTATACGTTTGGTATTCACTCTAAAAATTAATGACAATAAAAACAGACTGGTTGGAAGCCTACAGCAGCTTTCGATAGTTTAAAGCATTTTGAGAAACATTTCACTTTAAAGAAATGTGGTTGTAAAAAGATAACAGTTTTTAAGATCCCAAATTTGAATCTGAGTCAGAAATGTTTCTCAGATTGTGTTTTCCTAATGGGGATTTCTTTTAGCTGCGTGGATATATTCGCTCCGGATTTTCAGCGATATCTCAAAAACGCGACCACCTTTTGAAATGAAATTTTTACAGGTTAGTTTGATTGTATGTATAATACAACATCTACATTAATATAGGATTAAAACAATCGAACGGTACCAATAACCAAAGGTATACTTTGCCTTTGAGTGTGAAGTTTGGTATTCCTGTAACTTGTTTAGTGACTAGCCAACAGGACCAGTTAGCTTGTCATTTCACTTGTCAGACAGCTTTTTCAATAGTACTGTACATGTAGGTACATGTATTGTTCTTGCACATGCTCAGAAAGATGTCATCAATGGGAAATCACCTCCTGCCAACCCAATTTCCCCAATTCCTAGTGTACTCAATTCTAAACATCAAGTAGGCTTGAATGTTTATTTTCTAACTGTACAATAAGGTTGTAACTCTTCACTTTAAGAACCTCGTATTATTCAACTCCTCTTTCTCAGGATGATGAGACTTCTTAGAAGCATCTGCCCCTGAGTGAGGTCAATCCATTTAACCTTCTTACACCAGTCAAGGTCTGCTTGTAATAATGTCACAAGAAAATCCCTTCCTACATTGTATTAACAAGATTTCATATCACAGTAATGGGTTGGACATCATGTAGCTCACATTGAAGTACATGCACATGTATGGTACATGGAAGTATGTACTTGTACACGGTGTGTTATGTCTTCATGCTCTAATGCACCAGACTTGAGCTCTAGTGTTCTGATCAGCAGAGAGTGGGTTCGAGTCCTGCTCATGAAACCTGTTAGTCAGAACAGTTAATGGTTCTGCCTAGATTATTATAAAATAAAATACATTATTTATTTCTGTAAAAAAACTTATTGACTTAAAAGGCACTGTACACGTTTGGTAATTACTCAAAATATATATTAGCATAAAAACTTACTTGGTAACGAGCAATGGAGAGCTGTTGATAGTATAAAACATTGTGAGAAACGACTCCCTCTGAAGTAACGTAGTTTTTGAGAAAGAGGTAACTTCTCACATGAAGCCTTTTATTCCTATCTGAAAGCACACTAATTTGTACAACAAGGGTGTTTTTTTTTCCATCATTTTCTTGCAACTTCGATGACCAATTGAGCCCAAATTTTCACAGGTTTGTTATTTTATGCATATGTTGGGATACACCAAGTGAGAATACTGGTCTTTGACAATTACCAAACGTGTTCAGTGCCTTTAACGCATGAAATTTTAGACCAGCATTAATATACATTTTTATTGTGCATTGGAAGAGAAGATAACTCATAAACCATGAAAGCTTATTTTACGTAGCATCCTACCATGCCTACAGTGTACAGTATGCTCTGAGCTTCTTCAGGAAAAAGGACATGGTGTAGGCTGTAACTGATGGGGGTGGGGTGGGAAGGGTGTAGGCTGTAACTGATGGGGGTGGGGTGGGAAGGGCGTAGGCTGTAACTGATGGGGGTGGGGTGGGAAGGGCGTATGCAGAAGAGCTGCAGACTGGAAACATCTAACTCGACTCCACATTTCTAAAAGTCTATAAATGCATACTGTACTCCAGTAAGAAATGTTACAGTTAATTCTTCTCAACTGTAAGACCAATAAAACCTTTTTTTAGATGTATTCAGTTCGCAAGATGCATTACCTAATTTGAATCCACCTGCCCACTAGACATTCAAGGACTGGGTTAAAGAAATCAGCAGGCTCGGTTTAATGTAATACCTTCATGTACATCTGCCAGTGGTTGATCGACCAAACACACACACTAGACTAGAAGGTGTTACATGTAGTTCCAAGATGGCACGACCGGAAGACTCAAGGTCCTTCAGCTTCAAGTCAATACAAAGCTTGTTACGATATCAAGTAATTAATAACAAAATAAAACATTTATAAGAATTGCATCTTCAAAGTGTTGCAATCTGCAAGTTCAATTTACTGTGGAATTGTCTGAAGAAAACATCTCTGTGGGGTTCCAAACACTTTTGGAAATTGGAAACATTTTTTCTCATTGTAAAATAGAAATTAAAATAAAACTGTAGTAAGGTTTTGGAAAAACATGTTTTGAGGTATTTCATGATGGACTATTGATGGTTTCAATTTACTGTAACCCTCAACATGTGTGTGTTTATCTAGTTTCTCTGAGTAGAATTTAGTTCTGATAAGAACTTAATCTGCTTAGTTCTGAAAGAACTTGTCCTGCTGAAGATTTTGTACCACTAGAGAACTTGTCCTGTTAAAGAACTTGTCCTACTGAAGATTTTGTACCGCTACAGAACTTGTTTAACTAAGAACTTGTACTGCTAGAGAACTTGTCCTGCTAGAAAACTTGTCCTGCTAGAAAACTTGTCCTGCTAGAAAACTTGTCCTGCTAAAGAACTTGTCCTGCTAAAGAACTTGTCCTGCTAAAGAACTTGTCCTGCTAAAGAACTTGTCCTGCTAAAGAACTTGTCCTGCTAAAGAACTTGTCCTGCTAAAGAACTTGTCCTGCTAAAGAACTTGTCCTGCTAAAGAACTTGTCCTGCTAAAGAACTTGTCCCGCTAAAGAACTTGTCCCGCTAAGGTACTTGTCCTGCTAAAGAACTTGTTCCACTAAAGAACTTATCCTGCTAATTTAATGTTAATTTTTTTCTTTCAAAATAAAAACTTGTAAGTAGTGTCCGAAACATTAGTTTGAAAAATAGTTCCAATTCAAACGTGGTTTTCTAAAAACACATTTTTAGGCTGAATGGTGAAACTGTCACTTCGTAAAAGCAGCGATGTATGCTCTCTGAATTTAGAACAAGAACAAAGAAACAGTAATGCCCTAACTAAATTTAGATCATATTTCTAGTTGATTGATTTGAATAGAAAACCAATGATTAGATCTGCACATGCTCAACACCAAGAGCACACTGACACTGTCCAATGCTCAACACCAAGAGCACACTGACACTGTCCAATGCTCAACACCAAGAGCACACTGACACTGTCCAATGCTCAACACCAAGAGCACACTGACACTGTCCAATGCTCAACACCAAGAGCACACTGACACTGTCCAATGCTCAACACCAAGAGCACACTGACACTGTACAATGCTCAACACCAAGAGCACACTGACACTGTCCAATGCTCAACACCAAGAGCACACTGACACTGTCCAATGCTCAACATACTTCTCTGCTTGGTGTTGTTAATAAAATAAACTACCTAGTGTTTAGAATGACTACATTTTGTATAGCTGACAGAATCATGTTGTTGATGTAGAATGATGGAACGGACATGACAAAGACAAGACAAACGAGGGATATGAAACAAGATATCTAAAGGGTATGTGTTAATCATTAAGGGCGTTTTGTTTTATGTTATGATCAATGACATATGGTCTTGATTATGTTCTGCTGTTTCCGTAGTAGTATTAAAAAGTTTGATCTCACCGGCGGTGAATTCTTGGCCGATAACGGATGCGAGGATATCGTTTTTCATCAAGCTCATTGAAATTAAGACAGGGTTATCTTTCAGGAATGTGAACATCATCTGGGAAGAAGTTCATGTTAGTATGTCATTGATAAAATACCTTCTCAGGGTTCAACCTTAACACTAGCCCGGTATACACTGTCTTGTAAAAACTGCTACAAGTTTATTGGGCTACCACAAACTGTGCAACCTACTTGTTAGAAATGCATTCTTCCTTTTATGTGTCTTATGTTCCAATAGTGGATATTTCACCAGAATAGGCAGTCATGTTCTGAAGGCAATCATATCTTAGTCGAGTCTCAGTCTCAGGAAATTTGGCTCTGAGATCAAGGATGTAATTAAGTAAGCTTTCAGATTAAACAATATTAATTTTGTTTCCAATCATACTCACGGCTTTCTTTCCAATCATACTCACGGCTTTCTTTCAGCAGATATCAGTTTGATACTTCAGGAACTAGACTGTCCAATCATTCAGTAGTGTGGAAATCAAACATTTATTACGAAGGATAAAAGGATAAAGATGATTTCTTGATGGGAAAAACATGTTTTGGATTACAGGCCGACTGTCTCAGTTACTTAGCGTGACGTTGCCAAGCAGTCTAGCGCATCAAACTCAAATTCTGATAAAGAAATCAGCATGTGGGTTCAAATCCCGGCCAGGACACTTGTGCTCTTGCGTAAGACACTTACAATGGAACATAATTGCTTCTCATCACCCAGGAGTAGGTGAATGAGTACATGTAGCAACCGATGTGCCAACTTGCCTGTCCCAACTACTCCAAAGGAGTTAAGATGGTTCACAAGCAGGGGTAAGAGTAACACAAGGAGCTTTGATAAATATTTGAAAGTGCCTTATACATGTACATGTTTACTTTTATTACTGGTCATGCTGGTGGTGCTGCTTTACTTTGCTATACATGTACATGTAGCATTTATGTAAAACCAAGCACTTTACTTGTTTACACTTCCTATTTTTCAAGTCATACAACCATGTAGTAAAATTGGATGACTCTTTTTACAATCTGGTTAAAATCTGGGATCTAATTACGCACATCTGGGGGGATGGAATCATTGTTTACCGTCCTCCCTCTTTGATATAAACACAGCCAAAGTTATCTTCAGACCCAAATTGATTTTGACTGTAAAGCCAACACTCCTCTGTTTATCCGACTGTGATTGAAACGCTGGGACATTACAAAAAGAGATGTGAGTATAGTCGGATGGAACATGATAATTGTTGGGAGGGTTACATGTATTTACCCATGCCTTCAGTTACATCCTTAGTTGGTAGATTAAGAAAGGATCGGATTGAGAATTTGATCACAACAATTATAATAACTTTAAATGCTAGCCTGGCTTCCTGTTTAAAGTCAATCAAAATAAATTGTACATTGTATAGACGATGTGACCTCTGACGTCATTTGAAAATCATAACATGATGCGCGCGCATGTCGCAGGGCAAAACCTTTGTGTACTTGACAGCCAGCTAGAAAGTACACGCAATATTACCATGACTACGCGTCTTTTTGCCAGGTGGAACATGACTTGGACAACAGACTTGTCAACAGAGGGCGGTTTGAATGTAAACAGAGGTCACATTGTCTATACAGCGTACGTGTAAAGTATGAAAAAGAAATGCCAAAAATATATGAAATATCATAAGTTTTTAAGAAGTTGAATACGCTTTCTCTAGAAAAGAAGTTATGCAGTTAAACAAAAATATCAAAACCCAAACATATTGAAATATTTGGCCACTGTATAAGAAGCTTTGTTTGTGTAAGATCCATTTTCAATTTTTATGTAAAGTTTGCAGGTCTGTTACTTATGGAAGTGACACAGGTAATTGCCTTCATCCCTGCCCCTGTCCATTGCCTTAGTACCCTTTAAAATGGAAGTGCTGAAGTAAATTTGCCCTGCCCTTACAGAGGAAAATATCAAACACGAGATGTAAACCCGAACCATTTTCAACAAGAAAACAAATAAAATATAAAAAATATTAAAATATTCCCAGAGAAACTTATAATAATAATATGCAGATCTTGCATTATACATGTATAGCGCTTTATCTACTCCCGATGGACGTCTCGAAGCGCTCAGTATTTTTCTTACAAGGTATGTGGAGTTACGTGTTGAAGTATGAGACCTATTCCTTTACATAGCACCATGTAATGGTTTACAAGGTGCTGTGGCGCAATATGCAGCCAATCAAACCAGGAACACCGGGGGCGAACCCCTTCTCTTTACGATAAGTGCACTGGGTTCTTTTACGTGTATTACACAACACACGGGACCTACGGCTTCATACATCCCATACTAAGGACGCAGCAATAATGGTGAAGTGTCTTGCTTAGGGACACAAGCTAAGTTTAGCTGTCTCAAGCCTGGAATTTAATCTAAAGAGGGCAAGGCTATTTAATTTTGCAAAGGGCACTTTCATTGGAAAATGTTTCAACTCTATGGGAAGCTTACATGTACATGTAGGGGCAACAAGGCTAAGACCAGGGTAACAGAGACCATAGCCTTTGCGTATGTCAAGCCTCTTGCCAATAGCAGATATAGTAAAAAGTGACCTAGTATTTTCTTCATCAGAATATTCTTCAAGCCAAGAGAGGAATCAATTGACTGGGTAAGAAGCCAAGCTTCTTAAGAGCCCATTGCCCATTGCCCATACAGCAACTGTATCATCTCAAGAATGGTCAAGAAAGAAATGGACATCTTAGAATTCAGAGCACACCCGCCACCTTCTCTCTTTCCGTATCTTCAATTACAGGAAACGGTACATTTGTAAAGTTACTCTGTTGACAAACCTGTCTCGCTCTGCCTACTGCGCTACCGTAGATTGCAAATGCCGCTTTCACGCGACCTTATCAATCAAAACAAATCAAGTGTAGCGTTCAAATTTGTGCTGACCGTTCTAGCAAACACGGAGCGTTGGCGAGTGCTCAGAGGTCATATTTCTATGTGTTCGTTCTTTTGTCAGCTTGCATGTTTTCTTGAAACATGTGAGTGAGGGATTTTTTTTAAATGTGGCGAGAAAAAAATGTGACAAATGTCCTTTAGGTTGTTTGCTCTGGATGGAAGTGTCTGATTGAAGAATTTGATAGAATTGAGTTGAGAAGGTGAACGTTCCACATCTGGTAAACATATGTACGTATGATGTATCAAATTGAATCTCGCACAGAAAAATGTACAGAAGTGCAGTACAATGTAATGCAGTCTACAGTCCATTACATCATGTACACTTGCAGTAAAGATACTTCCTCTGTTCCTTGTAATTGGTACATGTTATACACAAATAATATGGATTTCCTAATCCACAGCCCTTGTATTATATAATGCATTACAATTGTGCATCTTCAAGTAAAACAAAAACAGCTGTTGCAATTAATCCCTAACATAAAACTGAGTGAGCCAGGAATCACTTGGGCATTCACTCCCCTTCAATATCATCAAAATGTACAAATTAAATTGGAACCAAGTTGCATAGTAGCGACTGTTAATAAAAATGTGTGAAATATGAATTCCACTCAAGCTGACCAGAGCCTAGTTGTTAGGGAAACAGGGTTGTGTGATCCTGTTGATCTAACAGGCGTACAATCAAGGCCATGTTCCATCTGCTAGTTGGACATCTCAAACCGCGAAGAGGCAAATTGCCCAGGCCGCTACTATGGAAATGAGGTTATTGGAGCAAGAAAAAGCTGTCAATACATCCAACGACTACCACGGCGAAGTATCAACACAGTGGAGAGTAAACTATCAGGCTACATCCAGGTCATACATGTAGTGGTAATTGCTTCTTACTAGCCTCCACTCAGTCAGAAAAAACAAAAACACATACATGTAGGGGGCCTACACATGTACATACCCGTATACATGCTTCCTTGGCAACCCTCTTAACAATTAATATGAGACAATTTAAGCATTAATTTCTTGCCTTCATGATATGACCCAATTTATGATGTCAGGCCCCGGCAGCATTTAATACTTATGGGTTACTGTGCTCAGTTGGTAGCCATGGCAACTTTGGAAGTTATCAACTAAAAACAGATATTTAGGTTTGGAATTTCATCTTTGAGTCGGCGAGGCCATTTTCATTTAGAAAAGAGCACTTCCATTGGAAAATCTGAAAGTCTATGGGACACTTTTAAAGGAGCACCATGGCCAAGACAAGGGCAACTGAGGTCATGGCCTCCATGTAAATCCAGGCTTGTCCCAAAGAAAAACTCTAATTCCTTCATCAACTATGAAATCATTTAGAATACTTAGTGTAAGTTTTGTTTTTATCTTGTCAACACACAAGCTACAAGCTACATGTACATGTACAAGTACACACAAACACAGTTCAGCCAATATCGAATGCACTGCAGCATCATCATTAAAAATTGAGAGAGGTCTTCAACTATGCTCGGTTGCTCCATTAGAGGGCAGCTTTTAGCAAATGTTCCACGGTTTGTGGCTCTATACAGAACTTAGAAAAATCATGGTTGATTTCTGCTAAAGGAATATTGAATGCATGGTCTGGCTTGTCCGTGTAAATATACAAGATTTTTTGTCAATTGCCTAAATCCTGCTTTAGAAATAATAAATTTCTCAACATTGAGTAGTTAGTCATCACGGAATTAAGGCCTGTAACAAATGTTTCTGAGAAACAAACATGGGAACCTTGCATCTAAAACATGCCACTTCTGCTGATTCTTCTAACAATTTAACAAATGTAGTGTGCGTTGAACTCAACCACACCTTAAGCAATATGAGCTAATATTAGATGACAGCCACCACTGTGTCATATTACCCAAGGGACGGCTACTGACTTGAGCATCTACAATGTACGTACCCTCTGCTGACAACACTGCACATCACTTCACTACTATTCAAGAGCAAGTGTTTCCGGTAAATCATGATGGGTTTTAGGTTTCAGAGGATCTTGGCCTTAATGAGCTTGGCTTTACAGCTTAAATAAAAATCATAGCTCATTTTCGTTTAGCCTGATGTAAAAACCAAACAACAAGGGTTTCTTAGAGTAGATGTAATTTATGTTTAAAACCTAATAACTTAACATATTTTTCGTTTTGAAATTTGTTGGAGAGCTTGAAGAAGGGAGGAATGCATTCACTGAACTTTACATCATGGTATTGGAATGAAACAGGGTCAGCAACAAAAACCTCATGTAATTTTGTTATCTTTGGTGTTTGGGAAGAAAACATCACAGCATATTGTTTCATGTACCCAGTGCTATGTAAACATTGTCTGCGGTATTTAAAAAACATGCCATGGGCTTTCATGAAACACGGTCAAATAAAACAAGGAGTTAATACAATGTTATTTTACGAACCAAAGAGCAGTCTTTGTTATTTACCAAGTTTACTCTGAAACCTGCGGCAAAAAATCTACAGGCACTCAGTGTTAAAGTAAAGTCAGGGAAATGGAGACCATGAGCACTGTAGTCTCCAAAAAACCCAGACCGTGTTTTCAACTTTAAAAGAATTATCTTCATTTCTGCTCAGTAAGAATTGATGTTAGCAGTGAACAAAATGTAGCATTAAAGTTATAAAATATTCACATAATAGTTACACAATGGTACATCTTGTTGTACATGTACATGTACACTGTACAAGATTCCATTTGGAAATACGACTGCCAAGGTTACGTTAAACATTTCAACAAGAGTGTCTGCCGCTTACTGACAAAGTCAAGTTGGAATAATTTACTCAACTGCAGTCAAGAAGTCTAGATTGAAGTTGTCAACAGACGCTGAATGACATGAAGGGCTTGACAATATGAATAAACCAAACAAACTCTTTCTGTGATAGAAAAGATGCTTGACACACAAAAATATGACCTACGTGATCAAACGTATAGAAATCCATTCACTCAACTCAGCAAAGGAAATAAAATGCTGAGCAATTTTCTTTTGAAGTGGAAAGTTTTGCTTGCTGGCTGGCGCTCGGCGACGGGTGAGAAATTGGCCCCCTACTGGTGCCATGGTAATGGAAGATGATCGCGACTGATAATTATGGATGGAATTAATGGCATCTTGGTTGATGTTGTCGACGCGGCTGGCGTAAGACTCGCCGTGTATCCACCAGGGACGTTAACAGCGTGTTTTCCTTTCATTAGCCCAAGTGGTATTTCGCTAACGAGCGGCAAATGAACTTTCTGAGTGGAGCATTACAGTTATCCTTGGTGTTATGGAGGTACTTCAGTTGTAAAATTCACTGCAGGGAAATAATGCAGGTTTTATAGGAGGGTGATTGAACATGCCAATGGCTTTACATTCACCTCATTACCAATGCATTCAGACAAAGGTACTTGAAGCTTGCATTTTATTTCTAGCGTTCATTGACATACATCTTTAGGAATTGTTGAAATATGATGTTCCCTGTACACGTCTCTACATGTTAGGAAGCCTCAGCGCTACATTTCTACCTTGACTGCATTTTTAAGTAGTCTTTCATCTCAACATCTTCCCCAAGCCCTAGATACTTTGCCAGGTGTTGTGATCAGCCAAGGGTGTTTCTCATCTCACTGATGGATCCAGGATTCCTCCTCACACAGATGGTGTCCCCAAATTAATTTCAACGTACATGTATGTAAAATGTTTGTCAGCAGAGCTGAACATGTACGGAGGCTTTTCTGCATGGTTTGTACGGATACATTGTGCATACATGTAGGTCAATTTTGTAACACACACATAATTGGATTGAAGTTCTCAGGACTAAATTGCCTGGACTTAAATGGAGCGCATTGATAGGGACTTTGTACATGTACATGTAGATGTTTATTTTGCATCGGGGATAATGAATATAATCAACTTGTTTTTCTAACACAGGCTAGAAATTTATTCTTCAACCAACATGTGAACTCTTAAAGCAAATTCACTTGAGGCAAGTTACAGGCAGCCAGTTCCAGGCAATCATGAAGAAAGAATAACCGTTCAGCTTTCCATTTTCCCACAGTTTCCTTAGATAGAAAATGGGCTATCAATGTGTAATTTTGTGCTTGCAGTGCAGTTGCTTGCCTCTTTGAGTAAAAATTGCTTTGTGTGACAAGGCCATCAGGGTTTTTTTTATATAAATAATTTCACAACATCAAGAAAAAATCATGTAGAATGCTCCAGATTGCACAGTATGGCTTTTAAAAACCAAGATAGACACCAAATAGAAAACATTAGCAGAATACCTTGTTTCAATTCAGTGTGCTTCGACAAAACAAACAATTCCGGTCCAGAATGCTCCGCAAGTTTGATGAATCCTGGGGTGAACCTGGCCATAATATGCAGACACTGTAATCTCTCACTTGGTTCTAATCCTTATCTTACTAGTCCTGAGTGTGACAGTAGTCAGACATTACAGGTCTCAACTGAATGATCACAGTGTTGCTTGGGTGATGATGCATGCAATGGAACGTTCAACTACTTATTTCACATTCATCTCTATCATCTAAATACAAGACTGTGAGATTTTAAGGAGGACGGCAAATGAACCGGGTAAAATCCAGGCCCGATACACTGTACATGTACACGTGTACTTCGATTGATAAAGGGAAATCTAAAGTCTAAGGGAGAATAGTAAATTTCAAGGGACACTAAGGCAATGATCAGGGGTATCAGACGCAATTGCCCCTGTGCCCTCTGTTGCCCTGGTCTTGGCCTTGGTGCCAATTTAAAAGTTTCTGATATACTTCATGATTAAATTCCAAAAGTGCCCATCGCAAACTGAAAATGGCCTTGCCCTCTCAAATATGAAATTCAGGCTGGTATCATGCCTAAAAGTCTCAGAATGTAAATATTGAGCATGAAATAGCTTTCTCATTTGTGTATCCTTTCACATTTATGTGATAAGCACTTAATACTCTGTGCTTTACATGTACAAGTCCTGCAGGGGCCAAGTAAAATGCTGCCGCGAGGCCAAGTAAAATGCTGCCGCGAGGCCAAGTAAAATGCTGCCGCGAGGCCAAGTAAAATGCTGCCGCGAGGCCAAGTAAAATGCTGCCGCGAGGCCAAGTAAAATGCTGCCGCGAGGCCAAGTAAAATGCTGCCGCGAGTAGGGGGGGAAAAACACACGCTTCGGGTGGGATTTGAACCCATGACCCCGCATTCTAGACTACTATACAATGCTATACATGTAGTATTTGTTATCCCGATGGATAAACATGTAGATCTACATTTATAAATTAATGGGTCCATACATGTATCTACTGCATCTCAAAGTCTGGTATTACATGTACATGTACTTAAAATTTTGATGAATCATTGAATTCCCCAAATGTAATACAAATGTTTTAAAAGGCAAAATACATGCATAATCAACAAAATCCTTTTCACTAAATGCCTTTCTCTTCTGAAAATCTATGACCACACACATGCCTAAATACAAAATTGTTCCATGCACGGCAAAATGTTGTTTTCTTAAATCAAGCGCACCTATTTCGTTTAGAATGGGTTTTGTTTGTTTTGGATGTGCTCCATGAAAACTCAAGGATTATGATTCTATAAGCTACTGAAGGTTGAACAATTCTAAAATCTGCTTTTAAATAGCTCGTTCAAACAACATGAATATCTGAGCAGACATTAAAGCTGCATTGTTCCCAGTTTGCATTTTATTTCCTGTAGATCCCAATCCTTCATTTCAAAATTCAAGTACAGGGAGAACTACAAACTGCTCATTCCTGCATTCATAAGTTTTGCAATGGAAGTTCTCATCGCAAAATGAAGTAATGCCATCTCTCAAAAAAATTCCAGGCTTAACTGTTTTCTTTAAATTATTTAAAGCTCTTTGCCCTCCTCAGAACCAAACTTTACAAATTAGTCTAAATGTGAAATGAAACAGGTTTTTATAATCCAACTGTTCATGACATTTAATTTGATTAAAAGCATTACGCGTCTCTGATGATTCATGTGACTGGACTGGATTGGCCGATTGTTACTTTTGTAGAAACATGCCACAATGGCAA
This sequence comes from Leptasterias polaris, assembly GCA_037783415.1. NCBI lineage: Eukaryota > Metazoa > Echinodermata > Asteroidea > Forcipulatida > Asteriidae > Leptasterias > Leptasterias polaris. The sequence goes on from JAZGTN010000225.1 coordinate 384,248, forward strand.
CCCTTGCATTTCATCTTTGAGATGGAAGAGCCGTTTTCATTTTGCAAAGGGCACTTCCACTGGGAAACTTTTGAAGGGGTTGTAAGGCCAAGAGCAGGGAAAACAGAAGCTACATGTAGTTCCTCAATGTAACTCCAGTACTGCATCGATAGTTAATTTCATGCTGTGTACATGTACATGTACATACAATTACGATTTTCTGAGCACTTCCATTGGAAAATCTTCAAGTACTATGGGGAACTTTTGAAGGAGCCCCACGGCCAAGACCAGGATCACAGATGCCATTGTCTCTATGACATCCCAAGGCCTGCATCGGTAGTAAATTTCACTTAGTAAGTAAACCTTTTGAGATTTAAGATTGCCGTCTCTCTTTAAGCAGTAGTCGGCAATCACTGGTTACAGATGGATACAAGAATGCATTAACCTGAATGTACACGTGTGTAATACTGTACCTCATTGGTATTCCATCGATGTCTTAGACATGGAAGCTCCGTAGCCCATGGGATCTGCCCCAGGATTTCAGGTAAGACAATATTCTGAGTCTGGCCCGGCCAACCTGTAGCTAGAAGACAAGAATAACAAAAGAACTGTTGATAATTTAAGGATTCACGTTACATGTACATTACTCCATGTTGAACGCTGCTGGATGAGTTACAGTGATAAAGGTTGTCAACTTACTTGAGAGATTTGATTAGAAGAGGCAGCAGAATACTAAGAGAAGACGTTGTTGTATTACAGAATACCAGAAGCCCTTTTTATTGGAACTTTGTTTTAAATAATAAAATGTATTTAAGCAGGTTGCAAACTGCTTACAAGACCAACCAAAATAGGAGGGTAGAAATGCTCAAAGTGGTAATGGTTTGACGTTTCAAATGATCATGAATTTTTCCATTGTACCATTATTTTATAGAGGCGAAGCAGTTTGTCTTTAAAGGACACTTTTATGGTGGAAACTTGAATTTCTACTAGACCAGGAGTATGACGGCAAATGAAGTATCTGCTTTGGGGGCATGGTTGGATTCATGGTTTCTTCCCTGCATTTCACCCTGGTTCTAATCCTGGACCAGAGCCTTACATGGATTGGGTTTTTGGTCCATAAATGTACCTGAGTGTGTGGGTTTTTACCATTTGGGATTTTCCTCCGATCTAAAGTAAAACTGAACATTTGTTCTTGTTTTCTACTCATCCTGTTATTGGTGCTTGTGCAGTTGGATGTGTAATTAAGTATACTAAATACTTTTTGCTTTTCTGTTCACTATGAATTTTTATTTTTTTTAATCAGAGGTCTTCACATTCAATTAACAGACTATGAAAGCATTGTGAGAAATGAAGATAAATGTAAATATTGTAACAAACAAAGAAGGGAAACAAATAAATTCATCAAATTTGTGTAACAATATATTTCACCTTTATTATAAACCACAATTATTATTATTTTATTATTTGTGTCTACAATGTACATATCCAGTGTAGCAGATTAAAAGGACATTTTAAATATAACTTTATGAGCATTAGGAGCTCATGGCATAGACATTTTATTAAAAATATGTTTTAAATATATTGATTATGAATTACTAAAGTACAGATGATATAAAGTGCTGTTTCATCCTGTGATGTCACATGTAAGTTGTGTGATCTGATGATGAAGAATGTACCATGTTAACTAATGGTACATTACAGTATTATTTGCACTGTTTGCTCACCTTCAATTACTAATCAATATAACACACTATTTACAGTTTAGAAAGGCTTAAAAACACATTAAGTGAGCTAGCTGGCTTGCCATTTCCCTTACTAGTACACTCTCAATGAAGCAACCCTGTGCTACATAAGACTATTAAAGAGCATCTCTACACTGAAGAGACAGGAGAGTATGGTAATTTACTAAATTGCAACGTTTCTGCACGACTGCTCGTTGCTGAACAATACAGCTATGGTTACCAAGTAGATCCCATGGTAACGATGGGTCTGCCTAGTGCCTAGAGTTCTGTGTACCACATACTGGGGAATTTTCCCTTGTCATGTGTGGGAGTGTCAGTGTTTCCTCTTAACAGTGATCCGCTGGCTAAATACCAGTTTTAACACCCAACGACCAGTCAAAATTTACTCCAAGTGGTCTGGGGCTAGTCTCTCAGATTCAAAATTTTTGTTGAAAAAGATACCTTTCTCGAAAACTACATTACTTTAAAGGGGGTCGTTTCTAACAATGTTTTATAATATCAACAACTCTCCGGTGCTCTTTACCTTGAAGTAAGTTTTATTGTCATTTTTTTGGAGTAATTACCAAACATCGGTAAGGTTCAAAACAAAAAACAATTAAAACAAATGTTTACAGATTTGCACTATATTTAAATGGTAAAGATGGACATGGTGGAAAGTTTGACTTGAACTTCCTGTTGAAGTATTTTCCCCTGAAATTATATAGTTTTTGAGAAATAAGTAAAACAATTATCATTACCTCAGGAGACATAGAAATTTAAATCATTGGAACAACAATTCTGTTAAAATATAATGAGTAGTTTTCCCCCAACATTTGTTTGTGCCTCTAATGTTTGATTGAGCCCAAATTTCCATGCAGTTCTTTTTTTCCTTATTATAGGCTACATTACATGTATGGGTTCAAACAAGTTTTCTATAAATTTAAAGATGATTGCTGCACAAGTATGTAATGATCAAGCAATAGAAATTAAAACGAATATAATTAACATTTTTGAATAATTAACTCATCTGCCTTGTCTTCAACAAACAGTTAGGCCTAAATGATAATTGTGTCACCACATGCTCAAGTATTTTTCATACTTTAAATTGCGGAGGTCATTAATACAAAAACCATCTGCACACATACATGTACATGTACATGTACATGTACAGCGTAGACGACACCGCTGTGATCTACAATATGCAGACTCAATAATATTTCCAGGCACCTCAAAAATGTGTCAAAACATCACTTTTAAGTAGAATACACACCTACCGCATGATTGAAACCAAAAGTAGGAACATTTCATTGACTACAAGGGCTGACCTACATATGATGTGGGTTTTTATAGACTTTTCCGGTTATTTACTCACTAATTTTTTCTGAATTTCTAAGGGTCAAAAAAGAAAAAAATAATAATAAATGGAAATCAGAGAAAAGTACACAATGTAGAAAGAACAGGCCTGAATTGTACAGGCACTGTGTACGAATTTAACCCTTTGGTCCATCTGAGACACATCAATGTAAGAAAGACAAATGCATAAGAAACACAATCTGATCACATCTTCTGTGTATTTCCTCCTGTTGCCATGGTTATGCATATTTTCTCATCTGATTTCAATCTAATAGAGTTCGGATTTACTGCTTATCTGGGACTGGATCAAAAACTCTTACCAGAAATAGGAAATAAATTTGAATTGAGAATAAGAATAGAATTGATGAAACCTTTTAACCATACAGACAGATAACTGGACCCATGCCATTTAGGCCAAGTAAAAAAAAATACCAGTTGATCGTCCCCGCCCGCATCCTTTTTTGAGGCCGCATCCTTTTTTTTTATTTTTTTTATTTTCGATTTTTCCAAAAAAATAAAAAATAATAATAATTTTTTTTTTTTTTTTTTGAATCCACCCTTGACATATATATTTTAATTTTTGATGTAAACTTACCTCATGCAACAAATAGATATAAAGAAAGTTAGCGGTGATTTCAAACTGAAGAATTGGTGGCCTGTTTGAATTGAAATACTTGGCGGCCATCTTGAAAAAAAATAAAAAAATAAAAAATAAAAAGGCCCTCATCCTCCTCTTTTTGGAAAAATCAGGACGATCAACTGGTATTTTTTTTAATTTGGCCTTATGATTGATTCAACCATGGTTTGGCTGTGTGTACACAGTACATGTGTAGTACCAGCATGAACACTCTGCAGTATTTGGTTCATTTGAAGTAATCAAAATTTAGAGGGGATTTGGGAGGCTTCAGAACAATTTCAAAATGTTCATCTCATTTTATTCATTAATCCTTTGCATTTGAAAGAGGAAAAATCCATCACAAATTACTGGATGAATTTGCACAAGATTCATGGAAAGTCAATAGAAAGTAAAAACATCCCCTCCACCCCTGTTGGCAACCATGTGAAATCTGTTCTTGTTTTATGAAGTCTTGTTGCTTCCGTGTTCTTATTTCCTGAATTGAACTTAGAGACTACAATGTACATACATGTACATGTACATGTACCTAACTCTCTAATGAGTGATTGACTACATGTGTAGGACCCTTCCTTTCCCACAACCCAACACCATGGTAACCTAACACATACATGTACACAGAAACTGATGGTATTCCTGATCCCATGTAAAGCATACAGATAAAATGAACAGTCCTCAGTCCAGGCCAACATTTGCATCTTGCAATCAGAGACATTTTGTACAACAATCAGACAATCAGGGAGAATAGAATTGCAGGACAACATAACAAGGAAGACTTTCAATTTTGTTCATCAGATCAGAACATGGAAAGATTGGTTTATTTTGAGGGAACTTTCTGCAGAATCAAGCAGAGTTGGCTGCTCTTCCTCAATCCAACAGAATCAAACAGGATTGAATTTTTCAAAGGTTTTGGGGCCCAGTATTGATTCCCTTTAAAATGAGAAGCCAAACAATTTGAAGCACATCTTGGCCAAGGAAGGAGGCCAGTTGGGCTCGAGGCACAACTTTCATCTATCACTCATCTATCCCTACACGTGATATTGACTTCATATGATGGACTTGTAGGATGTAATTGGGTTAACCATGTTAACAGGCAAGGCAAGGGACACTAAACTGCAGTATGGACTACGGCTGTGAAAATCTAGATTCTTGTTTTGCAGTGAATTTTGACCAACTTATGATGTCAATCGTTCCATTTACAGGTTGGAGTTGCATTACTCTCTCGTTCCTGAGCCCTTTACTTCACATTCACAACTGCCAAGAACTTCTCATTGTTACACACTATGTGTACAACGCTTCCACTGGGGCATTTTGAAGGGCACCAAGGCAATGAACAAGGGCAAGGAGACAATTACTTCAACTGCCTGAAGGGAGAGATCTGCAAGTACATGTAATGTATGTATCAGCCCGAGTTTAAAAACCGTCCACAGTAATCAAGGCCTGTTACATGTACTTCGTTCTTCTACTCGTAAGGGTACCTCTTCATTTATGTAATGGCACCTCTTCGTGTATGAACTTAAATTTCCACAGGAACATTTCAAAGGGCATCAAGACAATGGCTAGGGCATGCAGGAGGCTCAGGCTTGATACTCACATACTTACATGTACTGTAGATGGCATTTCAAGTTTGGTAAATCAGACCTGGACTTACAGTAGAGGTCACGACCTCTATTGCCCTGGTCTTGGCCTCAGTGCCCCTTCAAAACATTCTCCTAGACTTTGAGATTTCCCAATGGCTGTGCCCTTTGTAAAATGATGCCCTTGCCCCCCTCAAAGACAAAATTCCTTGCCTGTTGTAAATGACATACGTTGTAAATTAAACTGAAACCTCTCAATGGAGTAGGTAGACAGGCAATTAGGCATTGATGGCATGAGAGACCATTCGATCAATCCTTCAGTACAGACGATATTACGGGTTTTCATCTGTCAATTTGGGTAGTAGAGGAGGTCAAATCAGGGGGGTTTTGATCAGTAATTGGGGCTGATAGACAATCAACATCGTTAATTTATTGATTGATTGAGAAGAACTGCTGATGGACACTCAACATTTATGAGATCTTTATCATAAAGTACATAAAGATGTCAAATAACATGAATATTGTTTTACATCCACAAACATGACAAACAAAGAAAAATCAATATCTGTTCAGAAAACTTGCCCATGCTGTTGTTTGTCTTTGTACAGTTGTACTGTATTCGTATACGTACATACATGTTGTACGTGTACACCATTGTACACTGTAGGATTCTAGAATTATGTGTGTGTTCATGACACCATAATGGATTGTTAAAAAAAGAAAATCACAAAATCTGAGACAGTGCCTGCCTTTTCTGAATTTTAGGTGATTTGGCACGGAATGACCCTGATACATGTAGTTAATACAGCTTTGCATAAAAACAGTAATAGTACACATGTTTTATAATGTGCATTATTTATGAAAACCTTTTTCAGACTAAATGTACAGTACATGTACCCAGCAAATTCCCATGAAATACAACCTGGGGCATGTACAAACCCTTCCACTATCCCCATATTCAATTCACACCTGATGACATTTTCCTGGGGCAAATTAACAACCAGAACCTTGCAGGGTCATCTCACTTGACCCTACTCCCAAGCAGGGGGTGCTCTTTCCAAGGAAATGGCTATTTATGGGACTTTCCCAGGGTTAGCAATTCAAATGTGAAAAGGTCAACCATTGTTTCTCAGGAATTTCCAATGAAGTTTGTCTAAATGTGAAGGGAGGCTAATGCAGATACAACTTGTGTACACCAGGAATTTTTTTTATTATTTTTTTTATCACTCCCTGGTTGGAGAAGGAAACCTGACATTAGAGTTTGAAACCATGTGGCAATGCATCATGGTATTGATGAACAGATCAATTATATGCAATCCATCAACGTTTCAACTAAATATGTTTTTGTAAACTGAGTAACCATTTTCCATGTTAAATACAAGTTTGAACTTGTATTTCCTGATAGAAGCTTTTGTAAGTGAAAGTCAACATTAGTTCTGGTTCATCTCACACCATGCACAAAATTGTACCTTCAACCAAATTTTGACTGGCTCATGGACTATACTAACGGAAGTATTTTGACTTGCCTAGCAGTCTGGCACTGTTTACACCCATTTGGTGAGCTACTTTCCAACTCAATACATTACACTTTTAAGCATACAATTTTAGGTAAAAATCTGGATACCAAATACGTGTCTGTAAGCAGTTAAGTCGTGCACTTTTTGTCCTTTAAAAAAAGTGTCCACTTCATAAAAATGTGCATTTAATGTCTTGCAATCCTACTGAGGACTATTCTTGTGCCAAACTGTAAGAAGCCTACAGTGACATTTTCAATTCTTTTAAAATGTCATCAGCATACAATGTACATGTAGTCTTTATTCACACAAGAATAAAGATCAAGCAGTACAGTACGGGGTAACTAGGCAGGGGACCTATGTAGCAAGTATTAATAGTCTTGGACATGCTCATTACTGACTGTGCTCTAAGGTTACTAATACTGGGTATCATTTACTACATGTTTTATTCAGTTTTATTCAGGTTTTTCAATCCAGGATTTATGAAAGAAAGCACTAATTTACTTGATGTCTAACCCCATTAGAAACTGACTGGTCTGTCTTTGTAAACGTGTGTAGTTTGTAGATCAGAAGGCAACATGGTATGGGGATATGTGGCTCAGAGAAAATGGGAGGAAAGGGTCTCTACAAAATTACAACATTTCAGTAAGACCTACATTAAGATTAATCTTTTAATGTTTTACTAAATGAATCAATAGTTATTGCTGGGCAAAATTTGAAACAATATAAATCACTATGGCAACATGCACATGATGTCATTTGAGTAGGGCGCCCTCAGACAGGGGGAAATAAAAGCTTGCTCATTGGCGCGACCTGTGCGACGCGCATGTACATGTAGATGTGTTGCCATTGTTTCATCATCATTTTACAGGGACCTCTAAGATTGCTATGTGGTATAGACAACTCTTCTTAAAATATAAATTAAAGTGTTTTATGAGATCCAGTCCAGAAAATTGTCTTCCTTCTTCATAACCTACAATTTTAGATCTATGCAATTTCCCCTCTGTAGGTAACCATTACCAAGGCCTACAAAGCCTTGGAGATCTGATATCTAGTCATTACTGATAGGAAATTACCTTCCCTTTTCCCTAAGCATTATACTTTCCAATCATATCATTGATGATGTACGAATGTTCAGCAAGACACTTGAATATTTCATATTGAGACTAGTGATCAATATGTGATGAGTAGGGGAAATGACCGAGCCATTCCCTGTAGACATGGTAGACCCTGACGACAACAAACTCTACTGACAACCCAGCTATCATTCCGTATAACTCAACCATTAACCATCACAATCTGACAATAGTACAGGATTATATTGACATCAAAGTGAACAGCAAAAAGCCATCAGCTTTGTTCTCCTCTGAGCAGGAGAGACATTAGTCGGAATAAAAGGGCAGCTTGATTATAAAAAACCTTTAAAGGTCTTCAATGGAAATAAATTAAAGTGAGCTTGTCTGTAGGGCATTACACGTATATGAAAGAAGAAATGCAAAATGGCTATAAAATTTAAATAGTGACAATGGGTGGGAGAGTACACATCTGTCGTAAACAAGTTGACACTTACATGTAGTTTTAATTAAAATGTACATTGTACAGATGTATGTCAATGTGAATAAATAATTATAATAATAATAGTTTATTTTAAGCTCAGGCAAAAGCAACGATCTCTATAAGTTTATTTTCTTTGTTTAGCTCATACATGTACATTGATAACAGATTCTTCTCAAGAGAAAACATTCTCGTCACCACCTTTGTTATGAAAGTAGCTGTTTGCGCCTGTGCTAAACAAAAGTCACTAAACCTGTGACTCTAAAAGTAAAACCAAGCCATGTTATTGCTGTTTTTTACAGCTTGTTATCCCGCATTAGCCAGACTAGTGTACCTCTGCATGGTGCCAGGTACTGTAGTGGTAACCATGGTAACACTCATGTCATTGGTTTGTATGCTGAAATGCCCTGTAAACAATAGCGCATTGTGTGTTCTTTCCTCAAAGTACATGTCAGCTCAGCAAAGGCATAGTATTGCAGTTTGAACTCATGAAACAATGAGTGAAAACAAGTGAAAAAACTACATACATCCTGAAAAAAGCTACAAAATGTATGCAAGTCACAAAATCTTCACTTAAAGCACAGTGGTTTTCATTATAATGAACATAATGCTTCCCAGCAAACATCGTTGTGAAAACTGGGCATTTTCATTACTTCTGTTGTTGTGTTTGTTGTGTTTGTTCTGCATCGATGCATGGAGAGAACATCATTAATTGTCTCTTTGCCCTGGTCATTACCTTGGTGGTGTCTCCAAGAAAAATTCCAGAACAAACGTACATTTTCTCAATTGAAGAGCCTTTACAGTGTTAAGTACTACAAAGAAAAATCTGACATGCTCTTAATATATAGGCCCACATGTAAGAAATTGTGGATTTTTTTAAAAAGTTTTGGGTAAGCACAATGAATTGAAACAAAGCCCTCTGAATAGTTCTACTCAGTTTATCTTTGGTTTTAAAAGCCCCACTGTATACTCTGGGACATTCTACATGTAAATGGTAGAACAATGGACAATAAATGCAAAAACATTGCTTTGTGACTTGTGTAGTGAACTGATTTTTACTAGCCTAGGCAAGTGCAATTACCCAACGAAATGCTGTACCCTCCTTGCGCAATGACATGCCATCTCCCTGGTAACCTGCTAACCTGATGGTGACATTGAAGTAGTGGCGACAACAGTAACACAAGTTATTCTAAATGCAGCCCAGTGCAAAATTCAAAACAATACATCCTTTACAATCATGACCATGTCGTGCATTTTGTTATTGACGAGAAAAGATCATAATATTTGTATTAATGGCATAGCTAGCCTAGTAGTAGAAGTGCATTTGCAAGCCCTCATGATAAACTGCCTTGGTGATACTGCCAGTTGCCGTCACTGCATCAGTCAAGGTCAAGGAGTCATTGCTCCAATGGCCATGCCTTTGCCCCTTGGTTGGTCTTGCTTTAGTTGGGATACTTGTAACCCTTCATCCTCCAGCAGTCGTAGGGTTAGGATGAACTACAGTGTAATTTTAGCAATTTTTTCCCAAATAGTTTACATGTTGTATATGTAACCCTGAAAAATGGATCACTTGAATAAAACTAAATAAAACTAAACACTGGGGAAACTCACTTCAGAAAAACTCAATTAATCTAAGGATCGAATAGGGTTAAGACGCGAAGAAATGCAAAAAGTAGGACAGGGACTCAAAATGTAGGTTTCTCAACAAGCAAAAAATAAAAAATAACTTTATTGATTATAAGGCGATGACCAAAAGCAAAACCAGTGATCGAAGTACATCAATAAACCAAGTAAACTCTAAACCAAGACCATTATTAAACACTATTGTACTAAACCCCGAACAGTGAAAAGAATTTATAGAAACCACTAAAAACAACAAAACAAAACACAGTGCCAAAGAAGGTTACAAATTAAAATCAAAATGGCTTTAAAACCGAGTCCATAGCAGTAAATACTTGAAACAGGCAAATCTTGAACATATGAAGTAAAAATCAAAGCTTGTGATGGGAGAACACTGATTCCCCTTGCGCTGCCAGGCTGCTATCTGAAGTCAATTACAGGGGTGACTATAACCACACTACCAAGGATTATGCAAGCGGGTTCATTGTTTATTACAAAGGATTCCTAAGAAATTAACTAAGGGGGTGGGTAATAAAACTCTAACCTAGACACTTGGTCACCTATAGGACAAAGGTTTTTCTACACCTATTACACTTACACAATTGCACTGTCATTATCACAATAGTGGTCTTCATTTTTGGCAACATAAATTTTAATTAAAGTCAAAAGTGTAAAAAAGAGCTGGGAAAAAGTATGAAAATGTTATACTAAATTTTTGATTTTTTTAACAAAGTGGTTTCGCCATGCAAATTTAAATGGAGTGCCCATGTTGTATTGTTGATGAGTCTTCAGTTACTGTTCTGGCTCAAAAAGTTCAACTGTTCAATGCTTGGAAAGCAGTCGTGTGCATAACAATTTTGTACACTGTACTTTATCCTTCTTTTTTACAATAAATTAGTTTCAATTTTTTTTATTATTTTTACTTACAACACCAACAATCTACATTGTTAGGATTAACGCTACTTGAAGTTGAACTAGCCTTGCATTGAAGAAGAACTTTTGATGGAGAATGATGGTGCCATTCCAGCCGCCAGCCCCCCCCCCCCCCCCCCCATACTTCTGTTCTCCATAATAATAAGAAATTTCCATTTGGCCATGTATCATACTTCCATGGATTGGAATTACTTTACCAAATCTGCCTTGCCTTCAACATGATCATCATCAGGTTTACTGGCAGCCACAGAACCAGTAAGTGACTGCACTGTTGTCTGCCGTGTTGTTGTTGGCTAGGCTAGGCCGCCGCGCCGCAGTACAACACACTCGCTCTCTCATCAGCCCCGTCATAAATATTGACAAGTCACAACAAAATCACTCAATTGTATGTTTTCCTTAATTCCAATATTATCTTCTTTCTCAACAAATATATCTATGTATCAGTGCTTCAAATTCAAAGCATCAAACTGTGCTCAATTATTTTCTTTCTATTGGAAAATTAAAATATCGTAAAAATGTTTTTACCTTGACTAGTTCCTTGCTCCATCGTTTCTGATGTCCATTTTGCTCACTACTGACATTACATTGCGCGCGCACATATCAACACATTTATAATACATGTAATAACACTGGTTCCCATTACGTTACCAGTCATCTTCATGATATTTTAGTCAAAAGAGGGCGCTATTCAGTTTTTTTAAGTTCAATACTTTTTATTATTGGAAATTATTGACCGAAGATAGCATGCATGCAACAGTTTTAGTGCATATTATACCAAGACCAAATCATGTTGGTAATTTTTAGCAGGTATCGGCTAACGCAAATCAAGATAAAATTTCCACCAGTGGCGTGACTAGACTAGACATTTTCCTTCTTTTTTTTGTTTTTTGGGGGGGGCCTTTTTTATTTGTTCTTGTTATGTTGTTTTGTGACTACTGTTGGTCTAGAGTCTGACCATCTGACAAACTTTGAGATAACATGGGGAGGAAGAAACAATAATTAATATTATCATCATTTGATTATTGTTTTGGCTAGGTTCAGTTTCAGAAACCAGCGAATCGAACAGGAGTTCTGCGGAGTTTTATCAGAATAAAATAATTGGAAAACTGAAAGCGCGCGATGTAATGACGACATTTCTGCCAATTGAGGGCGTTGTTTAAGTTATCGCCACATTATTATTACGTACTTGGGCCGGGTCCTTATGCAACTTTTATGTGATAAATGATTACACAAATTTTTGATCTATCTGGAGCGCCCACCTTCCTACAATCCTACCTACCTAGTGAATCACTCATTGTATTAATATCAGTCACCATTTTAAGTAATAAACAAAGGCACACATACGAAAGGGAATCATGAATTTGGCAAGAGACGTAACAACTGGTAAGTTTTAACAATTCAATGAATCTACTACTCGGCCCAGCTATTCAACAGGGGGATGAGGACAACACAACAAATGCACAGTTACATACCGTACTTACTAAACGTACTATTTACTAACTAGGCCATTTCTAATGTCTATTCTAAGCCTCTCAGAGCATGGAGGAAGAAATTCCTTCCTCCATGCTTTGAGGGAGTTCCAGTCCTAGAACTATAATGTCATAATGAAATTCGAATGATATTTTATTGATAAGGAGATAACCAAGTTCCTAGGATCGAGGAGTAGGAATCAGTAGTGCTTTGTAGTGGTCTAGAATATTTTAATTATTCACTATTTACTTTTTATTACTTCACTTGCTGCATCCATGGAGGTAGAATTAGATGCTGCATCCAAACACTTTAACATGTGTCAAAGTTCAAGTTGAAATGTGACAACAGCCCCTCCTACTGGTCCATAGTCCTACATGTAGTCCTATCCAATGAGTTTCCATCTCCCATTCCCCCTCCGCCCCCCCCCCCCCCCCCCTTGATCCCCTCTCTCTCAATGTTGGACCGTGACTTGATGTTAAAAAAGATTATCACAACTGAACTAGTTATGACCAGTACATATAAATTATATATTAAACTTGTTCAGGTGAATTGATTACTTTTTAGGCAGCATGCAACAAACAAACATGAAAGAAGAAATTGACAATCAAAGCACCTTGGCTCAAATTTACCTACTCGCAATAATCATAACCCACCATCATTCACTCTCCAGTTTGTGTGAAAAGAAAGGGTAACACAGATGCCAAAGCCACCTATCCTAGTCTTCACTAACTCGACTTTTACATCCAAAAGTGAACTTTGCCGAGTACCAGCGTAGATGTAGATTGCCTTTGTATAATTCCAGGCCTGCAGTTTTAAAGCATGTACATGTAATATGAGAGAACGTGGTTTCCTAACAACTTCTCTCTGATGTTGTTTTTTAGTTGCTTTAGTGGAGAAGGAAGATCGACCCTTGGGTGTTCAGTTGGTCCACAATGACAGAACTAATGTTGCTGCAGACCCAACTGACCTGGTTGAGTTAGCCAGGGTTGTACAGAAGGTAAACAAAAACAGTGGGCCTTTCGAGTAATCACTTTAACACTATTAAGGCTTGGGTTGTCTGTGTACACAAAAACCAAACACTAACAGTGCACTCTTAATATTATAGTGTCAATTAATCTAAATAAAACGTAATATAGTAATAATTGTTGCCATGAAGGCTCTAATCTAGAATATGAGATTGAGACAAAATTCATCCAATTTACAAAATATCTCTTTGTCTGATAAAGTTCTGTGAATGATCTCGAGCTACACATGTGTAGAGTTATATGAGAGTTTAAGTCAGAGTCAGAGTCACTTGGTTTAAGTCAAAGACGTCAGAGACATTGAATGATTTATTTAATTTTGTTTCATAACTAAGAAAACTGTATGGTTAATCAAACCGTTCAGTTAAATATCAACATGAAACCTTTTTTTATTTCTATCAAAAAAAGACTTAGCAAAACACCAATTAAAGTTTTAATGTCCCATGTTATAATCTGAGTCACGTTATTAGTACTTGCTGTGGCATATATGCCACCTCCCCCTGTTAAAAGTTCTCATCATCATGATCAACATGATGATAAATATATAGCAGGCATCTAAATTACATAGTAGTAATATCATTTTAAAGATAATTTGTTGAGGTGAAGATGTGACTTTTGATCGAGCCATGAGTCCTCGGTATCCAATCCGAGTCATAGGTTGAGACCAACTCCAAGTCTTTTGAGTGATGGACTCGAGATGAGTCTGAGTCACTTAAATTAGGACTTGAAATATCATTTGAAGTTAAGTAAGAGCCTTGGACTTGAGTCTTGCAACACTATCTTAAGCATCCCTTTGGGTGAAATAAAATGTCACTCAAAATTACTGAAGGAAATTTTATATACAGTCCGGAGATATTCAAAGTCATTGCCTGTAAACGAGGCAGGTTGTCAAAGTCATTGCCTGTAAACGAGGCAGGTTGTCAAAGTCATTGCCTGTAAACGAGGCAGGTTGTCAAAGTCATTGCCTGTAAACGAGGCAGGTTGTCAACTCGTTCCAATAAAGATTCTCAATTAAGTTCTGATTATATGGAATTTGAGGCATTGCATGGTGAGGTATCAATGTATATATTTTGTTTGCGGTAACACCATGTGTATATATGTACTTGCTAAGGTAGATTATGTTCTTTGAGAACTTTTCTTGCTATTTATTCTTCTGCCGCGGAGTAGAATATTCGGAATTCGGGAGACTCCTCAGCTCTGAAAAGAACTGTTCTGCTTATTAACTACTACCTGGGCGGGAGGTAGGAAATCAGCCGGGATTAATACTTTCTTCTTGTAACTAACTCATTCTAGGCCGATGAATTCACACGAGCCAACGCAGGGAATAAACTCTTGACGATTGCTGAACAGATCCGGTACCTCCAACAGCAAGCTCGCAAAGTCTTAGAAGATGCTAAGAGAGACAACACATTACACCATGCAGCGTGTAACATCAAGAAACGACCAGGGCAAATATACTACCTCTACAAGAGACAATCTGGACAGAAATACTTCTCAATCCTGTCTCCTCAGGTCAGTTTCTCTAGACCCATCCAGTGGGATCCAGTGATTCAGAATAAATAGTTAGGGCTGTCTTTGCAGCCTGATTAACTAAAAGCCTGTTAACCAGTTGGTTTTGGAGGACAAAATAACGTGCACAACTTTTACGCAACACACAACAGCGGTCTTCTATTTTTGGTCATGGCCATGTCTACACTACAGGCCATGTGCTCATTGAGCTGTGTACACACTGTGCCTACTACAAGAAGTGCAGGCTCTATGGTTCTGTTGTAAACATATGATGTCATAAATAACTAGTCTAAAGTATTGACTCTTTGCGCCAACAGCACACACAGCTGAATCTCTCTGCCATGCACGTCAAAATTCGCAGGGAATTCTGCGCTTACTTCAAGCGTATTTCACGGGTTAGCAGGGAATTTTTGCTTGTGCGCGTGCGTAGTCCACGTTACTAGGCATTCTAAGCTTACACAGCTAGTGCAGAAATTTGGCGCTTGCTCAGTAAGCGGAGAATGGTGATCGCAAGCGCAGAATTTGGCGGTAAGCAGAGCCATGAAATTGGGTCCTGGTGAATTGAGTCATTACTGACTATTTTAATAGTTCCTAACTGTTACTCGGTGGTACCTTCCTAATTTTAGATTGAATTAAAAATCATTTTGTTGATCTTGTCTTTCAGGATTGGGGTAAGAGTTGTCCTCATGAATATCTTGGATGTTATCGTCTTGAGTATGACATGTCATGGACTCCTGAGAAGGATATTGAGAGACGAGGACAAGAAATTGCATTAATCGATAAAGTCTTGACATCTCAGGCTAGCCTGACACAAAATCCTGAACCAAACTTCAATGGACTGCTTTATATTGAAGGGAACAATAAGACAGATGAGAGAAAATGAAAATGAGAAAGAAACTATTTTTCTGGCTGGCTTTTGTCCACCTTGGGTATTTATTAACTGCTAATTTAGTTTATGGAAATAAATTAATGCTTGATACTTTGTTCTTATCAGTGCAGGGCAGTTATTTCTTAGTGAAAGGGCACCTCTATGTGGCAAAGTTAAATGTCTGCTGGAACATTTCAAGGGGCACCAAGGCAACGACCAGGGGTATGGCAATTGCCTCTGTTGCCTCCATGGGGTATCAGGCCTGTATATTGATTATGTTTTAGGTCCCATGTTTGTTCTGTAAATGATCCACTGGTGAAACATTATTTTAAATCAATGTGATTTTAAAAATGGATTTAGCATCTGGAATCTGATGTGGTCGTTGAAGTTTTTTTATATTATTATTATGATTTTTATGATCCAATATGAATGGGGTGGGAAGTGAAGGACACATGACTTGCATGTCTTGCATAAGGACTGGGATTCCATCTTTGGCATGGTAGTACTAGGATGTCTGGAACTGTTTACACTCCATAATAACTGCTTACCGAAATTGCCTCTTTAATTTGATGTTCAGTTTTTTTTTTTTTTTAATGTAACTTGAGAAGTGTTTCTTTTATTATTTCTTTGATTCAGAAATATTTTACAGCCGTCTATTACTAATAATTTTAACCCTAAAACACTGTACCCAATATGCAACCTGTGAAATAAAAAAAATAATAATAAAATAAAAAATCAGAAAGAGATGCGTTAGAATGTGTATGCAGAATGGATATAAAGAATCTGTATTACATGTTATAAGAATAAAAAAGAAAATACACGTCGAGATGGAAGCAATGTTTTTATACATTTCTTTCGTTTGATGGTCTGGTTTTGCTAAAACCCATGATTGAGGAAAATGAGAAGAAACATGGTTTAAAACGCTACCAAAAATTACATCTCTTAGATAAGAGTTTTATTTTAGTTTAAAATTATGTTCTCAGTTTTGCAATGAGTTAAGATTGATCTTAACTGTGTATCGATCTTAATTGCTAAGCAAAGTGTGATGTCACAATACAAATCACTATGGTGATATTGACAACTCATCTCATAATGGTCTGTCAACATAAAGTTGATTTGTAGGCGAAATTATCAATACAGATATAAAATAGGCCACATGGAAAGTTTTAAGCTGAATACAATGTCTACTTGTTTAGAAAACAGCAAAACTGTCTGTATTCCTCCATGTGGTCAAATCACATCTCTGGCTGCATCATTAACAAACGGACACCTCGGAAAATTGAACCTCCAAAACTCTCCAAAACTGTTTTCTGATCAGCGGGAGCACTTCAGACAAAATTATTTCACAGATGCTTACTACTAAAATCATGTGAATAACAAGTGGGCCTTCGGAAAAAAGTTACAGTTCTTCCTTACTTTTCGTTTATTATTTTTATTTAGGGGGGGGGGGGGGTAGTTTGACCCTACCTTTAAGATAAGTCTTGGTGCTTTGTGAAATCGAGCCAAGATAAGATCTATAACCAAAGGCTATTGAGTGATAAATTATTTTAATCATCATCTGTAACTGTTTATTTTAATCGGTTTAAATTTGTTTACAAAAACTGTTTGAATGTTGTGAATTGTAAATAAATTATGTTGATTATTCCTGCAATTTTCATTTTGTCAACATTGACTTGTCTTTATCTTACGTTGGACAACAAATGTAGCGTAAAACGCTCGTCGGTGAATGACTTTTTTGTGTTTTTTAATTGTTGGAGGGAAAATCTCTACAAATGACCATGGCCCCAATATCATGAGCTGCTTAGCACACAGAGTAGCTTAGCACTTACCAACCAAAACACTTTGTCACATGTACGAGTTATGACCGGTAGGCCCTCCTGCTCATTTTAGCAGGAAATTTAAACTAAACTTTTCTGCGTAGAATAAGCAACTCATCGGAATTCTTAAGTTCATGGACAGGAGCGGATCACCAGCGAGTAAAGATGAAAGTCAACGTTTTTCTTCTTAATCTCATTCAATTTAAATGCATTTAATGTACTATATGAAATGTTACCTTTGGTTTTATTTATGCACCAAATATTTTCCGTCGCATTTTGTCAGCAGTCTTAAAATGAAAAACGTTGAATCTCTACAAGGACCCCAACTACCCCCCCAATGCCAACTCCCACCAGTTACATCGTTGAATCTCTACAATGACCCCAACTACCACCCCCCCCCCCAATGCCAACTCACACCAGTTACATCGTTGAATCTCTACAAGGACCCCAACTACCCCCCCCCCAATGCCAACTCCCACCAGTTACATCGTTGAATCTCTACAAGGACCCCAACTACCCCCCCAATGCCAACTCCCACCAGTTACATCGTTGAATCTCTACAATGACCCCAACTACCCCCCCCCCCCCAATGCCAACTCACACCAGTTACATCGTTGAATCTCTACAATGACCCCAACTACCCCCCCCCCCCAATGCCAACTCACACCAGTTACATCGTTGAATCTCTACAAGGACCCCAACTACCCCCCCCCCCCCCCAATGCCAATTCCCACCAGTTACATCGTTGAATCTCTACAAGGACCCCAACTACCCCCCCAATGCCAACTCCCACCAGTTACATCGTTGAATCTCTACAATGACCCCAACTACCCCCCCCCCCCAATGCCAACTCCCACCAGTTACATCGTTGAATCTCTACAAGGACCCCAACTACCCCCCCCCCCCAATGCCAATTCCCACCAGTTACATCGTTGAATCTCTACAAGGACCCCAACTACCCCCCCAATGCCATTTCCCACCAGTTACATCGTTGAATCTCTACAAGGACCCCAACTACCCCCCCCCCCCCCAATGCCAACTCACACCAGTTACATCGTTGAATCTCTACAAGGACCCCAACTACCCCCCCCCCCCCCATGCCAACTTCCACCAGTTACATCGTTGAATCTCTACAAGGACCCCAACTACCCCCCCATGCCAACTCACACCAGTTACATCGTTGAATCTCTACAAGGACCCCAACTACCCCCCCCCCCCCAATGCTAACTCACACCAGTTACATCGTTGAATCTCTACAAGGACCCCAACTACCCCCCCCCCCCCCCCCCAATGCCAACTCCCACCAGTTACATCGTTGAATCTCTACAAGGACCCCAACTACCCCCCCCCCCCAATGCCAACTCCCACCAGTTACATCGTTGAATCTCTACAAGGACCCCAACTACCCCCCCCCCATGCCAATTCCCACCAGTTACATCGTTGAATCTCTACAAGTACCCCAACTACCCCCCCCCCCCAATGCCAACTCCCACCAGTTACATCGTTGAATCTCTAGGACCCCAACTACCCCCCCCCCCAATGCCAATTCCCACCAGTTACATCGTTGAATCTCTACAAGGACCCCAACTACCCCCCCCCCCAATGCCAACTCACACCAGTTACATCGTTGAATCTCTACAAGGACCCCAACTACCCCCCCCCCAATGCCAACTCCCACCAGTTACATCGTTGAATCTCTACAAGTACCCCAACTACCCCCCCAATGCCAACTCCCACCAGTTACATCGTTGAATCTCTACAAGGACCCCAACTACCCCCCCAATGCCAATTCCCACCAGTTACATCGTTGAATCTCTACAAGTACCCCAACTACCCCCCCCAATGCCAACTCCCACCAGTTACATCGTTGAATCTCTACAAGGACCCCAACTACCCCCCCCCCCATGCCAATTCCCACCAGTTACATCGTTGAATCTCTACAAGGACCCCAACTACCCCCCCAATGCCAACTCCCACCAGTTACATCGTTGAATCTCTACAAGGACCCCAACTACCCCCCCCCCATGCCAATTCCCACCAGTTACATCGTTGAATCTCTACAAGGACCCCAACTACCCCCCCAATGCCAACTCCCACCAGTTACATCGTTGAATCTCTACAAGGACCCCAACTACCCCCCCCCCAATGCCAACTCCCACCAGTTACATCGTTGAATCTCTACAAGGACTCCAACTACCCCCCCCCCCCAATGCCAACTCACACCAGTTACATCGTTGAATCTCTACAAGGACCCCAACTACCCCCCCCAATGCCAACTCCCACCAGTTACATCGTTGAATCTCTACAAGGACCCCAACTACCCCCCCCCCCCCCAATGCCAACTCCCACCAGTTACATCGTTGAATCTCTACAAGGACTCCAACTACCCCCCCAATGCCAACTCACACCAGTTACATCGTTGAATCTCTACAAGGACCCCAACTACCCCCCCAATGCCAACTCACACCAGTTACATCGTTGAATCTCTACAAGGACCCCAACTACCCCCCCCCCCCCAATGCCAATTCCCACCAGTTACATCGTTGAATCTCTACAAGGACCCCAACTACCCCCCCAATGCCAATTCCCACCAGTTACATCGTTGAATCTCTACAAGGACCCCAACTACCCCCCCCCCCAATGCCAACTCCCACCAGTTACATCATTGAATCTCTACAAGGACCCCAACTACCCCCCCCCCCCCAATGCCAACTCCCACCAGTTACATCGTTGAATCTCTACAAGGACCCCAACTACCCCCCCCCCAATGCCAACTCACACCAGTTACATCGTTGAATCTCTACAAGGACCCCAACTACCCCTCCCCCCCAATGCCAACCCCCACCAGTTACATCGTTGAATCTCTACAAGGACCCCAACTACCCCCCCCCCCCCCCAATGCCAACTCCCACCAGTTACATCGTTGAATCTCTACAAGGACCCCAACTACCCCGCCCCCCCCCCCCCCCCCAATGCCAACCCCCACCGGTTACATGTAGGATATTTTGTTTTCATTATAATTTACTTAAAGTCACCCTCTATTAAACCACACTGCCTGCCCTGAAGGAATACAAGAACGTAACCATTTGTAAATGCAACTCTATTTATAGGAACACTATCTTGAGAATTTGTACTACTTTATTATCAACATGAATCCATCGGACGTGTTCTCAAAATTGTCGATAAACTATATGGGTCGTCTTTAAGAAAGTCACATAGATTCGTGTATACACTGAGTTGCTCAGTGGCAAGAAAATATATACATTAAAACGAACTGTTAATCTTTCATATAAAAAGAAAAAAATACAACAAATTGTTTTTTAAACTTTAAATTCCACTAACTGATTTATGATTTGTGGTTGATCGCGTGATAAAACCGTTTTAAGAGTTTTTAAAAAGTGATAAGCAAAGCCTTATCCTTTTTTCCTGAGTAAACTCTCAACGTCAGGTAGCCATTGTACCTTTAAAGTAAACATCAAAGGTTACCGTTGCCCGTTGCATCATTCCGAAAGGGGTTTAACCACGAAGTTCAGACATTGAGCAATAAACAAAACTACCGCGGGCACTGCAAGGTTACCAGGAAGGAAATCACAATACGCTGTGTGCCAAATAATATTGTTGTTTAAAATGGCGCCACTCCCACTTTTAAGTCTAACGTATTCAGTGGTTTTAAAAATTACAGTGGGACTTGTGCTTCACCACAACAAGGACGTTACTGTTCTTGCTCAAGCGACGGCACTTAACTTTACGGTAAGAGTTGGTTTCAATGGCCTGTTAAAAATGATAGTATGAACACGATTCCACCATTGTTTGAAGATGCCTATATCATGGATTTTACACACGGCGCATAATTATGTGGAACGGGCTTCACGGTTAATTTGGTAAAACGTAGATTTGTGTTTTTGGCTCAGTGCCCATGCGGATGTAAAAGCTAGAAACAATAATAAAATATAGGTTTTCTCGGTCAATTTCGGCAAATGAGCAGCCAATTTAACCACCACGCTATTCTATTTCGCGCGAAATCGAATGCTACTAAAAAGGGTCATTCGATTTCGTTTTATGAATAGTCAAATGTACTGTTGCGTCATTCGATTTAACAAAATAATCATTCAATTTAACGATTCATCAAAACAGCATTCAAATTCGCCGGAGCTTTTTGAGGCGTGTGTTTAGTCATTCAAATTCATTTTTGGGCAGTCATTTCTGTAATTTGTGCAATCTAAAAAACGCTTTGTTAATAAGGCATATACGGTTCACTTATTTGCACTTGAGTCACTTTGTACTTCGAAGACGAGCTTTTGCTACAGTTTTACAGGCATATAAGTTTGCAGCTTGTGGTACAACCATACCTAAACATATACGCCAAGATGTCTGGCACGCCAACAGATTGATGGTTGAGGAAGAAACAACATAAACAACAAAAACCAGGAAAAACATAAAGAAACAC
Source organism: Leptasterias polaris (assembly GCA_037783415.1). Classification (NCBI taxonomy): domain Eukaryota; kingdom Metazoa; phylum Echinodermata; class Asteroidea; order Forcipulatida; family Asteriidae; genus Leptasterias; species Leptasterias polaris. The sequence goes on from JAZGTN010000225.1 coordinate 406,266, forward strand.
CCCATTCAAACACAATACAAAATTAGGCCAGTTAACCAATAAAGATCCCCCAAAAAAGAATATAGGAGAAAACAAAGAAGAAAAAACATCATGGCTCCATGTAAAGTCTCCTGGAACCATAAATAAAGAAAAAAAGGTTTGCCTGAATTAAAGTGAAGATACGAAACAGTTGCCTAATACAGATTATCTGTTTATTCGTATTTCTTTAGTCGTACTTATTTGAATTCTCATTTAGCGAAATTGATTGCCTCTTTACGAAATTGAAAACAATTAAACCAGTAAAATCTCCAGTCGAACCAGCTTTGCTAAATTGAATGATGATTGTGCGTCACGTAAAAGAATGACGATATGCTAATTTGAACACAGTGCAAAAGGAATTTGAATGCCTCAATATGAAATTGAATGCCCGAATTTTGAATTTGAAACGCAGTAACTGGAGAGGCAAAATAGCTTTAATTCGAACGCACGAAAATTAAATCGGCTGCTCATTTGCCGAAATTGACCGAGAAAACCTATAGTAACAACAGGAAGTAGCACACAATTTAAATGAAATATAACAAGAGTCGCCGAAGAATTGACCTGAACACAAACTGTTTTGCTTTTTTGACTCATAAACGACTGAAAAAAACTAACTTGTTATTTTCTTTGGATTTAGAATTGTTCAGCTGAGCCGGAAGATGACAGTGATGCAAAGTTTACTTTGGGCAAATTAGAACTAGAATACTGCAATGCAGGAAAACACTTTAACTATACATCTATATTGCTGTAAGTACACTTTCGTTGAACTTTTTTCAGACAGAACGTGGCATTTAAGTGACCTATAGCTAGAATTTTTTCGGAAGAACAAAAATAATAATAACAGTAGGGCCTAATAAGATTAATAATATTGAAAATAAATATAGATTTTCCCAGCTAATTTTAACAAAAAACCATCGGCTCAATCAGCATTCAATTAAAAAAGTAGTAAATCAATTTCACCAGTTATACATTCAGTGGTCAAATAAGATCATTCAATTTAGGCCGGAAGACCCATTCAACTTCGTAAAAGTAGCAGTAGCTGGTCAACCATTCAATTTCAAAGATTAAATGGGTAGTAGAAATTCATCTTTATAATGATCTTAGTCTAGTGGCAGTTGGGTTGAACTGGTCGAGAACTTGAGTCTTGTCCAATAAAACAAAAAAACAGACTCTGAAGATTGTCATTTTTAGTGCTTCATATTGGTAAAACAAAAAGTTATAAGTGACGCTATTTCGTTTAGAATTTCTGATCCGACTTGATGAAAGCACCTTCAAATTGTTTGTCTGGTTTTAGTGATCCATACAGCGGCTGCAAAGTATGTCCGACGGGCACCTTCCAGGACAAGAGAAATTTTTGTCCACGCTGTAAACCTTGTACTGTGTGTGCAGAGGATGAGACTGAGGTATGGCGACGTAACGCAATAAACAATTTACATAACGCCCACAAAGTGGCTAGTATAAAGTGTTAACAATATTTATATTTGTTTGGGTTTAAACGAAGAAAGGGCTGGATAGCTCAGTTGGTATAGCGCCGGTACATTAATCCGGAGGTCGTTGGTTCAAGTCTCACTCCGGTCAAGTTTTCTTTGTTCAAACCCAAACTATTTAAAATATACACTGTCAATTTCCCTTGTGGTTTATTACTTGACACTCAATATTTAGATTTAATAAATGTTTAATTGCATCGGGGATAAGGAAACATTATTTGATTTTAACCTTTCACGGATGTGTGTAAAGCATTGTATACTCAGTAGGCCTACTGATCCCAAGTCCTGCGGGGGAAAAAAAAAACAAAAACATAGAATTTACTAGATTGTGTGATATTTCTCCAGGGATACCATAGATGTATGTCTATGCCACCATTGACGTTATTATCATAACTGTATTTAAACTAATAAGTTTGTGCGTGATCTCTTTAGGAAAATGTTTGTCTTCCACTAACGGACAGAGTCTGTAGAGTTTCACATAATACCAGTCCCGTTTCTGCTCAGCCTGACACAACACGGTACGAGGAAAAGACATCCACTACAGGGTACGAGGATAACGGGACACTGCCGACAGGTACCATGTCTAATTAACGTGCAATAAGAAGTTGAATTGATAATTAAGACGGCTGATAATACTGTGATTCAGTTATCGAAAAAATGATCTGCAACAATAATAATATTAACTAACAAATCTATATAAGTATTTAAAAATTTTGAAAAATAAATATCTCCATTATGTTTTCATAATAGGGGTTAAAATGCATTGATTTTGATGCATTGATTTTTTTGCATTGATTTTTTTGCATTGATTTTTATGAGGTCAATTCAAAGTAGGTCTGGAATTAAAATGAGGCCACAGAGGCCACGGCATCTATTGCCCCTGGTATGGGCCTTGGTGCCCCTTCAACATTTTCCCTCTTCACTTTACGGTTTTAAATGGAAGTGTGCCCTTTGCAAAATGAAAATGGCCTTGTCCTCTCCAAGATGAAATTTCAGGCCTGTAAAGATGGCTCCATCGTGATTTAGGTATGTCTATTTACACAAAATAATACTTTACCTTTACTCTCGTGTTTCAGATGTTCCTACTAAAGATAGACGTACTGTTTCAGCATACACCACTAACGTAACGGAGGAAAACATTTGCAAATCAGGTAGTTTTATTACTGGTATCAATATTTTCTTGTGAATTTTGTAATTGAATGTTCTAAATAAAATAATGTAATAGCAGTTTTGAATATTTATGCTGAGTTTTTGTTTGTGTGTAGAACATACATGGATTATAGTCTTAATAATATGTGCTCTCCTCGTAAGTGCTCTCCTCGCCATAGGCTGCTTCTACCTGTTCTGGAAAATACACCAGGCACCACAAGGTAAGATTGCTTGCTTGCTTTGATTTCTTGTACAATGAAGTGATTTCTATATATTTTCTAACTGCGAAAAATCACATTCGGTTAACGTGGCAAAATCAGAGGTTGCATTAAAGGCCCTGTACACTATTGGTAAGATCGAAAAACACAAATGTTCACTGATTCACACATAACTTACATGATTGAAAGTAAGTAATGGTAGAAAGGGTTCCTTAACAAATTTCTGCCTAAAATGCTATCGTTTCTGAGAAATGAGTAAAACAGTAGTTTTTATCGCGCGCGATAATAAACTCGATGTTTGAAAAACAGAAAACACATAAGGTCTTTTTTCACTATTTTCTCGTGACCTCGATGACCAATTGAGCTCAAATTTTCACAGGTTTGTTATTTCATAGGCCTATGTGGTTGATCACACAAAACATGAACACTGTCTGCAACTGTTTTGTCAGCTCTACCAATCCTGTATAATACCTTTAAACAACAGAGAATCCAGTGCCCCAACAACAATAGCAGCAACAATAACATCAGCTGCGACACCTATATGTCAAACACTTCACCCATCAGTGCAAACCTCATAATTGCTTTTTGTGCGTGTGTTATGAACATAAATGTTTTTATAATATGTTGATTTGAACATTTAATTTTTGGGCCTCCTGCAGCAGCAGCAGGGGAAAATGGAGCACTGGGGAATGGAGCTGAAATACAGCAAGGTGAGTCAAACACCTCACCCATCAGTGCAAACCTCATAATTGCTTTTTGTGCATGTGTTATGAACATAATTGTTTTTTATAACATGTTGATTTGAACATTTTATTTTAGGGCCTACTGCAGCAACAGGGAACAATGGAGCACCGGTGAATGGAGCTGAAATACAGCAAGGTGAGTCAAACACCTCACCCATCAGTGCAAACCTCATAATTGCTTTTTGTGCATGTGTTATGAACATAATTGTTTTTTATAACATGTTGATTTGAACATTTTATTTTAGGGCCTACTGCAGCAACAGGGAACAATGGAGCACCGGCGAATGGAGCTGAAATACAGCAAGGTGAGTCAAACACCCCACCCATCAGTGCAAACCTCATAATTGCTTTTTGTGCGTGTGTTATGAACATAAATGTTTTTATAATTCGTTGATTTGAACATTTTATTTTAGGGCCTCCTGCAGCAGCAGCAGGGAACAATGGAGCACCGGGGAATGGAGCTAAAATACAGCAAGGTGAGTCAAACACCCCACCCATCAGTGCAAACCTCATAATTGAGTTTGAAACTTATCAAGTTGAGTTTAACATATGGTGTTCCATATGTGCCACTCCTTTCCGTCGCCTTTTCAACTTTCTCCGTCGCCTTTTAAATTTTGTCCGTCGCCTTTTAAATTTTGTCCGTCGCCTTTTCAATTTTGTCCGTCGCCTTTTCAATTTGTCAAGCGCATTTTTGTTCTGAATCGGCCACGTGACCGTCACATGCAAGGGCGTCGATGGGTGGGGGACGGGGGGACATGTCCCCCCCCCCACTTTTTAGACTGGGGGACAGCATATCAGATGTCCCCCCCCACACACACTTTTTGATTGACTGTTCATTAGAAACATGCAACAAAATATAAAAATATACACAATTTTCTTGATTTAATATTTCATGACAATTTTTTTTCAAATAAAAGAATAGGAACACACGGTGAAATGTTTTCTTCATTTTCATTTTTTGTTCTGATGGACCACGCGCAGAATGGTATTTTGGGCCTATTTCCGTTTCTATAATACAGACAGTAGACGACAAGTTTCGTCCAAGACATGAACGCCAAAACCCCGCTTACATTCATTCAAGCTTTGCGTCGTTTGTGTATGCTATAATGTACGCTGCACGATCCCTCCACTGTGTGTGCGCGCACATGCAAACGTGTTACATTTTGTTAAAATCGCACACTCAACGCACAAAATGTAGTAAAATCCATTAAATTAGGAGCAGTTTTGGGCCATGACAAGATTTGTCGAAGAAGCAGTATTTTGTTTTTTCGAAGAACTTCAAGCCGACACACGCGGTAGAATTTTTGGTAAATTTTAGGGCAGTTCAGTGTTATTATTTTTTATTCTAAAAATATAATATAGGTTTTCTCGGTCAAATTCGGCAAATGAGCAGCCGATTTCATTTTCGTGCGTTCGAATTAAAGCTATTTTGCCTCTCCAGTTGTTACTGCGTTTCAAATTCAGAATTCGGCCATTCAATTTAGTTTTGAGGCATTCAAATTCCTTTAGCACTGTGTTCAAGTTAGCATATCGTCATTCTTTTTCGTGACACTAAATCATCATTAAATTTAGCAAAGCTGGTTCGACTGGAGTTTTTTACTGATTTATTTTTTTCAATTTCGTAAAGAGCCAATCAATTTCGCTAAATGAGAATTCAAATAAGTACGACTTAAGAAATACAAATAAACAGATAAACTTTAATTCACTTTAATTCAGGCAAACCTTATTTTCTTTAGTTAGGCCTATGTTTCCAGTACACTTTACATGGGGCCCTTGAGGTTTTTTTTCTTCTTCTTTGTTTTCTTCTTTATTTTATTTTTTATTTTATTTTTTTTTGGGGGGGGGGGATCTTTGGTTAACTGACCGAGACCTACTTTGTTTTTGTGTCTGATTGGGTTGTTTCTTTATGTTTAATTTTTTTTTTTTTTTGTTTCATTGTTGATGTTGTTTCTTCCTCAACCATCAATCTGTTGGCGTGCCAGACATCTTGGCATATACGTTTGGGTATGGTTGTACCACTGCATGCACTTCACTTGGGTGATGGCATCAACGCTCTGAATGGCTGCTTGTTGAAGGAGATTGCACCTCCACTGCTGCATGTTCATTCCTGCTTGTTGGGCAGCCTGTCTGTCTCTGACACGTTGTTGCCACTCAGGTAACCCAAGGATGCGTTTAACTGCAGCCTTGAATGCAGAGTGTGCCATCTCCGTGCTGTTGAATGAGGAGTAGAGACCACGAGCTGCCATTTCTCGAAATATGCGTGTTAAACTAGTGCCAATAAGTTAACCCTATTTATGCCCTTAACATTCGAAAGGAAACAAAAGTTTAACAGAGCGTTTTTTAGATTGTACAAATTCCCGAAATGACTGCCCATAAATGAATTTGAATGACTAAACACACGCCTCAAAAAGTTCCTGCGAATTTGAATGCTGCTTTGTTGAATTGTTAAATTGAAAGATTATTTTGTTAAATCGAATGACACAACAGAACATTTGACTAGTCATAAAACGAAATCGAATGACCCTTTTCAGTAGCATTCGATTTCGCGCGAAATAGAATAGCGTCGTGGTTAAATTGGCTGCTCATTTGCCGAAATTGACCGAGAAAACCTATATAATTTAAAATAAAAGAAAAACAAAAGAAGAAACAAAAACATCAAAAACTCTCTCAATTTTACTGAAGAAATTGTCGCAATGTGGTTACAATTAAAAGGGATTGTGAATATGATGTTTGTATTTGGTAGAATCTCGGTTTTACATAAGGGAAACCCAGGCCCAAACCCCATTTCGGATGATGTTATTGTTAAATATCACCCCCTGTAACTCGCCTCCTGGTCAAACAAAAAATAGGGAATAAGTGTAACATAGAAATTAAATGTAAAAGTAATGGTGTGGGGTGCAAATAATGTAAGATGTATTTTTTCAAGACTTGCTCGCCCGTCTACTTTTCAGTAGCGATCGACGCCCTTGGTCACATGATGACCATATGATGATTTGTTGGCAAAGAAAAATGATTGGATACCTCAACCATACTGTCTATGTACAGGCTTTGCTTAGTAAATCAAGAATGGAACTGGAAAAGGATATTATCGTAGTTATCTGGTCTCGACTGTGGATGAAGCAACGTATGCATTTTGGCAACTGCGGTATATGCCTCCCGAAGGTCGAATTTCCTTCGGAATCATGTGATAGTCACCTGGTAGTCACGTGGACCCACGATGGAAAAATTGAAAAGGCGACGGACAAAATTGAAAAGGCGACGGACAAAATTGAAAAGGCGACGGACAAAATTGAAAAGGCGACGGACAAAATTGAAAAGGCGACGGAAAGGTGTGGCACATATGGAACACCATAATTAACATCCCATCAAGTCAAATCACATCATTTACTTTAGAGTTATTTGCTTTTTGTGTAAATAATGTTTTGTAATGTTTTATGAACATATTAAATGTTTTAAAAATATGTTAGTATAAAATGTTGTTTTGGGGGTTATCGCGATTTTTATCATTTCAATAACTGTTGATCGCCATGTCAAATATCACAAATGAAATGATTATAGTGATTTGTGATTGATTTTAGATTTAATAATTCGTTTTAGATTCAGGAATGAGATTTGACATTTCTAAGGCCGGAACCTCTGTGGGCAAAACCAGAAAATCAAAACTACAAGGTTTGTCGAAATATAAGCTACTGCTTTCTCCCTTTGGTGACTGCTTTACTCATTTCAAGATAATTTAAAGGTTGAAGGAGATTTCCAGAAAATCATGAAATCAGGAAAAGTCCTGAGACATTATTTGTCTGTAGATTTCCCATTCTTGAGCACCACCTCACTCACTGGCGCTTTTGGATTAAAAACTTTTGTGTGTGGATGTGTTTATAGACCCTGTGCATAAAAATGACGTCATTTGAGTAGGGCGCCCTCGACTAGAGGTCAAAGTGAGGCTGTTCATAGGCCAATCCGTTTCTATTGTTTCATCATCGGTTTACCTCTATAAGATATCGGCTGGATGACGTCGATGCATAATGTCTATCGACAAAAACGTTTTAAAACTTGTAGAAATGATTGCTCAAGTTATTATTTTGATTATTTCAGGGGATGGAATCGAACTGCAAAATATGGCTACTCCCTCGAAAGGTGAGATGAGATTTAAACATGATCTCATGCCTGTAGACTCCCCATTCTTGAGCACCACTTGCTCACTCACTGTCGCTTTGGATTAAATATTTTGTGTGTGTATGCGTTGAAATGTGCGCTATTTAAAGGGACACGTTCGTTGCGAGTTGGTCTAATAAAAAGCATTTGTAACCATTTGTTATGAAATGCATATGGTTAGAAATATGTTTTAAAAGTAGAATACAATGATCCACACAAATATGCCTCGAAATTGCGTGGTTTTCCTTTTACTTTGCGAACTAACACGGTCGGCCAATTATGGGATGGCCGACCGTGTTAGTTCACGATTTAAAAGGAAAACCACGCAATTTCGAGGCATATTTGTGTGGATCATTGTATTCTACTTTTAAAACATCTTTCTAACCGTATGCATCTCATAACAAACTGTTTTACAAACGCTTTTTATAGACCAATTCGTCCAATCCAAGGCAACGTGTCCATTTAAAGTTGTCATTTTGATTATTACACGGGGTGGGATCTAACTGAAAGATAATGCTGCATCCTAAAGGTGAGATGAGATTTAAATATGAAGAGCCCAATTCAAAATTTACAAAAGATCCGCACAACAATGAGTACAAAAATCACCATTGAGTAACAATCTTATCACCCTGTCGTTGCCCTTCCCTAACTAATCAATGTGTAGTTCAGTGTTAACAGGCAATTTTAAGATCCCATGAAAAATTCCTTTGAAAGTTCGAGTATTAGGCAACCCCTCAATCAAGTGTAACATTTGTTAGATTATTTTGCATGAAGCTGAAGGTGGGTCAAGAACCTCTCACCCATCAGTGCAAACCCCATAATTGCTTTGTGTGCATGTGTTACGATCATACATCATGTGTTACAAATATAATGTAACGAAAGTTTCATTCTTGTTTTTATATTAAGCGTATAAGAAAAGTGACGTAAACGAATGTTATACATACATGTTCATCAAAATTCCTGACATTTCACTTCCGTCAGAATTATCAATTGTGCATACAGAACGATTAAACAATAAATTTTGTTTCCAGGGCCATGGATATTTGCTAGTTTTGAAAGAGCCAACCCTATCACATGCCACTACGTATACGCACCCACGTGACCGGTCTTCGACCAACCGGATTGCATAAACTTTCCAAGACGTTTATTCATTATATTATAGCTGTGAATCACTTTATAAAATATTGCTAGAATGTAAAGTTATATGTCGATTGTTACAGCTGAAGAGAACCCTGGTGAGAAGACACCCTTGGTGGCTAGTAAGTATATATACCACAAAGTATTGCACACCTTACCACTAAAAACAAACCCCACTTCTGAAACAGACCTTACAACCGAAAACACCTCACCACTAAATACAAACCTCACCACTGAAACAGACCTTACAACTGAACACACCTCAACACTAAATACAAACCTCACCACTGAAACAGACTTTACAACTGAACACACCTCGCCACTAAATACAAACCTCACCACTGAAACAGACCTTACAACTGAAAACACCTCACCACTAAATACAAACCTTACAACTTAATGCATACCTCATCAATGAGTACAAACCTTACAATTGAATACGCACCTCACCACTGAGTACAAACTTTATACAACTGAATACATACCACTGAGTACAAACCTTATATAACTGAATACGCACCTCACCACTGAGTACAAACCTTATACAACTGAATACACACCTCACCACCGAGTACAAACCTAACAACTTAATGCATACCTCATCAATGAGTACAAACCTTACAATTGAATACGCACCTCACCACTGAGTACAAACCTTATACAACTGAATACACACCTCACCACCGAGTACAAACCTTACAACTGAACACACACCTCTGCAATGAGTACAAACCTTACAACTGATTACACACCACTGAGAGACCTTACAACTGAGAAAAAAACACCTCACCTACGAGTACAAACCATACGGTCTATCCAACCCAACCCATCACGTGATGTATTGAGCAATAACCATGCTTGAGCAACCAAATCCGTCAAAAGCCAACCTCCATTAAGATATTAAGTCAACCTCCATTAAGATATTAAGTCAACCTCCATTAAGATATTAAGCCAACCTCCATTAAGATATTAAGTCTACCTCCATTAAGATATTAAGCCAACCTCCATTAAGATATTAAGCCAACCTCCATTAAGATATAAAGCCAACCTCCATTAAGATATTAAGCCAACCTCCATTAAGATATTAAGCCAACCTCCATTAAGATATTAAGCCAACCTCCATTAAGATATAAAGTCTAACTCCTTTTACCTTGTCTGTACCATCAAGATATTAAGCCAACCTCCATTAAGATGTTAAGTCAACCTCCATTAAGATATTAAGCCAACCTCCATTAAGATATTAAGTCAACCTCCATTAAGATATTAAGCCAACCTCCATTAAGATATTAAGCCAACCTCCATTAAGATATTAAGTCAACCTCCATTAAGATATTAAGCCAACCTCCATTAAGATATTAAGTCAACCTCCATTAAGATATTAAGCCAACCTCCATTAAGATATTAAGCCAACCTCCATTAAGATATTAAGTCAACCTCCATTAAGATATTAAGTCAACCTCCATTAAGATATTAAGCCAACCTCCATTAAGATATTAAGCCAACCTCCATTAAGATATTAAGTCAACCTCCATTAAGATATTAAGTCAACCTCCATTAAGATATTAAGTCAACCTCCATTAAGATATTAAGTCAACCTCCATTAAGATATTAAGTCAACCTCCATTAAGATATTAAGCCAACCTCCATTAAGATATTAAGCCAACCTCCATTAAGATATTAAGCCAACCTCCATTAAGATATTAAGCCAACCTCCATTAAGATATTAAGCCAACCTCCATTAAGATATTAAGCCAACCTCCATTAAGATATTAAGCCAACCTCCATTAAGATATTAAGCCAACCTCCATTAAGATATTAAGTCAACCTCCATTAAGATATTAAGTCTACCTCCATTAAGATATTAAGCCAACCTCCATTAAGATATTAAGCCAACCTCCATTAAGATATTAAGCCAACCTCCATTAAGATATTAAGTCTACCTCCATTAAGATATTAAGCCAACCTCCATTAAGATATTAAGCCAACCTCCATTAAGATATTAAGCCAACCTCCATTAAGATATTAAGCCAACCTCCATTAAGATATTAAGTCAACCTCCATTAAGATATAAAGTCTAACTCCTTTTACCTTGTCTGTACCATCAAGATATTAAGCCAACCTCCATTAAGATATTAAGTCAACCTCCATTAAGATATTAAGTCAACCTCCATTAAGATATTAAGTCAACCTCCATTAAGATATTAAGCCAACCTCCATTAAGATATTAAGCCAACCTCCATTAAGATATTAAGTCAACCTCCATTAAGATATTAAGTCAACCTCCATTAAGATATTAAGCCAACCTCCATTAAGATATTAAGTCAACCTCCATTAAGATATTAAGCCAACCTCCATTAAGATATTAAGTCAACCTCCATTAAGATATTAAGTCAACCTCCATTAAGATATTAAGTCAACCTCCATTAAGATATTAAGCCAACCTCCATTAAGATATTAAGCCAACCTCCATTAAGATATTAAGTCAACCTCCATTAAGATATTAAGTCAACCTCCATTAAGATATTAAGCCAACCTCCATTAAGATATTAAGTCTACCTCCATTAAGATATTAAGCCAACCTCCATTAAGATATTAAGCCAACCTCCATTAAGATATTAAGTCAACCTCCATTAAGATATTAAGTCAACCTCCATTAAGATATAAAGCCAACCTCCATTAAGATATTAAGTCAACCTCCATTAAGATATTAAGTCAACCTCCATTAAGATATAAAGTCTAACTCCTTTTACCTTGTCTGTACCATCAAGATATTAAGCCAACCTCCATTAAGATATTAAGTCAACCTCCATTAAGATATTAAGTCAACCTCCATTAAGATATTAAGTCAACCTCCATTAAGATATTAAGTCTACCTCCATTAAGATATTAAGTCTAACTCCTTTTACAATGTCTGTACCATCAAGCTCGTTCTATTATTTTATCACTATTGCAGGTGATGAGAACAACACACAGCACCCAACTGGTGAAACAGTTTGTTGATGTTCTTAACGGACACCGGGGGAACGGGAACTGCAATAATTGGGTGTTAAATTTAACACCATGGGTGTTGTCACATATAGATACCGAAGAGAGAATCAAAATTAACAACAGATAACAACAATGTAATTCTGTTGGCAGAAAGTAGTGTTATTTTTACACAGTATGGTGTAAATGGTGATTCTTTTTGATATCTATATAAAATTATGTGATAACACCTAATTTTAACACCACAGTTGTGCAGTGTACTGATCACCTGAGTGTGATCTAGAGGAATCATCTATCAGATTAGACTAGTTGACAAGTCGTTAATGATGATCGCGGTGAGTCGATTCGCGTGTGGTGCTGTTGCGTAATAAAGAATGTTCTAGCGAGATCACTGCTCTCGCGCGAAGTTGCTGGCTGCCGACTCTTCGTCATTAACGACTTGTGAAACCCGAATACTGTACGATTCATTTATTCAGGTACGGACGCAGTATACATTATTTGAGACGAGTCCATTTTATCTGAGGGTAGTACTAATTTTAGTTACTGTAAATGCGATAAATGCTTGCACTTGAGACATCTGTGAGTATGTTTTCTGTGTGTTAACTCCTTCATTAATTTAGTAACTAAAGACGTAAAGTAAACATTATTATATATTATTTAAGATGTGTGTTTTGCCTCATAAAAAAAATAATGCCTACTGTGAATAGTTGCTGATCCGCTCCAGTCCTTTAACCCGATGTGTTCTGTGATTGTGTGTATTAAGTGTGTGTATCAATGGACACGGAAACCAGTCAACTCGCCCCCCCACCATAGCAAAGTTGGCAATTTAAAAAAACACATGTACAAAGTCACCAACTACAAAGTCGCCCCTAGCAAAGTCGCCCCTGACATACAAACTCGTCCCCTCTCAAAGTCGCTCTTCACAAGGGAATTTAACAAACCTGTGTGATTGGCCTTCAGGGCAACGAAAGCTATCTTAAGGGAACAAAAGCTAGCTATCTTGAGGGAACGAAAGAGGAAATTTGGGGAACAAAATCTCATTGCGAAGGAACGGGAGCGTATATTTAGGGAACGAAAGCATATTTCGGACGAATAAAAGTATATTTCGGACAACTAGTTTACAGTCGTATTTCGATGAAACGAAAGCTTGTTTTTTGGGAAAGAAATCTCCTTTCGGTGGAAAAAACTCATTTTTATTGAACGAAAGCATATTTCAAGCGAACGAAAGTATATTTTTTTCGAACAAAATCATATTTCGAGGAACAAAAGCGGGGAACAAAAGCGTACTTCTGGGTAACAAAATCGTATTTCGGGGGAAAGAAAGTGTGTTCGAGGGAACAAAAGCTTTTTTGGAAAAATCTATTTCGTTACCTAGAAAAACACAACTTTGTTTACAAATTTTTAAAAATATTATTTTATGTGACAAAATTATATTTTGATTGAATTTAATAATATTTTGAGGAAACGAAATGACTTTGTTGGAATTTTGTGTGTCGAGAGATGGAAAAAGAAATTCAGAGTGAGAATTGACCAATCAGATGCGTCCGTACGAAATCGGCTGAAGTGCCCATAGGCCGTGCACAAACCGCCTGCGGGTTTCACAAGTCAGTAAATGTGACCAGTCTTGAGAGCAGTAATCTCGCACAGAGCAGCCCTCTTGCGGGATATTGCGAGAAAGCCGTTCCGCTATCACCGCCACAGACATTTAACGACTTGTCCACAAGTCTACTATCAGATGGACTGTGTATTTCTCCAGGCTTGTCTTATAGTTGCCCTCCTGCCATCATCCTATTGTGTGTACATTGGTATTCTGTTTTATTGGGCTCTATGCCTATGTTTCTTGCTCTGTTGTTTCTGTTTTGGTTTTATAGTTCTTCGATTTGCCTTTTTGTATTTGTTCTGTTTTAGTCGAATATATAATAATTATAATGAAAGGGTGATAGCAAAATGTTGTGTGTGTGTGAAGGCCACCATCTTTGGTCATCCATTGTGATTTTATTGTTGTCTTTGTTGCTGTGTGTGACCTTGATCAACTAAAAAATAATAATATGCAGTCGACTAAAGTCGCCTATGGGTACGAAGGTTATTAAAACACACAAACACAGGCTTTTTAATGTGAAGTTTATACGTTTTAGTTTGACTGTATATTTTGTTTTGGACAATGAAATGTTTTTATGATAAATTTGTATTTTAGCAATAATGTTGATGGTTTTATTGTTAAGCCTGACTGATTGTGACACAATGCAAGTCAGTCATATTATTATCGACTTACAAGGAAAGCTGCAGTCTCATGTGCAATTGTACTTTTAGTACCATAATGTCTTTCCTACTTAAAGCGCCCTCTATTGGGTCTCGATAATACAAAATATATGACATAATGGCCGTATTCGAATGGGTGGCTAATGGCTGCGGCAGCGGCTATGTTTCATATCAAAGAAGAAAGCTGATTGCTTGTATTTTTATACGATTGATAAATGATCAATCTAATTGTGATATATTCGAAATAATTATTTAACATGATATAACTTTTGTGTGATTTTAATAGTTTAGATATTAGGAAATTAGTACAACAATTACTCTTTATCAAACAGTGAAAACATATAATGAGGGTTTTTCACTGTTTTCTCATGACTCCGAAGACCGATTTAGCTGAAACTTTCACAAGTTTGTTTTTACGTGTATGTTGGGTCACATAAGTGTGGATACTGGTCTTTGACAATTACCAATGTTGTACACACCCTATTTAAGATTTGGCTTTCATGAGTAAACGTGCTGAAAGTTAACAGTGCTTTTATACAATATTCGAGTATCCTGATTAGCTAGGATTTCTATTGCAATTTGGCCGAAACCCCCAAAATGCTGCGTATTTCTAACTTTCGTGTTTACTCAAAGTTCTTGCATTGATCAAACTATTTCGTTCTTACAAACATTTCAAATGATTTCAAAAGGCTGTCTGGTTTCATGGCATGAAATTTGCAAAACAACAACAAAGGACTGTGAAGAAAATGCTTTTCAGTATAACGAAGGGAGCAGTGGCAGGAATGAAACTTAGGCCGGAAAGTTTGAAACAGGTTGGGTGTTGTTTGCAACAAACACACCAGTCAAACTCTGATATTTCATCAAAACCTTTAGGATATTTGTTCTTCCTTTTCAAAAAGTTTTGTTTACTTTGTATGTTTGTATACAAACAAAATTCAAGTGAAAGTAAGAAATTATTCTGAGTGACCATGTTTTTTGTGAGGTATTACCTGAGGATAAGTTGTTAGATTTGTTCTAAACGTTTCCAGGGTTTTTGATGTTTTTTAAGGAAATGTATTTATAAATGGGAATAAAAGAGCGTGACTTGTCTTAAACGCCCGTTTGAAACCTTTGCAGGGTTGTCCGTGCGGTGCGATAAAGGACCCTCGCCTTTTTATCGCACGGCCACGACCCTGGGCGCTTTAGACCTCGCGCCAATCTTTTTTAGTATTTCATGCTGTTTTCAACCGATCAGGTTTGTTTTTTACAAGATTAATAAATAAAGTCAAACTGTTTCGCATTGCTACATTCTTATTACTTGAAAACAAACTAACTCAACTCTGTTCTTGAAGCATTAAAAACAGGCTGCAGAATCACTGATTATGAGGAAGTTCACGTTGCAGAGAAACATTTAGCACAAAGGGACTGTATTGTTCCCTTAGGTTAAATTAGATAAAGTGTTAGCATTGAATGACAATCTCTCAAAAATTACAATTCAATCATGGAAATTACAGCACGCGTCTTTGTAATGGTTCACAGTGGTTCCGTTCCTTGAAAAGTTAGTCAAAACCAAGACTGGATCAAAAAATGAGATTGCAGTAAAAGGGGTGCGAGGCACCAATAGGGAAAAGTTTTGGATTGGGCACGTGGAGGGAACCATTAGGGCAAGGCACCCAGAGGAATAAATTAGGGCGGGGCAACCAGAGGGAACAGAGGGATTGGGGCGGGGCACATAGAAGGAACATTTTTGGCGGGGCACCTATCGGGAACATTTTGGACGGGGCACCCAGAGGGAACAGTTGGGGGCGGGGCGGGACACCTAGAAGGAACAGTTTGGGCGGGGCACATAGAGGGAACACTTGGGGTGGGGCACCTAGAGGGAACAATTTGGGCGGGGCACCCAGAGGGAACAGTTGGGGCGGGGCACCCAGTTGGGGCTTCAATTTGGTCTTCTACGTAGCAGCGACTTTCATGTATCGACAGGTTCAGATCGTATTGTTTCTAGCTAGCCGCAACATGTGCAGAGGTTAAAATTACTTTTTAGAGTATGCAAATCAAGTCATTGAAGCGTTGATGTCAACAGTGAAGACGGAAGGAAAGGTAGTAAGCCACCGTTCGTTCACTGTTGAATACCAGACAGTGAGGTTGGACTCGACTTCATGCAGTTGCAGCCACTATTAATGTTTTCATAGTTCTCGTTTCTCATTCTGTGTACTTGTTCTTCAGTAACAATCAACCATGGCTGTAAGGTGTTGGTACGGTGGCCCACAACTGTCACGGCAAAACCCAAAGCGCCACGGCAAAACCCAAAGCGCCACGGCAAAACCAAAAGCGCCACGGCAAAACCAAGAGCGCCACGGCAAAACCGAAAGAGCCACGGCAAAACCAAAAGAGCCACGGCAAAACCCAAAGCGCCACGGCAAAACCAAAAGCGCCACGGCAACACCAAAAGCGCAACGGCAAAACCAAGAGCGCCACGGCAAAACCGAAAGAGCCACGGCAAAACCAAGAGCGCCACGGCAAAACCCAAAGCGCCACGGCAAAACCAAAAGCGCCACGGCAAAACAAAAAGCATGCGGGTTAAAGGTCGAAAGGATCGCGGTGATTCATGGGGTAGGTTTATAAATGAATAAATATAAATATGGTCAGCACGCGCGGTGTGCAGTTGATCTGTACACACGTTCAGGTCTCATATTTACCAGGCTTCATGGCACATGGTCATGGTCATGATGGTATGAATAGCACTGTTTAGCAGCCTGACGTAAACAAAAAGAGGAAGAAAAGAAATTGAAACAAAATGACTTTTATTATATACAATCGGCACTGGAATGATTTTTAAGACTAACTCACATTGCTGAAAATGGTTCTACTGTGTATCATTCAACATTCCATTACTCTACGATATGACATCACAGGTTCCATCCTCGGCTCCACCATCATAGCATAAGACGTACATAACAATGGCATAACATCTAACGACTTGATTTCAAGTTACTTCTGTAGTTCACAGAGTAATTGACCGAGAACCTTAACCCTATCAGGACCGGGGGGGGGGGGGGGGGGGGGGCACAATGTTCCCCCAACCAATTTGTTCTTTGTAACTTTTTAACGCCAAGGCCGATCGCCAGGAAATTTCCTGACTTTCCCGAAATATATTTTATGTCATTCTATTTCAAAAAGTCAATGTTACTGGGTGTGAACTGTTACCGCGACAACCATTAGTTTGACATCGGTTCACACACTTTTATTAATTTTTTCTGACTTTTCAAACAAATATTACCCATTTTATTTATTTTCTTGAAATGTCAGAGTGATGAATCCTGTGATAGTGTTAAGTGCAGAGTGGGAATTTAAAATGGCCGCCACATCCGGCGGCCATCTTGGTTTTTGTGTTTTCAGCCTGTAATTAGAGGGTCAACTTATATCTAAAATTTTAACAATGAAATATTCTTACATGTCAATTTCTTATTTGATAACCCAAAAAATAATAATATCGAATTTTCATCCGAGAATTTTCATCCCTGAAAAATGGTGGCCGTAAGTGAAAAAAGCAAAACATTAAATAAAATAAAAAAATGATGTGGCGGCCATTTTGAATTCCCACTTAAAAAAAAAAAATTATTACTCTGGAGTTGTTATTCATAATACTTTTTAATCCAATTTGTCCTTTTTATTATGCGGGCTTGAGTCTCTAGCTGATGGGAGGGAGAGAATCATTGTCTCATGCTAGCCCAAGGGCTTGCCTTCTCTTATCTGTTATGTACAAATGATCTTCTCCCTCTTGTAATACGGTATAGGGACAAAACAAAATTGACAACAAATGGGCAAAATTTACACCCAAATGCACCGCTGATGATTTCTGAATTGTTTATGAAACTAACATTTGTGACAAATTTCATGAAAATCGGTTCGGTAAACTTTGGAGGGGAACTCAGTGCTGTGCCTCCCCAGTCCCCGTACACATTACGTGGGCATAAAGATCAACTCTGCACACCGCGCGTGCTGACCATTTATTTATAACTTATCCCATGAATCACCGCGACTCCTTTCGACCTTTAACCCGCATGCTTTTGGTTTTGCCGTGGCGCTTTTGGTTTTGCCGTGGCGCTTTTGGTTTTGCCGTGGCGTTTTTGGTTTTGCCGTGGCGCTTTTGGTTTTGCCGTGGCTCTTTTGGTTTTGCCGTGGCTCTTTTGGTTTTGCCGTTGCGCTTTTGGTTTTGCCGTGGCGCTTTTGGTTTTGCCGTGGCGCTTTTTGTTTTGCCGTGGCGCTTTTGGTTTTGCCGTGGCGCTTTTTGTTTTGCCGTGGCGGTTTTGGTTTTGCCGTGGCGCTTTTGGTTTTGCCGTGGCGCTTTTGGTTTTGCCGTGGCGCTTTTGGTTTTGCCGTGACAGTTGTGGGCCACCGTATGTTGGTGCTCTATGGACACATAAAGAAGCATTACGGCTGATGCACAAACTCTGGTAATCACTCAAGTACGAAAGCCCAATCGTGCCACTGAAGTATATATAACGAATTAATAATTCGTTATAACGAATTAACAATTCGTTAAAACGAATTAGTAATCCGTTAAAACGAATTTGTAATCCGTTAAAACGAATTAACAATTGGCCCACCTCCATGATACGACTGAACAGCCGAGTGCGAACTGATGATTTCGGATGCGGATAGCCGTTGACTACAACAACGATGAGTTATGGAACTTTTCGGCGTTCCTGCCATATTATACGAAATCATCAATTCGGACTCGGCCGTTCAGTTGCACCGTGGAGGTGGGCCTATTGTTAATTCGTTTTAACGAATTGTAATCCGTTTAAACGAATTAGTAATTCGTTATAACGAATTAACAATTGGCCCATCTCCATGATGTACTGTACGGCCGTGTCCGAATTGATGACTTTGGTAGTGGCTATGTGGATATGGCCGGAACGACGGTCGGGCACTGCCGCACAGTCACACCATGGAGGTGGGGCAATTGTTAATTCGTTATAACGGATTATTAACTCGTTATAACGTATTGTTATAAGTTGCATCCCTCTGACTTCATCTTAGTTTACATAGAGTCTATTCAGTCTTAAAAGTTAAATATCGTACCTACTATACCCACACTGTACTTGTTAGTCTATTTGTGTGTTTGTTTGTCTGGGCAAACCTACCACAAGCTTTGGCTTTTCTGGCTATGCCCCCATTTCCAATTATTCTCTTACTGTTCTTTGATATTGTTATGATGATTCTTTGTTGGAATGAAAATAAATGTCTTGAAATAAAAAGAAATAGAAAATATTATTAATTCGTTATAACGGATTACTAATTCGTTATAACGGATTACTAATTTGTTATAACGGATTACTAATTCGTTATAACGGATTACTAATTCGTTATAACGGATTACTAATTCGTTATAACGGATTACTAATTTGTTATAACGGATTACTAATTCGTTATAACGGATTAGTTCTTGCTGATAACATATACTTCAGTGGCACGATTGGGCTTTCGTACTAAAGCTTTACCAATGGGTGATGTAGTGGAGGGTGATACAGTACAACTAAGATGTGATGCCACTGGCCTGCAACCCAGGTACTTCATTACGTGGACGAGAGTGGTCATGTCATCTCATGTGATAATCGCTACTAATGGGACCAGCGTAGACCCGAGATTTACTCTGAATGTAATGTTTTCTTCACCACGATCAAGGATTGAGATTCTTATTATCAGTGATGTGCGGAATGTGGATGCGTCAACTTACACATGTATAGTGAGGGATTCTGAAAACATAAACAATGCAGTGATAACCCGAACCATTTATCTCACAGTGCTTTACTTCCCATCTGCCATGTACCCCATCTGCATCCCTGATGGTCCTTTCACTGTACGAGAAGGAACGACAGTAAACGTGAGCTGCACTACTGAGATGGGAAACCCGTCAGTACTCATGCAGATTATTGCGAGTGGTGTCGTCTATACATGGACTTCTATCACAGTTGGGAATGAACAAATGAGGTCATTAAGTCTGAGTGTAAATGCAACTAATCAAGGTTTTTCATATAAATGTAAAATCACCTCGACAAGATTCTCAGGTATGGAAGGATCATGCACAATAGGACCAATAACAACTATAACACAATCATTAACAAGTCAGCTAACAACTATACACAGTGAAACAACAGAAGTTCGAATTCCAGAATCTTCAGCAATCTCAAGTACTATTCCGATTGTTCCACAAACCAATGACAATCAGGAAAAAACGACAACACCCACGGAAGCCACCATCGGTGGGCAGTCGACAGGGATACCTTCATGTAAAGACCTCTCGATGAACATTCCATTGCTGGCAGCCTTCATCATCATTCTCATCCTCTTCATTGTCTCTCTCATCATCAACATCTTCTTCCTCATCAGACATCGACATCTTAAGATCACCAAGGAGAAGGAAACCAATGTAGCCAAAGCTGATCCCTACATGGAGCTGCAACCAACGGAGGAGAAGAACAGAGTCTACATGGAACCTACTACGGCTACAACTACCACACAAGATACCTACTACCAAGCAGTTGAAGGTTGACAATACAACCAAGGCATTCCGTACAACTCGGGGAAAGGAACGTACACAGAGCATTGAAACGTTTGAAACAGCGGGAACAGCGAGTTCGATCAGCAAGGTGTACCGACTAACAAGCAATGTTTTAAAAAAACAAGCAAAAATTGAATACGTAGTTTGGTTTTGTAGTCATTATCAATTGTAAAACAAAAAAATAGAGTCAAATTTGGTGCAGTAATTAATTTTTATACGGCTGGAAGTGACCTTCTTTTTTTGAAAAATGCTCGAAAAACAGCAAAATTTGATGGTTTCTTTTAGGAACCGTTCTTCTCTACTTATGGAAGACCTTTGGAGTCATGTTTTAGTTTATTTTGTAGCCCAGAAAGCCCAACGAAGCCGGTGTGTCCAATGAGAAAGAAACCAATTCGTTTCAATTGACAGATTGGTTTTCACCGTTGTAATAAGTAATTGATAATCAATTAAAAAAAATTACAATTAATTAGTTAACCAAACATGATTTTTCACTGAAAAATGTTTTAATTTGTTATTTTTCTCAAAGAGCAAGATCGGCTGATTACAGTACAAGATCCGTTCGAGGAAAGAACTTATTACTTTATGAAAAAAAACAACACACACACATTTTGTGATGGTATTACATTTTGACCGGCAATTATACGTACAACTCATCCACGAAAATCGAACATAGCCATTGTACTAGTAGGCCTATACTTCTAATACTGAGTAGTACGTGTTTAAAACTGGACATGGAGGCCTATACAGTAATTGCTTGCAATGTATTCATGTGTAATAATTATTTGCTTGTTATCTTTGTGTTTGCAAATTTGCAAACATGAACGTTGAGAAATTTCTGAAGTGTATGAATGGTTTATTGATAATCGATAACAACGTTTTTGTGTGCAACACTTACCTAAACATGGCCCTTGAACTTGACTAGGATGTTATGACGTTCACCCCATTGATCTCTATTATTTGACATGCTACTCGTATCCAGTGGATACAATAGAAATCCTAGTGCATTGGTTTTGGGAGTACATGTATGTGAGTATACGCTACGCCTGCTGTCCCAGAGCCGCCATTGTGCCCATCCCACTTTGTGCCACCATGAATAAGCCAACGCTAATATTATCTTTAGCCACTCTAGGAATCTGCCTAAATGTTAATGTTTTAGCCGATTGTATCAACGTAGAAGAACTGGTAAGTGTCTTGTTTTATCTTTTGATGGGTTTCGGCCTGGTAGCCGTAACGCCTAGTCCAGATTTGTTCTTCTTTTTTCTTACGATTCTTAACGGCCCATAATTCCCATAAGCTTTGTACATGGATTGTTGTTATCAGGTAATCTTATACGTAAAAAATATGTCCTATCATTACAAGTGATATACCATATCAAAGCTAATTAGGTCATGAAAATTAATATAATACATAATTAATTAATTAATCTTAGTGCTTTGTGAAATCAAGCCTCACAAAGTTTTTGAAAACGAAATTATGGCTTGTCGGCGGTTTCTTTATTACTTTGCGTTTTGTTGCAGCATATTTCTTTATGTTTGTTATTCTTGCAGGAAAAAGATTTGTTTTGTTTACTGAGTTTATATCAAGGTCAAACATCAAAGTTTTCCATCGGGGTTGATGAAAAACTGGAGTACGATGTATGCATTGGTAACCAATTCTTCGATTACGGCATTAAACCCGAGACTGGGTAAGTGAGCATGTAAGAATTCCTGCATCATTCCCTAATTTACAACCTATGAGTTGTGCCCACCACGCAAACTTCCCTGTTACTCCTAGCAATTACTATTATAGCACTTTATTACACCTGATGGGCGTCTTATGAATCACTTTTTATTTTTATGACATAAATAATGAGATAAAATGACGTGAGTATTTACAAGGTAATGTGGTGTAATTTGCAGTCAGCAATGCCAGAGACACCGGGGCAAACCCCTTTTCTTAACAATGTGCATGGTTCAGAAACGTTTTAACGTCCTATCCGAAAGACGAATCAATTTATTTCCCCCTCGT
The DNA here is from genome assembly GCA_037783415.1 of Leptasterias polaris. NCBI lineage: Eukaryota > Metazoa > Echinodermata > Asteroidea > Forcipulatida > Asteriidae > Leptasterias > Leptasterias polaris. Next base: position 428,968 of record JAZGTN010000225.1, read on the forward strand.
CACCCTCCAAGACTCGCCTACACTCCAGAATGACAGCACAGCAACTTGAACTCGTACACTAGACTGGTCGGCCATGGATGACACTCCATAAATACTCACTTTATTATATATTTTAAACATCCATTTTCTATATTAAAATTTAGCTAAGTTATGTAAGACATGTCGTGGGGTGCGTTACGGTGTAAAAGCAGTTTTTTTAAGTCACTCTGAGTTTTCGCCAATGTTTGGTTTATTTATCTTTGTTAACTATGTTCCCCCCTCATGTTGATTATGTGCTTTTCTTTTCATTGTATTCATTAGAGAAGATATATTATAAGGAAACCAATAAAAACGAAAAAGGGTTCAACATCTTTTGACGCAGGCCTACACCAGATTATGTGATTTTGTTAATTACCTTTTGAGTATACAAGGTTCCAAGGACCCGTATGTCATTGCAATTTAATGTGTTATTGCTTTAAAAAAACATTATGCGTATAAATGAATTACACTCTTACCTGCTCCAGTTACTGTTTTGATTTGGACACAACTATCCACTTTGCTGTCTCTAAGCTATAAAAGACTCGCTATTTTTAAGGTTTTAACTCTGCCTAGCCGAGTTTATCTTTGGCCATTTGGATTGACTTTTGCAAGTTTCATCGTCTGAAATTTCAACATCATTTTTGTGCTGTAGTCGCTTATTAATGATCAATTGTTTTTGTATAGGAAGCCAAAAGGTTGCACTTCTTGTCCAATTGGTGAACACGTTGGTAGAAGAAACTTCTGCCCTTCGTGCTTACCATGTCGGGAGAAAGAAGAGGTGAAAACAAACGAAACGGAGGTAATATATTCCAACTGCAAGAGAACCAATTTTTTAAAGAAACTCGGGAAGTGCCATCTGACCTGTTAAGAGCCTGATATCATTTGATAAGGATGAAGAAACTCTGTAGTAATATATCCTGATACTAGGATCAAGAGTAAATAAATACCACAGGAAGTCGGTATCTTCAAAATGTCGACTTTCATTAATAAATTTTGCATCCCATTATAGTTTCAAGATGTTGTCATCCCGTCATCCCAAAACAAATGATTTTTAGTATGTTATCATCACGAGATATTAAACTGCTCAGAATTCAAACAAATGGCACTTCAAGAGCTCCGAATATGATTATAGTTTATGTATAAATTGTATATGTTTTTACTCATGGTGCACAGAGCTTAATTTGTACAGTGGAGAGCAAAACGGAGTGTGACCGAGACATTACACATTCGCCAGCTCCGAATAAAACCGATGACAACACTGGGACAACAGGTAGGCCCCTACCGTTATACATTTGATAACGTACAAGAAGAACTAAATTTTAAATCAAAAATATTTTAGCCTATATGATAACGATCCAAAAATCTCCAAACTATCCGTGAATATAAATCATCACGAAAGCCTGATTTTTTTCAGATGCAACAAAGAAATAAGGTGACACAGAATCAAATTGACTTAATGATAAAACTATCAACCCCTGCAATTACCAATTAGGTTTAACAAACATACAATGATTAAGTTAAACAAATGCCTCAAATCCCATATTAAACAATATACATTCAGACCAGATCTAATACAAAATAAGAATATCTTACGGGAGAATACGTCAATAGGGATGATAATAAAATGGGCGAGGACTTCAGCAACATAAGATACAGCGATGATCAAACGATCTACTCCAGGGGCGACAATCTGACTGTCACAAACTAAGGGGAAAAAGACTCCTAAATACCGAACTTGGATTAAGTTCGAAAATGTCCTTTCCGGATTTAAATTCAGCAACTGCTCGGTCAAAAATGAACTCTTTCAAAACTCTCCTCTAACGAGTTGAAAACAATCACAGAAGTCGTAGCGTCCTCATCAGTCTTGATCATTTGTGTCCTGTCGAAAAATCTCTCCCAGCCCTTTTATAAAGTATTTGTACTATTTTCTAGAAAGTGCTCAAACTTACTTTGAATTTCCAGAGCCTTCTCAAATACAATTATATAAAACAATCATTCACCATTTAGAAACGAATTAGTATGCCGCCTACTACTAGGGTCAACGGACTTGCACACAGATAATGATTGACAGTGTGCGCTGTACATGGACACGTAGACGTATTAGGGTCTCGTATCAATAGATAGAGATACACTATAAATGTTTCCATAGTGAGAATTAGTTACCAATTCCTAATCGATCCAGAACTACGTACCATCTTTAAAGTGTGATTTCTTCTTTGAAAGAGAATTAACATTACTGTTAACCTCCTTCTTACAGGCGAGCCGTTTGTCACAACAGAAGAGACCGAATCGATGTCATCAACACACCGCGTTCAAACTGAACCTACGGTAACACCGACAACGAAAGAACCAGTTTGCAAAGGTAACATAATTTTAGCAAACATGAAAGGTTAGAATCATACTTTGGCAATGATGTGTAACTATACCCGAAAGCTTCCTTGTTAAAATGGTTTGGTAGTAAGCAACCTGCGAAAAAAACATTTCATCTGAAATACCCCACTGTTGATTGTCAAATCTCCAAACTCAAAGGCGAGTTTTGGAGATTCAAATTTTCAGGTGTCCGTCTGTGAATTCTGCAACCAGAGATGTGGTTGGTAGGCCTACTGCTGTCACATCGCAAAACGTGGATGGATTTTTGTTGTTTTTTAACCAAGTATGCGTTGCAGCTGAAACTTTCACAGATGACTTTGGCCTATATGTCTAGTTTCTTAACAATTTGGCAGACAAGTTTTATTTATTTGTTTATTTTTATCTAGTTTATCCCGGTGAAACAGCACTAATTTGACAAAAATTAATCTATGACCATCTTTAAATATTCATTGTGGCACACTATCTACCAAATTGAGATTAACATTTTAGCCTATATTATTTCCTTTACATCCAGATCCATATAATAAACCTGTGATGATAATCTTTATCGTATCCACAATACTGTTAGCCGTGACACTCATCGCTTGTGTATCCCACATTCGCAAGTGAGCTTTTTAAAAACTATTTATAACCAAATCACATAGGCCTATATAATGCGATACAACAATGCATTTTTCATACTTCAAAAACCTGACATTTTAACATCATTCCACTCAGTAACTTCTTGTTTATTGTTCCCCTCGAGGTTACTAATGTAATGTCCTAACTAACGAAGCATAATTTACTTTTGGGGGCAGTTGGTTACTTGAATTTGTGTTGCGCCGTCAACAAGAACTTTAATCTATACTTTTTTGACAATCTTCTTCAGTAATCGAGTAGCATTATTAGATATCGCAGACCGAGGAAAGTGTCGTCGATTTTGTTGATTTTCGTATCCCGCCGCCAACGCAGTTTCTGACAAAAGCATCAGCAGCAAAGCAATGCAAACAACAGCACTATCAGCTGAATTAATTAGGCAAAAAACAGCAGTGAAAACTGTTTCAGATCAAAAATGTTTCTATTTATGTTAACTAAAGTTTGATTAAACAGAACATGCATCCGTTTATGGTACTTTTCTTATTCTTTACACAGGCAAAAAAAAAAATTAACAACCTCCGGGATGCGCAAATTGAACGCATAAGGAAATACAACGGAGACAAAATTATTCATTACCGTAAAAACAACACAATTAATGTAAGTGTTGTGCTGCTTGTGTGAGTTAGTTTATGTCTGTTAGTGTTAGTGTTAGTGTTAGATGAAAAATCGTTCGAGGCTACATTATTGGTTGGGCATCACATCACTCAAATTTAAATCAGTTCTCAATCGGTTTTGATTTTACAAAGCTTTATTATATTGTGCATGGGTTAAAGACATAAACGTTTTAAAATGAGGTTAAAGGGAACGTTGCCTTGGATCGGGCGAGTTGGTCTATAAAAAGCGTTTGTAACCGTTTGTTATAAAATGCATATGGTTAGAAAGATGTTTTAAAAGTAGAATACAATGATCCACACAAATATGCCTCGAAATTGCGTGGTTTTCCTTTTACTTTGCGAACTAACACGGTCGGCCATTTATTGGAGTCATAAAGAGGAATGGAAATGTCAACTTCAGTTTTGTATTTTACTCATTTTAGATAAAGTCCTCATGTGAGTATAGGGAACAAATACAAGTCCCTAACCTCACGTTAAAATGGTGTTAACTGCCATTGCATTCGATAACCTTCCGGGGCAAAATTTGTCAACATCCAAAACATGCGATGACATTATTCTGAGAAAAACGGGTCTGGGTATGCATTTGTGTGTGGGGATGTTTTGAATCATTCCTGACTTTCAATGATATTTTAATCCTATTGGCCTTGAATTTAACATTTCGACTGACCAAAAATTCCTCATGGCATGTAAAGACCTATTATTTAATTGTTGAAATCCAATAACATCATGTTGCAAATTTTGCTCTGAAAAAGTCAGGAATTAACCAAAACATCCCCCTACAAAAAAGTACTGACCCTTTATTCTCAGAATGATGTCATCGGATGTTTTGGATATTTACAGCATTTGCACTGGAAGGGTATCGAGTACAATGGCAGTTTACACCGTTTTAACGTGAGGTAGAGACTTGTATTGTAACCTTTTCGCCACTCACATGAGAACTCTATCTATTTGAAAATGAGTACATCACCACTGAGTACAAACCTTACAACTGAATACTCACCTACGAGTACAAACTATACGGTCTATCAAACCCAACCCATCCCGTGATGTATTGACCAATAACCATGATTGAGCAACCAAATCCGTCAAAAGACAACCTCCATTAAGATATTAAGTCTAACTCCTTTTACCTTGTCTGTACCATCAAGCTCGTTCTATTATTTTATCACTATTGCAGGTGATGAGAACAACACACACCTCCTAGATGTTGAAACGGCTTGTTGATGTTCTTAATCGGACACAAGGAGAAAGGGAACTGCAATATCTGGTGTTAAATTTGACACCATGGGTGTTGTCACATATAAATACCGAAGAGAATCGAAATTAACAACGAATAACAACAATGTAATTCTGTTGGCAGAAAGTACTGTTATTCTTACACCGTTTGTTGTAAGTTGTGATTCCCTTTTGGTGTCTATATAAAATTATGTGCAACACCTAATTTTAACACCACAGTTTTGCAGTGTGCTGCGATCTAGACGAATCATCTATCAGATGGACTGTGGATTTCTCCAGGCTTGTCATAGTTGCCCTCCTACCATCATCCTATTTTGTGTGTACATTGGTATTCTGTTTTATTGGGCTCTATGCTTACATTTATGTTTCTTGCTCTCTGTTGTTTCTGTTTTGGTGTTATAGTTCTTCGATTTGCCTTTTTGTATTTAATGCATTGTTTTAGTCGAATATATAATAATTAAAATAAAAGGGTGATAGAAAAATGTTGAGTGTGTGTGTGTGAAGGCCACCATCTTTGGTCATCCATTGTGGTTTTAGTGTTTTCTTTGTAACTGTGTGTGACCTTGATCAACTAAAGAAGCCTATATGCAGTCGACTAAAGTCGCCTATGGGTACGAAAGGTTTTTAAACAGACAAACACAGGCATTTTTATTTTGAAGTTTATACGTTTTATAGTTTGACTGTATATTTTGTTTTGGACAATGAATTTTTATATGATAAATTTACATTTGTGACCATCAGTTCTTAACTGATAATCTGGTATCTTCCGTAGCAATACAAAAATCCACCTTTTGTGATTTAAGCAGTACTTGCTTTTAATTATTGCTAAGCCTGACTGATCGTGACACATTGCCACTAGGTTAAGTCAGTCATATTATTATCGACTTACAAGGCAAGCTGCAGTTTCATGTGCAATTGTACTTTTTATTACCGTGTTTTATATCAAAGAAGAATGCTGGTTGCTTGTATTTTTATACGATTTATAAATGATCAATCTAATTGACATATTTTTATATGATATTACTTTCGTGGGATTTTAATTGATAATTACGGTACATTGAAACATTGTATTCTGGTGGTTGATGTGTTGATTAAATCATTGATAAAATAAATTAGTTTTTGATAGAAGTTTAGTACAGAATGGTTTGATTACTTTATTACGTTTAAAGAAATCACAAAAATCAAACTAAGAATTATAATTGACAAATATTTTTAAGACCGCAGAAACCTTTAACCAGAAAGAAATAATGCAATCAGTCATAAGGGACGTTTTTTAAACGATAGGTGGCAGCAGATATACAAGGTAAATTTTGTCGAGTTCGTTCGACTAGAGCATCCCCCACTGGGGCTCAAACTCTGCTTGAAATGCTACAGTTTTTAGGAAATGAGTGCAACAATTAGTCTTGTCATCACTAGTGATAAGATCCGATGTTTGAAAACAGTGAAAACATTTAATGCGGGTGTCACTGTTTTCTCATGAGCTTAAACTTTCACAGGTTTGTTATTTCATGAATGTTGGGTCACATCAAGTGTGAATACTGGTCTTTGGCAATTACCAACGTTTTTTACACCCCCTTTAAAATTCGGCTTTCACGAGCGGCTTTCACGAGTTTAAAGTGCCGACAGTTATACAGTGCTATTATACAATATTGGAGTTTAAAGGCCCAATTAGCTATCTATTGCAATTTGTCCAAATGATCAATATTTCACGTGTTATTTCCATTTGACTGTACCCAATAAATGCTGCGTATTTCTAACTTTCGTGTTCACTCAAAGCTCTTGCATTGATCCAAACTAATTCGTTCTTACAAACTTTTCAAGTAATTTCAAAAGGCTGTTTGGTTTCATGGCATGGAATTTGCAGAACAACAACAAAGGACTGTGAAGAAAATGATTTTCAGTATAACGATGAGAATTGTGGCAGGAGTGAAACTTTTGGGATGTTTAAAAAACGTTGTGTTGTTTGCAACAAACACACCAGTCAAACTCTGATATTTCATCAAAACTCATAGATTTTTTTTAGAATAATTTTTATTAAGGTCTTGTTTGTTAATAAAACCCTTTCCATTATAAGCAAGAAAGAATTCTTAGCAACCATGTTTTTGTGAGGTAACCTGAGGATAAGCTGTTAGATTTGTTCTCAACTTGTACAGGGTTTTGATGTTTTTAAAGGAAATGTATTTATAAATGGAAATAAAAGAGTGTTACTCGTCTTAAACGCCTGTTTGAAACCTTTGCGGGGTTGTCCGTACGGTGCGATAAAGGGCCTCACCTTCTTTATCGCACGGCCACGACCCTGGGCGCTTAAAGACCTCGCGCTTATTTTTTATTCCCTTCCTGCTGTTTTCAACCGATCGGTTTTCATATTTTACAAGATTAGTAAATAAAATCATTGTTTTGCATTGCTAAATTACTTAAAACGAAAGAATTAAACTCTGTTTTTGGAGCATTTTAAACTGGCTGCAAGGAGCACTGAATATGAGGAAGATTTTCTCTTGCCTTCTTCATGTGTTTTTTATATTTATATATATATTTTTGTTTTTCCCCTGTCTGCTGTTTGTCTGTCTGCTCAGTGTTGTATTGTCCTTGTTTGTTTGTTTGTTGGGGTGTTGGGGTGTTTGTTTGTTTGTTGTTTGTTTACTTGTTTGGTTGTCTTTTGCTTTTAAATCTTTAATGTTCCTATTGTAAAAACTTTTTGCTGTACTATTATATTTTTATTGTAAATCTGTATTTTAATTCAGCCTGCCGGCTGCGACGAGCAGATTTGAATAAACCATGTAATAATAATAATAATAATAATAATAATAATAATAATAATAATAATAATAATAATAATAATAATAATAATAATAATAATAATAATAATAATAATAATAATAATAATAATAATAATAATAATAATAATAATAATAATAATAATAATAATAATAATAATAATAATAATATATCGGAAACTAACCGTCTTATTTTTGCAGGGGCAGTTGTAGTTGGGGAAAAGTTAGGGGTGAAGGCGTCACAATCAAATCAAGATAACAGTACACCATGGTGGAAACGTCGGCTGGAGGGTCAAATTAAAGACTTGCGAAAAGATCTCAGTAGAATAGAACAAACGAACAAGGGTTTATTGAAAGATTCAGACTTGAGGAATACAATCATGACAAAGTACAATATCAAACGTAAGGGGGTAAGTGTTGTAATAGAGGATATTAAGCAAAGAGTTAAGGCTAATGCTGCAAAAGTGAAGAGGTATGACGACAGGGTAAGGCAATTTCACCAGAATAGGTTATTTAACACCAATCAGCGTCAGTTGTTTAAGGAATTGGATGGAAAGGCTGACAGCACGCAGGCGGGCCCAAGACCAAATGAGGCCAAAACTTTCTGGGGTGGAATTTGGGACCAACCAGTACAGCACAACCGACAAGCGGAATGGCTAGTGGATGTGAAAGGTGAATTGACAGGGGTACAACAGCAAGAAGGGTTCCAGATTGACGTGGACAAGATAAAGAGACAGGTAAAGAAAGTACCAAATTGGAAAGCCCCGGGTCCGGACCATGTGCATGGGTACTGGTTGAAGAACTTCCGTAGTTTGCATGAGCGAATGGCCCTACAATTGCAAGAATGTCTAGTACAGGGTAAGGTCCCATCTTGGATGACTGAGGCAAAAACGGTTTTGATCATGAAGGATGTCAAGAAAGGTAACATTGCCAGTAATTATAGACCAATTACGTGCTTACCTGTCATGTATAAACTCTTGACCAGTATAATTGCAGAAGACCTCTATCGCCATATGGATGACCAGCAGTTGTTTCCGGAGGAGCAGAAAGGCTGCAAGAAGCGATCCAGAGGTACGAAGGATCAACTTATCATCGATAAGGCTGTACTGAAGGACTGCAGGAGCAGAAAGACTAATTTGGCAATGGCGTGGATCGACTACAAGAAGGCGTATGACATGGTATCGCACACATGGATAATGGAATGTCTGGATATGGTTGGAGTGGCTGATGCAGTAAAATGTCTTCTAGATGAGAGCATGAAGACGTGGCGGACAAATCTGACAGCCAACAACGAAGGTCTGGGCAAGGTATGGATAAGAAGAGGTATTTTCCAAGGTGACTCTCTGTCTCCGCTGCTGTTTGTCCTTGCACTGATGCCACTGTCGATGATTCTGAGGAAGGTGAGTGCAGGTTATGTACTGAAGAAGGACGGATGTAAGATCAACCATCTGCTTTTTATGGACGATTTGAAGTTGTTTGCAAAGAATGAGGCAGAGATAGATTCCTTGGTGCAGACCGTCAGAATTTTCAGCGATGACATCGGGATGCAGTTCGGCCTGGAAAAATGTGCCTCAATGACCATGAAGAGGGGAAAGAGGATACATTCCGATGGCATCGCTCTGCCAGATGGTGCACAGATGAGGGCTTTGGGTGAGGAGGAGAGTTATCGGTATCTTGGTGTACTTGAATCAGACCATGTCCTTCACGAGGAGTCAAAGGTAAGGCTGAAGGCAGAATACATCAGACGGGTAAAGAAATGTTTAAAGTCTAAACTGAACGGGGGTAACATGATAAAGGCGATTAACACCTGGGCCGTGTCTTTGATGAGGTACAGTGGGGGTATTATCGAGTGGACTAAACAAGACCTAGATGTCGCTGATAGGAGGACAAGAAAACTCATGACCATGCATGGCATGCTTCATCCGCGGTCAAATGTTAGTAGACTCTATCTTCCGAGGTCAGAGGGCGGAAGGGGATTGCTGAGCGTGGCGGACAGCGTTAACATCGAACGCAGGAGTTTGCAGTGTCATGTCGGGAGGTCCGAGGAGAGGTTGTTGAAAGCTGCGCAAAGATATACGAGGACAGACGAAGTTGGGCCAAAGGAGTACAAAAGGGTAATGAAAGAGGAAAGGCAACAGGATTGGAGGAATAAACCGCTTCATGGCCGATTCTTGAGATGCACTGAAGAAGTGGCGAGCGCCAAGTCCTGGAATTGGTTAAGGAGCGGAGAGCTGAAGAAGGAAACCGAGGGCTTGATTACTGCGGCGCAAGACCAATCGCTAAGGACAAATGTAATGAAGGCAAGGATAGAGAAAGCAAACGTCTCTCCTATGTGTAGAATGTGTAATAAGGCTGAGGAGACTGTATTTCATATTGTCAGCGAATGTAGTAAGATGGCCCAGACGGAGTACAAGGGAAGACATGACAAGTTGGCCAAGGTGATCCACTGGGATCTGTGTAAGAAGTATGATGTCCACGTCACTGCGAAATGGTACGACCATGTGCCGGAGAAAGTTATAGAGACCGATCAGGTCAAGATCCTCTGGGACTTTAACATTCAGACTGATCATGTTATAGAACATAGGCGTCCGGATGTTGTAGTCTTAGATAAGACGACGAAGATGTGTCATCTCATTGACATAGCAGTGCCAGGTGACATAAGGGTAGCTTCGAAGGAGTTAGACAAGATCCAAAAGTACCAAGACCTGGCCAGGGAACTTCGTAAGATTTGGCAGGTGAAAGTGAAAGTAGTCCCTGTGGTGGTTGGAGCACTTGGCACCATTCCGAAGGCACTGGGGAAACATCTAGATGAAATAGGTACAACTGTGAGGGTAGATCTGTTACATCATCATCATCATCATCCGTCGTCCTTAGACGGAATAGCAGAAGCAGCTTTAGTTGCTTCCATTATTCTTTCATGGCTAAGTTAACTCCATTGATGCGCCAAGTCTAGTGGAGTTTGAGGATGCCGTTGGCTGTTCAAAGAACAGCTCCTCCGCCTCTAGCAGAAAATACTTTCTCCAGGGATCCCTCTACCCCGCTGAGGCTGCCTGAGTTGGTTGAGCTGAATAACAGCTCATAGCCTGAGCAAACTTGGTTTGAAATCAGAGTTTTCCTTCTCCTAGGTGAGCTGCCTACCATGGCTAACGAGCCCCATCTGCCCGGGTTTAGAATCAGAGTTGTCCTTCTCATAGATAGGCTGCCTTCCAAGGCTGTCGAGCCCCATCTGCCCGGAGCTTCTGGATATGGCGCCAGATACTCGCCTTCACACCTCCGCCTTCGGTTCGCAACAGGGATCGGCACATGAAGCCAGGCAGTAGGAGTTTGGTTAGGAGAGGCTATTAGAGACGCTGACCCTATGGGATATTTGTAGAGAGAGGCGGCTCATTTCCTCACCCTGTCCCGGCCATCCTAACCCTTAGACCCCCTTAGATCTGTTACAGAAGGCAGCACTTTTGGGAACAGCGAGAATCCTGAGAAAGACCCTTGAGATCTAAGGCTACGGGACGTAGCCCGACTCAAGGAGTTACCGGCACAAAAGAAAATATGATCTTTCTTTTGTAGGCTGTGATGAAATGAAATAATAATAATAATAATAATAATAATAATAATAATAATAATAATAATGGTTCACAGTATTCATTGACAAGTTACAGTCAAAACCAAGACTGGATCAAAAAATGAGATTGCAGTAAAAGGGGTGCGGGGCACCAACAGGGAAAAGTTTTGGCTTGGGCACGTGGGGGGAACCATTGGGGCGGGGCACCCAGAGGGAACAATTGAGGCGGGGCACCCAGAAGGTTGGGGGTGGGGCACCTAGAGAGAACAATTTGGGCGGGGCACCTAGAGGGAACAATTTGGGCGCGGGGCACGTAGAGGGAACAATTTGGGCGCCGGGAACCTAGACGGAACAATTTGGGCGGGGCACCTAGAGGGACAGTTAGGCCTAGTACAGGGCACCTATAGAGGGAACGTTTGGGCGGGGAAATCAGAGGAAAAAGTCGGAGAGGGAGGTGTGGAGAAAGAGAACAAGATTGTTGAGAACTCTACATAACTGCAATTAGAAAGTTCATGCAGTTTTATCTCAAAGGCTTCAATTAGGTCTTCGACGTAACAGCGATTTTCATGTATCGACAAGTTCAGATCGTATTTATTCTAGCCGCGTCGTGTGCAGAGGTTAAAATAACTTTTTAGACATGCAAATGAAATCATTGAAGCGTTGATGTCAACAGTGAAGACGGAAGGAAAGGTAGTAAGCCACTGTGCGTTCACTGTTGAACATCAAACAGTGGAGTTTGGAATCGACTTCATGCAGCCCCTAATGGTCTCATAGTTCCCGTTTCTCATTCTGTGTATCAGTAACTAACAAACCATGGCTGTAAGGTGTTGGTTGTTGCATCTGCTCCTGCTGTGTGTTTGGTGCTCTATAGACACATATAGAAGCATTACGGCTGATGCACAAAATGTGACAATCACTAAAGCTTCACCAATGGGTGATATAGTGGAGGGTGATACAGTACAACTAAGATGTGATGCATTTTACCTGCAATCCAGGCACTTCATTGAGTGGATGAGAGTGGTCATGTCATCTCATGTGATAATCGCTACTAATGGGACCAGCGTAGACCCGAGATTTACTCTGAATATAACTCATTCTTCGATACAATCTAGGGTGGAGTTTCTTATTATCAGTGATGTGCGGAATGTGGATACGTCAACTTACATCTGTAAATTGAGGAATTCTGAAAACATAAACAATGCAGTGATAACCAGAAGCATTTATCTTACAGTGCTTTACTTCCCATCTGCCACGTACCCCATCTGCATCCCTGATGGTCCTTTTACTGTAAAAGAAGGACCGACAGTAAACATGAGCTGCACTACTGAGATAGGAAACCCACCAGTACAGATGCAGATTCTTACGACTAGTACTGACTATCCATGGACTTCTATCATAGTTGGTAATAAACAAATGAGGTCATTAAGTCTGAGTGTAAATGCAAGTAGTCAAGGTGGTTCATATGAATGTAAAATTACATCGACAAGATTCTCAGTCATGGAAGGATCATGCAAGATGGGTCCCATAACATTTACCACTATGTCAAGTGATGAACCGACTCAAGTATTAACAACCATCAAGAATGCATCAGCAGGCACAGTAGAAACAAACAGCACACAAACCGAGACAACATCAGTTACGATAAACTCAAGTCCAATCACAGACCCAAGTACAGGTTATTCCACACGCCAGCTAACTAGTTCCGACACTGATCTTCCGATTGCCATCATAGCAGGAGCCGCTGGTGCTGGTGGTATCTTACTTCTCCTAGTGATAACACTGATCGTACTCTATGCGTGTAGATGTTGCTGCTTCAATGATAAATCACGTAGATCATCTTTATGGCTGGCTGACATACCACTAGATGCAACAGCTGAAGACCCAAACACCGACCGTGACATTGATCGTAGGGAACCCATGTCGTCCACGAGCATCTACCAGAATGCGACTGACCTTACGACAGAAAACAAACCTGATCCAAGAATGCCACAACAATCTGCCCCAGAACCATCCCACCCTGACACCAAAGAGATGTCATATAATGACGATGAGGCAGGCTTCATTTCTCCAAGAAAGTTCTCAACTCATTCTCAAAACAATGACCAAGACAGTCCTAGATCTCCCGGGACTTCAAGCTTTAAATTAACCAGGTCAGATTGCATCACTGACAAGGAAGATGGAGAGCATCTTGGAACAGTAAGGCCCGATGAAGGAGATGCTCCAACGTATGGAGTGGTGATGAAATCGAATCGAGTCTCACAGGGAAGTGAGAAGAAACCACCGGAGATTACGTCAGATGGGCCAGATCCTTGGGCCAATGCTCCACTCAATCAGCATGAGAATATAAATCCAGAATCCAACGAGAATGAGTATGCAGAGATGTCTCCCCTCTCCCATGATCCAGGCCACAGAGGCAAACCAACAGCTATGGTTAGACCTGTGTCCCACACCCCCAAACCACCCAATGCCACTAAACCTGTCCGAGATCGGCAGTCATCACGCCGTACTGACACTAATCAAGCCCCACCAAGTGTTGCCAAAAAGCCCATCAAGAAGTTCAAACCCAAGGAGAGAAATCCATCAGCAGATGAGTTTGGGAATCGAGATAAGACGCCTCTGCCTACCCCAGTAACACTGAGTGTATCCCCACATCCTCCACCACCACCATCGCCTCTCATTGATCATGAGGAGGGATACATTGAGGAAGGGGGCGACGAGGTACCACCGGATACCCAGGTACCTCATGAGGCTTATTCAGCCGATGAAGATAACGTAATGTACGCTGAGCTTGATTTGCAATCTGCAACATCTGACGCGATGCCTCAACCAGAAGAGGTACAGACATTGTATGCTAGTATCATGAGTAAGTAGAAGGATCATGGGTGTGGCACTTCGGTTAATTGTGTTCGAAAAATAAGAAATACACAGAGAAAACAATTTGCTGCTTTCATATTTGCTATCCTTAAGAATAAACACATAATTTACAAAAGGCAGGCCCATATAACGATTGCTGGTATATTGTTTTGTCTTCATACAAACTTGCTTTCCACTTTAGCAATCTATCTTTAAAATTTCAAGAGAAGTAAACAAAGCCAATATTTAAATCGGATTTAGAAAGAGCAAAATATTAAATGATAATTACGAGCTTAAGAATTGATTTACCCAAAGTTAGTGATAGTAGTGATAACAATAAACACATGGGCAGGTGTCGTAAGAAACGTAGACAGAAACAAAATCCGCAGATGTGCATTTTCTGGTTATAATTTAGTTTAAAAGGCCTGTGAATAAAATGAAGGTTACTGCAATGATTATTGTATATAGAAGAGCCCATGCACACTTTCCCATGTAACCTTGACATACCAGTAGAAAACGAAGGAGGCTTACCAACGAATAATGTTTAATTGAATGTATACTTTATGTTGCTTGTGTAAAATAATTCAGCGTATATTAAGATTACCAGCGAATAATGTTTGGTTGAATGTTCACCTAATGTTGCTTGTGTAAAATTATTCAGCGTAGTTTTAGAAATGAAAAATAAAGTATTTGTGTCCTTTAGAAGACAGCGACAGTAACGACTTGAATAACAAAAATAACAAAAAGAATAGTAAAAATGAAATTGATAGAGGTGACAGGAATACAATCAAAATGCAATAGTTGCATGATTGCACCACCGTCACCCAAAGTATTCCATCACCTTAAATGGAAATTTGACATAAGTTCTTATTGTTTAAAGAGAGTAAAACATTCATGAAACTGTTGGTGTAACCCGTACGTGGGCCCTTAACTGTAAAAGGGAGAGGATGCTCGTATCTAATACAAACAGGTTTCTAAAGACTGTTTTATGACTGAAAAGGAATATTTATACTGGCGAATTAGCGGGGGCTAAAAGGAATGGCCTGTACATGTTATTTACTCAAGAATATTGTAATTGTGCAAACGGCCGGCTGTGTGGAAGTTTGAGTTTTCATTATAAGAAGTGCCCTTTATTCATGAAAAACATCCTTGTCCTTACAATAACGAAGTATCAGTCTTTAAAAGGTTGGGGTGAGGTGGTGTTGGTTGAAAATCTGTCTCTAGTGGAATGATTTCAGGTTTCAGGCTTCAGGTTTATGATGGAAATTCCAAACGATACTTTGGACATTTTTACTACAATGACTGTATTTAAATTATATGTTTTTTTATAAGAAATTATTCAAGTTGCGCAATCAGTTAGCTTTAATATTGGTGGTTGAACGTTTATTGCTACATTACAAAATATAAATAATAATTGGCAAATATACGAACAATTATATTGAAATGCACCCTTAATGTAGAAACAACGCCCTAAAGCTGAGAAAACGTAGACAGGCAAAAATACTATTCACAATGATAAAGGTTAACCCCAAAACACATGTGAGGACTGTGGAGGGAGGACTAACAGCCAGTCTAGATTTAGTTGTTTATTTAATTACACACCTTGTTTGAGGTATATATAACTATATCCATTATAAGATTAAATTCTTAAGTATTGTTTTTTTTTTCTGTTCGTAAGTCATATTTTAATCAGAAGAATAATTATTGGTAGCTTGCATACGATCAAATGGTTATCATGGGTTAAAACCGTGCCCAATATGAAGTCAAAAACTATTGCTTACTAAAATGTCCAAGGAAAACTAAGTAGAGGGACACAATCATGGTGTTTTGGCTGGTAACCTTTTCAGATAACCATTATTTCTTATTACATCGAGTCATGGTAGTACTTTATAAAACTATTTAGCACAAAAATTAGCTAAGCACAGAAAAATATCAAAGCGGAGATTGGTTACCAGCCAAGGTACTGTGTAACTCACATGTGAATTACTTATGACTGGTTGTTGCAGCTTATATCAGCTTCATGTAATAAGACACAGGGCCGAACTTTATAGAGCTGCTTAAGCACAAACAATTTCTTAAGAACTTTCTGCAGAGCAAAGAAAAAGCAAAAACCAGTCACAGGCGGTAAATGCGGAAAGCATTTTGGCGGGTTTTATTGCGGTAGACAGAAATAATTTGTGCTTTTCTGTAATTTTTGCTTCATGTAATAAGGCGCAGGGCCTAACTTTATAAAGCTTGTTAAGCACAAAATTGTGCTTCTAATCTACTCGTTATGCTTAAGTAGCTCTAGGAAATTTGATCCCGATTTGATTATGTTAAAGTTCTAAAAAAAATGTATAACAGGTTTTGTATAGTAGGTTCACACCAACTGACACTTTTTATATTGAGTTGTTATGAAAAAAGCGTGAAAATGTGAAGTAATGATCGTTCAAGAGAAGTTCTTGTTTTGCATTAAGCCAGAACTGTAAGAACCACATATTGCCTAAGTTGTAGCAGTGTTGTATGACTCGAGTCCAGGACTCGGACTCGAGTCCGTCTCGAGTCACAATTTCGGTGACTCGGACTTGACTCGAGTCACGTCTGCAAAAGACTCGGACTCGGACTCGGACTCGACTATCATGACTCGGACTTGTCCCCGAGGACTCGTGACTCGAGTCACGTATTTTCACAAACAAAACTTTTTTTAAATAATAAAAACAATTCCGATGATCCGATCGTCATTCCCGGAGTGCACATGGAGTTAACGTCCAGCACAATAAATAAGTACACTGTCGTATGGTGTTGCAAGTAATAGTGTTCGTGATTATTGTGTAGATGGCCATCTACGTACAGCGCGTGTATGTTCGATTCGTATGTTCAATACGCAAAATAACACTGGGATGCACGACACCAGTATTATGCTGGTATTCTGTCAACGTTAACACCATAGCCACTGTTTGTGCTTGATGCATATTACCAGGGAAATGGTATGTCTGGATGCCTGTAAAACACAGCCTGCATATTGCACTGTGATGGCTGTGTGTTGTTTGCACCAGTTTCTACACATGGTCGACACACACACACGTCACAAGTAAAAAGTAGTACAACATTTTTTCAGTCATGGCATATCTGCCGTTCGCCCCGTATTGTTTCTTTTGGTTATACCAACTTTAACAAAAACTTTAACAGAACTTTGTTTAAAATAAATGTGTTTTATTTTGTCATTTCCAATTCTTATTTTACGACATTTGGTTTGCAATCAATATTTAAACAAGTGACTCGTGACTCGGACTCGGACTCGGACCAAGTGACTCGTGACTCGGACTCGGACTCGGACTCGGACCAAGTGACTCGGGACTCGGACTCGGACTCGACCCAAGTGACTTGAGACTCGGACTCGGACTCGACACAGGTGACTCGACTACAACAAACTCAGTAATTTGTTTTGCTTCGAAACATATGTGGATCGTGGTTAAACCTAAACATTGGTTACTAAAATGATTATTGAAACTATGGTTTTCGTTTTAGGTTTCCGCAAAAACATTAATCTTAATCTTTGTAAGAAAATCAGTGAGATTTGAAGTCAAAACATTAGTTTTGACGAGAAACTAATTTGAAAGTTATATATTGCTAACAAGTTATAAAATATTTAGCCAGTTTTAAAACACATTAATTAATTTCCCTTTTGCATTTTGGCCGATTGATGAATATTTCACATGTAATTTCCATTTGACTGTGTATAAACCCAATAAATGCTGCGTATTTCTAACTTCCTTGTTTACTCAACGAACTTGCATTGATACAGGTTTGTAAAGCTACGGCTAAACCAACATTCCTTCTTTTTACATCATTCCAAATAATTTCAAAAGGTTGGTTGGTTTCATGTGTGAACAACTTGTGTGAAAGCAACAAAGGGACTGTGACGTCAAGGTCTTTCAGATTAACAATGGAAACTGTGGCAGGAATTAAAGATGTGGTGGACTCATGACAAACAAAATTACAAATGTTGATAGTTTCAACAATTGGTGGATTTGTTTCAAAGAAAAACAATGAGTTAATACGTATTTTTGTTTACCAAGGAAAGGGGTTAAAGATCTATAGGTCCGACTTTCGAAAAACGTTCTTTAAAATAATTTCTTTCGTCGAAATTCGGGCCACGCTACAATGAGATCAACAGCTTGGCGAGTGATATATTCCAGCTAAAGAGTCGGATGTTGCTTCAAAGAAAATTTGTGAGATCACTAATGCAGGAAACGGAACAGTTGTCTAACCGTGTTAGCAAGACATGTGATGTCACTCAGATTGTTTGTTTCAATTGTATAATATTGATGTGATTTCATAGTGTGATTTTGTTGTTGCTGTGTGTGTGTGACCTTGATCAACTAAAGAAGCCTAGTATATGCAGTCGACTAAAGTCGCCTATTGTTACGAAAGGTTTTAAAACACACAAACACAGGCTTTTTAATGTGAAGTTTATACGTTTTAGTTTGATTGTATATTTTGTTTCGGACAATGAAATGTTTTTATGATAAATTTGCATTTGTGTCTCTATTTTTATACGATTTATAAATGATCAATCTAATTGATATATTCTAAATAAATCTTTTCAGGGGCGGATCCAGGATTTTCCAAACGGGGGGGCGTGAAAATTTACCAAGCAGCAAATGGTGAATGCAATTTGTAGCGCCTACGAGCGCATAACGCGAACCCCTAACGGCATGGGACGGTTCCGGGGCCCGCTTAAATGCTCCGAAACAGTTAGGATTCTAGATGCTCTGTGGTACGATCTCATGCAATATCGACCACTTAAACCAATTTTGTTTTTGCAAGATCGATATTAAAACATTATTTTCGAGTTGGGAGTCATCGATTTGAATCGGCCATCCTGAGTTATAAAATAAAAATGCAGGCTACAACATACTTATTCAGGGGGAAAAACTGTTGGTGAGTTAAACGATAGTGCAATTTTTAATATAAATAACCAAATAGGGTCTCTTTGTCATTTAGTTTTCACATACTTCAGGATTAGAATGTTACACAAAATATGTTACTACTGATAGTGATAAGAACAAGGTGTGCTTGTCTTCAGTGACAGCGCGATCGAGCAACAATAACATTAATGTACGACAAGGTGAGGGTAGGCCTACTAGAGGCCTAGCCCCCCTCCCCCAGCCCTACATCGTTGTACTATCTGCACAATTGATAATGACTAGTTTGAAAGAAACACAACGGATATTTACCCTCTTTCTTGAATACGAAAAAATCTGTGATTTTCTAAACAGAGTGAGACACCATGATTATACGATGCTATGTCTTCACTAGCCCAATGAGTAGGGCCAATCCACTTCGTTCGTATCCTTGCCAATTGGGCCTAGCACCATTGCAATCCTATTTTTGTGCCCGATGTAGTTTTGAATCCGGGTTATGAAACTATACCGATCGAATGCTACTGTAGGCCTACTTGTAGAAAGCCCTAATGCATTTTTTTTTTTTTTAAACATCACAGATTTTGGGGGAAAATTGATTGCCTTTTCTAGTCGCGAGAGTGAATTTTTTGATAACACGTATTAACAACTTGCGCGAGAACCTAGTTGGGTTCCCTTAACAATTTCACAACATTTAAACTATCTATGGGGACCAGACTGATTTACATAACGCGCTGAGCATAACATATCTTTGCGCAGACGGGCGTGAGATGCGCACAGCATTACACGTATAGACCCCTTGCATAACGCGAAACGCTACACGGACGCCGAGGCCGAGGTCGCACGCACGATTTTACGCACAAAGAACACCTATCGTCCAATGATCTGCCTCCTTTGGCCTTAGTGAGGGCGCTTTTTAAGAGTTTGACGTCATATGCAAGGGGTCTATTTCACAAAACCTTGATTGCGCTCGACGCGCTGACTAAATCAGTCTGGTCCCCATTAAATATCAGCAGTTGATCGTCTAACTGTTGTGGATTGTTGAGGGAACCTGACAATGGTTTTTCCGCAAGTTAATAATATATGGAGAAAAAATCACACTCGCGACTCGAAAAGCAAACAATTTTCCCAAAAGATCTGTGATATAAAAAAAAAAAAATAAATCAGCATTAGGGCCTTCTACAAGTACAGTAGCATTCGATCGGTACGTTTCATAACCCGGATTAAAAATTAAATCGGGCACAGAAAAAAAGGATGCACGGTGCTAGGGCCAAGGATACGAAGTAGATTATCCCTATTCATGGGGCTATGTCTTCACTAGTTTCCGAAGTTCGTATTGTAAAAGTCACATTGTATTTAGCGCGCGCGAGTGCTGACTTTCCATCCAGAAACTTCTTTGCACAATGTACAACACAGGTATATATGGTCGACTCAAGCTGCGGGTGAATGATCTTCACGCCCCCGGATCCCCGCGCCAGGCATGTTCAGTGTGTGAGAAAAACACGCTTTCCACACAGTACACAAGATTCACGTGAGACAATGTCTGTCAGTGAAATAATAGTGGTCCACAAATGAAACAAAGTGTACGAGGTACAGATTTTTAGTAGCTTTTTTGAAACAAAATACTATAGGTAGGGCCTTAATCTTAATTTTGTCTCTCCCTCACTTTTCTCCTTGATGGTGTCTCTTTTTTTCTTCTTTTTTTTCCTCGAGCAAAAGAGGGGGGGCGTGCGCCCCCCACGCCCCCCCCCTGTATCCGCCGCTGCTTTTATATGATATTACTTTCGTGTAATTTTAATTGTTATTTACGGTGTATTGAAACATGGTGTTTGATGTGTTGATTAAATCACTGATGAAATAAATTAGTTTTTGGTCAAAGTTGAGTTCAGAATGGTTCGATTACTTTATTACGTTTAAAGAATTCATAAAAATCAAACTAAGGATTAGAGTTTGACAATTTTAAGACCGCAGAAACCTTTAACCAGAAAGAAATAATGCATTAAGTCCGTAAGGATGTTTTTCTAAACGATAGCTGGCAGCAGATATACAAGGCTTCCCCCCATTGGGGCTCAAACTCTCCGAGTTGTGGTGGTTCTAAAAAAGGGGGGGGGGGTCCAATTGAACAGAGCTGCTTAAGCATAAAAGGTAGCTCAGCACAACAAAATTATGCTTACAAGAATAAGGTACCAACCTAACTACCATGTCAGACGTGTTATTTGTGACTGGTATCCTGCTCATTTCTTCCTAGCAGAAAATAGTTAAGCCATGTTATGCTCGAGCAGTTCTATGAAACTGGGCCCTGGGCAAGCTCTATACAAGAGAGGAGAGCTGAATGACCGGTCATTATGCCCAATCGTAAGTCAAGTTGGACAGTGGAAATGCCAACGCTCAATCGTCAATCAACCGTTGAAGGTATGAAGTACCCATTGGGCGTCGGTCGGTGCTAAGGTTGAAGTTATGAAGTGAATTTTGTTCAGACACCTCCTACCTTGAAATAACCCACTGACGTTCTTTGTAAATAAAATCTCGATCGGGTTAAACCGGTTTTAGTACTGTGTCTGAACGACCTCTCTGTAATATCATCACATAACAATTTATTATTGATAAAAGTAAAAACAATGTATCCAATTTGAAGTGTGTGTTTCAGTATCACCATCAAATCATTTGATTGGTGAATTTTCTGTAAAATATTTTATGTTATTTCTACAGTGTTTTAAAATAATGACATTAATGGTTTATGTCAAGTCTGGATTTTAATTGACTAAGACATTAAAACAATTGACTGAGAGTGAAATAAAGTAGTAGACACTAATTCTGACATGTTGTTTGTTTGTCTATTTGTTTTCGATGTGCCATGCTTGAAATTCAATTTACCTGTGTATTGACTGACATTATTATGTTTATATCAAAATGGAAAAAGGTTGATTGTACTTGATTCAAACCATCCCTTAATCAGTGGGATGTCCCTTTAATATATTCCCCCCCCCCCCAGCTCTCCATACAGTGAACATTGATTATGAGTTATTAAGTTTGCTTCTATGCACGGAGTACTGACCAATTACCATCATGTATTTCAAACAAATATCTTTAAAAATAAATTAATATAAACAAATTTGCTAGAAAAATTTGAAGAGTTTCGGCCGCAAATGTTGTGCTGTTATCGCAAAATAATGGCCTACATGTAGCCGTCAACTGAAATAAAGACTTTACTTAGAGATTAAGAAAAAATACGAGATCATCATCATATCGCAAAAATAATATAAAAAGTAATATAAGCTGCTTAAGCATAAAAGGTAGCTCAGCACAACAAAATTATGCTTACAAGAATAAGAACCTAACTACCATGTCAGACGTGTTATTTGTGACTGGTATCCTGCTCATTTCTTCCTAGCAGAAAATAGTTAAGCCATGTTATGCTCGAGCAGTTCTATGAAACTGGGCCCTGGGCAAGCTCTATACAAGAGAGGAGAGCTGAATGACCGGTCATTATGCCCAATCGTAAGTCAAGTTGGACAGTGGAAATGCCAACGCTCAATCGTCAATCAACCGTTGAAGGTATGAAGTACCCATTGGGCGTCGGTCGGTGCTAAGGTTGAAGTTATGAAGTGAATTTTGTTCAGACACCTCCTACCTTGAAATAACCCACTGACGTTCTTTGTAAATAAAATCTCGATCGGGTTAAACCGGTTTTAGTACTGTGTCTGAACGACCTCTCTGTAATATCATCACATAACAATTTATTATTGATAAAAGTAAAAACAATGTATCCAATTTGAAGTGTGTGTTTCAGTATCACCATCAAATCATTTGATTGGTGAATTTTCTGTAAAATATTTTATGTTATTTCTACAGTGTTTTAAAATAATGACATTAATGGTTTATGTCAAGTCTGGATTTTAATTGACTAAGACATTAAAACAATTGACTGAGAGTGAAATAAAGTAGTAGACACTAATTCTGACATGTTGTTTGTTTGTCTATTTGTTTTCGATGTGCCATGCTTGAAATTCAATTTACCTGTGTATTGACTGACATTATTATGTTTATATCAAAATGGAAAAAGGTTGATTGTACTTGATTCAAACCATCCCTTAATCAGTGGGATGTCCCTTTAATATATTCCCCCCCCCCCCCCCCCAGCTCTCCATACAGTGAACATTGATTATGAGTTATTAAGTTTGCTTCTATGCACGGAGTACTGACCAATTACCATCATGTATTTCAAACAAATATCTTTAAAAATAAATTAATATAAACAAATTTGCTAGAAAAATTTGAAGAGTTTCGGCCGCAAATGTTGTGCTGTTATCGCAAAATAATGGCCTACATGTAGCCGTCAACTGAAATAAAGACTTTACTTAGAGATTAAGAAAAAATACGAGATCATCATCATATCGCAAAAATAATATAAAAAGTAATATAAGCTGCTTAAGCATAAAAGGTAGCTCAGCACAACAAAATTATGCTTACAAGAATAAGAACCTAACTACCATGTCAGACGTGTTATTTGTGACTGGTATCCTGCTCATTTCTTCCTAGCAGAAAATAGTTAAGCCATGTTATGCTCGAGCAGTTCTATGAAACTGGGCCCTGGGCAAGCTCTATACAAGAGAGGAGAGCTGAATGACCGGTCATTATGCCCAATCGTAAGTCAAGTTGGACAGTGGAAATGCCAACGCTCAATCGTCAATCAACCGTTGAAGGTATGAAGTACCCATTGGGCGTCGGTCGGTGCTAAGGTTGAAGTTATGAAGTGAATTTTGTTCAGACACCTCCTACCTTGAAATAACCCACTGACGTTCTTTGTAAATAAAATCTCGATCGGGTTAAACCGGTTTTAGTACTGTGTCTGAACGACCTCTCTGTAATATCATCACATAACAATTTATTATTGATAAAAGTAAAAACAATGTATCCAATTTGAAGTGTGTGTTTCAGTATCACCATCAAATCATTTGATTGGTGAATTTTCTGTAAAATATTTTATGTTATTTCTACAGTGTTTTAAAATAATGACATTAATGGTTTATGTCAAGTCTGGATTTTAATTGACTAAGACATTAAAACAATTGACTGAGAGTGAAATAAAGTAGTAGACACTAATTCTGACATGTTGTTTGTTTGTCTATTTGTTTTCGATGTGCCATGCTTGAAATTCAATTTACCTGTGTATTGACTGACATTATTATGTTTATATCAAAATGGAAAAAGGTTGATTGTACTTGATTCAAACCATCCCTTAATCAGTGGGATGTCCCTTTAATATATTCCCCCCCCCCCCCCCCAGCTCTCCATACAGTGAACATTGATTATGAGTTATTAAGTTTGCTTCTATGCACGGAGTACTGACCAATTACCATCATGTATTTCAAACAAATATCTTTAAAAATAAATTAATATAAACAAATTTGCTAGAAAAATTTGAAGAGTTTCGGCCGCAAATGTTGTGCTGTTATCGCAAAATAATGGCCTACATGTAGCCGTCAACTGAAATAAAGACTTTACTTAGAGATTAAGAAAAAATACGAGATCATCATCATATCGCAAAAATAATATAAAAAGTAATATAAGCTGCTTAAGCATAAAAGGTAGCTCAGCACAACAAAATTATGCTTACAAGAATAAGAACCTAACTACCATGTCAGACGTGTTATTTGTGACTGGTATCCTGCTCATTTAATCCTAGCAGAAAATAGTTAAGCAATATGTTATGCTTAAGCAGCTCTATGAAACTGGGACCTGGTCAAGCTCTATTGACACGAGAGGAGAGCTAACTGGGACCTGTTCAAGCTCTATTGACACGAGAGGAGAGCTAACTGGGACCTGTTCAAGCTCTATTGACACGAGAGGAGAGCTAGCTAACTGGGACCTGTTCAAGCTCTATTGACACGAGAGGAGAGCTAACTGGGACCTGTTTAAGCTCTATTGACACGAGAGGAGAGCTAACTAGGACCTGTTCAAGCTCTATTGACACGAGAGGAGAGCTAACTGGGACCTGTTCAAGCTCTATTGACACGAGAGGAGAGCTAACTGGGACCTGTTCAAGCTCTATTGACACGAGAGGAGAGCTAACTGGGACCTGTTCAAGCTCTATTGACACGAGAGGAGAGCTAACTAGGACCTGTTTAAGCTCTATTGACACGAGAGGAGAGCTAACTGGGACCTGTTTAAGCTCTATTGACACGAGAGGAGAGCTAACTGGGACCTGTTCAAGCTCTATTGACACGAGAGGAGAGCTAACTGGGACCTGTTCAAGCTCTATTGACACGAGAGGAGAGCTAACTAGGACCTGTTCAAGCTCTATGACACGAGAGGAGAGCTAACTGGGACCTGTTCAAGCTCTATTGACACGAGAGGAGAGCTAACTGGGACCTGTTCAAGCTCTATTGACACGAGAGGAGAGCTAACTGGGACCTGTTTAAGCTCTATTGACACGAGAGGAGAGCTAACTGGGACCTGTTTAAGCTCTATTGACACGAGAGGAGAGCTAACTGGGACCTGTTCAAGCTCTATTGACACGAGAGGAGAGCTAACTAGGACCTGTTCAAGCTCTATGACACGAGAGGAGAGCTAACTGGGACCTGTTCAAGCTCTATTGACACGAGAGGAGAGCTAACTGGGACCTGTTCAAGCTCTATTGACACGAGAGGAGAGCTAACTGGGACCTGTTTAAGCTCTATTGACACGAGAGGAGAGCTAACTGGGACCTGTTTAAGCTCTATTGACACGAGAGGAGAGCTAACTGGGACCTGTTCAAGCTCTATTGACACGAGAGGAGAGCTAACTGGGACCTGTTCAAGCTCTATTGACACGAGAGGAGAGCTAACTGGGACCTGTTTAAGCTCTATTGACACGAGAGGAGAGCTAACTGGGACCTGTTCAAGCTCTATTGACACGAGAGGAGAGCTAACTGGGACCTGTTCAAGCTCTATTGACACGAGAGGAGAGCTAACTGGGACCTGTTTAAGCTCTATTGACACGAGAGGAGAGCTAACTGGGACCTGTTCAAGCTCTATTGACTCGAGAGGAGAGCTAACTGGGACCTGTTCAAGCTCTATTGACACGAGAGGAGAGCTAACTGGGACCTGTTTAAGCTCTATTGACACGAGAGGAGAGCTAACTGGGACCTGTTCAAGCTCTATTGACACGAGAGGAGAGCTAACTGGGACCTGTTCAAGCTCTATTGACACGAGAGGAGAGCTAACTGGGACCTGTTTAAGCTCTATTGACACGAGAGGAGAGCTAACTGGGACCTGTTCAAGCTCTATTGACACGAGAGGAGAGCTAACTGGGACCTGTTCAAGCTCTATTGACACGAGAGGAGAGCTAACTGGGACCTGTTCAAGCTCTATTGACACGAGAGGAGAGCTAACTGGGACCTGTTTAAGCTCTATTGACACGAGAGGAGAGCTAACTGGGACCTGTTTAAGCTCTATTGACACGAGAGGAGAGCTAACTGGGACCTGTTCAAGCTCTATTGACACGAGAGGAGAGCTAACTGGGACCTGTTCAAGCTCTATTGACACGAGAGGAGAGCTAACTGGGACCTGTTTAAGCTCTATTGACACGAGAGGAGAGCTAACTGGGACCTGTTCAAGCTCTATTGACACGAGAGGAGAGCTAACTGGGACCTGTTCAAGCTCTATTGACACGAGAGGAGAGCTAACTGGGACCTGTTTAAGCTCTATTGACACGAGAGGAGAGCTAACTGGGACCTGTTCAAGCTCTATTGACTCGAGAGGAGAGCTAACTGGGACCTGTTCAAGCTCTATTGACACGAGAGGAGAGCTAACTGGGACCTGTTTAAGCTCTATTGACACGAGAGGAGAGCTAACTGGGACCTGTTCAAGCTCTATTGACACGAGAGGAGAGCTAACTGGGACCTGTTCAAGCTCTATTGACACGAGAGGAGAGCTAACTGGGACCTGTTTAAGCTCTATTGACACGAGAGGAGAGCTAACTGGGACCTGTTCAAGCTCTATTGACACGAGAGGAGAGCTAACTGGGACCTGTTCAAGCTCTATTGACACGAGAGGAGAGCTAACTGGGACCTGTTCAAGCTCTATTGACACGAGAGGAGAGCTAACTGGGACCTGTTTAAGCTCTATTGACACGAGAGGAGAGCTAACTGGGACCTGTTCAAGCTCTATTGACACGAGAGGAGAGCTAACTGGGACCTGTTTAAGCTCTATTGACACGAGAGGAGAGCTAACTGGGACCTGTTCAAGCTCTATTGACACGAGAGGAGAGCTAACTGGGACCTGTTCAAGCTCTATTGACACGAGAGGAGAGCTAACTGGGACCTGTTTAAGCTCTATTGACACGAGAGGAGAGCTAACTGGGACCTGTTCAAGCTCTATTGACACGAGAGGAGAGCTAACTGGGACCTGTTCAAGCTCTATTGACACGAGAGGAGAGCTAACTGGGACCTGTTTAAGCTCTATTGACACGAGAGGAGAGCTAACTGGGACCTGTTCAAGCTCTATTGACACGAGAGGAGAGCTAACTGGGACCTGTTTAAGCTCTATTGACACGAGAGGAGAGCTAACTGGGACCTGTTTAAGCTCTATTGACACGAGAGGAGAGCTAACTGGGACCTGTTCAAGCTCTATTGACACGAGAGGAGAGCTAACTGGGACCTGTTCAAGCTCTATTGACACGAGAGGAGAGCTAACTGGGACCTGTTCAAGCTCTATTGACACGAGAGGAGAGCTAACTGGGACCTGTTCAAGCTCTATTGACACGAGAGGAGAGCTAACTGGGACCTGTTCAAGCTCTATTGACACGAGAGGAGAGCTAACTGGGACCTGTTCAAGCTCTATTGACACGAGAGGAGAGCTAACTGGGACCTGTTCAAGCTCTATTGACACGAGAGGAGAGCTAACTGGGACCTGTTTAAGCTCTATTGACACGAGAGGAGAGCTAACTGGGACCTGTTCAAGCTCTATTGACACGAGAGGAGAGCTAACTGGGACCTGTTCAAGCTCTATTGACACGAGAGGAGAGCTAACTGGGACCTGTTCAAGCTCTATTGACACGAGAGGAGAGCTAACTGGGACCTGTTTAAGCTCTATTGACACGAGAGGAGAGCTAACTGGGACCTGTTTAAGCTCTATTGACACGAGAGGAGAGCTAACTGGGACCTGTTCAAGCTCTATTGACACGAGAGGAGAGCTAACTGGGACCTGTTTAAGCTCTATTGACACGAGAGGAGAGCTAACTGGGACCTGTTCAAGCTCTATTGACACGAGAGGAGAGCTAACTGGGACCTGTTCAAGCTCTATTGACACGAGAGGAGAGCTAACTGGGACCTGTTTAAGCTCTATTGACACGAGAGGAGAGCTAACTGGGACCTGTTCAAGCTCTATTGACACGAGAGGAGAGCTAACTGGGACCTGTTCAAGCTCTATTGACACGAGAGGAGAGCTAACTGGGACCTGTTTAAGCTCTATTGACACGAGAGGAGAGCTAACTGGGACCTGTTCAAGCTCTATCAATCAATTCAATTTATTTCCACTTATTCAATGCAAAATAACGTACAAGATATAACATATGAACGAATACAATAGAGAATAAGTGGGGGAAGTCTCCAAAAAAGCAAGCTTGTAAGGAGGAGACCCCCGAAAACCCTGTATAGTAATTACATGTAGAATAAAGAATGATCTTTAATAAAAACTGGAATAGTCGCACAAGAAACGAGACAGGACCAACACAAACAGGACAACATGCAGAGGCTAACAATAAATGACTTTAAAAAAAAAAGATTTAGCTAAGAGACAATCAAGCATAATCATTAGAACAATGGACAATTTGAATAAACTATGAAAAGTCAAATGTCACCATATTTGTCAAGGAGACTATATTTAAGTTTCTTCTTAAAAACATGAACACCTTTGATCTTTCTAAGATTGTTGGCCAATGAATTCCAAAACCTGGGACCCTGTGATGTCACACAGTTAAGGGATTTAGAAAAACGTACATAAGGAATATGAAAATTATCACAATGCCTCGTATGATGGGAATGAATCTGAGTATTTAAAATAAACATAGTTTTAAACGACTTGGGCAAATCATTCGAAACAAACTGATACATAAATGTACCAAGTTGGAGCAAGTAAATGTCAGAGACTTTGAGAGTTCTGTGATTAGAAAATAATGGATTCGAAGGGGTGCGAAAATCAACACTATCAATAATTCTGAGGGCCCTTTTTTGCAAAACAAAAATTCTGTTCATCAAATAAGCACTGGATTTGCCCCAAGCAAGAATACCATAAGAAATATAGGATAAAACTAGAGAATTATAAATATTATACAATATATATGATGGAAAAAAATGCTTCAATTTGTTGATAATTCCTATATTTCTAGAAATTAGTTTACAGATATAATCAATATGATGATTCCAGGAAAGTTTATCATCAACAAGTATCCCAAGAAATTTCACACAATCAGTACGATTAAGTGACGTATTGTCAAACATAATATCACATGGAATATTAATAGTACTTAAATTACTAAATAACATATACTTGGTTTTATTAACATTAAGGGATAATTTGTTAGCCTTAATCCAATTGGAAATGTGGATGAGCTCTAAATTCACAGTGTTGAAAAGTATGTCAAGATTTGTATGAGAATAGAACAGATTAGAATCATCGGCAAAAAGAATAAAGGACAGATTTGTGGAAGACTTAGGGAAATCATTGATATAAATTGAAAAAAGAAGAGGGCCTAAAATAGACCCTTGAGGTACACCACAAACTAAGGATTTAAGAACAGACTCTTTACCATCAATACTGACAAACTGTTTGCGATTTGAGAGATAATCCCTAAACCACTCCAAGGCAATACCTCTAATACCGTAAAAGGAAAGTTTGGACAAGAGAATGGAATGGTCAATGGTGTCAAATGCCTTGGAGAGGTCCAGGAAAACTCCCAGGGTATGCAAGGACTGTTCACGACCCACTTTGACTTTATCAATTAACTGTAAAATAGCGTGTGTAGTAGAATGCTTTTCCCTAAATCCGAACTGAGAATCTGATAATATGTTATATTTTCCCAAAAAGTTAGACGTACGAATATAAACAGTACGTTCGAGTATTTTAGAAAAAGAAGTAAGAATAGAAATGGGACGATAATTATTAACTAAATGCCGATCACCATTTTTATATATGGGCAAAACCCTAGCAATTTTCATAGAATCGGGGACTATTCCAGTATTTAGAGAAAGATTAATAATGAAGGTTAAAGGTTTCGAAATCACCTGAAAAACATCTTTTATAAGAGGACAATTAATGGAATCGTAGCCGGAACTGTTTTTATTAGGTAAATTTGAAACAATTGAGGAAAGCTCTTGCTCTGTTATTGGGGTGAAAAAAATAGAGTGTGAATTTGGTTCTTGCAGATAATCCTGGAAATGGGAATGACAATTAGGAATTTGGTTAGCGAGTTTGGGCCCAATATTAACAAAGAAATCATTGTAATGTTCGGCAACGAGAAAGGGGTCAGTAATGCTCCGGTTCCTAATATTAATACTCGATAAATGAGAAGAAGAGTTAGTCTTAAGGACACTATTAATAACCTTCCAAGTATTCTTAATATTGTTTTTTTCCTTTTCAAATTGTTGAGAATAATACCTCTGTTTGGCAGAACGCAAAATTGCAGTGAGGACATTTCTATATCGAGTAAAAATCAAACGATTTAACTCAGAGGGAGAACGAAGAAGTTTACGATAAAGCTTGTTTTTGTGATTAATAGACTTGAGAAGAGCAGAAGTCACCCACTGAGATTTGGGTTGAGATTTCCTATTGGAGCGCTCCATTCTAACAAGAGGAACATCTTTATCATAAATGTCAATAAAAATATTCATAAAAATATTAAATGACTCGTTGGGGTTACAACATCTTAAAACAGCAGACCAATCCTGATTCATCAGGTCTTTTTTGAAATGACGCAAATTATCAACAGAATGCTTACGAACATAATGTGGGGTGGGGTTATGTGAGCTGTGAACAAATGGAAAAGACGTAATAATTGGAAAATGATCTGAAATGTCACAAACTAAAATACCAGAATTAGGAGTAGGAAAAATATTTGTAAAAATGTTATCAATAAGGGTTGCTGAAGAACTAGTAATTCTGGTAGGTTTGTTGATCAAGGGGAGCAAAGAGTTGGCGAGCATGACATCCAGAAATTGTTGAGACTGGTTGTTATGAGTGGCGTTAAGAAGATCTATGTTGAAATCACCAGACATTAGACACAGTTTGTTCTCAGACATGACAATATCTTGAACCTGCTGGAAAGTCAACATAAAATCATCAAAAGAGGCCGAGGGGGGTTTGTAAATAACACCGACAAAAATATTCTTACTATTAGGATTGATAATTTCAGCAAAAATAGACTCAAATGAGTCCGTAGAATGACATAATTGAGGACGAATGACATACTGCAGATCTTTAGACAAATACAAGGAAACCCCACCCCCCACTCTACCCTCTCTGCTGATGGACTCAAGATTGTACCCAGGAATGGAGTAAATATTAAAAGGCGCATCTGATTGTTTTAGCCATGTTTCAGATAGACCCACCACAGAAAAGTCAGAGTGAAGGGTTTCAAAATAATTAATCATTTGGTCATAATGTTTAGGAAGACTCCTGATATTCATATGTACAAAGGAAAACTGGGAAGAGTCATTAAGATCAAAAACATTGTTCAGGTTGGCCTCAGTAAAATAATCGCATGAATGTAGATTTTGATTGTCATTGTTAGGGTCGTTGACTAGTTGAAAGGTTTCAAATTGAGCGTTATGACTACTACTAGGAATATAAGGTCCATCCACAAGGACGGGATTCATATCTGAAATAAGAGAAACATAATCATTGTGGTCTAATAAATGAAACGGTAGGTTAACGCTACAACAGTAATGACAGTTCCAAGACTCGGCCCCGTGAACCAATAGCTGATGATCAGCAATGGTTAAACTAGTACAGTTCAAATGACTCCAATTATGACAAAGTTCACAAAATAACCGGCGATGAATGTATCTAACTACCTCATTACACGAAACACACAGATTGGACAAAGACATAGCACAAAGACAGAATAAGACAATAATTAGAAAATAAGAGCTAGAGACGAGGGAAAGCTAAATAGTTACAAAAATACAGTAAAACTGGGAGGATCCAAGATTAAGCTCCGAACAAACGACAGTAGATGAGATTCCTTTCCAGGAAAATAATCCATTTACCGAGAAAAACTAATCAAAAAGAAACAAGGAAAACGTCATTCACCGTTTTTTTTATAAGAAAATAATCGTAAGTTGAATACACCCACCCACCACGAGCCACCCCACCCCCGGTGCGCCCACCCCGTACCGTTGAACTGAAAAATTCCACCCTTTTTATTTATTCAAGGCACCATAGATGGAAACAAACCAAAACAATAAGTTGATTAGGTGCCCATTTGGGTATCCCCGGAGGGGAGGGGTTGAGGAAACAGGCGATAGGTGAATATATAACAATTACATCATATCAAATACACAATTATAATATGAAAAACACTACTTCTTTTTCAGCTTCTTCAGATCATCCTTGCATCCAACGACGACTCGGGTGCCGTCTTTCAGTCGAATTTCAATCCGTCCATCTTGGGTCCAGGTTCTTTCTGTGTTTGGAAGAGACTTTGCAGTGTTGAGCCAACTCTGTCGTTCTTTAGTGAGGCTTTCATGCACAAAAATGTTGGATCCTTTAAATTTTGATCTTTGGCGGTAGAATGTAGCCCTCGTATTGTAATCGACGAATTTGACAATCAACGGCCTGGCTCTTGGTTTGCCCGTATTGTCAAGACGTGACCCAATTCTATGGGAGCGGTCGATAGCCTCTGGGTTGATCAACATTCCAAGGTGTTGGCTTGCAGCTTCGATGACTCTCTTGTCAGTATTCTCGGGCTGCGATTGTTCTGGAATGCCATGGACAATAAGACAATTGCGCCTTGAATATTGCTCGTGAATGTCAATCTTGTCTAACAAATGGCGGACATCTTGCTCAAGTTTGGTGATACTAGCATCTCTGGATTGGAGCTCCAACTGAAGGGCCTTGTGGATGTCATTGCTTATAACATCAGCGATTGCTTCCGTTAAGGCAGGAATCAAGGCATCAAGAAGAGCTTTTGATCTCAAAGCTTCCTTAATTGCTGAGGTAAGGGCCACAGGATCAATGGGGGCTATCTCAGCCACGGGGCCAGCTGCCGTAGTAGAGGCTTGACGTTTAGGAGGCATGTTCGTAGAGACAAAACGGCACCGAGTGTCGATGAATAAGATGTCACAAACAAACTCTAAAAGCAGCACAAGATGACGAGCAGAATAACTGAAAGGTATAGCTGGTTTTAGAATGAAATCTCGGAGGTTGGAACAGAATTTTTTGAACTTTGTCGGAGCTAATTTTGGAACACGTCCGCCCTCGTCGGTTACATATCCTATTGACACGAGAGGAGAGCTAACTGGGACCTGTTTAAGCTCTATTGACACGAGAGGAGAGCTAACTGGGACCTGTTTAAGCTCTATTGACACGAGAGGAGAGCTAACTGGGACCTGTTCAAGCTCTATTGACACGAGAGGAGAGCTAACTGGGACCTGTTTAAGCTCTATTGACACGAGAGGAGAGCTAACTGGGACCTGTTCAAGCTCTATTGACACGAGAGGAGAGCTAACTGGGACCTGTTCAAGCTCTATTGACACGAGAGGAGAGCTAACTGGGACCTGTTTAAGCTCTATTGACACGAGAGGAGAGCTAACTGGGACCTGTTCAAGCTCTATTGACACGAGAGGAGAGCTAACTGGGACCTGTTCAAGCTCTATTGACACGAGAGGAGAGCTAACTGGGACCTGTTCAAGCTCTATTGACACGAGAGGAGAGCTAACTGGGACCTGTTCAAGCTCTATTGACACGAGAGGAGAGCTAACTGGGACCTGTTCAAGCTCTATTGACACGAGAGGAGAGCTAGCTAACTGGGACCTGTTCAAGCTCTATTGACACGAGAGGAGAGCTAACTGGGACCTGTTTAAGCTCTATTGACACGAGAGGAGAGCTAACTGGGACCTGTTCAAGCTCTATTGACACGAGAGGAGAGCTAACTGGGACCTGTTTAAGCTCTATTGACACGAGAGGAGAGCTAACTGGGACCTGTTCAAGCTCTATTGACACGAGAGGAGAGCTAACTGGGACCTGTTTAAGCTCTATTGACACGAGAGGAGAGCTAACTGGGACCTGTTTAAGCTCTATTGACACGAGAGGAGAGCTAACTGGGACCTGTTTAAGCTCTATTGACACGAGAGGAGAGCTAACTGGGACCTGTTCAAGCTCTATTGACACGAGAGGAGAGCTAACTGGGACCTGTTTAAGCTCTATTGACACGAGAGGAGAGCTAACTGGGACCTGTTCAAGCTCTATTGACACGAGAGGAGAGCTAACTGGGACCTGTTTAAGCTCTATTGACACGAGAGGAGAGCTAACTGGGACCTGTTCAAGCTCTATTGACACGAGAGGAGAGCTAACTGGGACCTGTTCAAGCTCTATTGACACGAGAGGAGAGCTAACTGGGACCTGTTCAAGCTCTATTGACACGAGAGGAGAGCTAACTGGGACCTGTTCAAGCTCTATTGACACGAGAGGAGAGCTAACTGGGACCTGTTCAAGCTCTATTGACACGAGAGGAGAGCTAACTGGGACCTGTTCAAGCTCTATTGACACGAGAGGAGAGCTAACTGGGACCTGTTCAAGCTCTATTGACACGAGAGGAGAGCTAACTGGGACCTGTTCAAGCTCTATTGACACGAGAGGAGAGCTAACTGGGACCTGTTCAAGCTCTATTGACACGAGAGGAGAGCTAACTGGGACCTGTTCAAGCTCTATTGACACGAGAGGAGAGCTAACTGGGACCTGTTCAAGCTCTATTGACACGAGAGGAGAGCTAACTGGGACCTGTTCAAGCTCTATTGACACGAGAGGAGAGCTAACTGGGACCTGTTCAAGCTCTATTGACACGAGAGGAGAGCTAACTGGGACCTGTTCAAGCTCTATTGACACGAGAGGAGAGCTAACTGGGACCTGTTCAAGCTCTATTGACACGAGAGGAGAGCTAACTGGGACCTGTTCAAGCTCTATTGACACGAGAGGAGAGCTAACTGGGACCTGTTCAAGCTCTATTGACACGAGAGGAGAGCTAACTGGGACCTGTTCAAGCTCTATTGACACGAGAGGAGAGCTAACTGGGACCTGTTCAAGCTCTATTGACACGAGAGGAGAGCTAACTGGGACCTGTTTAAGCTCTATTGACACGAGAGGAGAGCTAACTGGGACCTGTTCAAGCTCTATTGACACGAGAGGAGAGCTAACTGGGACCTGTTCAAGCTCTATTGACACGAGAGGAGAGCTAGCTAACTGGGACCTGTTCAAGCTCTATTGACACGAGAGGAGAGCTAACTGGGACCTGTTCAAGCTCTATTGACACGAGAGGAGAGCTAACTGGGACCTGTTCAAGCTCTATTGACACGAGAGGAGAGCTAACTGGGACCTGTTCAAGCTCTATTGACACGAGAGGAGAGCTAACTGGGACCTGTTCAAGCTCTATTGACACGAGAGGAGAGCTAACTGGGACCTGTTCAAGCTCTATTGACACGAGAGGAGAGCTAACTGGGACCTTTTCAAGCTCTATTGACACGAGAGGAGAGCTAGCTAACTGGGACCTGTTCAAGCTCTATTGACACGAGAGGAGAGCTAACTGGGACCTGTTTAAGCTCTATTGACACGAGAGGAGAGCTAACTGGGACCTGTTCAAGCTCTATTGACACGAGAGGAGAGCTAACTGGGACCTGTTCAAGCTCTATTGACACGAGAGGAGAGCTAACTGGGACCTGTTCAAGCTCTATTGACACGAGAGGAGAGCTAACTGGGACCTGTTTAAGCTCTATTGACACGAGAGGAGAGCTAACTGGGACCTGTTTAAGCTCTATTGACACGAGAGGAGAGCTAACTGGGACCTGTTTAAGCTCTATTGACACGAGAGGAGAGCTAACTGGGACCTGTTCAAGCTCTATTGACACGAGAGGAGAGCTAACTGGGACCTGTTCAAGCTCTATTGACACGAGAGGAGAGCTAACTGGGACCTGTTCAAGCTCTATTGACACGAGAGGAGAGCTAACTGGGACCTGTTTAAGCTCTATTGACACGAGAGGAGAGCTAACTGGGACCTGTTCAAGCTCTATTGACACGAGAGGAGAGCTAGCTAACTGGGACCTGTTCAAGCTCTATTGACACGAGAGGAGAGCTAACTGGGACCTGTTTAAGCTCTATTGACACGAGAGGAGAGCTAACTGGGACCTGTTTAAGCTCTATTGACACGAGAGGAGAGCTAACTGGGACCTGTTCAAGCTCTATTGACACGAGAGGAGAGCTAGCTAACTGGGACCTGTTCAAGCTCTATTGACACGAGAGGAGAGCTAACTGGGACCTGTTCAAGCTCTATTGACACGAGAGGAGAGCTAACTGGGACCTGTTCAAGCTCTATTGACACGAGAGGAGAGCAAGCTAACTGGGACCTGTTCAAGCTCTATTGACACGAGAGGAGAGCTAACTGGGACCTGTTTAAGCTCTATTGACACGAGAGGAGAGCTAACTGGGACCTGTTCAAGCTCTATTGACACGAGAGGAGAGCTAACTGGGACCTGTTCAAGCTCTATTGACACGAGAGGAGAGCTAACTGGGACCTGTTCAAGCTCTATTGACACGAGAGGAGAGCTAACTGGGACCTGTTTAAGCTCTATTGACACGAGAGGAGAGCTAACTGGGACCTGTTCAAGCTCTATTGACACGAGAGGAGAGCTAGCTAACTGGGACCTGTTCAAGCTCTATTGACACGAGAGGAGAGCTAACTGGGACCTGTTTAAGCTCTATTGACACGAGAGGAGAGCTAACTGGGACCTGTTCAAGCTCTATTGACACGAGAGGAGAGCTAACTGGGACCTGTTTAAGCTCTATTGACACGAGAGGAGAGCTAACTGGGACCTGTTCAAGCTCTATTGACACGAGAGGAGAGCTAACTGGGACCTGTTTAAGCTCTATTGACACGAGAGGAGAGCTAGCTAACTGGGACCTGTTCAAGCTCTATTGACACGAGAGGAGAGCTAACTGGGACCTGTTTAAGCTCTATTGACACGAGAGGAGAGCTAACTGGGACCTGTTCAAGCTCTATTGACACGAGAGGAGAGCTAACTGGGACCTGTTCAAGCTCTATTGACACGAGAGGAG
Source organism: Leptasterias polaris (assembly GCA_037783415.1). NCBI lineage: Eukaryota > Metazoa > Echinodermata > Asteroidea > Forcipulatida > Asteriidae > Leptasterias > Leptasterias polaris. The sequence goes on from JAZGTN010000225.1 coordinate 466,234, forward strand.
AGCTAACTGGGACCTGTTCAAGCTCTATTGACACGAGAGGAGAGCTAACTGGGACCTGTTTAAGCTCTATTGACACGAGAGGAGAGCTAACTGGGACCTGTTCAAGCTCTATTGACACGAGAGGAGAGCTAACTGGGACCTGTTCAAGCTCTATTGACACGAGAGGAGAGCTAACTGGGACCTGTTCAAGCTCTATTGACACGAGAGGAGAGCTAACTGGGACCTGTTCAAGCTCTATTGACACGAGAGGAGAGCTAACTGGGACCTGTTTAAGCTCTATTGACACGAGAGGAGAGCTAACTGGGACCTGTTCAAGCTCTATTGACTCGAGAGGAGAGCTAACTGGGACCTGTTCAAGCTCTATTGACACGAGAGGAGAGCTAACTAGGACCTGTTTAAGCTCTATTGACACGAGAGGAGAGCTAACTGGGACCTGTTCAAGCTCTATTGACACGAGAGGAGAGCTAACTGGGACCTGTTCAAGCTCTATTGACACGAGAGGAGAGCTGAATGACCGGTCATTATGCCCAATCGTAAGTCATGTGGACAGTGGAAATGTCAACGCTTAATCGTCAATCAACCGTTGAAGGTATGAAGTACCCATTGGGCGTCGGTCGGTGCTAAGGTTGACGTTATTAAGTGAATTTTGTTCAGACAACTCCTGCCATGAAATAACCCACTGATGATCTTTGTAAGTAAAATTCTGTGTCTGAACGACCTCTCTGTAGTATCATCACATAACTATTTATCATTGAAAGTAAAAACAATATATGCAATTTTTTTAGTGTGTGTTTCAGTATCACCATCAAATCATTTGATTGGTGATTTTTCTGTGAACATTTAGATGTTATTCTATATATTTCTTTTTGAAAATATTGACATTAATGATTTTTGTCAAGTCTGGATTATGATATTGAAAAAATTGACTGAGAGTGAAATAAAGTAGCAGACACTAATTTTGACATGTCGTTTGTTTGTTTGTTTTGTGTTCGATGTGCCATGCATGGCTTGAGATTCATTTTACCTGCATGTTGACTGACATTATTATGTTTATATCAAAATGGAAAAAGTTTGGTTGTACTTGATTCAAACCATCCCTTTAATCAGTGGGGATGTCCCTTTAATATATACTTCTTGCCCCCCCCCCCCCCCCCGTTAGCTCTCCATGCAGTATGAATATTGATTATGAGTTATTAAGTTTGCTTCTATGCACGGAGTATACTGACCAATTACCTCCTTTTTCAAACAAATATTTTAACAAATAAACAAATATAAACAAATTTACCCAGTCAGTTTCCCTTGTGGTTTATTATTTGATATCTGATATTAAAAAAAAAGTCGCATCCCCTTAAGGTGATCCCCTGGCTGCCGCTTCCCAGGTTGTATCGTATACTTGGGTGTGATCCCTGGCTACACGGCAGTTTGCGGTTGAATGGCTTCTGACTGGCACCCCCCGAACAAAAATATTGACAAATTAGGGAGACCGCCAACATAGGCCTAGATAGCTCAGTTGGTAGAGCGCCGGAACGTTAAACCGGGGGTCGTTGGTTCAAATCCCGCTCTAGTCAATTTTTCGTTGTTCAACCCAAAATCATAAACAAATTTGCTAAACAAATTTGAAGAGTTTCGGCCGCAAATGTTGTGCTGTTATCGCAAAATAATGGCCTAGCCGTCAACTGAAATAAAGACTTTACTTAGAGATTAAGAAAAAATACGAGATCATCATCATATCGCAAAAATAATATAAAAGGTAATATAAGCACCTTTAAGGGTTTTCATTACTGGTGTTAAGTTGAAAATACCCAAAGAGTCAAAGTTCAATCTATGACCTCAAACCTGATGAAGCGTGATGTATCAAAGAATTGAAACCCAGGTATATTATTGAAGCCTGTACGATGCCTTCAATGTGAGCAGTTCGTACAGTAATTTACAAGCAATGTAATCTCATTCTGACTTTTAGAAATACCCTCCAACATGGATTTAACGTCTTGGTTCAATCGTTGGCTCCTTGCGGTTTTCATTATGTGTTCTCTGGATTCAAGTCAACTCTTTGGGGTCGATTCACAAAGTGTAAACTTAATGAAACTTTCACCAGGGGGTGAAATCGATGAAGGTGACGAAGTGAAGCTACAATGTAATGTCAGTGGACTTGCAGCAAGTCATGTCATAGAATGGGTTAGAATCTACATGAATGCAGGAGTGATAATAGCATGGAATGGGACAAGTCTAGACCAGAGATATGAAATTGAGAATGTATCTGCGATGTCTTCTTCTGGGATATCGATTCAAGAAGTTCTTGTCATCAAAAACATCAGTAAAACATATACATCATTCACCTGTCGTATTAATGACACTGCAAGCGAAATAATAAGCAACAATAGTATGTTATCATTATCAAGTAACATTAGTTTATATGTTCATTACTTCCCATCATCAATGTACCCCATCTGCTTCCCTAATTGTCCATTCACTGTACAAGAAGGAACGCAACAAATGTTGAGCTGCACATCCGAGAAAGGGCACCCATCAGTAAGTGTGAACGTTTTTCCAAATTCTTCAACTGTTGTGTGGCCGTATACGGATAGCAACAACGAAGCCAAAAGATTTATCAATCTCACGTTGAATGAAACTTATAATGGTTATCTATTCCAATGTACAATCACCAGTGACTATTTCCCTGGAAGAAATGAATCCTGTATCATCGGACCAATCACAGTGACTAATATTACAACTGAAGATCCTGGGAAAATCGTGTTGACATCCAACCAAGGAACAAATGGCCTTCCTACAACATGTGCAGTGAGTAGTCTCCAAACAGAAACGAGTACCTCGAGTACCTTGGATGATATGAAGACAACTTTCAACCCATCCAGCCTTCCGATTGCCATCATATCAGGAGCCGCTGGTGCTGGTGGTGTCTTACTCCTCATAGTGATAACACTGATCGTACTCTACGCGTGTAGATGTTGCTGCTTCAATGGTAAATCACGTAGATCATCATTATGGCTGACTGACATACCACTAGATGCAACAGTTGAAGACCCAAACATCGACCATGACATTGATCGTAGGGAACCCAAGATGTCTACGAGCATCTACCAGAATGCGACTGATCTCACGACAGAAAACAAACCTGATCCAAGAATGCCACAACAATCTGCCCCAGAACCATCCCACCTTGACACACAAGATATGTCATATGATGACGAAGAAGTAGACTTAATTTCTCCAAGAAAGTTCTCAACTCACTCTCAAAACAATGACCAAGACAGTCCTAGACCTCCCGGGACTTCAAGCTTTAAATTAACCAGGTCAGATGATTGCATCACTAACAAGGAAGATGGAGAGCACCTTGGAACAGTAGGGCCTGATGAAGGAGATGCTCCTACGTATGGAGTGGTGAAGAAATCGAATCGAGTCTCACAAGGGAGTAAGAAGAAACCTCTGGAGATTACATCAGATGGGCCAGATCCTTGGGCCAATGCTCCACTCAATCAGCATGAGAATATAAATCCAGCGTCCAACGAAAATGAGTATGCAGAGATGTCTCCCCTCTCCCATGATCCAGGCCACAGAGGCAAACCAACAGCTATGGTTAGACCTGTTTCCCACACCCCGAAACCACCCATTGCCACTAAACCTGTCCGAGATCGGCAGTCATCACGCCGTGCTGACACTAATCAAGCCCCACCAAGTGTTGGCAAAAAGCCCATCAAGAAGTTCAAATCCAAGGAGAGAAATCCATCAGCAGATGGGTTTGGGAATCGAGATGAGACGCCCAAGCCTACTCCAGTAGCACTGAGTGTATCCCCACATCCTCCACCACTACCACCACCGCCTCTCATTGATCACGAGGAGAGTGCCTCAGCGGAGGGATACGGTGAGGAAGGAGGCGATGAGGTACTACCGGATACCCAGGTACCTCATGAGGCTCATTCAGCGGATGAAGATAACGTAATGTACGCTGAGCTTGATTTGCAATCTGCAACATCTGACGCGATGCCTCAACCAGAAGAGGAACAGACATTGTATGCTAGTATCATGAGTAAGTAGAAGGATCATGGGTGTGGCACTTCGGTTAATTGTGTTCGAAAAATAAGAAATACACAGAGAAAACAATTTGCTGCTTTCATATTTGCTATCCTTAAGAATAAACACATAATTTACAAAAGGCAGGCCCATATAACGATTGCTGGTATATTGTTTTGTCTTCATACAAACTTGCTTTCCACTTTAGCAATCTATCTTTAAAATTTCAAGAGAAGTAAACAAACATGCCAATATTTAAATCGGATTTAGAAAGAGCAAAATATTAAATGATAATTACGAGCTTAAAGGTATTATACAGGATTGGTAAAGCTGACAAAATAGTCACAGATAGTGTTCATGTTTTGTGTGATCAACTACACACATGAACTAACAAACCTGTGAAAATTTCAGCTTAATTGGTCATCGAGGTCACGAGAAAATAGTGAAAAGAGACCTTATGTGTTTTCTGTTTTTCAAACATCGAGTTTATTATCACGCGTGATAAAAACTATTGTTTTACTCATTTCTCAGAAACGATAGCATTTTAGGCAGAAATATTTTAAGGAACCCTTTCTACCATTACTTACTTTAAATTATGTAAGTTATGTGTGATTCTGTGAACATTTGTGTTTTTCGATCTACCAATAGTGTACAGTGCCTTTAAGAATTGATTTACCCAAAGTAGTGATAGTAGTGATAACAATAAACACATGCTGGGCAGGTGTCGTAAGAAACGTTGACAGAAAAACAAATCCGCAGATGTGCATTTTCTGGTTATAATTTAGTTTAAAAGGCCTGTGAATAAAATGAAGGTTACTGCAATGATTATTGTATATAGAAGAGCCCATGCACACTTTCCCATGTAACCTTGACATACCAGTAGAAAACGAAGGAGGCTTACCAACGAATAATGTTTAATTGAATGTATACTTTATGTTGCTTGTGTAAAATAATTCAGCGTATATTAAGATTACCAGCGAATAATGTTTGGTTGAATGTTCACCTAATGTTGCTTGTGTAAAATTATTCAGCGTAATAGTTTTAAAGTAGAAAAGAAAAATAAAGTAGGCCTATTTGTGTCATTTAGAAGACAGCAACAGTAACGACTTGAATAACAAAAATAACAAAAAGAACAGTAAAATTGAAATTGATAGAGATGACAGGAATACAATCAAAATGCAATAGTTGCATGATTGCACCACCGTCACCCAAAGTATTCCATCACCTTAAATGGAAATTTGACATAATTTCTTATTGTTTAAAGAGAGTAAAACATTCATGAAACTATTGGTGTAACCCGTACGTGGGCCCATAACTGTAAAAGGGAGAGGATGCTCGTATCTAATACAAACAGGTTTCTAAAGATTGTTTTATGACTGAAAAGGAATATTTATACTGGCGAATTAACGGGGGGCTAAAAGGAATGGCCTGTACATGTTATTTACTCAGAAGATTGTAATTGTGGACGTATGAGTTTTCATTATAAGAAGTGCCCTTTATTCAGGCCAAACTACCTTGTCCTGACAATAACGAAGTATCAGGCTGAAAAAGGTTGGGGTGAGGTGGTGTTGGCTGAAAATCTGTCTCTAGTGGAATGATTTCAGGTTTCAGGCTTCAGGTTTATGATGGAAATTCCAAACGATACTTTGGAAATTTGTACTACAATGTATTTAAAATATATGTTTTTTATAAGAAATTATTCAAGTTGCGCAATCATTTAGCTTTAATATTGGTGGTTGAACGTTTATTGCTACATTACAAAATATAAATAATAATTGGCAAATATACGAAAAATTATATTGAAATGCACCCTTAATGTAGAAACAACGCCCTAAAGCTGAGAAAACGTAGACAGGCAAAAATATTATTCACAATGATAAAGGTTAACCCAAAACACCTGTGAGGACTATAATGGAGGGAGGACTAACAGCCAGTCAAGATTTTGTTGTGTTAATACACACCTTGTTTGAGGTATATATAACTATAACCATTATAAGATTAAAGTCTTAAGATTTGTTTTATATGTCTGTTCCTAGGTTATATTTTAATCAGAAGAAAAATTATTGGTAGCTTGCATACGATCAAATTGTTATCATGAGTTAAAACCGTGCCAATATAAAGTCAAAAACTATTGCTTACTATTATGTCCAAGAACAACTAAGAAGAGGGACACAAGCATGGTATTTTGGCTGGTTTGGATAACCATTATTTTATATTACATCGGGTCATGGCAATACTTTATAAAACTATTCAGCACAAAAAGTAGCTAAGCACAGACAAATATCAAAGCGGAGGTTGGAAACCAGCCAAGGTATTGTGTAACGTACATGTGGATAACTTGTGACTGGTTGGTGCAAAGTTGTCTGCTTAGTGCTTATCAGCTTCATGTAATAAGGCACAGGGCCTAACCTTACAGATCTGCTTAAGCACAAACAAATTCTTAAGAACTTTCTGCAGAGCAAAAAAATAGCAAAAACCAGTCACAGGCGGTAAATGCGGAAAGCATTTTGGCGAGTTTTATTGCAGTAGACAGAAAGAATTTGTGCTTTTCTGTAATTTTTGCTTCATGTAATAAGGCGCAGGGCCTAACTTTATAAAGCTGCTTAAGCACAAAATTGTGCTTATAATCTACTCGTTATGCTTAAGTAGCTTTATGAAATTTGATCCCGATTTGATTATGTTAAAGTTCTAAAAAAAAATGTATAACAGGTTTTGTATAGTAGGTTTACACCAACTGAAACTTTTTATATTGAGTTGTTATGAAAAAAGCGTGAAAATGTGAAGTAATGATCGTTCGAGAGAAATTCTTGTTTTGCATTAAGCCAGAACTGTAAGAACCACATATTGCCTAAGTTGTAGTAATTTGTTTTGCTTCGAAACATATGTGGATCGTGGTTAAACCTAAACATTGGTTATTAAAATGATTATTGAAACTATGGTTTTCGTTTTAGGTTTCCGCAAAAACATTAATCTTAATCTTTGTTTAAAACGAAAATCAGTGAGATTTGAAGTCAAAAGATTGGTTTTGACGAGAAACTAATTTGAACGTGAGGCCTATATATTGCTAACAAGTTATAAAATATTTAGCCAGTTTTAAAACACATTAATCAATTTCTCTTTTGCAGTTTGGCCGAATTATGAATATTTCACATGTCTTTTCCATTTGACTGTGTATAAACCCAATAAATGCTGCGTATTTCTACTTCCTTGTTTACTCAAAGAACTTGCATTGATACAGGTTTGTAAAGCTACGGCTAAACCAACATTCCTTCTTTTTACATCATTCCAAATAATTTCAAAAGGTTGGTCAGTTTCATGTGTGAAGATGTATGAAAACAACAAAGGGACTGTGACGTCAAGGTCTTTCAGATTAACAATGGAAACTGTGGCAGGAATTAAAGATGTGGTGGACTCATGACAAACAAAATTACAAATTTTGATAGTTTCAACAATTGGTGGATTTGTTTCAAAGAAAAACAATGAGTTAATACTTATTTTTGTTTACCAAGGAAAGGGTTAAAGATCTATAGGTCCGACTTTCGGCCGATTCAACCCGCAAATCATTTTCATTTTAATCAGATTTTTAATAGATTTGGGAAAGTTACAAGCTTTCATTCAAGGTATTGTACAAAAAATCAATTATAATCAAGATCCCGACGTTATTTCACGTTCATCAACCAAGTACAAACAATTCCGCATCTTGCAGTGTCCGTGGCATAATAGTGCGAAAGTTTTCGTTTTAAAGCATCAAATTAAATGTCAAAATTCGTTCAGAGAAAAAGTCCTCTAATGGGTGTATATAAGACTGGTAAGAGGGAATATATAAATGTTCGAGAATTTGCACACGACTTACATGGAATGAAGATGTTCATCCTGGAAAACATCTCTTAAAATATTTTTGCTTGGAATGCTATAGTTTTTGACAAATGTGTACAACAAATATCTTTGATCTTGCGAGTCCAAAACCCGATGTTTGAAATAAGTGAAATCATAAAAGTTTTTTGCTTTACTATTTTTGTGTGACATTAGACTTGTTGACAAGTCGTTAATGATGGTCGCGGTGAGTCGAGTCGCGTGTGGTGTTGCAGCCTATAAAGAATGCTCTCGCGAGATCACTGCTCTCGCGCGAAGTTGCTGGCTGCTGACTCTTCGGTAAATGTGACCAGTCTTGAGAGCAGTATTCTCGCACAGAGCAGCCCTCTCGCGGGATATTGCGAGAAAGCCGTTCCGCTATCACCGCGACAGACATTTAACGACTTGTCCACAAGTCTAGTGTGACACCGATGACCGATTAAGCTAAAACTTTCACATGTTTGTTTTATTGTATGTTGGGTCATATAAAAAGTTGTTACTGGTCTTCATCAATTACCAATGTTGTCCTTGTGCTTTAAAATAATTCCTTTCGGCGAAATCGTGCCACAAACAATTTCGCATCTTGCATTGTCCGTGGCATAAATTAATGCGAAAGTTTGTTTTAAGCTATGCATTTAAAAACAGCCAATCACAGCTGTCAACATTGGTTCAGAGAAAAACGTTCTTTAAAATAATTTCTTTCGTCGAAATTCGGGCCACGCTACAATGAGATCAACAGCTTGGAGAGTGATATATTCCAGCTAAAGAGTCGGATGTTGCTTCAAAGAAAATTTGATGAGATCACTAATGCAGGAAACGGAACAGTTGTCTAACCGTGTTAGCAAGACATGTGATGTCATTCAGATTGTTTGTTTCAATTGTATAATATTGATGTGATTTCATAGTGTGATTTTGTTGTTGCTGTGTGTGACCTTGATCAACTAAAGAAGCCTAGTATATGCAGTCGACTAAAGTCGCCTATGGTACGAAAGGTTTTAAAACACACAAACACAGGCTTTTTAATGTGAAGTTTATACGTTTTAGTTTGATTATATATTTTGTTTTGATCTTGTTGGTCCAAAACCAAAACAAATGAAATGTTTTTTATGATAAATTTGTATTTGTGTCTCTATTTTTATACGATTTATAAATGATCAATCTAATTGATATATTCTAAATAATGTTTTCATATGATAATTGTTATTTACGGTATATTGAAAACATTGTATTCTGGTGTTTGATGTGTTGATTAAATCACTGATGAAATAAATTAGTTTTTGGTAAAAGTTTAGTTCAGAATGGTTTGATTACTTTATTACGTTTAAAGAATTCACAAAAATCATACTATGGATTATAATTTGACAATTTTAAGACCGCAGAAACCTTTAACCAGAAAGAAATAATGCATTAATTCCGTAGGACGTTTTTTCTAAACGATAGCTGGCAGCAGATATACAAGGCTTCCCCCCACTGGGGCTCAAACTCTCCGAGTTGTGGTGGTTCTAAAAAGAGGGGGGGGGGTCCAATTTGACAGAGCTGCTTAAGCATAAAAGGTAGCTCAGCACAACAAAATTATGCTTACAAGAATAAGGTACCAACCTAACTACCATGTCAGACGTGTTATTTGTGACTGGTATCCTGCTCATTTCTTCCTTGCAGAAAATAGTTAAGCAATATGTTATGCTTAAGCAGCTCTATGAAACTGGGACCTGGTCAAGCTCTATTGACACGAGAGGAGAGCTGAATGACCGGTCATTATGCCCAATCGTAGGTCATATGGACAGTGGAAATGAAAACGCTTAATCGTCAATCAACCGTTGAAGGTATGAAGTACCCATTGGGCGTCGGTCGGTGCTAAGGTTGACGTTATTAAGTGAATTTTGTTCAGACAACTCCTGCCATGAAATAACCCACTGATGATCTTTGTAAGTAAAATTCTGTGTCTGAACGACCTCTCTGTAGTATCATCACATAACTATTTATCATTGAAAGTAAAAACAATATATGCAATTTTTTTAGTGTGTGTTTCAGTATCACCATCAAATCATTTGATTGGTGATTTTTCTGTGAACATTTAGATGTTATTCTATATATTTCTTTTTGAAAATATTGACATTAATGATTTTTGTCAAGTCTGGATTATGATATTGAAAAAATTGACTGAGAGTGAAATAAAGTAGCAGACACTAATTTTGACATGTCGTTTGTTTGTTTGTTTTGTGTTCGATGTGCCATGCATGGCTTGAGATTCATTTTACCTGCATGTTGACTGACATTATTATGTTTATATCAAAATGGAAAAAGTTTGGTTGTACTTGATTCAAACCATCCCTTTAATCAGTGGGGATGTCCCTTTAATATATACTTCTTGCCCCCCCCCCCCCCCCCCCGTTAGCTCTCCATGCAGTATGAATATTGATTATGAGTTATTAAGTTTGCTTCTATGCACGGAGTATACTGACCAATTACCTCCTTTTTCAAACAAATATTTTAACAAATAAACAAATATAAACAAATTTACCCAGTCAGTTTCCCTTGTGGTTTATTATTTGATATCTGATATAAAAAAAAAAGTCGCATCCCCTTAAGGTGATCCCCTGGCTGCCGCTTCCCAGGTTGTATCGTATACTTGGGTGTGATCCCTGGCTACACGGCAGTTTGCGGTTGAATGGCTTCTGACTGGCACCCCCCGAACAAAAATATTGACAAATTAGGGAGACCGCCAACATAGGCCTAGATAGCTCAGTTGGTAGAGCGCCGGAACGTTAAACCGGGGGTCGTTGGTGCAAATCCCGCTCTAGTCAATTTTTCGTTGTTCAACCCAAAATCATAAACAAATTTGCTAAACAAATTTGAAGAGTTTCGGCCGCAAATGTTGTGCTGTTATCGCAAAATAATGGCCTAGCCGTCAACTGAAATAAAGACTTTACTTAGAGATTAAGAAAAAATACGAGATCATCATCATATCGCAAAAATAATATAAAAGGTAATATAAGCACCTTTAAGGGTTTTCATTACTGGTGTTAAGTTGAAAATACCCAAAGAGTCAAAGTTCAATCTATGACCTCAAACCTGATGAAGCGTGATGTATCAAAGAATTGAAACCCAGGTATATTATTGAAGCCTGTACGATGCCTTCAATGTGAGCAGTTCGTACAGTAATTTACAAGCAATGTAATCTCATTCTGACTTTTAGAAATACCCTCCAACATGGATTTAACGTCTTGGTTCAATCGTTGGCTCCTTGCGGTTTTCATTATGTGTTCTCTGGATTCAAGTCAACTCTTTGGGGTCGATTCACAAAGTGTAAACTTAATGAAACTTTCACCAGGGGGTGAAATCGATGAAGGTGACGAAGTGAAGCTACAATGTAATGTCAGTGGACTTGCAGCAAGTCATGTCATAGAATGGGTTAGAATCTACATGAATGCAGGAGTGATAATAGCATGGAATGGGACAAGTCTAGACCAGAGATATGAAATTGAGAATGTATCTGCGATGTCTTCTTCTGGGATATCGATTCAAGAAGTTCTTGTCATCAAAAACATCAGTAAAACATATACATCATTCACCTGTCGTATTAATGACACTGCAAGCGAAATAATAAGCAACAATAGTATGTTATCATTATCAAGTAACATTAGTTTATATGTTCATTACTTCCCATCATCAATGTACCCCATCTGCTTCCCTAATTGTCCATTCACTGTACAAGAAGGAACGCAACAAATGTTGAGCTGCACATCCGAGAAAGGGCACCCATCAGTAAGTGTGAACGTTTTTCCAAATTCTTCAACTGTTGTGTGGCCGTATACGGATAGCAACAACGAAGCCAAAAGATTTATCAATCTCACGTTGAATGAAACTTATAATGGTTATCTATTCCAATGTACAATCACCAGTGACTATTTCCCTGGAAGAAATGAATCCTGTATCATCGGACCAATCACAGTGACTAATATTACAACTGAAGATCCTGGGAAAATCGTGTTGACATCCAACCAAGGAACAAATGGCCTTCCTACAACATGTGCAGTGAGTAGTCTCCAAACAGAAACGAGTACCTCGAGTACCTTGGATGATATGAAGACAACTTTCAACCCATCCAGCCTTCCGATTGCCATCATATCAGGAGCCGCTGGTGCTGGTGGTGTCTTACTCCTCATAGTGATAACACTGATCGTACTCTACGCGTGTAGATGTTGCTGCTTCAATGGTAAATCACGTAGATCATCATTATGGCTGACTGACATACCACTAGATGCAACAGTTGAAGACCCAAACATCGACCATGACATTGATCGTAGGGAACCCAAGATGTCTACGAGCATCTACCAGAATGCGACTGATCTCACGACAGAAAACAAACCTGATCCAAGAATGCCACAACAATCTGCCCCAGAACCATCCCACCTTGACACACAAGATATGTCATATGATGACGAAGAAGTAGACTTAATTTCTCCAAGAAAGTTCTCAACTCACTCTCAAAACAATGACCAAGACAGTCCTAGACCTCCCGGGACTTCAAGCTTTAAATTAACCAGGTCAGATGATTGCATCACTAACAAGGAAGATGGAGAGCACCTTGGAACAGTAGGGCCTGATGAAGGAGATGCTCCTACGTATGGAGTGGTGAAGAAATCGAATCGAGTCTCACAAGGGAGTAAGAAGAAACCTCTGGAGATTACATCAGATGGGCCAGATCCTTGGGCCAATGCTCCACTCAATCAGCATGAGAATATAAATCCAGCGTCCAACGAAAATGAGTATGCAGAGATGTCTCCCCTCTCCCATGATCCAGGCCACAGAGGCAAACCAACAGCTATGGTTAGACCTGTTTCCCACACCCCGAAACCACCCATTGCCACTAAACCTGTCCGAGATCGGCAGTCATCACGCCGTGCTGACACTAATCAAGCCCCACCAAGTGTTGGCAAAAAGCCCATCAAGAAGTTCAAATCCAAGGAGAGAAATCCATCAGCAGATGGGTTTGGGAATCGAGATGAGACGCCCAAGCCTACTCCAGTAGCACTGAGTGTATCCCCACATCCTCCACCACTACCACCACCGCCTCTCATTGATCACGAGGAGAGTGCCTCAGCGGAGGGATACGGTGAGGAAGGAGGCGATGAGGTACTACCGGATACCCAGGTACCTCATGAGGCTCATTCAGCGGATGAAGATAACGTAATGTACGCTGAGCTTGATTTGCAATCTGCAACATCTGACGCGATGCCTCAACCAGAAGAGGAACAGACATTGTATGCTAGTATCATGAGTAAGTAGAAGGATCATGGGTGTGGCACTTCGGTTAATTGTGTTCGAAAAATAAGAAATACACAGAGAAAACAATTTGCTGCTTTCATATTTGCTATCCTTAAGAATAAACACATAATTTACAAAAGGCAGGCCCATATAACGATTGCTGGTATATTGTTTTGTCTTCATACAAACTTGCTTTCCACTTTAGCAATCTATCTTTAAAATTTCAAGAGAAGTAAACAAACATGCCAATATTTAAATCGGATTTAGAAAGAGCAAAATATTAAATGATAATTACGAGCTTAAAGGTATTATACAGGATTGGTAAAGCTGACAAAATAGTCACAGATAGTGTTCATGTTTTGTGTGATCAACTACACACATGAACTAACAAACCTGTGAAAATTTCAGCTTAATTGGTCATCGAGGTCACGAGAAAATAGTGAAAAGAGACCTTATGTGTTTTCTGTTTTTCAAACATCGAGTTTATTATCACGCGTGATAAAAACTATTGTTTTACTCATTTCTCAGAAACGATAGCATTTTAGGCAGAAATATTTTAAGGAACCCTTTCTACCATTACTTACTTTAAATTATGTAAGTTATGTGTGATTCTGTGAACATTTGTGTTTTTCGATCTACCAATAGTGTACAGTGCCTTTAAGAATTGATTTACCCAAAGTAGTGATAGTAGTGATAACAATAAACACATGCTGGGCAGGTGTCGTAAGAAACGTTGACAGAAAAACAAATCCGCAGATGTGCATTTTCTGGTTATAATTTAGTTTAAAAGGCCTGTGAATAAAATGAAGGTTACTGCAATGATTATTGTATATAGAAGAGCCCATGCACACTTTCCCATGTAACCTTGACATACCAGTAGAAAACGAAGGAGGCTTACCAACGAATAATGTTTAATTGAATGTATACTTTATGTTGCTTGTGTAAAATAATTCAGCGTATATTAAGATTACCAGCGAATAATGTTTGGTTGAATGTTCACCTAATGTTGCTTGTGTAAAATTATTCAGCGTAATAGTTTTAAAGTAGAAAAGAAAAATAAAGTAGGCCTATTTGTGTCATTTAGAAGACAGCAACAGTAACGACTTGAATAACAAAAATAACAAAAAGAACAGTAAAATTGAAATTGATAGAGATGACAGGAATACAATCAAAATGCAATAGTTGCATGATTGCACCACCGTCACCCAAAGTATTCCATCACCTTAAATGGAAATTTGACATAAGTTCTTATTGTTTAAAGAGAGTAAAACATTCATGAAACTATTGGTGTAACCCGTACGTGGGCCCATAACTGTAAAAGGGAGAGGATGCTCGTATCTAATACAAACAGGTTTCTAAAGATTGTTTTATGACTGAAAAGGAATATTAATACTGGCGAATTAACGGGGGGCTAAAAGGAATGGCCTGTACATGTTATTTACTCAGAAGATTGTAATTGTGGACGTATGAGTTTTCATTATAAGAAGTGCCCTTTATTCAGGCCAAACTACCTTGTCCTGACAATAACGAAGTATCAGGCTGAAAAAGGTTGGGGTGAGGTGGTGTTGGCTGAAAATCTGTCTCTAGTGGAATGATTTCAGGTTTCAGGCTTCAGGTTTATGATGGAAATTCCAAACGATACTTTGGAAATTTGTACTACAATGTATTTAAAATATATGTTTTTTATAAGAAATTATTCAAGTTGCGCAATCATTTAGCTTTAATATTGGTGGTTGAACGTTTATTGCTACATTACAAAATATAAATAATAATTGGCAAATATACGAAAAATTATATTGAAATGCACCCTTAATGTAGAAACAACGCCCTAAAGCTGAGAAAACGTAGACAGGCAAAAATATTATTCACAATGATAAAGGTTAACCCAAAACACCTGTGAGGACTATAATGGAGGGAGGACTAACAGCCAGTCAAGATTTTGTTGTGTTAATACACACCTTGTTTGAGGTATATATAACTATAACCATTATAAGATTAAAGTCTTAAGATTTGTTTTATATGTCTGTTCCTAGGTTATATTTTAATCAGAAGAAAAATTATTGGTAGCTTGCATACGATCAAATTGTTATCATGAGTTAAAACCGTGCCAATATAAAGTCAAAAACTATTGCTTACTATTATGTCCAAGAACAACTAAGAAGAGGGACACAAGCATGGTATTTTGGCTGGTTTGGATAACCATTATTTTATATTACATCGGGTCATGGCAATACTTTATAAAACTATTCAGCACAAAAAGTAGCTAAGCACAGACAAATATCAAAGCGGAGGTTGGAAACCAGCCAAGGTATTGTGTAACGTACATGTGGATAACTTGTGACTGGTTGGTGCAAAGTTGTCTGCTTAGTGCTTATCAGCTTCATGTAATAAGGCACAGGGCCTAACCTTACAGATCTGCTTAAGCACAAACAAATTCTTAAGAACTTTCTGCAGAGCAAAAAAATAGCAAAAACCAGTCACAGGCGGTAAATGCGGAAAGCATTTTGGCGAGTTTTATTGCAGTAGACAGAAAGAATTTGTGCTTTTCTGTAATTTTTGCTTCATGTAATAAGGCGCAGGGCCTAACTTTATAAAGCTGCTTAAGCACAAAATTGTGCTTATAATCTACTCGTTATGCTTAAGTAGCTTTATGAAATTTGATCCCGATTTGATTATGTTAAAGTTCTAAAAAAAAATGTATAACAGGTTTTGTATAGTAGGTTTACACCAACTGAAACTTTTTATATTGAGTTGTTATGAAAAAAGCGTGAAAATGTGAAGTAATGATCGTTCGAGAGAAATTCTTGTTTTGCATTAAGCCAGAACTGTAAGAACCACATATTGCCTAAGTTGTAGTAATTTGTTTTGCTTCGAAACATATGTGGATCGTGGTTAAACCTAAACATTGGTTATTAAAATGATTATTGAAACTATGGTTTTCGTTTTAGGTTTCCGCAAAAACATTAATCTTAATCTTTGTTTAAAACGAAAATCAGTGAGATTTGAAGTCAAAAGATTGGTTTTGACGAGAAACTAATTTGAACGTGAGGCCTATATATTGCTAACAAGTTATAAAATATTTAGCCAGTTTTAAAACACATTAATCAATTTCTCTTTTGCAGTTTGGCCGAATTATGAATATTTCACATGTCTTTTCCATTTGACTGTGTATAAACCCAATAAATGCTGCGTATTTCTACTTCCTTGTTTACTCAAAGAACTTGCATTGATACAGGTTTGTAAAGCTACGGCTAAACCAACATTCCTTCTTTTTACATCATTCCAAATAATTTCAAAAGGTTGGTCAGTTTCATGTGTGAAGATGTATGAAAACAACAAAGGGACTGTGACGTCAAGGTCTTTCAGATTAACAATGGAAACTGTGGCAGGAATTAAAGATGTGGTGGACTCATGACAAACAAAATTACAAATTTTGATAGTTTCAACAATTGGTGGATTTGTTTCAAAGAAAAACAATGAGTTAATACTTATTTTTGTTTACCAAGGAAAGGGTTAAAGATCTATAGGTCCGACTTTCGGCCGATTCAACCCGCAAATCATTTTCATTTTAATCAGATTTTTAATAGATTTGGGAAAGTTACAAGCTTTCATTCAAGGTATTGTACAAAAAATCAATTATAATCAAGATCCCGACGTTATTTCACGTTCATCAACCAAGTACAAACAATTCCGCATCTTGCAGTGTCCGTGGCATAATAGTGCGAAAGTTTTCGTTTTAAAGCATCAAATTAAATGTCAAAATTCGTTCAGAGAAAAAGTCCTCTAATGGGTGTATATAAGACTGGTAAGAGGGAATATATAAATGTTCGAGAATTTGCACACGACTTACATGGAATGAAGATGTTCATCCTGGAAAACATCTCTTAAAATATTTTTGCTTGGAATGCTATAGTTTTTGACAAATGTGTACAACAAATATCTTTGATCTTGCGAGTCCAAAACCCGATGTTTGAAATAAGTGAAATCATAAAAGTTTTTTGCTTTACTATTTTTGTGTGACATTAGACTTGTTGACAAGTCGTTAATGATGGTCGCGGTGAGTCGAGTCGCGTGTGGTGTTGCAGCCTATAAAGAATGCTCTCGCGAGATCACTGCTCTCGCGCGAAGTTGCTGGCTGCTGACTCTTCGGTAAATGTGACCAGTCTTGAGAGCAGTATTCTCGCACAGAGCAGCCCTCTCGCGGGATATTGCGAGAAAGCCGTTCCGCTATCACCGCGACAGACATTTAACGACTTGTCCACAAGTCTAGTGTGACACCGATGACCGATTAAGCTAAAACTTTCACATGTTTGTTTTATTGTATGTTGGGTCATATAAAAAGTTGTTACTGGTCTTCATCAATTACCAATGTTGTCCTTGTGCTTTAAAATAATTCCTTTCGGCGAAATCGTGCCACAAACAATTTCGCATCTTGCATTGTCCGTGGCATAAATTAATGCGAAAGTTTGTTTTAAGCTATGCATTTAAAAACAGCCAATCACAGCTGTCAACATTGGTTCAGAGAAAAACGTTCTTTAAAATAATTTCTTTCGTCGAAATTCGGGCCACGCTACAATGAGATCAACAGCTTGGAGAGTGATATATTCCAGCTAAAGAGTCGGATGTTGCTTCAAAGAAAATTTGATGAGATCACTAATGCAGGAAACGGAACAGTTGTCTAACCGTGTTAGCAAGACATGTGATGTCATTCAGATTGTTTGTTTCAATTGTATAATATTGATGTGATTTCATAGTGTGATTTTGTTGTTGCTGTGTGTGACCTTGATCAACTAAAGAAGCCTAGTATATGCAGTCGACTAAAGTCGCCTATGGTACGAAAGGTTTTAAAACACACAAACACAGGCTTTTTAATGTGAAGTTTATACGTTTTAGTTTGATTATATATTTTGTTTTGATCTTGTTGGTCCAAAACCAAAACAAATGAAATGTTTTTTATGATAAATTTGTATTTGTGTCTCTATTTTTATACGATTTATAAATGATCAATCTAATTGATATATTCTAAATAATGTTTTCATATGATAATTGTTATTTACGGTATATTGAAAACATTGTATTCTGGTGTTTGATGTGTTGATTAAATCACTGATGAAATAAATTAGTTTTTGGTAAAAGTTTAGTTCAGAATGGTTTGATTACTTTATTACGTTTAAAGAATTCACAAAAATCATACTATGGATTATAATTTGACAATTTTAAGACCGCAGAAACCTTTAACCAGAAAGAAATAATGCATTAATTCCGTAGGACGTTTTTTCTAAACGATAGCTGGCAGCAGATATACAAGGCTTCCCCCCACTGGGGCTCAAACTCTCCGAGTTGTGGTGGTTCTAAAAAGAGGGGGGGGGGGGGGGGGGGTCCAATTTGACAGAGCTGCTTAAGCATAAAAGGTAGCTCAGCACAACAAAATTATGCTTACAAGAATAAGGTACCAACCTAACTACCATGTCAGACGTGTTATTTGTGACTGGTATCCTGCTCATTTCTTCCTTGCAGAAAATAGTTAAGCAATATGTTATGCTTAAGCAGTTCTATGAAACTGGGACCTGGTCAAGCTCTATTGACACGAGAGGAGAGCTGAATGACCGGTCATTATGCCCAATCGTAGGTCATATGGACAGTGGAAATGTCAACGCTTAATCGTCAATCAACCGTTGAAGGTATGAAGTACCCATTGGGCGTCGGTCGGTGCTAAGGTTGACGTTATTAAGTGAATTTTGTTCAGACAACTCCTGCCATGAAATAACCCACTGATGATCTTTGTAAGTAAAATTCTGTGTCTGAACGACCTCTCTGTAGTATCATCACATAACTATTTATCATTGAAAGTAAAAACAATATATGCAATTTTTTTAGTGTGTGTTTCAGTATCACCATCAAATCATTTGATTGGTGATTTTTCTGTGAACATTTAGATGTTATTCTATATATTTCTTTTTGAAAATATTGACATTAATGATTTTTGTCAAGTCTGGATTATGATATTGAAAAAATTGACTGAGAGTGAAATAAAGTAGCAGACACTAATTTTGACATGTCGTTTGTTTGTTTGTTTTGTGTTCGATGTGCCATGCATGGCTTGAGATTCATTTTACCTGCATGTTGACTGACATTATTATGTTTATATCAAAATGGAAAAAGTTTGGTTGTACTTGATTCAAACCATCCCTTTAATCAGTGGGGATGTCCCTTTAATATATACTTCTTGCCCCCCCCCCCCCCCCCGTTAGCTCTCCATGCAGTATGAATATTGATTATGAGTTATTAAGTTTGCTTCTATGCACGGAGTATACTGACCAATTACCTCCTTTTTCAAACAAATATTTTAACAAATAAACAAATATAAACAAATTTACCCAGTCAGTTTCCCTTGTGGTTTATTATTTGATATCTGATATAAAAAAAAAAGTCGCATCCCCTTAAGGTGATCCCCTGGCTGCCGCTTCCCAGGTTGTATCGTATACTTGGGTGTGATCCCTGGCTACACGGCAGTTTGCGGTTGAATGGCTTCTGACTGGCACCCCCCGAACAAAAATATTGACAAATTAGGGAGACCGCCAACATAGGCCTAGATAGCTCAGTTGGTAGAGCGCCGGAACGTTAAACCGGGGGTCGTTGGTTCAAATCCCGCTCTAGTCAATTTTTCGTTGTTCAACCCAAAATCATAAACAAATTTGCTAAACAAATTTGAAGAGTTTCGGCCGCAAATGTTGTGCTGTTATCGCAAAATAATGGCCTAGCCGTCAACTGAAATAAAGACTTTACTTAGAGATTAAGAAAAAATACGAGATCATCATCATATCGCAAAAATAATATAAAAGGTAATATAAGCACCTTTAAGGGTTTTCATTACTGGTGTTAAGTTGAAAATACCCAAAG
Source organism: Leptasterias polaris (assembly GCA_037783415.1). NCBI lineage: Eukaryota > Metazoa > Echinodermata > Asteroidea > Forcipulatida > Asteriidae > Leptasterias > Leptasterias polaris. The sequence goes on from JAZGTN010000225.1 coordinate 486,283, forward strand.
AGTCAAAGTTCAATCTATGACCTCAAACCTGATGAAGCGTGATGTATCAAAGAATTGAAACCCAGGTATATTATTGAAGCCTGTACGATGCCTTCAATGTGAGCAGTTCGTACAGTAATTTACAAGCAATGTAATCTCATTCTGACTTTTAGAAATACCCTCCAACATGGATTTAACGTCTTGGTTCAATCGTTGGCTCCTTGCGGTTTTCATTATGTGTTCTCTGGATTCAAGTCAACTCTTTGGGGTCGATTCACAAAGTGTAAACTTAATGAAACTTTCACCAGGGGGTGAAATCGATGAAGGTGACGAAGTGAAGCTACAATGTAATGTCAGTGGACTTGCAGCAAGTCATGTCATAGAATGGGTTAGAATCTACATGAATGCAGGAGTGATAATAGCATGGAATGGGACAAGTCTAGACCAGAGATATGAAATTGAGAATGTATCTGCGATGTCTTCTTCTGGGATATCGATTCAAGAAGTTCTTGTCATCAAAAACATCAGTAAAACATATACATCATTCACCTGTCGTATTAATGACACTGCAAGCGAAATAATAAGCAACAATAGTATGTTATCATTATCAAGTAACATTAGTTTATATGTTCATTACTTCCCATCATCAATGTACCCCATCTGCTTCCCTAATTGTCCATTCACTGTACAAGAAGGAACGCAACAAATGTTGAGCTGCACATCCGAGAAAGGGCACCCATCAGTAAGTGTGAACGTTTTTCCAAATTCTTCAACTGTTGTGTGGCCGTATACGGATAGCAACAACGAAGCCAAAAGATTTATCAATCTCACGTTGAATGAAACTTATAATGGTTATCTATTCCAATGTACAATCACCAGTGACTATTTCCCTGGAAGAAATGAATCCTGTATCATCGGACCAATCACAGTGACTAATATTACAACTGAAGATCCTGGGAAAATCGTGTTGACATCCAACCAAGGAACAAATGGCCTTCCTACAACATGTGCAGTGAGTAGTCTCCAAACAGAAACGAGTACCTCGAGTACCTTGGATGATATGAAGACAACTTTCAACCCATCCAGCCTTCCGATTGCCATCATATCAGGAGCCGCTGGTGCTGGTGGTGTCTTACTCCTCATAGTGATAACACTGATCGTACTCTACGCGTGTAGATGTTGCTGCTTCAATGGTAAATCACGTAGATCATCATTATGGCTGACTGACATACCACTAGATGCAACAGTTGAAGACCCAAACATCGACCATGACATTGATCGTAGGGAACCCAAGATGTCTACGAGCATCTACCAGAATGCGACTGATCTCACGACAGAAAACAAACCTGATCCAAGAATGCCACAACAATCTGCCCCAGAACCATCCCACCTTGACACACAAGATATGTCATATGATGACGAAGAAGTAGACTTAATTTCTCCAAGAAAGTTCTCAACTCACTCTCAAAACAATGACCAAGACAGTCCTAGACCTCCCGGGACTTCAAGCTTTAAATTAACCAGGTCAGATGATTGCATCACTAACAAGGAAGATGGAGAGCACCTTGGAACAGTAGGGCCTGATGAAGGAGATGCTCCTACGTATGGAGTGGTGAAGAAATCGAATCGAGTCTCACAAGGGAGTAAGAAGAAACCTCTGGAGATTACATCAGATGGGCCAGATCCTTGGGCCAATGCTCCACTCAATCAGCATGAGAATATAAATCCAGCGTCCAACGAAAATGAGTATGCAGAGATGTCTCCCCTCTCCCATGATCCAGGCCACAGAGGCAAACCAACAGCTATGGTTAGACCTGTTTCCCACACCCCGAAACCACCCATTGCCACTAAACCTGTCCGAGATCGGCAGTCATCACGCCGTGCTGACACTAATCAAGCCCCACCAAGTGTTGGCAAAAAGCCCATCAAGAAGTTCAAATCCAAGGAGAGAAATCCATCAGCAGATGGGTTTGGGAATCGAGATGAGACGCCCAAGCCTACTCCAGTAGCACTGAGTGTATCCCCACATCCTCCACCACTACCACCACCGCCTCTCATTGATCACGAGGAGAGTGCCTCAGCGGAGGGATACGGTGAGGAAGGAGGCGATGAGGTACTACCGGATACCCAGGTACCTCATGAGGCTCATTCAGCGGATGAAGATAACGTAATGTACGCTGAGCTTGATTTGCAATCTGCAACATCTGACGCGATGCCTCAACCAGAAGAGGAACAGACATTGTATGCTAGTATCATGAGTAAGTAGAAGGATCATGGGTGTGGCACTTCGGTTAATTGTGTTCGAAAAATAAGAAATACACAGAGAAAACAATTTGCTGCTTTCATATTTGCTATCCTTAAGAATAAACACATAATTTACAAAAGGCAGGCCCATATAACGATTGCTGGTATATTGTTTTGTCTTCATACAAACTTGCTTTCCACTTTAGCAATCTATCTTTAAAATTTCAAGAGAAGTAAACAAACATGCCAATATTTAAATCGGATTTAGAAAGAGCAAAATATTAAATGATAATTACGAGCTTAAAGGTATTATACAGGATTGGTAAAGCTGACAAAATAGTCACAGATAGTGTTCATGTTTTGTGTGATCAACTACACACATGAACTAACAAACCTGTGAAAATTTCAGCTTAATTGGTCATCGAGGTCACGAGAAAATAGTGAAAAGAGACCTTATGTGTTTTCTGTTTTTCAAACATCGAGTTTATTATCACGCGTGATAAAAACTATTGTTTTACTCATTTCTCAGAAACGATAGCATTTTAGGCAGAAATATTTTAAGGAACCCTTTCTACCATTACTTACTTTAAATTATGTAAGTTATGTGTGATTCTGTGAACATTTGTGTTTTTCGATCTACCAATAGTGTACAGTGCCTTTAAGAATTGATTTACCCAAAGTAGTGATAGTAGTGATAACAATAAACACATGCTGGGCAGGTGTCGTAAGAAACGTTGACAGAAAAACAAATCCGCAGATGTGCATTTTCTGGTTATAATTTAGTTTAAAAGGCCTGTGAATAAAATGAAGGTTACTGCAATGATTATTGTATATAGAAGAGCCCATGCACACTTTCCCATGTAACCTTGACATACCAGTAGAAAACGAAGGAGGCTTACCAACGAATAATGTTTAATTGAATGTATACTTTATGTTGCTTGTGTAAAATAATTCAGCGTATATTAAGATTACCAGCGAATAATGTTTGGTTGAATGTTCACCTAATGTTGCTTGTGTAAAATTATTCAGCGTAATAGTTTTAAAGTAGAAAAGAAAAATAAAGTAGGCCTATTTGTGTCATTTAGAAGACAGCAACAGTAACGACTTGAATAACAAAAATAACAAAAAGAACAGTAAAATTGAAATTGATAGAGATGACAGGAATACAATCAAAATGCAATAGTTGCATGATTGCACCACCGTCACCCAAAGTATTCCATCACCTTAAATGGAAATTTGACATAATTTCTTATTGTTTAAAGAGAGTAAAACATTCATGAAACTATTGGTGTAACCCGTACGTGGGCCCATAACTGTAAAAGGGAGAGGATGCTCGTATCTAATACAAACAGGTTTCTAAAGATTGTTTTATGACTGAAAAGGAATATTAATACTGGCGAATTAACGGGGGGCTAAAAGGAATGGCCTGTACATGTTATTTACTCAGAAGATTGTAATTGTGGACGTATGAGTTTTCATTATAAGAAGTGCCCTTTATTCAGGCCAAACTACCTTGTCCTGACAATAACGAAGTATCAGGCTGAAAAAGGTTGGGGTGAGGTGGTGTTGGCTGAAAATCTGTCTCTAGTGGAATGATTTCAGGTTTCAGGCTTCAGGTTTATGATGGAAATTCCAAACGATACTTTGGAAATTTGTACTACAATGTATTTAAAATATATGTTTTTTATAAGAAATTATTCAAGTTGCGCAATCATTTAGCTTTAATATTGGTGGTTGAACGTTTATTGCTACATTACAAAATATAAATAATAATTGGCAAATATACGAAAAATTATATTGAAATGCACCCTTAATGTAGAAACAACGCCCTAAAGCTGAGAAAACGTAGACAGGCAAAAATATTATTCACAATGATAAAGGTTAACCCAAAACACCTGTGAGGACTATAATGGAGGGAGGACTAACAGCCAGTCAAGATTTTGTTGTGTTAATACACACCTTGTTTGAGGTATATATAACTATAACCATTATAAGATTAAAGTCTTAAGATTTGTTTTATATGTCTGTTCCTAGGTTATATTTTAATCAGAAGAAAAATTATTGGTAGCTTGCATACGATCAAATTGTTATCATGAGTTAAAACCGTGCCAATATAAAGTCAAAAACTATTGCTTACTATTATGTCCAAGAACAACTAAGAAGAGGGACACAAGCATGGTATTTTGGCTGGTTTGGATAACCATTATTTTATATTACATCGGGTCATGGCAATACTTTATAAAACTATTCAGCACAAAAAGTAGCTAAGCACAGACAAATATCAAAGCGGAGGTTGGAAACCAGCCAAGGTATTGTGTAACGTACATGTGGATAACTTGTGACTGGTTGGTGCAAAGTTGTCTGCTTAGTGCTTATCAGCTTCATGTAATAAGGCACAGGGCCTAACCTTACAGATCTGCTTAAGCACAAACAAATTCTTAAGAACTTTCTGCAGAGCAAAAAAATAGCAAAAACCAGTCACAGGCGGTAAATGCGGAAAGCATTTTGGCGAGTTTTATTGCAGTAGACAGAAAGAATTTGTGCTTTTCTGTAATTTTTGCTTCATGTAATAAGGCGCAGGGCCTAACTTTATAAAGCTGCTTAAGCACAAAATTGTGCTTATAATCTACTCGTTATGCTTAAGTAGCTTTATGAAATTTGATCCCGATTTGATTATGTTAAAGTTCTAAAAAAAAATGTATAACAGGTTTTGTATAGTAGGTTTACACCAACTGAAACTTTTTATATTGAGTTGTTATGAAAAAAGCGTGAAAATGTGAAGTAATGATCGTTCGAGAGAAATTCTTGTTTTGCATTAAGCCAGAACTGTAAGAACCACATATTGCCTAAGTTGTAGTAATTTGTTTTGCTTCGAAACATATGTGGATCGTGGTTAAACCTAAACATTGGTTATTAAAATGATTATTGAAACTATGGTTTTCGTTTTAGGTTTCCGCAAAAACATTAATCTTAATCTTTGTTTAAAACGAAAATCAGTGAGATTTGAAGTCAAAAGATTGGTTTTGACGAGAAACTAATTTGAACGTGAGGCCTATATATTGCTAACAAGTTATAAAATATTTAGCCAGTTTTAAAACACATTAATCAATTTCTCTTTTGCAGTTTGGCCGAATTATGAATATTTCACATGTCTTTTCCATTTGACTGTGTATAAACCCAATAAATGCTGCGTATTTCTACTTCCTTGTTTACTCAAAGAACTTGCATTGATACAGGTTTGTAAAGCTACGGCTAAACCAACATTCCTTCTTTTTACATCATTCCAAATAATTTCAAAAGGTTGGTCAGTTTCATGTGTGAAGATGTATGAAAACAACAAAGGGACTGTGACGTCAAGGTCTTTCAGATTAACAATGGAAACTGTGGCAGGAATTAAAGATGTGGTGGACTCATGACAAACAAAATTACAAATTTTGATAGTTTCAACAATTGGTGGATTTGTTTCAAAGAAAAACAATGAGTTAATACTTATTTTTGTTTACCAAGGAAAGGGTTAAAGATCTATAGGTCCGACTTTCGGCCGATTCAACCCGCAAATCATTTTCATTTTAATCAGATTTTTAATAGATTTGGGAAAGTTACAAGCTTTCATTCAAGGTATTGTACAAAAAATCAATTATAATCAAGATCCCGACGTTATTTCACGTTCATCAACCAAGTACAAACAATTCCGCATCTTGCAGTGTCCGTGGCATAATAGTGCGAAAGTTTTCGTTTTAAAGCATCAAATTAAATGTCAAAATTCGTTCAGAGAAAAAGTCCTCTAATGGGTGTATATAAGACTGGTAAGAGGGAATATATAAATGTTCGAGAATTTGCACACGACTTACATGGAATGAAGATGTTCATCCTGGAAAACATCTCTTAAAATATTTTTGCTTGGAATGCTATAGTTTTTGACAAATGTGTACAACAAATATCTTTGATCTTGCGAGTCCAAAACCCGATGTTTGAAATAAGTGAAATCATAAAAGTTTTTTGCTTTACTATTTTTGTGTGACATTAGACTTGTTGACAAGTCGTTAATGATGGTCGCGGTGAGTCGAGTCGCGTGTGGTGTTGCAGCCTATAAAGAATGCTCTCGCGAGATCACTGCTCTCGCGCGAAGTTGCTGGCTGCTGACTCTTCGGTAAATGTGACCAGTCTTGAGAGCAGTATTCTCGCACAGAGCAGCCCTCTCGCGGGATATTGCGAGAAAGCCGTTCCGCTATCACCGCGACAGACATTTAACGACTTGTCCACAAGTCTAGTGTGACACCGATGACCGATTAAGCTAAAACTTTCACATGTTTGTTTTATTGTATGTTGGGTCATATAAAAAGTTGTTACTGGTCTTCATCAATTACCAATGTTGTCCTTGTGCTTTAAAATAATTCCTTTCGGCGAAATCGTGCCACAAACAATTTCGCATCTTGCATTGTCCGTGGCATAAATTAATGCGAAAGTTTGTTTTAAGCTATGCATTTAAAAACAGCCAATCACAGCTGTCAACATTGGTTCAGAGAAAAACGTTCTTTAAAATAATTTCTTTCGTCGAAATTCGGGCCACGCTACAATGAGATCAACAGCTTGGAGAGTGATATATTCCAGCTAAAGAGTCGGATGTTGCTTCAAAGAAAATTTGATGAGATCACTAATGCAGGAAACGGAACAGTTGTCTAACCGTGTTAGCAAGACATGTGATGTCATTCAGATTGTTTGTTTCAATTGTATAATATTGATGTGATTTCATAGTGTGATTTTGTTGTTGCTGTGTGTGACCTTGATCAACTAAAGAAGCCTAGTATATGCAGTCGACTAAAGTCGCCTATGGTACGAAAGGTTTTAAAACACACAAACACAGGCTTTTTAATGTGAAGTTTATACGTTTTAGTTTGATTATATATTTTGTTTTGATCTTGTTGGTCCAAAACCAAAACAAATGAAATGTTTTTTATGATAAATTTGTATTTGTGTCTCTATTTTTATACGATTTATAAATGATCAATCTAATTGATATATTCTAAATAATGTTTTCATATGATAATTGTTATTTACGGTATATTGAAAACATTGTATTCTGGTGTTTGATGTGTTGATTAAATCACTGATGAAATAAATTAGTTTTTGGTAAAAGTTTAGTTCAGAATGGTTTGATTACTTTATTACGTTTAAAGAATTCACAAAAATCATACTATGGATTATAATTTGACAATTTTAAGACCGCAGAAACCTTTAACCAGAAAGAAATAATGCATTAATTCCGTAGGACGTTTTTTCTAAACGATAGCTGGCAGCAGATATACAAGGCTTCCCCCCACTGGGGCTCAAACTCTCCGAGTTGTGGTGGTTCTAAAAAGAGGGGGGGGGGGGGGGGGTCCAATTTGACAGAGCTGCTTAAGCATAAAAGGTAGCTCAGCACAACAAAATTATGCTTACAAGAATAAGGTACCAACCTAACTACCATGTCAGACGTGTTATTTGTGACTGGTATCCTGCTCATTTCTTCCTTGCAGAAAATAGTTAAGCAATATGTTATGCTTAAGCAGCTCTATGAAACTGGGACCTGGTCAAGCTCTATTGACACGAGAGGAGAGCTAACTGGGACCTGGTCAAGCTCTATTGACACGAGAGGAGAGCTGAATGACCGGTCATTATGCCCAATCGTAGGTCATATGGACAGTGGAAATGTCAACGCTTAATCGCCAATCAACCGTTGAAGGTATGAAGTACCCATTGGGCGTCGGTCGGTGCTAAGGTTGACGTTATTAAGTGAATTTTGTTCAGACAACTCCTGCCATGAAATAACCCACTGATGATCTTTGTAAGTAAAATTCTGTGTCTGAACGACCTCTCTGTAGTATCATCACATAACTATTTATCATTGAAAGTAAAAACAATATATGCAATTTTTTTAGTGTGTGTTTCAGTATCACCATCAAATCATTTGATTGGTGATTTTTCTGTGAACATTTAGATGTTATTCTATATATTTCTTTTTGAAAATATTGACATTAATGATTTTTGTCAAGTCTGGATTATGATATTGAAAAAATTGACTGAGAGTGAAATAAAGTAGCAGACACTAATTTTGACATGTCGTTTGTTTGTTTGTTTTGTGTTCGATGTGCCATGCATGGCTTGAGATTCATTTTACCTGCATGTTGACTGACATTATTATGTTTATATCAAAATGGAAAAAGTTTGGTTGTACTTGATTCAAACCATCCCTTTAATCAGTGGGGATGTCTCTTTAATATATACTTCTTGCCCCCCCCCCCCTCCCGTTAGCTCTCCATACAGTATGAATATTGATTATGAGTTATTAAGTTTGCTTCTATGCACGGAGTATACTGACCAATTACCTCCTTTTTTCAAACAAATATTTTAACAAATAAACAAATATAAACAAATTTACCCAGTCAGTTTCCCTTGTGGTTTATTATTTGATATCTGATATAAAAAAAGTCGCATCCCCTTAAGGTGATCCCCTGGCTGCCGCTTCCCAGGTTGTATCGTATACTTGGGTGTGATCCCTGGCTACACGGCAGTTTGCGGTTGAATGGCTTCTGACTGGCACCCCCCGAACAAAGATATTGACAAAATAGGGAGACCGCCAACATAGGGCTAGATAGCTCAGTTGGTAGAGCGCCGGCACGTTAAACCGGGGGTCGTTGGTTCAAATCCCGCTCTAGTCAATTTTTCGTTGTTCAACCCAAAATCATAAACAAATTTGCTAAACAAATTTGAAGAGTTTCGGCCGCAACTGTTGTGCTGTTATCGCAAAATAATGGCCTAGCCGTCAACTGAAATAAAGACTTTACTTAGAGATTAAGAAAAAATACGAGATCATCATCATATCGCAAAAATAATATAAAAGGTAATATAAGCACCTTTAAGGGTTTTCATTACTGGTGTTAAGTTGAAAATACCCAAAGAGTCAAAGTTCAATCTATGACCTCAAACCTGATGAAGCGTGATGTATCAAAGAATTGAAACCCAGGTATATTATTGAAGCCTGTACGATGCCTTCAATGTGAGCAGTTCGTACAGTAATTTACAACCAATGTAATCTCATTCTGACTTTTAGAATACTCTCCAAAATGGATTTAACGTCTTGGTTCAATCGTTGCCTCCTCGTAGTTTTCATTATGTCTTCTCTGGATTCAACTCAACTCTTTGGGGTCGATTCACAAAGTGTAAACTTAATGAAACTTACACCAGGGGGTGATATCGTTGAAGGTAACGAAGTGAAGCTACAATGTAATGTCAGTGGACTTGCAGTAAGTCATTTCATAGAATGGGTTAGAATCTACATGAACGCAGAAGTGACAATAGCAAGGAATGGGACAAGTCTAGACCAGAGATATGAAATTGAGACTGTATCTGCGATGTCTTCTTCTGGGATATCGATTCAAGAAGTTCTTGTCATCAAAAACATCAGTAAAACATATACATCATTCACCTGTCGTATTAATGACACTGCAAGCGAAATAATAAGCAATAATAGTATGTTATCATTATCAAGTAACATTAGTTTATATGTTCATTACTTCCCATCATCAATGTACCCCATCTGCTTCCCTAATTGTCCATTCACTGTACAAGAAGGAACGCAGCAAATGTTGAGCTGCACATCCGAGAAAGGGCACCCATCAGTAAGTGTGAACGTTTTTCCAAATTCGTCAACTACTATTTTTGTGTGGCCGTATACGGATAGCAACAACGAAGCCAAAAGATTTATCAATCTCACGTTGAATGAAACTTATAATGGTTATCTATTCCAATGTACAATCACCAGTGACTATTTCCCTGGAAGAAATGGATCCTGTATCATCGGACCAATCACAGTGACTAATATTACAACTGAAGATCCTGGGAAAATCGTGTTGACATCCAACCAAGGAACAAATGGCCTTCCTACAACATGTGCAGGGAGCAGTCTCCAAACAGAAACGAGTGCCTCGAGTACCTTGGATGATATGAAGACAACTTTCAACCCATCCAGCCTTCCGATTGCCATCATATCAGGAACTGCTGGTGCTGGTGGTGTCTTACTCCTCATAGTGATAACACTGATTGTACTCTTCGTGTGTAAATGTTGCTGCTTCAATGATAAATCACGTAGATCATCTTTATGGCTGACTGACATACCACTAGATGCAACAGTTGAAGACCCAAACACCGACAATGACATTGATCGTAGGGAACCCAAGATGTCTACGGGCATCTACCAGAATGCGACGGACCTCACGACAGAAAAGAAACCTGACCCAAGAATGCCACAACAATCTGCCTTAGAACCATCCCACCTTGACACACAAGATATGTCATATAATGACGATGAAGCAGCAGACTTAATTTCTCCAAGAAAGTTCTCAACTCACTCTCAAAACAATGACCAAGACAGTCCTAGATCTCCAGGGACTTCAAGCTTTAAATTAACCAGGTCAGATGATTGCATCACTGACAAGGAAGATGGAGAGCATCTTGGAACAGTAGGGCCCGATGAAGGAGATGCTCCAACGTATGGAGTGGTAAAGAAATCGAATCGAGTCTCACAAGGAAGTAAGAAGAAACCACCGGAGATTACGTCAGATGGACCAGATCCTTGGGCCAATGCTTCACTCAATCAGCATGAGAATATAAACCCAGCGTCCAACGAGAATGAGTATGCAGAGATGTCTCCCCTCTCTCATGATCCAGGCTACAGAGGCAAACCAACAGCTAGGGTTAGACCTGTGTCACACACCCCGAAACCACCCATTGCCACTAAACCTGTCCCAGATCGGCAGTCATCACGCCGTACTGTCACTAATCAAGCCCCACCAAGTGTTGCCAAAAAGCCCATCAAGAAGTTCAAATCCAAGGAGAGAAATCCATCAGCAGATGAGTTTGGGAATCGAGATAAGACGCCTCTGCCTACTCCAGAAGTACTGAGCGTATCCCCACATCCTCCACCACCACCATCGCCTCTCATTGATCATGATGAGAGTGCCTCAGCGGAGGGATACGGTGAGGAAGGAGGCGATGAGGTACCACCGGATACCCAGGTACCTCATGAGGCCCATTCAACGGATGAAGATAACGTAATGTACGCTGAGCTTGATTTGCAATCTGCAACATCTGACGCGATGCCTCAATCAGAAGAGGTACAGACATTGTATGCTAGTATCATGAGTAAGTAGAAGGATCATGGGTGTGGCACTTCGGTTAATTGTGTTCGAAAAATAAGAAATACATAGAGAAAACAATTTGCTGCTTTCATATTTGCTATCCTTAAGAATAAACACATAATTTACAAAAGGCAGGCCCATATAACGATTGCTGTTATATTGTTTTGTCTTCATACAAACTTGCTTTCCACTTTAGCAATCAATCTTTAAAATTTCAAGAGAAGTAACCAAAGCCAATATTTAAATCGGATTTAGAAAGAGCAAAATATTAAATGTTAATTACGAGCTTAAAGGTATTATACAGGATTGGTAAAGCTGACAAAATAGTCACAGATAGTGTTCATGTTTTGTGTGATCAACCACACACATGAAATAACAAACCTGTGAAAATTTCAGCTTAATTGGTCATCGAGGTCACGAGAAAATAGTGAAAAGAGACCTTATGTGTTTTCTGTTTTTCAAACATCGAGTTTATTATCACGCGTGATAAAAACTATTGTTTTACTCATTTCTCAGAAACGATAGCATTTTAGGCAGAAATATTTTAAGGAACCCTTTCTACCATTACTTACTTTAAATCATGTAAGTTATGTGTGATTCTGTGAACATTTGTGTTTTTCGATCTTACCAATAGTGTACAGGCCTTTAAGAATTGATTTACCCAAAGTAGTGATAGTAGTGATAACAATAAACACATGGGCAGGTGTCGTAAGAAACGTTGACAGAAAAACAAATCCGCAGATGTGCATTTTCTGGTTATAATTTAGTTTAGTAGGCCTGTGAATAAAATGAAAGATTACTGCAATGATTATTGTATATAGAAGAGCCCATGCACACTTTCCCATGTAACCTTGACATACCAGTGGAAAACGAAGGAGGCTTACCAACGAATAATTTTTAATTGAATGTATACTTTATGTTGCTTGTGTAAAATAATTCAGCGTATATTAAGATTACCAGCGAATAATGTTTGGTTGAATGTTCACCTAATGTTGCTTGTGTAAAATTATTCAGCGTAGTTTTAAAGTAGAAATGAAAAATAAAGTATTTGTGTCATTTAGAAGACAGCGACAGTAACGACTTGAATAACAAAAATAACAAAAAGAATAGTAAAAATGAAATTGATAGAGGTGACAGGAATACAATCAAAATGCAATAGTTGCATGGTTGCACCACCGTCACCCAAAGTATTCCATCACCTCAAATGGAAATTTGACATAATTTCTTATTGTTTAAAGAGAGTAAAACATTCATGAAACTATTGGTGTAACCCGTACGTGGGCCCTTAACTGTAAAAGGGAGAGGATGCTCGTATCTAATACAAACAGGTTTCTAAAGATTGTTTTAGGACTGAAAATGAATATTAATACTGGCGAATTAACGGGGGGGGGGGGGGGGGCTATAAAGGATGGCCTGTACATGTTATTTACTCAAGAAGATTGTAATTGTGCAAACGGCTTTGTGGATGTTTGCATTTTTCATTATATAGAAGTGCACTTTATTTATGACAAACACCCTTGTCCTTACAATAACGAAGTATCAGGCTTAAAAAGGTTGGGGTGAGGTGGTGTTGGCTGGCTGAAAATCTGTCTTTATTGGAATGATTTCAGGTTTCAGGTTTCAGGTTTATGATGGAAATTCCAAACGATACTTTGGACATTTTTACTACAATGACTGTATTTAAATTATATGTTTTTTTATAAGAAATTATTCAAGTTGCGCAATCATTTAGCTTTAATATTGGTGGTTGAACGTTTATTGCTACATTACAAAATATAAATAATAATTGGCAAATATACGAACAATTATATTGAAATGCATCCTTAATGTAGAAACAACGCCCTAAAGCTGAGAAAACGTAGACAGGCAAAAATACTAATCACAATGATAAAGGTTAACCCAAAACACCTTTGAGGACTATGGAGGGAAGACTAACTGCCAGTCAAGATTTTGTTTATTAATACACAGCTTGTTTGAGGTATATATCCATTATAAGATTAAAGTCTTAAGATTTGTTTTATATTTCTGTTCGTAGGTTATATTTTAATCAGAAGAATAATTATTGGTAGCTTTGATTTGATTATGTTAATGTTCTAAAAAAATGTATAACAGGTTTTGTAGTAGGTTCACACCAACTGAAACTTTTTATATCGAGTTGTTACGAAAAAAGCGTGAAAATGTGAAGTAATGATCGTTCAAGAGAAATTCTTGCTTTGTAACAATCCAGTATTAAGTTTACATTGACCGTAAGAACCACATTATTGCTTAACAAGTTGTAAGTAATTTGTTTTTGCTTCGAAACAGCTGTGGATCGTGGTTAAACCTAAACATTGGTTAAATGATTATTGAAACTATGGTTTTCGTTTTAGGTTTTCACAAAACATTATTCTTAATCTTTGTTTGAAGAAATTCTGTGAGATTTGAAATTTTAAAAATTTGAAATTTGTTTCTACGAGAAACTAATGTTGAACGTTATATATTGCTAATAAGTTATACAATATTTAGCCAGTTTTAAAACGCATTAATTAATTTCCTTTTTGCAGTTTGGCCGATTGATAAATATTTCACATGTATTTTCCATTTGACTGTGTATAAACCCAATAAATGCTGCGTATTTCTAACTTCCTTGTTTACTCAAAGAACTTGCATTGATACAGATTTGTAAAGCTACGGCTAAACCAACATTCCTTCTTTTTACATCATTCCAAATAATTTCAAAAGGTTGGTTGGTTTCATGTGTGAACTTGTGTGAAAGCAACAAAGGAACAAGGGACTGTGACGTCAAGGTCTTTCCGATTAACAATGGAAACTGTGGTAGGAATTAAAGATGTGGTGGACTCATGACAAACAAAATTACAAATTTTGATAGTGTCAACAATTGGTGGATTTGTTTATAAGAAAAACAATGAGTTACTACTTATTTTTGTTTACCAAGGAAAGGGTTTAAAGATCTATAGGTTCGACTTTCGGCCGATTCAACCCGCAAATCATTTTATTTTTAATTTGAGAAAGTAACAAGCTTTCATTCAAGGTATTGTATACAAAATAAATTATAATCAAGATCCCGGCATTAGCTCACGTTCATCAGCCATGTACAAACAATTCCGCATCTTGCAGTGTCCGTGGCATAATTGGTGCGACGGTTTTCGTTTATGATTTTCGTTTTAAAGCATCAAATTAAATGTCAAAATTCGTTCACAGAAAAGGTTCTTTAAAGGGTGTTAATCTAACACTGGTAAGAGGGAAAATATAAATGTTCTAAGATTTGCACATGACTTACGTGGTAAGAAAAAGGTCATGGTGGAAAACTTCATTTGAAATATTTTTGCTTGGAATGCGATAGTTTTCGAAAAATGTGTACAACATTTGTATAAAATGTGTTTTGATCTTGCGAGTCCAAAACCCGATTGTTGAAATAAGTGAAAACAAACAAAGTTTTTTCTTCACTGTTTTCTTGTGACTCCGATGACCGATTAAGCTAAAGACTTTCACAGGATTGTTATTTAATGTATATGTCGGGTCACATATAAAAGTTGTTACTGGTCTTCAACAAGTACAAATGTTGTCCTTGTGCTTTAAAATCATCTCTCAATCGGCGAAAATCGTGCCACAAACAATTTCGCATCTTGCATTGTCAGTGATATAAATTATTGCGAAAGTTTGTTTTATGCTATTCGTTTTAAACCAGCAAATCGTAGCTGTCAACATTTCGTTCAGAGAAAACTTCTTTAAAATCATTTCTTTCGTCGAAATCGGCGGGCCACGCAACAACGAGATCATCAGCTTGAAGAGTGATAGATTCCAGCTAAAGAGTCGGATGTTGCTTCAAAGAAAATTTGGTGAGATCACTAATGCAGGAAACGGAACAGTTGTCAAACCGTGTTTATAGCAAGTGATGTCAGATTGTTTGTTATTTCAATTGAATCAATGGCATACCTTTTTGCTATAAATTGATGTGATTTCAAACCATAGTCAAAGTGTGACCATGGATCGAAGGTATGGGTTGGTGTATGTGTTCCTGCTCTGTGTTTGGTGCCATCTGGATGCGAGTCAGTGCATCTTGGTAAATGGACAGACTAGTGTGAGTATCTCTAGAGTGAGACCGACAGGGGAACAGGATCCCGTAGAGGGCGACATGGTGGTACTTCAATGTAGAGCAAGTCGCCTGAGAAATGACATTATTGAGTGGTCGAGACATGTCTCCCCTGAAGCACAGTTTAATGACGAGGTATACTGGTTCGCAATGGACAAAGCTTAGATATTAGATACACGTTAAATCGAATTAATATTTTAGGTTTGATATTATCGGAAGAGACACAAACACTGACATTTACTGCGAGTAAGAACGACACATCATTTTTCACTTGCCGTCTGAGGGACTCTGTTAGAGGTTTAATATCAGCTACAGACACTTTGCCTTTAACAGTGCTTTACTTCCCATCTGCCATGTACCCCATCTGCTTCCCTAATGGTCCTTTCACTGTACAAGAAGGAACGACAGTAAACATGAGCTGCACTACTGAGATAGGAAACCCACCAGTACAGATACATGTTCTGCCTTCCAGTAATGTGTATAAACAGATAACCACTACAGATCTTAAAGGAGAATACACAAGGTCTGTTTTAGAGCTAACAATAAATGCATCAGACGATGGTAGTTCGTATGAATGTAGAATCGTTTCTATCTCAACGGAATTCATTAACTTGGAAAAATCCTGCGTCATCGGACCATTAACTGTAGTTTCCATGACAACTAAACCCAAAGAATACAACACACTGGCTGCTACTTCAGCACCACATATTTCTGAGATGGCCGTTTTCCAGAAAACTCCAATATGGCTTGCAGTCTTCGTTCTCTTCTGTGTTTTTTGCCTCATCGTCACATTCTTCCTCATCATACATCGACATCTTAAGATCACCAAGGAGAAGGAAACCAATGTAGCCAAAGCTGATCCCTACATGGAGCTGCAACCAACCGAGGACAAGAACAAAGTATACATGGAACCTACTACGGCTACAACTACCACACAACATACCTACTACCAACCAGTTGAAGTAGAGACTGACAGCCCAGAGTATGACTACGCTCGGCCAGATGATCCCACGGAGCAAAGTGTGAATCATCAAGTCAGTGTGCACGTTGACCCATCACCAAGCTCAGGAACAACTGACATTCAACATACCTACTACCAACCAGTCGACAGCCCAGAGTATGACTACGCTCGGCCAGAGGGCAGTACCAACACCAGCTACAGACACCAACAGAGTTCAGCTGAGAGACCATATCAGAATATTAACAATAGTAACAATAATAACAACAAGAAAAGGCGTTTAGGTGTAGTTGTAAGCCCACAGTTTGTCTACGGTCGGCCAGAGGGTAGCAACATCATTAGTGAAGAGGCAAGAAAGCCAAAGAGTTTAGCCGAGAGACCAAATCTGAACGTTAAAAATAATGAAAGGAAAAGACGGCTTGGTGTAGTTTTCAATCCGACCAAACATTCAGCCTTGAATACTTTTTAAATTACATCATTTTGGTTTTTGTTTGCTCTACTGTTTACGACAAGGAAAGGGTACCGCAAACCAGTTAATTTATATAACTTAATAACCTTTTTAAAACATTAAATTAAAAATTAACGAAAATGTTTTATTTATATATATATCTTTATGTATTAAGCTTATTTATTGTGAATGCTTGCAGTCAGCTACAATATGCATCGTTTATTTTGTGAAAACGTAACAATCAGTTACAGGCAAGCGGGAAATGATAAAGCCCCCCCCCCCCCGAGTATAAAACAGAGCGAATTTAGTTATTGATTGTCGACAGAGGACGGTGTTTTTTAACATTTAGAAAATAACAACATCAGATGTAAAAAGTGCACTCCCTTCATTAGTACACTTACAGGGGTTAAAAATATTTTGTGGTTAGGTGAAAGTAAATTAATTAGAATTCTCTCAAATATGTGTCTTTTGGATGTCATAGCGTAAACCGTTTGAGTTGGAAGCTAATCGATTTGGCGTTGATATCAGAACCAAACCCAGCGTATAACCCAACACCAGCCGTCACCCCCCCCCCCCCCCCCCCCCCCCCGGTATGAAGTAGTAACTCCCGGGGCAATGTTTCCGACTGGAAGTTCATTTGTTGATTTAGCCATCCGGAGCAAGATCATTTCAATTCCAGGTAGTTTATACACTCAACCAGTGAAAATGTCATGGTATAATGCAGAGGATGTATTTTCTACAACCTAAACATGGTATATCTTTGAAGGAAAAAAATCCAATATAATGGATTGTGGTTTCTTTGACTTATCACAATGTTTCGGTTTTTAATTTATAAATGGAAAACGAATTAATTGGTATATATTTTCCCTATTAATCTTAAAAGGATAAGGAGCTACGGAATCAACTACATCACTTTTTATTAATTTCAGTTATAAATTCTTTATTACAATTAACCGGTTTACTTTAACAGCGATTCACAACAGACACTGTGGTATTTCGTTTAAGTTTATTTATATGATATATTTAATTGTGACCACCGTTTGTTAAAAGTTATTCTAAAATGAGATTCGAGTGAAACAGTCGTTGACTGCGTGTACGCTGGTTAAGTTGTATTGTGTACTTCCGAAGATAACATATTAAACGATATTTGGATTGACTGTGATGCAATTATCTTCAATAGTTTTGAGTTTCTTCAGATTGGCTTCTTCTTGTTCAAGATTCGTCTTACATGATGTACCTCAAGTACACAGAGCAGATGATTGAAATGGTATAAAAATAAGTACGTGGCTTGTTGCTAATAAACTGTGTATTAATCTACTCAAAACAAATTATATGATATTTTGTCCAAGACAACGTAAATATATCCAATCTGTGCCTTTAATCTTAAATGGAACTGACCTACAAAGAGTAACAAGTACTAAATTCCTTGGTATAAGAATTGATGAAAATTTGTCTTGGAAAAGTCATATTAATGATGTTGCGAGTCAAATATCAAAGAATATTGGTATTATTAATCGTCTAAAGACATTTTTACCAAGCCATGTCTTATTAACTCTATATAATTGTTTTGTTCTTCCCCATTTAAGTTACTCAGTTCTTACTTGGGGTGGTTTACCTACACAATGTAATAGGCTTCTTAATTTAGCTGTTAGGATCATTTCTAACGCTGGTTTTCTTGATCATACTGCTGCATTATTTTGTAATCTTAAATTGTTAAAATGTAATGATCTTTATCATTTGAAATTAGGTAAATTTATGTACAAGTACATGAGTAATGCATTACCACCTTGTTTTAGCTCATTTTTTACTCTAACTACTAGCATTCACTCATACAAAACTCGAAGCACTTCAAAGAAAAATCTTTTTGTTTCTCGCAACCGAACCTCAATGTATAAAAACAGCCTTGTTCAACGCGGTGTTACATACTGGAATAATTTGGATGGTTCTGTTAAATCTGCAATCACTCTACCTATATTTTCAAAAAAAAATAAAACAATTACTACTTAATGCATATTCATTATAATTATTTCATGGCTTACTTTTGGTATATTGTTGATACACCTACATTTGTTCGTCTGTCCTTGTAGTCCCATGTCTTTGTGAGTCTTTTGTTTTGTTAGTCTGTCAATAGGTTAGGGTACAAAAGCCAAGGCTTCACCCAATCCTAAGTTTTGCCCTTCTGACTTGTTAATAATTTTGGCTACTGTTTATAACTGCCACTGTTAATATTTATGAAAAACCAATGATGTATTATATTATGTGAGGGCAATACCGAAATAAATGTTTATTGAATTGAATTGAATTGAATTGAATTGAATTGATTTCCAGCCCCAAACCAGGCAGCAGAAAAGTGAAAGACACTTGCGGGTTGCCAAGTTAATAAAAACAAAACAACGGTTGTATTTGTCTTTACTGACAAGCAAATATTGGATGGATGTGTGAGTGCATGCCGCAGAATATAATCACAAAATTAAATCTGGACTATATCCCATGGGAGAAACTGAGTGAAAACTGAAAAGTCAGATTTCACCATCGATCATATTCTACGACATTACACGAAAGAAATGCATTCAATATTTGTTTCATATATCAAACACAAATCCTTTTCATTTGAATTTCCTACAATAATCACAAAACAGACACGAAAACGCGATTTGAATGCGTAGACATGCCCACACATCATACATACATACACACATAGTTTTTTTTACACAGAAATAACAAAAACATAAAAAAAATTGAATAACAAAAATAATAGTAAACAAATCCAAAATAATTTGATTTTGTGTTAAGTACAAATCGGTATTGATCACAATGTCAAGTATTAAAAGTATTCGCAAAGAAAAGTCGATAAAGTTCAAAGTGAGAATCCCATAGCGAATCCCGAGAGGATCCTCCATAAACAAAAAACTAGTGGGACCAATAAAAGTGTAGAATTGATAGTACAACACTGATGTTTCAACAAAGAGAGAAACTCTGTAACTTATATATAAATCCACACCATTAGAAAAGAAACTGTTGTGAGATATATATTACTGAGTCATAGTTCAAAACGAACTAGCGATACCATAGAGCAAGGACAGACTATTGACCCGCGACCTGACCTGCCGAGTTCACAGAGACTGAGCGAGTCTACTCCACTCCAAGTTGTGTATGACTCCTGTCGACACAAATCACACTGCATGACAGGTGAATAAACACGGAAATGAGTACAGCATCAATAACTTGTTATTAAAAGATACACGCAATGGTTGGAAATAAGTTGTTCACACTTATTTCCATGCTTGATATGAATCTGATCTGAGTGATTTTTAGCTGTTATTATTATGGCAGTGTCTCGAGGGTGTTGGTTGCTGCATCTACTTCTGGTGTGGTACTCTCTGGAACGTATACTTACAGGTGTCAATGCACAGAGTGTGACAATCAGTACGGCAACACCAGCAGTGGGTGATCCTGTAGAGGGTAACGAAGTGCAACTACGATGTCAAGCTACCAACTTGACGGCAGGTTATATCATTGAGTGGACGAGGTTAGTTACCGGAGCTCAGACGGTATCAATAGCCCGGGATGGAATGAGTGTTGATTCCAGATACACGGTTTATATACCAGGATCGTCTAATGGAGCTCAAAATAAGATTGAGATACTTAGTTTTATTGCTACCAAGGAGGACACAGGAGTGTTTTACAATTGCCGAGTGAGGGACTCTGTTGAACTGAGTAGCACTATAGTGGTAGAAGCACAAACTATCTCTTTATCAGTACTTTACTTCCCATCTGCCATGTACCCCGTCTGTATCCCTGATGGTCCTTTCACGGTACAAGAAGGAACGACAGTAAACATGAGCTGCACTACTGAGATAGGAAACCCGTCAGTACTGATGCAGATTCTTACGAGTGATGTCGTCTATGTATGGGATTACGATAGAGATAGTAAAGAACAAATGAGATCATTACAGCTGAGTGTTACTGCAGCTAATGATGGTGGCTCTTATCAATGTAAAATCACCCCAGACGGCACAGACACATCACCATTCACAGGAATGAACAGGTCATGTACGATCGGACCAATAACTGTTGGACCAATGACAACCGATAATACGTCCAAACCCAATACTTCGAATGACACAAACACACCAAAGAGTCCAACTGCGTCACCAGGAGGTACGTCAAACATAGACTCTACTACACCCGACCCTATAAATGAAAATACAACCCAGCCTGATGATACGACGACTACTGTGAGTCCAACGACAACTTCCTTCCCTATTGCCATCATAGCAGGAGCTGCAGGAGGAGGTGGCCTCTTAATCGTTTTAATTATCATCTTATTGATACTCTACCTATGCAAATGTGGATGCTTTAAGAAAGACAAACAAGATCCTTGGCAAACTAATTTACCACTGGAGTCAAATGATCACCAAGAGCCATGGGGAAAACACCCAGGTTTTATCGATCAAGACGTGGAAGAAATGAGAGAAACAAACCTTTCTCCAGGTTTCATTCAAGTATCTGAGACGAAGGATGCATTGGAGACGAATGAGATGGAGACCACTGTAGGAGGAGATGTAATGTATGCCCAACCACAAGAGAAGTCGACTTTCAAAGAACGGAGTAGCGATAGTGAAATTTCGCACCCTCAAGGAATTGACGCAACAGGTGTTTATGCCGAGGATGTAGGAGCGGAGGCAGAGAGTTCACCCATGTACGGCAGGGTACAGAAATCCAAAAACAAACCACGAATAAGCAAAGCAGAGATGTCTGAAGATGTTAGTACTGAACTATGGCCAAGCACCGACCCAACAGGCTATGACCCAGTACTCAATGAAGACAAATATACGGAGATACCAAACATGACTGACATTGATCAGGGTTTAAAACCAACGGCTGTGGTCAAGCCGGTCGTTCGCCCAACCTTCTCTAAACCTGAAGACGATCTTCAATCTTCACCCTACAGCAACGTTGTAGCTTCCCCTAGTGTTGGGAATAAGCCAAATATCAAGAAGTTCAAACCCAAGGATCGGTCCGCGAGCCAGCCACCAAGAGGTGGTTCCAATCCAGCCGGATCATCATCTCAGCAAATCGCATCGACGCTACCTTCCTCAGCGAAGCCACCACAATCGCCTGGTGACTGGTCGCCTCCTATTGAGCAACAGGGAACCACGCATCAAGATGATCACAATGAGGAGCCGAAGTATGCTGAGGTATCACACGATTACGCGGAACCTCATGAGGCTGTAACACCAGATGATCATCATGACATTACGTACGCAGAGCTGGATTTAAACCCATCAACATCAGAGGCGCTGCCTCAGCCTCAGGAAGATCAGACACTGTACGCTAGCATTGTCATGAAATAGGTAATGTATAAAGTGGCCCATCATTTGTCAAATTAAGAAATTAAATAATGAACGCATCCACCTGTCGGGGTTATGATAATGGTAAAACGATATAAGTAATTAAAAGTGAAATACTTGAAACAGAACGCTGGCTGAGAAAAAATGAACAATTGATGTAAATAGGTTGACTTGTCGACTTCTGTAGGTTAATGCAGGAAGCAAAGTGGCCGAATTGTAAACTGTGTTAATTAAATAATTAACTCATCTACCTGTCGGGTTACAGTGATTGTAAAACGAAATCTATGTAAGTAAAATACTTTAAATAGAACTTGCATATTCTGTAAAACTTTCGGGTTCAGAGCTGACCTGGATCCGCGTCCCGTTGGGTCTAACCCAATTCTGAGTCAGTACGACCCGAAATCTGTGTCGAAACGACCCAGAGATGGGTCAAAATAAGGCAGAATCTGAGTTAAAATCTCATTTGAACACTTGTTCAGGTCAGCATGACCCAGAATTGAGTCAGGCCCTCTGGTGACCCGGAATTGAAGTGTAGTGGCTGAGAAGAAACGAACATTCGATGTAAATAAGCTGACCTATCGACTTAATGTCAACCAATTATTATATTACATTTTGTTTTAACACCTATTTTTGTGTGTGTTAATTATCGCCTTAAAAATTAACGTGAAATCTTACATGAGATTGTGAATATGAACAATAATCTGTTTTTAAATTTTGTTTGCTAGCTGCTGTACATTGTTACATGGAAGCCTAAAAAGGGAAAATACTGTGATATGTAGACTTTAACTTCGACAAACACAATGGACATATACGATAAAACCGACTATTCGGGATTGCTCAACACATGTAGGTCATGTTTTTCGCTTATATAAGCATAAATTTGCGGACGATTTCATTTGTCAGGACTCAGAGGAAGTACGTGTATCAATGAACTATGGGCTTCACAGAAATGGCCATTGAAATGATTGTGTCTATTGAACTGTTTACTAACTAAAGCGACAATACATCGTTGCTCTTTGTTTAGAGTAGCTGATCCCAACCTTACTTCATTTTAAAAAGCCACATATAGGCCTACGTATGTTCTGTAAATATTCGTCAAATTCAGTGGTTGTGCGTTTGTGGAAACAACAAAAAGAGAAATGGATTTGTGCATGAGCGTGTGTACCTCGATTCAATCGTTAGGAGCTGATGTGATTTGGTGTTTGCCCCCCCCCCCCCCCCCCCCCCGACAGTATTTTGGATAATAAACTGTTATCAATTGAGGATTGAAACTTGAATCAACTTTATAATAAGGGATCTTTTATTTTGAAAGTTGTATCGAAAAAAGAATTGGTCGAATTACACGAATCCTGAAATGTTTTCTTTAAAAGGGGCTGTGTCGTCATGATTGAAGCAGGCCTGTGGCTGTGCATGGAATTATGAACTCTCACCCAGTGACTGCACGCCCCCCCCCCCCACCCCGTATCGAATCCACGCCCCCCCCCCCCCCCCCACCCCGTATCGAATCCATGGAGAGCACATAATTCGAACCTATTGCCAAACTAAACAACTAATAATCATCTCTAGGCATAAACAGTTTTATACTCCTCCACAGCTTGTAGCTTGAGTAAAAGAAAAAGGACAATAAAGATATGCAATATCACCTCTTTTTTGCAATTCACAAGATGACCTAGAAACTTCCACCATGCACAATGTGGGAACCGTCATACCTCTAGTATAGTAAAGTACAGCCGACCAATTGCCGAATCCACGCATTCAATTCCTTGTGTTACAATTCAGTAGTTTTTCTATACATGTCTGGGTTTTGAATGGTTTATTATATTAAGGGTATTTCCCTGAAAGGCCCCGTTCTTAGTCATGCATAAAGTCGGCAAAACTGCAGCTCACAAAGATTTTATGTTCAGGTTTGAATAGGCCTTAACTATTGTCTATTCGTATGAAGCTTGTAACTTGATTTCCATAAAACGTTGATATTGACGTCATTGTGTATAATAGAAAAGTTCAGCAATCGAGGCCGAATCCATAGCAATCCTTTGCGTTATACTTCACAAGGTGTTTTAAATTACTCAATTTAAAAAGGCTTGGGTTTTTTCAGGGTATTCCCCTGAAGTAACCAGTCGGGTAGTCAAGCATTATTAAAGTGGACAAAAACCTTAACCTTTGGCGTGACCAGAGGGGTGGGGTGGGGCAGAGGGCGGTAGCCCCCTCTTCAACTCAGAACCCTTGCCCGAACCCCAGTGAGATAAAAACAAATGCACAAATGAATCGTTCGATACATGAAATAGCTCCAAATTATGTATTTGCCCCACAAAATGAAAATGTTTAGGTACACGCCACTACTGTTCACAAGAATGTCATGTGCATGTTTGAAACGCTCTGAATTAAAGGGACACGTTGCCTTGGATCGGGCGAGTTGGTCCATGAAAAGCGTTTGAAATCGTTTGCTATGAAATGCATATGGTTAGAAAGATGTTTTAAAAGTAGAATACAATGATCCACACAAATATGCCTCGAAATTGCGTGGTTCCTTTTACATTGTGAACTAACACGGCACGCCATTTTGTGGAGTCAAATTTTTGACTCCACAAAATGGTGGACCGTGTTAGTTCACAATGTAAAAGGAAAATCACGCATTTCGAGGCATATTTGTGTGGGTCATTGTATTCTACTTTTGAAACATCTTTCTATTATAACAAACGTTTACAAACGCTTTTCATAGACCAACTCGCCCGATCCAAGGCAACGTGTCCCTTTAATAACAGCTTTATTAATAACACATCATTTACAATTTGATTATAACCAAACGTGTAAGCAGAAACGCTTTTGTAAGCAAGAATGTTCTTAAGTTATCCGTTGTAAACAAACAAAATGTCATTGATTTGTTGATAACAGTTCTATCAGAAGCTAATTAACATGCGTTCTTTCCAATTCATGAAATGGAACATGAACTATAATCTTGCAAAATAAAATAAAAATAAAAAAAACAAAAACAAAACGATTGCTTCTTCCGGTTCAGATCTTCTTTCAAAAATAGTTCAAGCCTTAAGAAATGCTCTTCGGTCCAAAAACACCGCTCTTCCTTCAATTTAAACAACATTGCAACACAAACAACTATAAGTAAACAGCACAATCGTCCTCTAGTCTGTCGACAAACATGTTATTTAATCTATTTTGACTTTTTGAGGAGGGACAATTCTTTTCCTGGTTTAATGTTTCGCACCCCCCCCCCCCCCGGATTCTAGAGACTCGATTATTGGCGCGATGTACAGTGGGAGATCCGATCTTGGGTCAGATCAAGTAAACCAACATCCGTGCAAACTTCACGTCGCTTTTCAACGTTCGATCATTAATATCGATTACTTTTATATAAGACATGTTTTTACCTGCCAATAATCAGTTCACATTCTTATTCAACACAAAATCTGAAATATCACTTTTTTTCAACATGTTGGTTGATATTTATTGCATTAACCTACAGCAACACAGAATTACAGAGTTTCTCACCATAATGATTAGCCGGTATAATGAGGAATTATCAATCAGACGAAAGGAGTGAAATATTCATTATTAAGGTTCCTTAAGTATCACGTTACAGTGCTTCTTATGGAGGGACACACCACAGTGGTTTTTGGGTCCGTCCATAACTGTCTCATAGTTTGATACAAAAACAACGTTTTTGACAACATGATTCATTGTTTTTACCGTTGTTATTATTATCCTTTTCAAATTTCCTGACAAAGTAAAACGCGCATGAGCACGAAGCTGTCCGCAGTATTAACGGAACTAGAGAGACCGATATAAACACCGCAGTCAATTGCTGCAGTATTTTAGTTCCTTGCTGGTGTCTGATTTTGAAAGTTGCTTTTCCACATTTTTCCTGTCATGATGGCTAAAGGATGTGTGTTTGTGCCTTTACTTCTGCTTTGTGTGTTGTGTATTGATACAAAGTTCCACGGCGTCAATGCACAAAATGTGACCATCTCAAAAGTACAACCAATAGATAATCCTGATGAGGGTGACATTGTGGACCTGCGATGTAATGCCACCAACCTGGTACCCGGTGACCGATTGGAGTGGTCAAGACTAGACATGAATATACCAGTTATAATAGGTCTTAATTTTGTCACCACAAAGTACACTCTGTATACATTGTCTTCTTCAGAACAATCTGTGGTTGAGAATCTCAAATTTAATACTTTGAGAAGGGATGACGCGGGAACATACCAATGCAAGGTGAAGAATTCCGGAGGGACCGTGGTAGAAACAGCAAGTATCTATTTAACGGTGCGTTACTTACCATCAGCTGAGTACCCCTTGTGCTCTCCTAAGGGTCCTTTTACTGTACAAGAAGGAACAACTCAACAATTCACTTGTGCAACTGAAAGAGGGGTGCCATTAGTAAGCATGTTTATCTTGAGGGAGGGTGTAACTATTCCTTCACGGCTGTCTTATTCTGGAAATAACAGTCTCCTTTTTACTAGATCGTCCAATCTAAACTTCACCGCAGATGACAATAGTACAATTGTTGAATGTAAAATCATCTCTTACCTCACCATCGAAATATCTTGCATATTCGGACCAATTACTGTGACAATGCGAGATAATCAAGAAACTCAGCTAACAACAACTGTGGAAAATAGCCCCACCCCTCAAATCGATTCAACAAGTGAGGGTTCAGACACAAGTTTACCATCAGCTGAGTACCCCTTGTGCTCTCCTAATGGTCGTTTTACTGTAATAATAATAATAATAATATCAAGCATTTATAAAGCGCCATCTATCTAGCTAAGCTATTCCGAGGCGCATATTATTACCCCTGGTCACTGGGCCATTTTTATCATTTCTGAAACCATATCAGCTCCCTGGGGAGTATATACAGCCTGTGCTGCAATATATGCGCTACTAGGCTAAATCCATCACAAGAACCATCTCTGCCCTCACAGGTACCCATTTTACCCCTGGGTGGAGAGAAGCAATTATAGTTAAGTGTCTTGCTCAGGGACACAAGAAGGAACGACAGTAAACATGAGCTGCACTACTGAGATAGGAAACCCACCAGTACAGAATCATGTAATTTTTATGCCTTCCAGTAATGAATATAAACAGATAACGACTACAGATCGTAAAGGAGAATACACAAGGTCTGTTTTAGAGATAAAAATAAAGGCATCCGACGATGGTAGTTCGTATGAATGTAGAAGAAGCGTTTCTATCTCAACGGAATTCATTAACTTGGAAAAATCCTGCGTCATCGGACCATTAACTGTAGTTTTCATGACAACGAAACCCAAAGTTTTTCAGAATACTCCGATATGGCTTACTGTCTCCGTTCTCTTCGGTGTTTTTTGCCTCATCGTCACATTCTTCCTCATCAGACATCGACATCTTAAGATCACCAAGGAGAAGGAAACCAATGTAGCCAAAGCTGATCCCTACATGGAGCTGCAACCAACGGAGGACAAGAACAGAGTCTACATGGAACCTACTACGGCTACAACTACCACACAAGATACCTACTACCAACCAGTTGAAGTAGAGACTGACAGCCCAGAGTATGACTACGCTCAGCCAGATGATCCCAAGGAGCAAAGTGTGAATCATCAAGTCAGTGTGCACGTTGACCCATCACCAAGCTCAGGAACAACTGACTTTCAACATACCTACTCCCAACCAGGTAAAGTAGAGACTGACAGCCCTGAGTGTGACTACGCTCAGCCAGATGATCCCAAGGAGCAAAGTGTGAATCATCAAGTCAGTGTGCACGTTGACCCAACACCAAGCTCAGGAACAACTGACATTCAACATACACTGTAAAAAAAAAAGGGTAAAAATTACCCAACTTTTTACCCAACGTTGGTTCAAATATCAGCCCCACCAGTTTTGGGGCAATTATTGCCCAACAGCCGTTGGGTAAACCATTTACTAAATTATTGGGCAAACCCAACTACACATAGTTGGTTAATTCTAATTACACAGCTGTTGGATATATGCTTTTGGATACCATTTATTGGTTAAAAGTATTTGTTCATATACTGGGCACTTTTCAACCAACTGTTATAGTGAATATTTTATTGAATTATTGGGCTTGTTTAAAGTATATATCCATTCATTGGTAATTTTTTTCACCAATTGTTGGTAAATGTTGTATCCAATTATTGGGATTGTTTAAATTTTTGTGATAAGTCGTACAACCAGGCATAGAAACGATCGTTTCCACAATGGCAATCGGTGGCGAACTGTGCCCTTGGCGTCTCTCTCACAAACGTGAGGTTGCCCAGTAGTTTATAGATGCCTTGGAAGGTTAGTTTTTAACTAAATAAAGTATGTTTCCTGTTCAGTTGTTGTACACAGTCGTGACAGTTTCAGCGCAAGCAATGCAGTAATAGTTCCATGCATGTATTGTCATACATGTACTACACACACATACAACACAACATACACGCATACATGCCACGGGCCGCGGCGTTGCACATAATGGCATGATAAAACTGAAAATAATTCAACGGTAGTGTCACTGTGTTGCTTGCTCTGCAACTGTCACGACGACTATGTACGACTGAATAGGAAACACAACTTCATTTTTAGTTAAAAACTAACCTTCAATGTGGATCTATAACCACCGGGCAACCCCGCTCGTTTAAGAGAGACGACACAGTCACAGCCACTCCTCCACTCGCCATGCTGGAAAATATCGTTTTTATGCTTTTAATGCACACACACGGCGTTTGGCGGGAACAATGCCCAACTTTGGGGTAAAATGTGCCCAGTTCTTGGAAAACTCTTTGATCGTAGTGCGCATGATCGGACGATTTTGCCCAACTAATGTGCATAATTTTAACCAACAATCGAGATTAATTAAAATTACCAAAAAGTTGCCCAATACATAAGCAATAGTGTAACCAACAATTATGATGAATTCAGATTACGAAATATTTGCCCAACACTTGCCCAACTTTTGTTCCGCTTCATATACAAAATATGGGCAAACAAAATGTTTGCCCAACAACACCAATTATTGCTTTCGTTGGGCAATTGTCGACCAATAATTGTGGATGTTACTTTGCCCAACAAATGATTTGACCAACGTTTTTGCAGTGTACCTACTACCAACCAGTCGACAGCCCAGAGTATGACTACGCTCGGCCAGAGGGCAGTACCAACACCAGCTACAAACACCAACAGAGTTCAGCTGAGAGACCATATCAGAATATTAACAATAGTAACAATAATAACAACAAGAAAAGGCGTTTAGGTGTAGTTGTAAGCCCACAGTTTGTCTACGGTCGGCCAGAGGGTAGCAACACCATTAGTGAAGAGGCAAGAAAGCCAAAGAGTTTAGCCGAGAGACCAAATCTGAACGTTAAAAATAATGAAAGGAAAAGACGGCTTGGTGTAGTTTTCAATCCGACCCAAACATTCAGCCTTGAATGCTTTTTAAATTACATCATTTTGGTTTTTGTTTGCTTTACTGTTTACGACAAGGAAAGGGTCCGCAAACCAGTTAGGCCTAATTTATATAACTTAATTAGTTTTTTTTTAAATTAAATTAAAAATTAACGAAAAAAATGTATTTATATATATATCTTTATGTATTAAGCTTATTTATTGTGAATGCTTGCAGTCAGCTACAATATGCATCGTTTATTTTTTGAAAACGTAACAATCAGTTACAGGCAAGCGGAAAGGACAACGCCCCGAGTATAAAACAGAGCGAATTTAGTTATTGGTTGTCGACAGAGGGCGGTGTTTTCACATTGAAAATAACAATAATTTATCAGATGTAAAAATTGCACTCCCTTCATTAGTACACTTCTTACAGGGGTTAAACAATTGTGGTTATGTGAAAATAAATTAATTAGAATGCTCTCAATAATGTGTCTTTTGGATGTCATAGCGTAAACCGTTTGAGTTGGAAGCCAATCGATTTGGCGTTGATAACAGAACCAAACCCAGCGTATAACCCAACACCAGCCGTCAAAACCACCCCGGGATGAAGTAGTAACTCCCGGGGCAATGTTTCCGACTGAAAGTTAATTTGTTGATTTAGCCATCCGGAGCAAGATCATTTCAATTCCAGGTAGATGTTACACTCAACCAGTCAAAATGTCATGAATGCAGAGGATGTATTTTCTAGAACCTCAAAATGGTATATCTTTGAGAGAGAAAAATCCAATATGGATTGTGGTTTCTTTGACTTATCATGCAATGTTTCGGATTTGAATGTATAATTAATGGAAAACGAATTAAATTATATATATTTTCCCTATTAATCTTAAAAGGATAAGAAGCTACGGAATTAATTTTATCACTTTTAATTAATTTCAGTTATAATTTCTTTATTACAACTAACCTTGCAAGGCCTAATCGTGTCACTCATCAGTTTAAAACAATAGCAATCGATTTTTCTTTAAACAACGAATCACAACAGACACTGTGGTATTTAGTTTAAGTAAATTTTGTATATTTAATTGTGACAACTTTTTGTTATTCTAAAATGGGATTCGAATGAAACAGTCGTTGACTGCGTGTACGCTGGTTAATGTTGTATTCTGACTGAAGTGAATATTTTAATTAATATGGCCGACCGAAGATATCATATTAAATGATATATTTGGAACAAGTTTAAAGTGTGATTATGACTTTGTGTACAATAATTGACAGTGATGCAATTATCTTGAATAGTTTTGAGTTTCTTCAGACTGGCTTCTTCTTGATCAAGATTCATCTTATGATATTAGGGCCTACCTCAAGTACACAGAGCAGATGATTTCCAGCCCCAAACTAGGCAGCAGAAAAGTGAAAGATACTTGCGGGTTGCCAAGTTAATAAAGACAAAACAAAGGTTGTATTTGTCTTTACTGATAAGCAAAAAGTGAATGCATGTGTGAGTGCATGTTGCAGAATATAATCACGAAATGAAATCTGGACTGTCCCATTCCACTAGGAAAATCTGAGATTTCACCATTGACTATGTTCTACGACATTGCAGGAAAGAAATGCATTCAATATTTGTTTCATATAACAAACACATATCCTTGCCATTTGAATTTTCTTACAATAAGCACAAAATAGACACGAAGACTATATTTGAGTGCGTAGACGTGCCCACACCATACACAAATAGTTTATTTTACAAAGAAATAATAAAAACATTACAAAAAATAAAAAATAAAATAAAAAAAATTGTAAACAAATACAAAATAATTATACATTATACATATACACGTACACACAGTTTGTTTTTTTACACAGAAAAAAAATCAGTATTGATCACAAAATAATTTATGTCAAGCATTCAAAGTATTCGCAAAGAAAAGTCGATAAAGCTCAAAGTGAGAATCCCATAGCGAATCCCGAGAGGATCTTCCATAAACAAAAAACTGGTGGGACTATTGAAAGTGTGAATTGATATTACAACACCAATGTTTCAACAAATAGAGAAACTCTGTAACTTGTATAAATCCACATAGAAAAGAAACTGTTGGAGATATTGAGTCATTGAGTTCAAAAAGAACTAGCGAGACCAAACTATTGACCCGCGACCTGACCTGCCGAGTTCACAGAGACTGAGCGAGTCTACTCCAAGTTGTGTATGACTCCTGTCGACACAAATCACTCTGCATGACAGACGAATAAACACGGAAATGAGTACAGCATCAATAACTTTTTATAAAATGATACACGCAATGGCTGGAATTAAATTGAGGAATTAATTGCTAGCAGTGGACACTTCTTTCCATGCTTGATACGAATCTGATCTGAGTGTTTTCCAGCTGTTATAATTATGACCATGTCTCGAGGGTGTTGGTTGCTGCATCTACTTCTGGTGTGGTGCTCTCTGGAACGTACACTTACAAGTGTCAATGCACAGGAGTGTTACAATCAGTAAGGCAACACCAGTAGAGGGTGATCCTGTAGAGGGTGACATAGTGCAACTACGATGTCAAGCAAAAGGCTTGATGGCAGGTTATATTATCGAGTGGACGAGGAAAGGTATCGACGAGAGTCAGACGGTATCAATAGCCCGGAACATAATGAGTGTTGATTCCAGATACACGGTTTGTACACAAACGTCTGGGGCTCAAAATAAGGTTGAGATACTTATAGTTTCAATGCTACCAAGGAGGACACAGTAGTGATTTACGATTGCCGAGTGAGGGACTCTGTTGAACTGAATAGCACTGTAGTGATATCAACAACACAAACTATCTATTTATCAGTACTTTACTTCCCATCTGCCATGTACCCCGTCTGCATCCCTGATGGTTCTTTCACTGTACAAGAAGGAACGACAGTAAACATGAGCTGCACTACTGAGATAGGAGACCCGTCAGTACTCATGCAGATTATTGCGACTGGTGTCGTCTATGTATGGGCATACGATAGAGATATTAAAGAACAAATGAGATCATTACAGCTTAGTGTTACTGCAGCTAATGACGGTGGCTCTTACCAATGTAAAATCACTCCGGACAACACAGACACATCACCATTCACATCACCATTCACAGGAATGAACAGGTCATGTACGATCGGACCAATAACTGTTGGTCCAATGACAACCGATAGTACGTCCAAACCCATAACGCCGAATGAAACAAACACACCAAAGAGTCCAACTGCGTCACCAGGTACATCAAACATAGACTCTACTACACCCGACCCTAATGAAAATAAAACCCAGTCTGATGATGTGACGACCACCGTGAGTCCAACGACAACTTCCTTCCCTATTGCCATCATAGCAGGAGCTGCAGGAGGAGGTGGCCTCTTAATCGTCTTATTTATCATCTTATTGATACTCTACCTATGCAAATGTGGATGCTTTAAGACAAACAAACAAGATCCTTGGCAAACTGATTTACCACTAGAGTCAAATGATAACCAAGAGCCATGGGGAAAACACTCAGGTTTTATCGATCAAGACGTGGAAGAAATGCGAGAAACAAACCTTACTCCAGGTTTCATTCAAGTATCTGAGACGGAGGATGCACTGGTAGGAGGAGATGTAATGTATGCCCAACCACAGAAGAAGTCGACTTTCAAAGAACGGAGTAGCGATGGTGAAATTTCGCACCCTCAAGGAAATGACGCAACAGGTGTTTATGCCGAGGATGCAGGAGGGGAGGCAGATGAATTAGGTGATGGGAGTTCACCCATGTACGGCAAGGTACAGAAATCCAAAAACAAACCACGAATAAGCAAAGCAGAGATGTCTGAAGATGTTAGTACTGAACTATGGCCAAGCACCAACCCAACAGGCTATGACCCAGTACTCAATGAAGACAAATATACGGAGATACCAAACATGACTGACGTTAATCCGGTTTTAAAACCAACAGCTGTGGTCAGGCCGGTCGTTCACCCAACCGTCTCTAAACCTGAAGAAGATCTTCAATCTTCACCCTACAGCAACGATGTAGCTTCCCCTAGTGTTGGGAATAAGCCAAATATCAAGAAGTTTAAACCCAAGGATTGGTCCGCGAGCCAGCCACCAAGAGGTGGTTCCAATCCAGCCAGATCATCATCTCAGCCCATCGCATCAACGCTACCTTCCTCGGCAAAGCCACCACAATCGCCTGGTGACTGGTCGCCTCCTATTGAGCAACAGGGAATCACACCTCAAGATGATCACCCTATTCACGTAGCCACCGTCACTTATAAGCAAGGCTTTCGAGCAAAGGCGCACCGTATATAAACGGATCATGATGCTATCATGGTATAACGTGATAGATCACCAACACTAACAAGCGAGGCGGATTTGGTTTGCAGAATACAAAGATAAGTGGCGAGGGCTACATGTAAAGGTTCATTTGCTTGGCTAGGAGTAGGACTAGGAGTAGGAGTGGGACTCGAGTCCGTTTTCAATGCCGGTGTCATAGGGAATTCTGTCCCCCAGAGATTCTGTCCCCCATGGGAAATTAACGTGGGCTGGAGAGGGATGATTCAAAAGAGGGTGCTATCAAAAGAAGTTTGTACACAGTTCTCCATATGGGGGGGGGGGGGACAGAATCTCCGGGGGACAGAATCTCCGTCCACACCGGCCACACCGGTGGTGGCCAGGATCCTCAGTTCTGCGCCACTAACCGGCTGAAAAGGTCCAATGGAGCTGCTATGTATTCTGCAATCCAAATCCGCCTCGCTTGTTAGTGTTGGTGATATATCACGTTATACCATGATAGCATCATGGTCCGTTAATATACGGTGCGCCTTTGCTCGAAAGCCTTGCTTATAAGTGACGGTGGCTACGAGAATAGGGTGCGATGATCACAATGAGGAGCCGAAGTATGCTGAGGTATCACACGATTACGCGGAACCTCATGAGGCTGTAACACCAGATGATCATCATGACATTACGTACGCAGAGCTGGATTTAAACCCATCAAAATCAGAGGCGCTGCCTCAGCCTCAGGAAGATCAGACACTGTACGCTAGCATTGTCATGAAATAGGTAATGTATAAAGTGGCTCATCATTTGTCAAATTAAGAAATTAAATAATGAACGCATCCACCTGTCGGGGTTATGATAATGGTAAAACGAAATAAGTAAAGTGAAATACTTGAAACAGAACGCTGGCTGAGAAAAAATGAACAATTGATGTAAATAGGTTGACTTGTCGACTTCTGTAGGTTAATGCAGGAAGCAAAGTGGCCGAATTGTAAAATGTATTAATTAAATAATTAACTCATCTACCTGTCGGGTTACAGTGATTGTAAAACGAAATCTATGTAAGTAAAATACTTTAAATAGAACTTGCATATTCTGTAAAACTTTCGGGTTCAGAACTGACCTGGATCCGCGTCCCGTTGGGTCTAAGTCAGTACGACCCGAAATCTGTGTCGAAACGACCCAGAGATGGGTCAAAATAAGGCAGAATCTGAGTTAAAATCTCATTTTAACACTTGTTCAGGTCAGCATGACCCAGAATTGAGTCAGGCCCTCTGGGGACCCGGAATTGAAGTGTAGTGGCTGAGAAGAAACGAACATTCGATGTAAATAAGCTGACCTATCGACTTAATGGCAACCAATTATTATATTACATTTTGTTTTAACACCTATTTTTGTGTGTGTTAATTATCGCCTTAAAAATTAACGTGAAATCTTACATAAGATTGTGAATGAACATTAAAACCCTCTTGCTGTCTGACCATTCAATACCATTCACTGTGGTTTTGAATGATAGATAAGCTATGCCAGCCTTGCAATATGATACCATGAGGGAATGCATGTACACAGTACACAGTTAGTTC
Organism: Leptasterias polaris; assembly: GCA_037783415.1. Taxonomy (NCBI): domain Eukaryota; kingdom Metazoa; phylum Echinodermata; class Asteroidea; order Forcipulatida; family Asteriidae; genus Leptasterias; species Leptasterias polaris. Next base: position 521,786 of record JAZGTN010000225.1, read on the forward strand.
TGTGCACAGTTGTGCCACCATACACAACTTTGGCAGATTGAATGGTTTCAAATGGTTGGTCAACTCACTTGAAAATGTTGCGAATAGTAGGAGGGTTTTAATCTGTTTTAAAATTTTGTTTGCTAGCTGCTGTACATTGTTACATGGAAGCCTAAAAAGAGAAAATACTGTGATATGTAGACTTTAACTTCGACAAACACAATGGACATACGATAAAACCGACTATTCGGGATTGCTTAACACATGTAGGTCATGTTTTTCGCTTATATAAGTATAAATTTGCGGACGATTTCATTTGTCAGGACTCAGAGGAAGTACGTGTATCAATGATGGGCTTCACAGAAATGGCCATTGAAATGATTGTGTCTATTGAACGTTTTACTTACTAAAGCGACAATACATCGTTGCTCTTTGTTTAGAGTAGCTGATCCCAACCTTACTTCATTTTAAAAAGCAACATATACGTATGTTCTGTAAATATTCGTCAAAGTCAGTGGTTGTGCGTTTGTGGAAACAAGAAGAAGAGAAATGGATTTGTGCATAAGCGTGTGTACTTCGATTCAATCATTATAAGCTATCCCCCCCCCCCCCCCCGACAGTATTTTGGATATTACACTTTTCTCAATCGAGGATTGAAACTTGAATCAACTTTATAATAAGGGATCTTTAATTTTGAAAGTTTTATAGATATACTTTTTGGTCGAATTACACGAATCCTGATTTTGTTTCTTTAAAAGGGGCTGTGTCGTCATGATTGAAGCAGTGGCTGTGCATGGAATTATGAACTCTCACCCAGTTACTTCACGCCCACGCCCCCCACCCCGTATCGAATCCATGGAGAGCACATAATTCGAACCTATTGCCAAACTAAACAACTAATAATCATCTCTTATAGGCATAAACAGTTTTATACTCCTCCACAGCTTGTAGCTTGAGTAAAAGAAAAAGGACAATAAAGATATGCAATATCACCTCTTTTTTGCAATTCACAAGATGACCTAGAAACTTCCACCATGCACAATCGTGGGAACCGTCATACCTCTAGTATAGTAAAGTACAGCCGACCAATTGCCGAATCCACGCATTCAATTCCTTGTGTTACAATTCAGTAGTTTTTCTATACATGTCTGGGTTTTGAATGGTTTATTATATTAAGGGTATTTCCCTGAAAGGCCCCGTTCTTAGTCATGCATAAAATCGGCAAAACTGCAGCTCACAAAGATTTTATGTTCAGGTTTGAATAGGCCTTAACTATTGTCTATTCGTATGAAGCTTGTAACTTGATTTCCATAAAACGTTGATATTGACGTCATTGTGTATAATAGAAAAGTTCAGCAATCGAGGCCGAATCCATAGCAATCCTTTGCGTTATACTTCAAAGGTGTTTTAAATTACTCAATTTAAAAAGGCTTGGGTTTTTTCAGGGTATTCCCCTGAAGTAACCAGTCGGGTAGTCAAGCATTATTAAAGTGGACAAACACCTTAACCTTTGGCGTGACCAGAGGGGTGGGGTGGGGCAGAGGGCGGTAGCCCCCTCTTCAACTCAGAACCCTTGCCCGAACCCCAGTGAGATAAAAACAAATGCACAAATGAATCGTTCGATACATGAAATAGCTCCAAATTATGTATTTGCCCCACAAAATGAAAATGTCTAGGTACACGCCACTACTGTTCACAAGAATGTCATGTGCATGTTTGAAACGCTCTGAATTAAAGGGACACGTTGCCTTGGATCGGGCGAGTTGGTCTATGAAAGGCGTTTGAAATCGTTTGCTATGAAATGCATATGGTTGGAATGATGTTTTAAAAGCAGAATATAATGATCCACACAAATATGCCTCGAAATTGCGTGGTTCCTTTTACATTGTGAACTAACACGGCACGCCATTTTGTGGAGTCAAATTTTTGACTCCACAAAATGGTGGACCGTGTTAGTTCACAATGTAAAAGGAAAATCACGCAATTTCGAGGCATATTTGTATGGGTCATTGTATTCTACTTTTGAAACATCTTTCTATTATAACAAACGGTTACAAACGCTTTTCATAGACCAACTCGCCCGATCCAAGGCAACGTGTCCCTTTAATAACAGCTTTATTAATAACACATCATTTACAATTTGATTATAACCAAACGTGTAAGCAGAAACGCTTTTGTAAGCAAGAATGTTCTTAAGTTATCCGTTGTAAACAAACAAAATGTCATTGATTTGTTGATAACAGTTCTATCAGAAGCTAATTAACATGCGTTCTTTCCAATTCATGAAATGGAACATGAACTATAATCTTGCAAAATAAAATAAAAATTAAAAAAACCAAAAACAAAAACAAAACTATTGCTTCTTCCGGTTCAGATCTTCTTTCAAAAATATGTCAAGCCTTTAAGAAATGCTCTTCGGTCCAAAAACACCGCTCTTCCTTCAATTTAAACAACATTGCAACATAAACAACTACAAGTAAACAGCACAAGCGTCCTCTAGTCTGTCGACAAACGTGTTATTTAATATATTATTTTGACTTTTTGAGGAGGGACAATTCTTTTCCTGGTTTTATATTTGGCCCCCTGGATTCTAGAGACTCGATTATTGGCGCGATGTACAGTGGGAGATCCGATCTTGGGTCAGATCAAGTAAACCAACATCCGTGCAAACTTCACGTCGCTTTTCAACGTTCGATCATTAATATCGATTACTTTTATATAAGACATGTTTTTACCTGCCAATAATCAGTTCACATTCTGATTCAACACAAAATCTGAAATATCACTTTTTTTCAACATGTTGGTTGATATTTATTGCATTAACCTACAGCAACACAGAATTACAGAGTTTCTCACCATAATGATTAGCCGGTATAATGAGGAATCATCAATCAGACGAAAGGAGTGAAATATTCATTATTAAGGTTCCTTAAGTATCACGTTACAGTAGTGGTTTTTGGGTCCGTTCATAACTGTCTCATAGTTTGATACAAAAACAACGTTTCTGAGAACATGATTCATTGTTTTTACCGTTGTTATTATTATCCTTTTCAAATTTCCTGACAAAGTAAAACGCGCATGAGCACGAAGCTGTCCGCAGTATTAACGGAACTAGAGAGACCGATATAAACACCGCAGTCAATTGCTGCAGTCTTTTAGTTCCTTGCTGGTGTCTGATTTTGAAAGTTGCTTCTCCACATTTTTCCTGTCATGATGGCTAAAGGGCGTTTGTTTGTGCCTTTACTTCTGCTTTGTGTGTTGTGTATTGATACAAAGTTCCACGGCGTCAATGCACAAAATGTGACCATCTCAAAAGTACAACCAATAGATAATCCTGATGAGGGTGACACTGTGGACCTGCGATGTAATGCCACCAACCTGGTACCCGGCGAATACTTAGAGTGGTCAAGGATAGACATGAGTAAACCAGTTATAATACGTAATACTTTTGCTAACACAAAGTACACTCTGTATACAAATTCTTCTTCAGAACAATCTGTGGTTAAGATTCTCAAAATTAATCTTTTGAGAAGGGATGACGCGGGAACATACCATTGCAAGGTGAAGAATTCCGGAGGGACCGTGGTAGAAACAGCAAGTATCTATTTAACGGTGCGTTACTTACCATCAGCTGAGTACCCATTGTGCTCTCCTAATGGTCCTTTTACTGTACAAGAAGGAACAACTCAACAATTCACTTGTGCAACTGAAAGAGGGGTGCCATTAGTAAGCATGTTTATCTCGAGGGAGGGTGTAACTATTCCTTCACGGCTGTCTTATTCTGAAAATAACAGTCTCACTTTTACTAGATCGTCCAATCTAAACTTCTCTGCAGATGATAATAGTACAATTGTCGAATGTAAAATCATCTCTTACCCCACCATCGAAAGATCTTGCATATTCGGACCAATTACTGTGACAATGCGAGATAATCAAGAAACTCAGCTACCAACAACCGTGGAAAACAGCCCCACCCCTCAAATCGATTCAACAACCTCCAGTCCAGAAATTGTTAATCAAACAACCACCAGTCAAGAAACTTTAAACCAAACAACCCCTAGTCAAGAAACTTCAAACCCATCAACACCCAGTCAGGAGACTCCAAACCCATCAACACCCAGTCAGGAGACTCCAAACCCATCAACACCCAGTCAGGAGACTCCAAACCCATCAACACCCAGTCAGGAAACTCCAAACCCATCAACACACAGCAGGCGGCAGGAAACTTCAAAACCATCAACCCCTAGTAAGAAAACTCCAAACCTACCAGTAGTTGTTCTCCCGATTGTACTGATAGCTGTGACCGTAGGAGGCTTGATATGCATCTGCTTGATATCTCTGATACTTGTAGTATGTTGCTGCTGCAAGAAGAGGCCGAAATCCAGACAACCACAGATCAACCTACCACTGTTTCAACCGACTACGGATTTGGTTTTCGAGCCTCAAGGAAGTCACCATATCATTCATCAAGAGCTCACAAATCTAGACCGAGTTGACACGCCTGAGAAGGATGATACATCAGAGGATTTTGGTGCCGATCAAAATCCGATACCTGAAGTCGTGTCAGTATCACATTTTCAAAATACTGGGCCCAAGGACAAACGATCTTCAATCATCAAAAATGGCCCCGGTCCATCCCCAACAGATGCGGATAAGAAGAACATCAAGACGTTCGAAGATGTACCTCAGCCTGAGCTCACTCCAGACACAGGTGACGCTAAAGAAGGCCAAGCAGAGGTTCTACGTCCACATGAGCCTGACAAGTCCTCGCCTACGACAGGTGAGATTGTATATTCTGAGGTATCAAGCCAACAGCGTGTACCTCAAGTCTCGCCTGGGTACACTACGTACGCTGACCTTGATCTACCATCGTGTACATCGGACACGGTGCCTTAATACCCAAAGACCAAACGCTTTACGCTCAAATTAGCACTCATTAGAGACTGACTCTCTTAAAATACATTAATATGGTGTCATTTCAGCGGTCAAGTTTGGGGCGAAACAGTAGTACTGCAACAACTTATATGAAAAAGTACATAAATTATAATTATGATTCATCGGAAAACTTTAAAGCGCTTCTGGCAATTATATAGTAAAGAATTGTCCTCGAGTATTGTTGGCCCTTTTGTGGCCTGACATTTAATATAAGGTTTATCTCTGTATCTGTAAACATGTACACACACAAATTATAGAATATATTTTGTCAAAATCTACGTCATATGTGAGGAAAGTCACTTCAAAATATATACAAATTAATGTTTTTGTCACTTACAATAATTATCAGTGAAATCGTATCATTAGTTAGATCAGATATCCATTGATGGTATTTGTGGCGTGTCGTGGCCGAGCGGTCTAGGTCACCGGACCTAAGCTCTGGTGTTTTCAGCAGCAGAGTGTGGGTTCGATACCCGGTCATGACACTTGTGCCCCTGAGCAAGGCACTTAACCATAATTGCTTCGAAAAAGTTGGGAAGGTAGTGCATTCTGCTCTACCAGACAGGCTCCTAGTGGATGATACCCATGCCTACACCCTAAAGGACTGTGAAGGGGGTAACCCTGTTTCAGCCCCAGGAGTAGGAGGCAACGTGCCCCTGGTGTCAATTGATTTGGGTCGATAGCCCAAATCAGTTATGTGTAGCCCTCACCTTGAGTGGCCGTCCGTGGCCTTGTGTGTTGGGCGAGATCTCATAAGTACTACAGTAGGGGTAGTAGTGTTGTGTAGTATTTACAATAGTGAGTAGGCAAAGGAACACGGCTACTGCAGAGCAGAGTTAGTGTGCTGAACTTTCAACAAAATGAAAATAACCGCCTATTCGTGTACGAATACTAGGAATATTGAACAAGAATGTCCACCGGTCACCACAGCTCATTATGGTACTAGATATATAGGCACTATCAAAGTACCACTGCATTCATGATACACCATAGCCCCAATTTAGGGCCAATCCACTCTGTATCCTTGGCCCAGCGCGACTGCAAACCTATTCTTGTGACTCCTTGGTATTTTATTCTGCCACGATCTGCATTATGAAAAGTTACCGATTGAGTGCCAATATACTTGTAAATAGCCGGACAGGTGATATTCGTTTAAAAAACATCACAGATTTTGAGGGAAAATTGATTGCTTTTCGCGTCGCGGTTGTGAATTTTTGTTCACATACACCTTGCGCGTATAAAAACCATGATTTGTCTGGTTCCCTTAACAACTCCACAACATTTATACGATCAACTGCTGTAATTTAATGGAGACCAGACTGATTTACTCAGCATTAGTCTGGTCCAACAAGATCGTAACAGTTGATCGTATAAATGTTGTGGAGTTGTTGAGGGAACCAGACAAATCATGGTTTACGCGCAAGGTGTATGTGAACAAAAATTCACAACCGCGACGCGAAAAGCAATCAATTTTCCCTCATCTGTGATGTTTTTTAAACGAATATCACCTGTCCAGCTATTTACAAGTATATTGGCACTCAATCGGTAACTTTTCATAATGCAGATCGTGGCAGAATAAAATACCAAGGAGTCACAAGAATAGGTTTGCAATCGCGCTAGGGCCAAGGATACAGAGTGGATTGGCCCTAAATTGGGGCTAGATACCACTCACCGCACCACATGCACTAGGCATCAATACACCAGTATGTCAATTACACCGTTGTAGTAAAATGGACTCGGGGGAGGCAAACATTGTTACTCACCAAAACTCCAAAGAATACCGACGTTCCCTGTCATTCTTTTTCATCCAAGGTAATTCCGTAGATAATCCCATTGAACATTTTAGCTTGGAGTACAATTTTACCGACCACAAGATGTCCTGCACTATCAGCAATCTTTAGCCACAGCTTGGCAGACGACAGTTTTTCAAAACTTCCCACAAAAATGCAACCATAACATGTTGTAGGCTCAACCAGTATGGTATTTTTAAAACAAGCGTTTTATTTTATAAAAACAGTTGAACATTAAATTAATAAACATTTATCTTCAAATTTGTGAACTAAATAATTTTTTTAAGCTGATTTTATTTAAAATATCATTTGCTGAGATATTATCTACTTGTAAAAAACAAATTTTATTGAAAAACAAAAGCAAAGCGCCCTCACAGTTTTGCAAAACAATTTTCAAAGGTTGACAGCGCAAAATGGCATAACAAAAGTGTAAAGTACTAACAGTAACACACTCAGCTGCTGGATAGCAACATTTTTACGCTATCTTTTGTGACAAAATTATGTAGATTTTAGAATGTAGTTTTATCGGTAAATAATAAGATTGACTTCTTAGTTCCGAGGAACAATTTTGATTTTAATTTAAATTGTATTACATTGTGACAGTTTAATAACTGTGGTTTTGTTTTTATAATGATTTAATTTTGGTATAAAAATTAATGTACTTATATGAGCGTGATTAGTTAGATTATAAAACATTGTAAAATTGCTAAATGAACAGTTGTTATGTCTGTTCCGCTTGGGGAACAATAATACTATGAACATTAGAATACCATGCTTATTTTTGTTTTTTACGTTTGTAACTATGCTTATTTTTGTTTTTTACGTTTGTATTTACGTACTTTGTTAATCATTTGAATAAGATCCAAGGCCTAAATAACACAGAAGATCAAAAGAAGAAAAGAAAAGGAAAAAAACAAAACCAAAAAACGAAGAAAAAACAGAAATGAAAAAAGGGGAATAATTTGTTGGCAGTCTGCACAAATCTTTATCAAAATAACGACAGGAAAAGTATAACATTTAGTACGTGTGTTTTTCTCCTATTTGTACATTTTAAAAAGCTTTTTGTATGCCTTGTTTAAACGCTGTTTAAAAAATATCTGTATGTTTTATTGTATAACTAATGATAAGGCTGTAAAAGAAGAGTGCCCCAGTTGACTGTTCACTGTAGGCCTGCTTTAATTTACAATTTTTATTTGCTCGAAATGATAGACCTTCAATATTTGTTTACTTAAATTAGTCAGACTCAATGCTGTGATTCGTCAACATGGTAAATTTATTGTGTGTGATTCACTATTTTATATGATGGATTAACTTTGTTTTTGTGAAGTTGCGTTGCGCGATTATTCACAGATGTACTGTAATTGAAAACACCTTCACAAAATGGAAACATTTGCATTGCATCAAAAGGGGATTTTTTTTTTTAAAGTTCGAAATCTTGAACAAATTTTCTTCTTATTGAAACTAACTCCCTAGTAGCATTCATCGGCAGATGTCAAATGACAGTTTGTAGTTCTTTCGACTCCAGAAAATTATCTGTGAATATTGAAATCTGTTTGCAAGCAATCATTTAGCCACTGATCAAGCGATGCATCTGTAAAATAATATGTATCTACAACATCGATAGTTTGTAGTTTTTGTATCAATCAAAAGCAGTCATTAAGTACGACTGGCTTTGTTAGGCCGGGCTAGGGGTGGGCTTTAATGTCCGACAGCGAATTTTTTGTACTTTTCTTAAATGCTCTTTAAAGAGGCAGTCCCTCCACTTTCTCATCAAATAGCCTTCATTTCCTTTAAGTTAATTTATACATAATTATACAAATCAGAGAAAACAATCAAACCCCAAATAAATGTTTTGATTAAAAAGGTATATTTTTACCTATGCCAAAGAAAGGTTTTGGTAAAGAATTACCGATAAACTTATTTTTATTGTGCTTCAAAATAGTAGGCCTATGCTAAATTTAAACATGAAATTTATACAATTGTAAAAAGGACCTTATAGTGATGAGCAGAAGTTCTCAGTCGTACTCTGCTGGTACAATAATATGTCATTGTTTTAAGATTTTAAAACAAGGTAGAACTAGGGAACTTTTCCAAATTTCGATTGATGCTCCTGTTCCGTGTAAAATGCAAACTACTCCGGAACTGATGACCGCACCTTAGCCGAGGTTTGGAAATGGCTTTACAGAATCACGTTGCAGCTATCTTCTCCTTTCCCATTTCATGAAAAAGGGGAAAAAGCCCAGGTGTTATTTTAAAACTAAAAAATCTGGACTGGATCCTGGAAACCGGACGGAAATGATCTTGCAATGTGATCAAGTTTCTTTTTGTAAATCTTTAAAGGGAAACTCAAGGTTGTTATTAAAATATTTCAAATAATACTGTAATTTTCAATTTGACCAAATACTTTTATTAGTGTTCTTAAGAGGGTGCCTTGATTTTAAAAAGTGAGTGTGATACAAACTGGGGCAATTTCAGAGCAGACAAGCAAGCAAATTGACTGTGCTTAGCAAGGTGTTTTAAACGGAAACAGCACCAGCCAAATCATCAAATGATTCTAGTTGTCTCCAGCTGGTTCCTTGCTTACTATCTTTATATGAAACTTGCTAAGCATGAGTTGTCTGCTTAATGGAATTAGCACTGATTGTAAAGTTGCATTAATTAAATAAATCTATAACATGAAATAATAGTAATTACTTTTTATTAAAAACTTGTATTTTCTAAACATGCTTTGATAATTTAAATAAAAAAGCTTTGCTGCAATAAAAACAAATCTTTCTTGAATGTTCTTTAGAGTATAACGGCCCAATATTATAGAACTTCTGAGGCAAAAAAGTATAGCTTCACAAAATTATTTTCTGCAAAGCAAAAATGAGCAGGATACCAGTCACAGATTGTAAATGTGGCATGGTATTTTAGCTGGTACCCTTAAGCATGATTGGTATGTGCTTAGTTACTTTTTGTGCTCAAGCAAAAATTAGCTTCATGAAGCTACTTAAGCACAAAAAGTAGCTAAGCACAGCACAACAAAATTATGCTTACAAGAATAAGATTACCAGACAACCATGTCATATGCACAACCTGTACTTGGTATCCTGCTCATTTCTGCTAAGCAGAAATTTGTAAAGAAATATATCTGCTTATGCAGATCTATGAAATTGTGACCTGGATGTCCTTTTAAAAGATTTTCCAATGGAACTGCCCTTTGCAAAATGAAAATCACAAAGATAATTTTAGGACTGGTGTATTCTTTATGTTGGTACAATGTACAAAAACTGCAAAGGTGTTATAGAAGTTCTATGAAATTTTGCCATGTTAGAAAATGGCAACCTTTGGGGAACTTTACAAAATGACAGACAATATACCTAGAAATTCTGATACCACCAAACAGAAGGATAGTGAAAGACAAGGGACACAAAACAAACAGACAAACAAATAAAAAGAGAAAGCGGCAACAGGAAGAATAAAGTAAAAGGTAAACGACCACAGGAAACTTGCAGTTGACAAACAGGGATTTAAAATGTTACCATACGGTTTCCAATGAAAAAACTTTGTCTACAAAATACAAAGGGTAACAAAATGAAAGTGATTTTCAATGCAGTTTCCTTCAAAATTATCAGCAAACAACATACAATGATAGTCTGCAAAAACAGGTGTATCGAACAGCAGTTCCTTGTTTTGAAGCTGCATCTGCTTTAGCAGGGAGTACTAAAGACTATCTTCAAGGCCTATATGCAGAACATTGTAAAACAGATTATTTTTGGCCTCTACTGGCCACCGTAAAATAAACTCTTCGTGGCTTCTGTGGGCCACCATAATAACAGCAGGGCCCAATTTCATACCGCTGCTTAACCATAAAAAGTAGCTCAGCACAAACAAATTCTGCTTACCAGATTAAGGTTACCAGCCAAAATAACAAGTCCCATGTACTAATTGTGACTGGTATTCTGCTTCGCAGAATATTGTTTAGCTACATTTAATGGATAAGCAGCTTTAGAAAATTGGGCCCAAGCTTACAAACCAATATGAAATTCCATAGCCACAATAACTCTGACCAAGTGACTATGTTATTAGTATATATCTTACTTTTAAATGTACACTGAAATAGTACTGGCTACTTTAGAAAGACGTGAGTAATTTAATGTTCTTTCTCATAAGGCTTTAACAGTGTCAAATTCTTCCTTATGACCAACAAACTATCTGCACAGCTCTGGAAAACATAAATAAAGAGGTACTATGCGTGCTTGGCCAGCTTCTTACTTCAATTCTTTAAACACATATACAGGTCAAAGGTTAGACTTTGATGTATTCATGTCTTCAGGTGAAGCTTGATGAGACACAAAGCTTTAAGTACAAGGTGCTGGAGTGAATACAACAAGGCTATTTTTTACAGTTTGTGAAAGTCAGTTACATTAAACACTGAATACTAAAATGGCTGCCTTAAAATTAGGGCCATTAATTGATCAAGGTGGTCATAAAGTTAAAACAATTGTACAAGGTATTTGTGAGGCCCCACACCAAAATCAGGCACTACTCTCAGAATAAGTAAAATGCAATTAAAAGTGAAGACAACTGAAACATGATACAAATGTGATGTGAAGTCTTAAACATTGTATGTTGAGAAATACTCATTATGTGTTATTTCAAAGCTCTACTTTTCATTCACTTCATGATCTAAAATCCAGACATGAGTTTTGGTACAGTGAGTCACATTTCTGTTAAATAAATTTAAAAATTTTGTTCAGAGCAAATTCAATCTTTTTTACACACCTATACAACAATCATCAGTAAAAGAAGCACATTTCTTCCATATAAATATAATTTACATAATACATACACTTTGATAACGTTACATTATTTCATAATATTTGCAAATTAAATTTGATTTTGATTTCTGAAGTCAGCAACCTCAAAAAAATGAATAACTTGCTCAGAATACAAAAACCCTTTACAAGTGTGCATGACGTTTTATGAAACAATTATAAAGCTAAGATTTTTACAATGCAGGACATTTTCAGCAACATGTACATTAGTGTGTACTTTCTGAGGTGAATTTTTTCAAGGAACTAAAATGACATTAATAAAGAAGTGTTTGGTGTCGCCATCACATCATCTTCGTGTCATTTCTTCTGGTATCCTGTTGACCTGATTCAGTTGTGACCAGATCCTGATTGTTTCCAAGAAGACACACCTAAAACAAAAACAAACATTTCCTTCATTAAGTTTGCCTTAAAAGCAAGCCTATTTCTCTACAAATGACCTCATATGACATTGTGCAGTCATTCCAAGGTTGATGAACTCCTGCAGGAAACCAGCTAAAAGTGTTAAACATGATAAAGGTGAAACACACCAAGTCAACTCTGAAGTGCAATTTAAAAAACAGTGAATCACTTGAACGCTGTTAACAAAATATCATGGTTAAAATGTTCAACACATAAAAACTTCAACACATAAGTGAGGGTCAAAATAAAGGAAAACGAAATTGAACTACAACACATAAATAGTATTATTGAATGCTGTGAATTGCAGTGACTAGATGATGGCACCATGATTTCAGTATACAAGTCAGAATGCCAATTTCAAAACAATAGGCATTGTCAAATGCTTTTAAAAATTGTATCAAAACATCTTTAGACCAATACTACTCAGGTTTATTAGGCGTTCAGCATCTCTGAAACATCCTGAACTCCTTTGGAGTATACAGCACCGGAAGCCAAATTGACACATAAGCTGCTATAAATCCACATCAACAATCTCTACCCTAGCAGGTACCCATTTACTCTTGGGTGATGAGCCGCAGTTATAAATAAGTGTCGAGCCCCAAACAACAAGTGTCACAACCGGGATTCGAACCCACATTCTGATGACTCAGTCATCAGAACATGAGTCCGATGCTCAACCACTCGGCCAGGACACATAACGTCAATAAGTGCCACATTCACTCTTTATTGATCCTGTATTGGACAAGGGGAAACATTAGAGTCGGGGGCGACAGTCAATACTGACAAAAACGTCTGAAACTTAAACTTATGTCCAGATCTTAGAAGTAATATTAAAAACAATAATCCAAGCAATTATACAGCATTCTTAGGCACAGTGGTATGCTTTATACACCAAAGCAATACACCAAAGCAATACACCAAAGCAATACACCAAAGCAATACACCAAAGCAATACAAAATTTGCATTTCCATCTTTTGGTAACTTCAGGAGTTACTAGAATTCAAGGAGCTTCTGGGAACAGCATCTTCAGAACTAGAGAAGTAGATCAAAGAGCAGGATTTACTTGTACAAAAAGTAATTGCTGCATTTTGTTTCACAAATCAGACATTAAAAACAGTCTGAATTTAAATCAATATCCGGAGTGTCTCATCTCAGTATATTGTGTCAGTAAAAAAAACACTGTACCTCCAAGAATAGCTTGTACATGACAGGTCTGAAACTGCACAATTGTTGTATCTTACTACAATTAACCCCTGAAGTACACACAAAACCTTTGGCGCAGAGATCTGGATTTTTTTTCGAGGAGCCTCTCCCATGCAAGATACAAAGTTATTACAAATTGTGACGATGTTTTTGCAATGAAGAGACCATAATATAACACACACAAAGGTTATTACAAAGGTATTTCACTTCAAGCTGTGCAAGGTTTGTATTCAAGATAAGATCATGAAAGGTTTGATGTTTACATTGCGATGATTACTACTTTAAGTTAGCATCAACAGAACCAGCGCTGATCACAGATCGATCACCTAAGATAAATTCAACCAAGGAGTCATTATACATGAACGTCATTGACAAAACAAGTAGTATAAAGTAGCTACATGTAGATTCAACAAAACATAAATTACTTGATTTGAAAGTTCAGGAAAATGGAATTTCCTAGAATAGACCTTATGCAGTGACCTCATCCCGCCGCCATTTTGGAGGTAAAACAATGATAAAACAATGGAAATTAGGATGGTCCAATGAGCAACACAATAACAATGGACTTTTATATCAAGTCTGTATCTGCAAATGTTGATGCTCATGGCTCAGTCTTATCCCGGTCACTGGGCCTTTTTTTTCATTCCTCAAACTATCTCAGCTCACAGCGCACCAAGCAAACTCAATCCACAAGAATGATCTCTGCCCTCGCAGGTACCAATTTACTTATGGGTGAAGAGAAGTAAAAAAAAAATTCAGTTTCTTGTTCAAGGACACAAGTGTCATGACTGGGATTCGAACCCACATGCAATGACTACACAAACAGAACTTGAGTCTGGTGCACTAGACTGTTTGGCCACAACACACCAACCATGAGGGCGCCCTTTTCCAGTGAGGTCACAAGCATAAGGTCTACCATGTATTAACACTCTACCCAACTGTTTTAAAAATTCCACAACTGAATCAGTATTTGCGGCTAACCTATTTAGAGTACTTCAATCCAGTGTTTTTCTATGGTCTATGTGGTCTATGTGAACTGTGCAAAATGACACCAGCATCCTGCTATGGGTTTCCTGTGTTACACCCACAATCAAAATGAAAGCAACACATTTTAACAGAAATCCTTGTTTTTTCAAGTAGTCAATCAGGTTATTTCCTGTTACTGCAGATTATAGTGTGATAAACTACGTGTACATAATGACTTGCCATACACCACAATAAGGAAATAAATGACAACTGAACAGATTATTTTCTTGATAAACCAAGTACCAATAATTGGCATCCTTAAAAGAATTCAACATTTTGTCCTGTAAGTTCTGCATTTGGTTTTAGTGTTAAATGTTGCCTACATCCCTTTCTTTAAATTAATAGTGGTGGATACGTACAAAAAGCCATTTAGAGTGAATCGCCATTTCATCAAGATTACAGTCGTTTAATGAATTGCAAACAAAATAGCAACTTGTGGGGGTGCCGTAGGAGAGGTGAATGGTTAAGAAGGGTGGAGGAGGTACAAGGGGGGGGGGGGGGTAAAGGGGTGAGAATGTTGGGGGAGGTACAAGGGTGAGAAGGTTGGGGGAGGTACAGGGGTGGGAGAGGTGATGGGGTAGTGCAGGAGGATGTAGAGTGGAAGAGAACACAGCCTACTTTTAACCGATTTCAATCCACTATTCTCCCTTGATGGATAATCATAAGAATCGCTGGCAAATGGAAGTGAGACAGAACTCATAGCGGATGCTTTGCCTGTTGGAAATTAATGTCTGGATTAAGAATCAAAGAGCTCAAAACAAAGGAAAAAACTTCACTTCGGAAAATTAATTCTAAAGTGGATATTAACCATTTCTTTTGAGAAATAACCTACTGACTGGTACACACAAATCTAGTATACTTGACATGATATGGACAGGGAACCAGTATAATCTGAATCTGAACCTAACCCGGTGAAGCTTTTCTTCACTGATTTAATCGTAAAAGCCTTGATTAACAAAATACTTCAATCGTTGTTAACTTTGCTGTGTTTGTAGTTGCACAATTGTGAAGCCCAACACCAAAATCAGGCACATCTCGGAAAAGTAAAATGGCATTAAAAGTCACGATAAACAAAACATTAGCTGTAACATCAAAGTGATGTGATGTCTTGAACAATCAAACAGGTCTCAAACAGGTGTTATTTGAAAGCTCATTTTGTAATCTAATTGATGGGCAGGTTTTTGAGTTTTCAGCGCATGGTTTGGTATGGAGTGTCACAATTTGAATTTCAACCATAAATCCGGAAAAACAATTTAGGACTGAATGTGAAGAAAGTTCCATATAAATATAACATTGTTTGGGGTTAGTGACATTATTTCATACACAACTCACACCTTGCTTGCCCACAACCTTGCGCTACAAATAAGTAATGATGTAATTAATGAAGTCATCAACAATAGCATTAGTCATCCCAACTAAAACCAACGACAACAAAATCAAACATTATTATTGAAAACACTGAAGAAAGATTTTTTGTTTTTGTTTCCCCTTGATCTGGTTTCTGGTTTCAGTGAAAAAAAAGAATCAGAGTAATTTTCTGTTTGAACATGTTGATCCTAACCCCTCACTGGACAATAACTGGTGTATTCATGTAAAAGTACGTTTCAAAAAAACTCTTGAAACGCTTCTTAAGATGGCTGATAAAAACCCTCCAGAGCAAAAAGCAAAATGAATCCTACAAATTCAACATGTGTTCTGCAGCTGCAGCAACAAGTGACTTCTTTGAAATCATTATTTGTCAATTTTGATTCAAATGAACAAAGTAAACTATCAAGATAAAAGTTGTGAATCACCGAGTGTGAATATTGAGTCAGGGAACCATACCAAGTCTGTTGTGAAGCGGAAGTGAAAGTGAAACATACAGCAGATGGGTGAAAACACATCTAGTGTGCTAGCTAAAAATAATGGAGTAGGATTTTATAAGTTGATCTCTTGAACCATAGAGCAAGGACAGATGCTTGAACTGATGTGAAGTAGGCCTTTCTGAAAGGATGCGGAAATTAACTTTTGGGGGGTTTGAGTTATGTACTAATTAGTGGTTTAACTACTGCAGCTGCAGCTCACATGTTTCTCAAGAACATTTTATTAACAAGAAAAAAACTGATCAACAAACGTAAATGTTTTCAAAGTATAACTTTGGGTCTGGAGTTTGTTAGATTGCCACACCCCTATCAACAAATCAAAACACTTACTAGAGAAGCTAACAGGTCGACCTTTGACCCGATCATCTAGTTCTACATTCTCTACTGGTGGAAGGGTGCCGTTTGATGCACCTACTCTGGTAACCTGTTTCACTTTAGTAAGAGGATAACAAAAAATACAGATAAGAGATATGATGAAAGGAGCAAAGCACCAGACTATTAGCAGAGATTGATGGAAAGTCATTACATAGTGGCTATGGCTAGGTGGCTGCATCATTATGCATTGAAGTATAGGAAGTCCTCAGCAATACTATTGATATCAGCCGTAGCTCAATCCACTAATTGGGATGAGGCCTTAGTGTGAAAAGCCTTATTAAGCACATCCGTAATGTTTAAACAAGATCAAGCTTCCCAGTCAACTAGACAGCCACCTCATGGTTTATGCAGCACCAAAAGTCCCTTCTGAAACAGAATATTTCTGAAGGCAAATGTGACAAAGTGTTAATTGATGAATGATATGAAGAAAAAAATGAAACAGAGTGGGAAACTTTCAGGACACTTGGTGTCAGCAGACTCATACCCACACCAATCCATCATTCATAGAGATGCTCAGAACTATGTTTTTAATAGAGCATGTGAAAACATTGCGTAATGCCAAAGACCAGTATACGCACTTTGTGTTACCCAATATTTCCATGAAATAACAAACCTGTGAAAGTTAAGACTTGATCAGCAAATGGAGTCATGACAAAATAGTGAAAAACTTGTTATGTTTTTTCACTGTCTTCAGACATCCAGTTTTGGACTCACGAGATCAAAACTAAGTGCTTACTCATTTCTAAAAAACTATAGCATTTTAGGCAAAAGTATTTCAATGGAAGTTTCCCACCATGACCGTCTTCATACCACTAAACCGCTAACGTGCAGATCTTTGAACGTTAATATTTTCAATCTTACCAATGTTGTGCACACCTTTAATAGTGGGAATTAACCTGGTGTCTGCTGCCCTCTAGTGTTACAAAGTGTCCAATTGATATGGTAGTTGAATTCAGTTTTAAAAATTCAAATTTAAGAAACAGTCAGGGGAAGAGGGGGGGGGGCAGTCTAATATCATCTAATATCATCTTCAAACTGATTCACATCTGCAGAACAAAATCAACGTTAGAGAATCCACTGAAAAAAATAAAAAAAATAAAAATAAAATAAAAGTTTCTCACTAGGTCTACTGCCTCCTGTACTTGGCCTGGTCCGAGGGGGTGACCCAGAGACCTTAGGAGCTGGTGGAGGGGTCATACCCCGGGTCAAAGGTCGTCCTTTGGTGGAGTCAGGGGTACGAGTGAGTAGAGGTCGGCTACTGAATGCCTTGTCATAGTCCACATGACTGCAATCAAAAATGACAAAAAGATGTTATTACAATATATCCATGGTATGTGCTCAGGTTTCTCACTCTTCCCTTCTGAACCCGCTTTGCCACATCTTCTCATCCTTTCACTGTATCTGCTCCAAAGGCCAGTATTGTGAGATATTCAAATAGCTTTTCCCTTTGGAACTGCCTACCTGTATCCTGTATTCCACCATCTTACAATCTATCCCAGTTTAAGAGGAATGTGAACAGAAATCTTCCCCTCCTTTAAAGTATCTTTACTTTCCTTGTAGCCCTCACCTCATGTGGCCCTCTTTTCATTTAAATACAATAATTAACATCATAAAACTTTGAGGGTTTGAAACATCTATAGTTGTGCGATAGACTGTCTGAAAATTTGATTTGGCATCTTTTCATCTGGATTGAATCAAGAAAATAAATATTCTCTGGATTCTGTACGTACTTTGGGAAAGGATTTCTGGCTTCATTTGTAGGTTTGGATGCTGACTTCACTTCTGGCTTGGGCTCCTGTTGGTTCAAGATAAAGTTCATATTAAAAATAATTAATAATCAGAGCTATCATTTTACAAGATAAGCTTCATCATGCAGGGAATGATTTCTGTGAGCTACAAATTAAAAATAACAAAACATTTATTCTTTTTGAGAAATTAAACGGTAAAACTCACCCCTGCAGATCGAGAAAATGTCTTGCTTCTTTCAAGGTCAAATTCTATCAACGAAGAACAAGAAATGAATTTTTCATCAGCGACAAAACTGTTTATGATCTTTTCATATAGACTTTTATTATGCTGCTACCATCTTGGTCATATTCCATGTATCCAATAACAGCAATGAATGGTAATATTCATTGCATACAAGGAAACCAGACTACCTTTTCTCCCAGCTTCATTTTGGTTTGGATTGGAGAAAGATCAAAATGGCTGCACCATGATAGAGGTCAAATGCCGACCTCAAGGTTTGATGAATGAATGTAAATCTCTCAATGACTGATGCAAGTCTACTGTGATGTAAAAAGACACGCTATCAACCATTCCACACTCAACTCCTAGACTTGAACTACTCCCAAAGGAGACTCAACTAAGTTGTTACTCACCGCTCAGGGGTCTCTCATATCAACCAACCCACACTCAACTCCTAGATTCAAACTACTCCCAAAGGAGACTCAACTAAGTTGTTACTCACCGCTAAGGGGTTTCTCATGAGAGTCGCCTACAGCAGCGGCTGCTTCAGAATGTTGACTATTTCGACTACCACTTCTTGTCGGAGGTCGATAAACCTGTAAGTATCAACAATTACATTCAAAGGGTTTGAATAATTTGTGTTTAACTTCCAAAGTGAAAACCAGTCCAATATTAAACAAATGTTTGCGTTAAAAGAATAAGAATGGTCTCACCTGTCCATTAACTGGTGGTGCATTGCCCGCCAACGATACACTGATATGGGGGAGGGAAAAATCAGTACGGATTAAATTATTTAACTTTGTAAAGATCTACGTACAATAGACTCAACAAGACACTAAAGTGTCCACAACCTGACTGATTCATATTACAGAGCGTCCTCTATAGTTTGCCCGGAGATGTCAGTTTTGCAGAGTGAAAAAGGTTGACAAGTTATCGATTGTCACGCTGACTTTGCAGAGCAATGACCCAGCTGTTTTTTGCTAGTTTTTCATTGGCTGCATGTAGATTAAGCAGCTAGCCATATTTCTCTACTGTGGGTGGAAAATAAAATAAGTAAACAAAACACAAGGCAATGAAATTCCTTACTCTTGAGAGACGTCCATCATGGCACTGCTCCCAGTATCAGGTCTTGAGAACGGCTTCTCGTTCATTGCTGATCCCTGTCAACAAATAAGAACACTGGGCTGATTGTTTATCCTGTGCTGTTTAACCCATACCTGCCTAACAACAGGTTTCCGCTTAGAATGCACAAACACTGTACATGCCTAACTCTGAGACAACCTGTATAGACCCACTGCACTAACGCCGCTACTATCTGTCCCTGGTCTGCCATTTTGGGAGTCAAACATGCAAAGATATGGTGTGAGTCTAACTGCATAAGCGCCTCCTAAAATGCCCATCGTACATGAACATGTGGGGATCTGACTCTCAAAATGGCACCAGCCAGATTGATCACATGATGAGGTCAGGTGATTAATAGGAACAGAGCAAATCAAGCGGAAGAGTGGGAGGGGGGGGGGGAGAAAGGGGCGGCGCTCAGGGAGGATGGAGGAAAAACTTCACTCTATAGCAGCTTGGTTTGCTTAATACAACATTTTAATTTCATGCTAATGAGTTGACATTAATGCAAACTTACATCCAAAGGTATTACTGATTGGGTAAACTAAAATGAATTATTCATGCAATACAAAGTTATAATTATATTCATTTCTGATATTATGAATGAACTATAAATAAAAGATTTTGGGAAGGAAAGCTGATTGGTAGCATTACATGTTAATGCCAGGAATTAGCATTGGAACTTAGCAATATATCAATACATGCATATTAAGATGGATGGGAGGGGTTAAACAAACCTCTTCAGCCAATTGAGTTGCAGGATGTGAATAATGCATAAATTAATATTAAGCTGGGAAAGTGGGTGTGGTAAATTAAACCTCAGCAGCTGATTGGTTAACAGCAGTACATAACTTATGAATCATTTATAAAAGAAATGTGGATGTGATTGGGGTTGAGTGAACCTGTGTCATGGATTAGCAGGCAGGATATGAATCATTCATGACTTATGGTAATTGCTACCTTATCTTCAGAAAGATTTGGGAATGGTGTGTTTGTCAGCATCTGGGAATAAATCATTTATCAATGATAAGACAGGATGCCACTGGAACAACGATAGTTAATGAGACAACTTCCTTAGTCTTGGAGTTTATCTGGAAATCAAATCTTTTTGTAAAAAAGAATATTAACCTTTAAAAAAATATATAAAAACATTCAAAAAAATACTAATGAAACTAAACAGACAAACATTTGTAGAGAAGGAAACAAGCAGATGAGATCATCTTATGGATCATCCCAATGGATTAAGAGTGATTATATGAGATGATTCCCTCAAGATTTACATGTCTGAATCAGGCTGCACTCTCAGGTGTATGATGATCCAAGATGTTTTAAGCATCTTAGAAGTTGATTCATATTGGGCGACCTCAAGTATGCCCTGGGTAGGAATGGGGGATGGGGGTTGGGGTGGGGTCAGGGAATGGTTGTGTCCTTACCCCTAGGTACTCTGTACTGAGAAGCTTCTCTCCAGATAGTTCTCCTGGCTTTGCTTTAACAGCTTCAGCTTTATCCAAGTCAGCCTCCATGGCATCTTGGTCTTGATCCTCCTATTAATAAAGAAGTTTCATTCTCAGAATTATTTATAAAAACCCCATTTATGCAACATTATTATTATTAATTTCTGGTAATGAATACCAAGGATGCCTCAACAACAAACTTAATCACTGTAGCTTGCAAGCCTGGGGAAACCTGTAGACAAGGGCGCTTAAAATGAACCAGAATCACCGAGCTAAACCCCTTCTGTTCTTTGGCAAGTGTTCTGGGTTCCTTTACCTATCGTACACAGGACCTATGGCTCACACAACCAACGGAAAAAGCAATTATGGTAAAGTATCTTACTTTTCTTCTATTAACTCAAATTCCTTACCTCTGGTTCTTCATCTTCTTCATCATCAGATTCCACGTCATCGTTCACAACATCTGAACAAGTAACACAAAACTCAACATCTTAATAAGTAGTTTTGTGTCATTTCCTTCATAATTTGAGAGGTATAAAAACTCATTCAAGATCCTTTGAAGATCTGTCCTCTGCAGGTTCTGAAGTAGGACTCTGGTTTCCTTGCTGAGAGAAGTTATTTATGATAAACATTCATGATCTGCCACTTCATCTTACCTACATATCTTTAAGGATCAAGTGCTTGGTTAACCCTCCTATCGTTACCCCTAACCCAGGAGCACCCAACTTACCTGTATTAAGTTGTTTGATTATGAAATGAATTTGCCGATTCATTTCTGGGCTGTCTTCTTTGATGAAGCATTTTAGAATCTCTTCCATTCCCTGAAATTCAAAATAAAATTAATTTGATATAAAAATGCTGTTGCAATACATTCTTCAAAAAGGTAAATTCACATGGAAGCGTCAAATTTAGTTTAAAGTAAAGATTTGTAATTTTGGGTGAGACTTACCATAGCTTTAGCTTCTTCTCTTATCTCTGGAACACAAAGGATGCTATACAGGGTGCCATTTACATATGGGCGGATCTAAAAATTGAATATATAATTAAATTTTACACACATTTTATACACTCGTGCATCTGGCATGTTATATGGATCAACACAGCTGGATGTTAAACTTGTCACCACCAGCACACTTGTGGAATGTGGAAACATATACTGCATCTATGTCCCATATCCAACTCAGTCTCAGGGCTTTATAGCTATAGTTTTCAGAAATCCACGCTAAAGTGCGAATGTGTCGAAATACTTGCATCTTTGACATGTGTGTGCCAAGCCCCACCAGTGCTTGAGAGTTTTCAATGCGTGTTTGTACAAAGCAGTCACTTTTGGGAGCAAATCAGCATTGTTTGTCAGAGTCTCCCTTCCAGTAGATGGTAAGGAGATGGATAGATGCAGTGCATTACTGTGGCTTGGGTGGGACAGGGCAGGTTTTGTAGAGGCAAGGACTTTTTCCCTCCAGACAGGTTGCAATAATATCCCTACCTCTTGGTCTTCATGACCCAGGAGATCGCTCAACACTTTCAGCATCTTAGTCTTGTCTTTGATGCATTTTGTCTTCCCTGTCAAAACGAAGAAGAAAAACAAATCAAATCTTGCTCTAAATGCATTCACATGAGTTTGCACAAGTTACTAAACTACTGAATATACCACTGTTTTTATACAGTGGAAAACAGTTCATAATCGTGTACATGAGGTAGACCATGACTGACTGAAGCGGCTTTGGCTCCGGCTATGGCTGTTTGTTACAAAGACTGTGTTGAAGAATAGGACTTTTCAGCAATCTGGCCATAGCCACTGATGAAGAAATTAATGATGAAGCCAATAGTTCAGACATGGCCATTGTGTGTGGGCTGGCACTACATTTCTACTTTGACAAGGTGAAAGTTTTAAAACGTTGGATGTTTTTTGTTTGTTTTTACCTGCTGTTCGAAGACACAAGTTCATCAACAAAGCAACGGAGTATTCCAAGGTATAATCCGAGAGGGAGTCACTATCCTCTAGCACACCAACCAGCCAGTTGATGATTCCTGTGTTTATCATAGAAGTCTGTAGATGCCGTCTGTTGATAAATAAATCACACATCTGCAATATACTTTGTTACACCTTTTTCATGTGTTGTTACTAATCACATGGCTCAAACTCACTCTTGATTTTGACATTTTGGAATCAAATTGTAGTCTTTGGAATATACCGAGTCACTTTCTGAAATCACAGCTTGGGCTTTGGCTCAGGCTTAGCCTCCGCAGCCGCTTGTTTGAAGTTCTGACTTAAAGCACACACTTTCAAAATAACTGACCAAGCCAAAGCCAGAGACCATGTCAGAGCTCAAGTCAAGGCAGTGGTTTCAAAAAGAGCAATAACAAAAGAAGAAGAACAAGAAAAAGAGATTTTGAGTGTCAATGAAGCGTCTTTGGCTCAGTGTGATCCAGCAACAGCCACAGCCAAAGCCCTTTACAGCCATTGGGAAGTGGCGTGTCGTGGCCGTGCGGATAAGAGCACTGGACTCAAGCTCTGGTGTTTCAGATCAGCAGGGTGTGGGTTCGAGTCCCAGTCGTGACACTTGTGTCCTTAAGCAAGACACTTAACCATTATTGCTTCATCCTATTTTGAAACCATTTTCACGGCGAGGTTTGGGGTTGGGAGGGGGGGGGGGGGAGTTTTTGGATGACTTACTTTAGGCTGAGTTTTTGTAATGCTCCAAGGACGTTTTCTCTTGTGATAGGATCTTTCTCCTCGGATTGCAACGTAGCTTCAAGAACCTCAATTATCTTCTCATTCTTACCAAGATATGTCCTCCCTGAAACCAACAATGATGTAGAAGGATTCATTTTTCAATTGTTGTCATTTTGATTGTCTACTCGACTTTTCTTTTACTGATCACGGAATGTTAGAATGGATTCTTTAAAAAAAGGATTACTGTACCTGCAGCAAGAGATGCAAATGCATTGAATAACCTGGCCATGTACTGTTGAGTTACGTCATCTCCAGCAACGAGGGCATCCATCACCGCTTTCTGTATCAGTAGACAAAAAAGACTTTGATTGATTGATATATTGCTTGGGTTACTTGTAGGCTAAGTGAAGGTTGGGTGGTTGATGGGTTACTTGTAGGCTAGAGGGTAAGGTTGGTTGGTTGATGGGTTACTTGTAGGCTAGAGGGTAAGGTTGGGTGGTTGATGGGGGTAAGGTTGGGTGGTTGATGGGTTACTTGTAGGCTAGAGGGTGAAGGTTGGGTGGTTGATGGGTTACTTGTAGGCTAGAGGGTGAAGGTTGGGGTAGTTGATGGGTTACTTATAGGCTAGAAGGTGAAGGCTGGGGTGGTTGATGGTCTACTTGAAGGGTAAAAGGGTGGGGTATAGGACAAACTCACCCTGTGGTCATTCTCCTCTGCACATCCTAGTAGGTCATGTTGTATATAAGCTGATAGTACAGTATCTCGCTGTTCCCCAGGCTCACTGCGAGTCAAACGCTTAAATAAAATATATATATATATATAAAAACACACACTGACAGTTGCAGGCAAGACACAGAGTTTCTTAACGTAAACTGGAATCAAAGATTCAGATTTAATCTGACGCATTGATAAATGCTGGTTTCTCAAGTCAAATTCTATACAATAATAAATCTCTTACCCATCTCAGAGCTTGAAGGAGTAATTCTCGTCTTCTTTTAGGAGCGTTGATCATATCAAACTTGACTTGATCATAGTCAAGAGATGGAAGCAATGGAACCTCATCTTTACTGTAATTCAATTCAATTCAATCTGTCATTAGTTTGATTTCTCCACAAACAAGTAAAATAAGTGAAATTTAGAATAAACAGAGAAAAGACAAGTTTTTGGTTCGAATCCTCTCGAGGTGTTTATGGATTTTATGCTTAGGGCTTGGAAAGTACACCAGCATAAAGTGCTCATCAAATAAATGTGATGTAGAATCAAAAAAAGACAAAAAGGTTGCTCTGGTCTTGGCGCCCCTTCAAAGGTTTCTTATAGATTTTCAGCTTTTCTAATGGAATTGCCATTTGCAAAATGCAATTGGCAGGCATGCAACTTTTTAATAGCAACAAAATAGGAAATGGACAGGATTGCTAAACTGTGTACAGTGTTTTTCAGATTTATATGGCACTAATATTCAAGAAAACAGAGATAATCATCTGAAAAGTTGCATGCCTGAAAAGGCCTTGTCCACTCAAAGATGAAAATTTAGGCCTGAACATGGGTCAATATAAAATAAAAATTATATAAGGCCTGGCATTATACAAAGGCCATGGTCCTCTGCTGCCCCTGGTCTTGGTGCCCCTTCAAAAGTTTCCCATAGACTTTCAGAATTTCCAATGGAAATGCCCTCTGCAAAATGAAAATGGCCTTGCCCTCTCAAAGATGAAATTCCATGCATGATAAACTGAGATGATAAAGAAGAGAAAGAATTAAAAAAATTGGTAAACATCAAATTACCTGAACCTTTCTTCTGGAATTGGACTATGGGTGAGGGAAACACAATAGGGTTAAGCATCATGCATCAATCACCATCATGCGAATAAACATAAAAAACCAGAAATTAACAACAAGTCAAAATCATATAGTGGCTTCTTATATAGCGCTCATATCTGTCACTCAGTGACACTCAAGGCGCTTCAACAGTCAGTATTTTCCTGCAAGGTATGTGGAGCTACGAAGTATGAGACCTATTCCTTTTACATAGCACCATGCAATGGTTTTACAAGGTGCGGTGGCGCAATATGCAGCCAATCAAACCAGGAACACCGGGGCGAACCCCTTCTCTTTTCGATAAGTGCACTGGGTTCTTTTACGTGCATTACACAACACCCATTGATTCCAGAAATTAACCAAATCAAAATCATACACCCATTGATTCCAGAAATTAACAAGTCAAAATCATACACCCATTGATTCCAGAAATTAACAAGTCAAAATAATACATTCATTGATTCCAGAAATTAACAAGTCAAAATCATAAACCCACTGATTCAAGAAATCAATATCAAGTTAAAATTATACACCCATTGGTTCCAGAAATTAAAAACCAATCCAAATCATACATTTATTGATTATAGACGATGTGACCTCTGTTTACATTCAAACCGCCCTCTGTTGACAAGTCTGTTGTCCAAGTCATGTTCCGCCGGGCAAAAAGACGCGTAGTCATGGTAATATTGCGTGTACTTTCTAGCTGGCTGTCAAGTACACAAAGGTTTTGCCCGGCGACATGCGCGCGCATCATGTTATGATTTTCAAATGACGTCAGAGGTCACATCGTCTATACTGCCGACTCCAAGGGTGCCAAATCACAGTGGTTACAAGCTTGCATTACAAACATTTCCAAACTAGTGAATGACTCTTGAAATTGCATTACAAATCTTCATTCAAATAAATAACAATAAATAACAAGACATAATCTTGTAACTATTCAAGTTTCCCTTGTGGTTTATTCCTTGAGATTACAAAAAGTCACATGCTCTTATGGTGATCCCTTTAAAATGACACTTCCCATGTTGTAGTACAAACTGGGTGTGATCCCTGGCTAATGCAGTACACAGCTGTAACACTTCTGATTGATATACTAAGAAAACATGAGTTGACCAAATAGGAAGACCGCCAACATAGGACTTACTAGATAGCTCAGATGGTAGAGCGCTGGCACATAAACCTAGAGGTTGAAGGTGAAATCCCGCTCTAGTCAATTTTTCTTTGTTCACCCCAAACTTTGTATAAATTTACTCAGTCATCTTTTGGCTTTAAAAAATTACTTGACATATCATATTTATTATACCAAGAATGAAACAAAAACGGATATAAAACTGAAAATATTTTTCAAATTAAAACCTAAAATTGTTTGAAAAGCAGTCACTTCTTACCTCGGGTGTGCAAATGAAGCTCTGATTATCTCAGCAGCCTTGAAGAAAACAAAGAAACAAAATAAATGTAACTATAAAACTTGGTTTATATAAAGCACCTTTATCTACAGGTGTGTCAAAGAGCTTTTTATTTCAATAACTGGTATTAGCATTTGAGTTATGAGACCCACTTGCAATGCACTTTGTAAGAGGTTTTAATACAAGGTGATGCAGTACAATCAGCAGCCAATTACACCAGAGACACTGCCGCAAAACACTTCTTTTAAATTTGAGTGTATTGGGTTCTTTTCATGCATTACACAACACCCGAAACATACAGCTTTATGTCCCTTCCGAAAGATAACAATTATGGTTAAGTGTCTTGCTCAAGGAAACAAGTGCCATGACAGTGACACAAACCTACACACTGATAAACATGGAATCCACTCATCAAAATTACCAACAGCTTGTTGACATTCTAACTAATGTCTCCCAAACCCATGCACTGACAAAACCAGAAATGCAGTCCAGAGCACTAGACCACTTGGCCATGACACTCAAAGGAATCCACTCATTAAAATTATCAATATCCTCTAATGTCTCCAGAAGTCAACAAATAATCCACTTACAGTTGAAGGTCTGTTGACATCCACAGACTCCCGAAGTTGATTTGAAAACAATCTCTGGCAAACTGTTTGTAGGTACTCTGGTGTTACCTGTGGAAAACAAATCATTAAGTCATGTAAAAAAGAAATACCCGATGGCTACACATCTAGCTTAGGCACGCATGCCTGGAAATTCATCTTTGAGAGGACAAGGCCATTTCCACTTTTGAAAAGAGCACTTTCATTGGAAAATCTTTTGGCCTATTGGAAACTATTGGAGCAGCACCAAGGCCAAGACCAGGGCAACAGAGCCATGGGCATCAAGGCCTCTGTGTAAGGCTTAGATATGTTGGCTAGGTTACTGGTAAACATTTTTTTCTGATTTTTTTTTGTGGTTACCATCTAGCTGATAATACCCACTAGTTTGTCAGTTGAGCTGAGTTGAGTTGAGTCAACTATTAAGAAAATTAGTTGACAGTAGACAACATCCACTAATTTGTCAGTTGAGTTTAGTTGAGTTGAGTCAACTACTGAGAAAGTTGACATTGAGCAGACAAACCAACGTGATAACTTACCGGACTGCCATTGATACAGCTTTCTAAGGAGTCCACAAGTTCAGCAGTTATTCCGATTAGATTGTGATAGTCTGATTGTAGTTTGTTATAACGTTTGATATACGTCATACAACGCCTCTCAGCTTCTACTACATTCTGCTGTATCTGGTTCATCTGTTCCATGTTTTCTATAAAAGTAAAATATTAGCAATGATATCATATCCACAAATCAGAGTGCTTTGCTTGTCATGAATTTAGTACATATTTTCCAATATACCACTTAGGTCTTGTGCATATATTCCAACTTTTTGGGACCACTTTGGTCCCACGTCAATTTTCTAACTCACGAAGGAAACAAATTCAGGTGTTTTAATGGGTCTCAATGTTCGAATGCTCACAGTAAATAGAAAGGGTTTAGGATATAGGATACTTACTGTCATTCAAGTCTTGCTGTTTATAACAAAAAGGTTAAGGAATAAATATTGTTGTTTATATCTCTATGATTATGAAAGAAAGGGATCCTCAAAGTGCCTAGCACTGTGACCAGTCAGCCTGAGAAACAAGATAACTGTATAGAAACAATGAAATGGTTAGTTTTGGATGTGTGAGGAAAATCCCTAAAATAGGAAGCATCCAATGCACATGCAAGGGCTCCAGTCTGAGGCATGATTTGAACCAGGGTCCAGAGAGGTGAAAGGCAGGGAAGATTTCATTAAACCAACCTGATTCCTAAATGTACAGGTGGACAAGACTACATTTACAAATGTTGATGGCAAGAAATAATATTTGAAAGAGTAAATACCAACAAGGTGTCCAGTCCAATTTTTAAGAATGATATGGGGCTTTAAAATGTTTTGTTTTAAACCCAGATCAATTTAGTTGGAAAGCAGTTTGTGATGCAATTTAGTTTTTTTAGTGATTAAAAGGATACGTATATTTCAAAAAGTCTCGGCTGTGGATGAGCCGGTAACGTCAACATCAGAAACTTCTCCAATCTGACTTGAAGGTCTGGTACCCAGGAGTCTTGGAAGAGTTCTTTATAGGATGGATGTTTAGTCGGGTCTGGAACAAATGGAAGTGCGTAGAAGGGTAGAAACTCTGTTGTTTGACTCAAGACTGCTCCTCGAGATTCCAGGAATGTCTTGAAGGAAAGCATGGAATCTTCAACTTTGATTTTACTCTGTCAAAATCAAAGAAAATATTTAGAGTGTTACACTAACAAATAAACCTTCAAGTTGGCCTAGGATTATCAAGTTGTCATAGTAATGATCAAATTAGCATAATGATGATCAAGTTGGCGTAGTGATGACCAAGTTGGCATAGTGATGACCAAGTTGGAATAATGATGACCAAGTTGGAATAATGATAACCAAGTCGGCATAGAGATGACCAAGTTGGAATAGTGATGACCAAGTTGGCATGGTGATCACTAATCTATACATATCGTCTGTAGTTTTGCCACATCATTTCTGGTGGGTTTGGCTGCAGATTTAGGGCTCTATCTTAAAAACCCTTACAAAGAGCTTTATCAAAGAATTTCATAATTCAAACAAAGCTCATAAAAAGAGCACTTTGAGATGCCTAGATTTGAGCCAGCCTTCTAGAATGGCATGCTATTATCATTGTCATCTAGTAAGGAATATGTACCATGTGCAATGTGCATGTACATAAATCTCTCTTATGAGTTGTGGTGGTTCTGAAATATACAGGTGGTGAAACAACTTGACGTTTCGATCAGTATGCTCTGGTTGTCTTCAGAAATCCGCTTTCTTAACTTTCCTTATTATCTTAACTCTTATCTTATTATTATTATTAACTTTCTGGTAATGAAAACAAAGGGACCCTCAAGACACTTCTATGAGATATTTCAATGGTGCTACTTCTAACTTAGTGAGCTTGAACAATGAACATCAAAGATTGTTGCCGATAAATCTCAGAATGATGTTTCTAATGTACAATTGGTCATTGGGTTGAACGTACCTTCTTCCCAGTCATCAGTTGGTACTTGATTGGGTAGATGGCAAAGTAGATGCTTAGATAGAATTCAAGTTTCTTGCAAACAGGATCGTTGCTCTTCACACTCTCCGGAATGTTTGCATCCCATAGAAGGAAAAACTCCTTGCGAGAACCAACTTTAAACATGGAGAGTAGATCGGACTGTGAAAGAAATGAAACAATTATAATATTTAGCTTTTACCCTACATCGATGTAGGGAGTTAATGTCTTCGTGTGTTAAACAGCGAAGTGCGCATTTTAGATGACGCTGTGTTTACATGCTTAATATCGACTCCCAAAATGGCAGACACTAGCCGCGTATGGCACTGGTGCAAGGGGGCAATACTTAGTGCTCATGTCACTGGTGCAAGGGGGCAATACTTAGTGCTCATGTCACTGGTGCAAGGGGGCAATACTTAGTGCTCATGTCACTGGTGCAAGGGGGCAATACTTAGTGCTCATGTCACTGGTGCAAGGGGGCAATACTTAGTGCTCATGTCTGTACCTCTAGAACAATATAAATTGTCAAATCCAACACTGAATTGATGTGTGATGGAAAAATCAATAATTGTGTAATTATTACATTGATTAAATTGATGGCAGGCTCTACACGCTGCTAATTACAGGATTAAAACACCTTTCATCAGGCATGCTTGATTGTTAGACACCTGCTCTAGAATGCGAGGGTCATGGGTTTGAATCCCACCCAAGTACCCTATGGATAATTTCTCTGCAGTACTCAGAAAGCACTGATTATACATAGAGCTTTAAACTAGGTATAACAAGGTATAACATACATTGTACACATTGTACTTTTAAATTTTCAATGAATTTAAGATTTCCTACCTGAAGATCCTTCTTCTTCATGTCCCATGGTCGCTGTGGCAACGGTTTTAATGGTTGACCTCTAACCCTGGACTCTAACTCAAAGGACTTCAATGTTGTTCTGAATGAACAAAACTCCAAATACTACAAAAGAAAACCAATATCAACAGGTTACTAAACATTTGGGTCATGCCTGTAATTACACGGAGGCCACTTTAATTTTTTCAAATACAAGGCCCCTTTGCAAAATGAAAATGGCCTTGTCCTCAAAGGATGACATTTCAAGCCTGAAATGTTATGAAACCGTGGGCAACATCTTAACAGAAGGTTGCTTACTCCCAATTCCCAATTGATTTCATAAACTCACCTCTTTTACAATTGAATTGATATCATCTTCAAATCCAACAAGGGAACTCGTAGTCTGTCTTTTTGATCCCATAGTGCAGAACTTTCCCTGATGTTCTTGACTACATGTATATTATTCACAACCAAAGTCTAACCCCCGCGTCGTTTCAAGAAGACCTCATCCTTAAGTAAGTCAAATAGTACTATTTGACTCCAGTTGTGTGCAAACTTGTACGAGTTTCATTTACTTCCGTTTTCTGTGAAGAATAGAACATTTTGAAACGCCAATTAGCAGAATAAACCTAAACAAAAAAGCTCAAAGTTGTGTCCTTGAGCAAGACACTTACATTGTGACTATAATTGCTTCTCTCCTCCCAGGAGTAAATGGGTACCAGTGAGGGCAAAGATGGTCCTTGTGATTGATTTAGTTTGGTGCGATACACACTTGGCAGCACAGGCTCTGGCTGTATACTCCCCAGGAAGCTAAGATGGTTTTTAAGGAATGAAATAATCAGCCCAGTAGCTGGGAATATTGTTCATGAGCCATGAGCATCAAAATTGGCAAATACCAGGGCTTTATCAAATCTACCATAACAATAGTATTAAAAACTATTATCATCAATGTTATAAGACATTGATGACAATGGGAGGCCTCTTAAGGCGGGTACTGGAGAAGAAATTAATTTTGGTACAAAATAAAATGGCGGTGAAAGACTACTTTTGGAATTCATACACACAAATCTGCATTTATTGCTGTATGAAATAACTTAAAATTTTTCAACAGGAATTTAATATACCATGTGTTTTCTTACTGTACTGGTTTCAAACATGGAAGAAAACAAGTAAACCAGCCATTTATTAATTTAAGTAGTATGCCTTATAACATAAAAACAATACCCTGGTTTTTTTAACACAACTGTCACTTTAAAAATAAAATTGAACGTACATGTATGTAAACAAAGTATAGGCCTAGCACTGCACAGGCCCTTTAGCATGTTTAGAATGCAGGGTTCTGCCCAGGATTTGTTTAGTGCCGGAAATATTGTTTTCCTAGTTACAGTCAAGTCAATTTCCTTTTGATCGTGGACGGAGTGGTTACACACGTGCGCCCTGCAGCTGTGCCTTGAATGTAGGCCCTCAGTGCGCGCACGCCTTTACCGCCATGGGAAAACAATTTACAGCATCTATAGCATGGTGCTTACTTTGCAGTTCATTTCCGTTGTATTAAACGCTGTAGAATAGGGTTCGCAGCATGATGAAACTGGTATCATGTTATTCCAAGCGTAAAGCTATAATCAGCGTGACTGGAAACCATTGCAAAATCAATGCGTGTTTCGTGCGTTGGATATATTATATTGTACATCGTAGCGGGAGGAATGCTCGATCCTGGATCATTAAAATATACTCAAACCAAAGAAGTAGGCTACTCGAAACTTTGGATAAAACTGTTTACTGGTAAATAATTTGTTTTACACGTTGTTCAAAATATTTTGAAGGAAATGGGCAAAAAAAAGGGAAAATGTGTGGTGGTCGGAAAAAGAAAAAATTCTGCGAGTGCCGGTCGGGGAATCATGAGTGCCGGTCGGGTTTTCCGGCACCGACCACCGTGGGCAGAACCCTGAGAATGAAACTTGAATTTGATTGAAATTCAACAGATCTGAATCTGATTCTAAATTCTGACAGAGGAAACAATTTGTTTAAAATATTGATTCACATTATCAATGACAATGATTATGATTATCATTATTCACTAAATTCAGTCTAAAATTAATTATAAATGTCGCTACTTCCAGATGATGATGGGGAAAAAACAAGCCTTTACTTTGAGCATATCAATTATCACTATTTCACTTTTGACAGCTAGCCTAGTCTAGATTAGAATCACTATGTTCTGCACAGGCAGCGCGTCCATCGTTACGAAAACCAATCATGCGTGCACATTATCTGATCATTTAGTCAGTGGTATTTTAATGCACAAATTCGTGTATTTTGATACACACGCACAGTTTGCAAAACTGCACAGCCAGACGTGACACTAAATTACTGTTACAGCTGAATTCATAGAATCAGCCAACACTAAAACAAGTCAGTTACCTCGTATACAAGTGTCTCCTTAAACTGCATTTAATTAAATTCAATTACTAAATAACATTAAATCATTTATTCATGAACATTTGACTTACCTTTTCCGACAGCTATCTTCTAGAATCGGTTTTGGTATTTTTGATTCAATTTCGTGCCCATCTACATGTATCATTATTGTCTATAATTCCATTCGTTGAAGTTACAAATATAGTTCTGGGTACGAGGAAACTAAATGGTATCCGGCATGGGTAATGCATCAAAATAAAGTGATAAGTAAGGTTGTGTTTCGAGTACCAGTTTTAATATCAAAGATGGCGGGTAACACGACGGCGTCTGAAAATCCGATAGTTTTCTTCGATGTTTCTGTCGGAGGACAGGTATATAATTACTTTCAAAGGCATTTTGTATGTAAATCATAATACAAGGGGTCGAATCATTTGTGTTTTAAATTCATCTGATTGATAATTTTACCCCAAATTCGTTATTTTGTTCTATGTACATACATGGTTAGCACACAGTGTTGTACATGGTGTATGATGAGTGTATGCATGCAGTAGCAAGGAAGTTAGCAAATGCTAATGTTAGGACGCCCTCTTTTGACATGTTTGACGGTATGACAGCTATATTTTTAATTTTAATTAAATAAAAACTAATTGAAATTGAAGTAAAAATTTATGTTTGTGTGTGATTTGTATCTTTAGGACATTGGAAGGATGAAGATGGAACTGTTTGCAAATGTTGTTCCCAAAACTGCTGAGAATTTTAGGCAGTTTTGCACTGGAGAGTACAGGTACGGACGTCGGACGGACGTAATCGTAGTCCAGAAAAAATGAGAATGAATGCTATGTTTATGTTTAACTTGTAGTTCGTTCCGCTATCGTCTCCACGAGACGATAGCCATATAGCGGAACAAACCTCATAGTACTATTACTAGTTCTAGGAGTAAGGGAATCCCGTCTGGTTAAAGATGGTTTTTTTTGCCTGTTACTGTTAGCATGGTTAGTCCAATTTTACAACAAAAGTCTATGATTTATTAGTTGATCATATCCCTTGATCCTCCCTGATAATGGTTCATAATATAATGGAGATCATATCCATGTCCATTTTGATGCGTGTTTTCATTTTTGAAAGTGAAAAAAAATTTAAAAAATTTGATCACTAGGCTGACAGAAATGGCTTGATTTGTAAGAGATACAAATAAATACACATTCTTTCTCGTAACCCTCCGGTTACGATTGTTAGGACTAGGATAATTGAAGGTTATGCTTTATACGAGTTACGAGGTAATTTTAGTTATTATAAATCACTTAATTTTTGTTTTACAGAGATGAAAAATCAACTCCCATAGGATATAAAGGAGCTCTGTTCCATCGTGTCATTAAAGATTTCATGATCCAAGGAGGTGATTTTATCAAGGTATTATAAACATTTAACATTTACACTGATGTGAAAATAATTCCAGTCTGAGATTTTTTCTTTTTAAGCCCAGGTTATTTTTTTTTAGATCAACTTTTTATGTGAAGTTTTCCTCCTTGTAATTGTGTTGAAATTTGATTGGAAAAATTAGCCCACTCCCTTCAATTTTGTGAACTAGTGTATTTGCCATTGGAAGCGAAAACCTGTAAAAACGCAATGTGAAATCAACGTTGGAGTACCAGTGCTTCAGTTAACCACCGTAAACCACTACATCACACCACAGACTGGGTGAAGGTTGTTTATCTTTGTTGCTATGTATTTTCCATTGTCTTGTTTGGATCGAGTCTATGGTGCTATTTGATTCCAATGCACTTCAGGGCTGTTCAGGAAACTCAACGTTTTTGCCCAGTTAATGGGAGACATCGGGATACATTTGGAGGGCGCTAGATGACAGGCAGCAGACTAACATTGGAAATTACAGGGTTGGTCTGCTGCCACCATGCTTCCAAAAGTCCCCCATTCCACCACAAACAAAGTTTTCATCCACAAAATATGAGAGCTCACTCAAAAAATCCCTGAAATTGTTTTCTAATATCTTTTTGCTGTACCTTATTCTTTTGAAGTTCCAGTTTTTTGCTGCATTTATAATTTGGTAATTATTTTGTTTGTTTAGGGTGATGGTACTGGATCAGCTTGCATCTACCATGGTTCCTGTTTTCCGGATGAAAATTTTAAATTAAAACATGACGCCCCAGGACTTCTGTCTATGGTAAATTTTTCTACAATTATTCTTATTAATTTTAATTCTATATAAATGTTAATGATTTTTAAAGGCCAAGGGCCAATTGCACAAAGCACTAAGATTCATCTTAAGATGAGGTGTCAGTATTTCCATAATGATTTGTATTGTGACATCAAACTAAGAGTGATTTGCAGTTATGGTCAATCTTGGCTCTTTGTGAAATTGAGCCCTGGGCTCCAAAAATAAAGTTTTATCCTATAACGGTACCTCAACTATGATTATTGTTTACCATTCCTTAAATTGTATTAATGCAGGCAAACTCAGGGCCGAGCACAAATGGATGCCAGTTCTTCATCACATGTGCCAAGTGTGATTTCTTAGATACAAAACATGTTGTATTTGGGAAAGTTACAGATGGACTTCTTGTATTGAGAAAGATTGAGGTTAGTTTGACTTCATTTTGATTTTTTTTTTTTTTTAAATTGTGATGGCTGAATTGATTTAAATTTACTTCCAAGGATCACTGTGTGTTTCTTGACACCTGCTTAGCAAATTGATACTAAGATATTGTTCAAATATTATTAGGAATTTCTCTGCTAATTTCAAATGTAAATATTTAAATCTCATTTTATGTAAATTGGTGAAAAGACAATTGGCCTAAGAAATTGTTCCCTGAATCTTTTTCAGAGTGTACCCACAGGACCAAACAACAAACCCAAGCTACCCGTTGTTATCTCACAGTGTGGAGAAATGTGAACATGAAACAAACTCAGTGGTGTAACAACTAACAAGTACATTGTCATTGAAGGAAAAGGTTTGTCAGTGATGGACTATAGAGGGCACTGTTTAATGCTAGCAGCATTGTTTGCCAGCCAGTGCCATGGACGTTTCCTCAAAATGACACTCCTCCATACCAAGACTGAAAAGGAGATAGGCTGGCGCCATTCTGTATAACAAATTAGGTACTATGATTTTCATACATAGCCAGGAAACCAAACAATGGTGGCGTAGCGGGATCTTGCTCCCAACATCCTGAATAATTATGCTTCTGAGTTTTCCTAAATTGACTACGCCCTTTGTTAAAATGTCAACCTCAGTTGTGAAGTCAGTTCAATCAGTAGCGACTTAAAAGGTCACTTTATAATAAAAGACTGATCTGACCTTAATTTAATACAACAATTTAATACAACAATCGATGAGTGCGCACCAGAAGACAGAAACTTCAGGCACGACATTCTTTCAAATCTAAAGTCCGATTTTTTTTTTTTTTGTAACCCACAAGTGAACTTGCTATTAAATAGCCTGAAAAATTTACTAACCCGACTTCTTCATCACAATAAGGGAGTCAGTGTCCCGTTTTTTTTTTTTTATGGAGTGCATTTTAGGCCACGCAGCGATTACTCGCATACCATATATATATATTTTGTTTGGACTATTTTAACTCCCAAAATGACCAAGGCAGACAGTAGAACTGCATGTGACATTGGTGCAAGGGGGTCAGTACCACATGAAGGTCAGCCCTTGTAGTCAACATTTTTTTTAATAAGGGCCAAATGTCATGCCTAAAACTTACTGTTTTGGTATGCGGAGGGCATACCGTTTTATTTTTTAGATACTTTTTCAAAAAACCCATACTAAAAGAAAACAAAATTAAAAAGGAAGACTACATTTACTTGTTTACTTTAAAATGTGACCCTTATTGCTTCTAGAAGTAAAATAAATGGATGATAATGCATTCTGTAGAAACTACTGTTTTTTAACGGGGATATGTTATTGTACATTATCATCAGTTAAGATTATTGATACTTGAATAAATAATCGGACACAATAAGAACATGCACAGAAAGAAGTTTCTTTGCTCAAACATGGTGTTTATTTTTTGAGCCTCATTTGGATTTGTGTTGTAGCTTCTAAGATCTTACAGAGCATTTTTATTATCACAAATGAGATCTCCTGCTATAGATGGTAGAAAATGAAATGGAAAGTAATTATGCAGGAATAACAACAAAAGTGCCAAAAATAGGAACAATAGTCCTCAAAGCCGCAAGGTAATTAAATAAGAAAATTGACCTTTGGCCTGGCACCTGCCAAAACAAAATTTGAATCTTTCAAACTTATTAAGTTTTCATTTTTTTAAATAATTTCATTTTTATAGAATTTTCAACCCCCAAAATTCAAAAAATACTATCCCCAAAACAAAACGTTTAATGCAGCAAATGCAATTTGTCTTCTATTTTTTCCAAGACGGATTTCAGATACAAATGAAACTTTTCAAAATTAACTTTTTAGTTAAATTCATCAAATGGTACAAAATGTCCTACAAAATGAAATACAACTTGTTGGCAGATACCTGGGTTTTGTACTACAAAACCACAGCCAAATCGGTCCGATCCAAAATGACACATATACCTCAACTACATATACATTAACGTCTGCTCTACGTAGTGCCAGGACTTACGATCTTACAAAGTTATTCCCCAAAAAGTATTTAATATTCAACATGTTGCCATGGCATCAAGGTCTGACGATGTGAGCTAAGTGTCTGTAACCGTTTCTCTACTGTCCAATTGTTTGGCCTCAAATCATTAAGTAGTTCTTATATTTCTATGGCTTTGGTTTCTTTATAAAAATCATTGCAAATTGCCAAATATTGCAAAAGGTTTTGTGATCCTCCGTGGTCAATTATCCGCCATAAAGTACTGTTTTCGTTTAACATGCCGCAGACGGCCAGTTTACACTGGTGTTATATGACAAGTGTTTAAAACACCCGCAAAATTATTGGTAGGTATTACCAGAACTAAAGTTAATGTCATGGTATACTTATATTGAAGGTGGAGTTTGCAATAACAGGCTGATTCTGTAATCCTGTAAAGGTTAGAGTTTCTTGGAAGGCTCTAAACAATTTTTTTGAAATTGGTTTAAGAAGACTGTGCTGATTTTCTGTTAGTAATACATTCCAAAGACTACTAACGGCTGATGTAAACAGGCATTAAGTGCACAACTTCTTGACTGTGGATTATGAATGCCAACTACCTTAATTTCACCAATCATCTATCTCCACAGACTGGGAGTGTTTTTATCATTTACCTTCCATATCCCAAAAGTCTGAAAATAATATCCGATGGTTGCAGGATGTTTGATCCCACATGATGTTTCCATCCCCAGGGTGTATATGTGGGCTTGTTTGTGGGAGTCTGTCTGCCTGGCCTAACTTGGTGTTATTCACTCCTTCACTTCGGTAGCTTCTGGTGCAGTGTTCTCCTCTTTAGGACCAGATGGGCTTCCCTAAAAAATAAAACAGAAACATGAAAGTTATACAGTCCTGTAGAAATTCAGAGTATACCAATAACAATGTCTTGTGAAGAGGACAATTCAGAGACAGATTTGTAAACATGGTGTTACCACAAACCTTACTATATTGTATTCCCACCATGAAAAGCTTCAAACCTTACTTATGGACGTCGAAAATAAATCTTGGGTCTCACTTTGGATGCTGAACCTTGGAGTCTAATTTATTTTATACTTTTTTAAGTACAAAAATTGCAGAATCGGGTTGCAAACGTCATGCTGAAATAACACCCAACAAACAGTGTAGCCTTGCCCTTTCGAAGGCCAGGGGTGTAGAGTGAGATATAGTAATTACAGCTTGAAACAAATACTCTGTAGGGACTACATACACCTGCCGAAAGGTCAACTAAACTCTCCACTATCCTCCACTATAATGTCACTCCACACCAAAATGTTTGGACTTGAATAATAGTTGGTGTGCCTGGCCCTGTGATAGACTGAGGGCCAAAGGTCCTCAATCCTCCGCAACCAGACATTTTGAAGAGGATTTTTTTTATAGTTTAGCAAGTGTAATTTTACAAATACAACTTACCTCTCCAGCAGAGTCTGTCTTCGCGTTGCGTGTACCTGGAGGTCTGCGTCTGCGATAACGTCTTCGTTGAGGGCGCTGTTCTCCCTCATTCTCTTTATTCTCATCACCACCTCCTTCCTCGTCTCCTTCTTGGCGACGTGGCCGTCTATAGTTACGATAGCGTGGTCGGTAACGACCACGGGACTTCCCTGAATTCTGGCCATCTTCCTTGTCACCATCCTCTTTCTGTGCATAAAATAGACAATGATGCAATGAAAGTTAAATGATGATTATTCATTGATGATAAAGCTAACATGCTCTCACAATCTTCACAACAGATGTTTACATGATTTCTGCCTTTCTTTAGAATAAACCTTTGCTCAACCTACGTTTGCCTCTTTTAACACACAGCTTACCTTTTCACCAGCTTCATCAGAGTCCCCTACTGGACGACGGTAACCACGATTGCGATATCTGCCTCGTCCTCTTCCTCTTCCTGATCCTGGTCCTGATCTCGGAGGGCGACGTCCCTCTGTGTTGTCCCCACCCTCCGAGGTACCCTCTTCTTCCTCGTCTGGGTCGTCTTCATTCTTACGACGACGGTAGTAATTACGGCGAGTACGGAATCGACGTCTGTCTGGGGCGTACTTGCTTCCCTGCACTGCTGCACCTTCAGGGCCAGTCACATTACTTGCTTCTTGGCCCTATAACAAACAGTATCCAAAACGCAGATTTAAAACCGTGCATGCAACTGCAGTTTATCAAATACAAGAAATTAAAAAGTGACAGGCACAGCAAAACTTTGTACTGTGTTTGTCAATCTTCAATGGCAAAGCTGAAAAGCCAAGAATGAGGAAATCTTACTGCTGACCAGCTGAAAAGTTGCCTGCCTATTAAATCATATAAAATATCCTTTTACTTCAAATTACACCGGGCTTTGGCTTCTGCTGCAAAGGTCTTGGCCTTTGTGCCCCTTCAAAAGTTTTCTAATGGAAGATTGGCATGCCTATTACATTGCCATCCGACCTGCAAAGTGAACTTTGATTGGATGTTATTTAAGTGTATCCAAATATTTAGAAAAAGCACCAAGGCCAAGACAGAAGACACGGCCCACATTTCATAGAGCTACTTATGCAGGCAGAAGTTCTTAACATAAGTAAGCTATGCCATAAGTAAGCAGGAGGCGTTTTGGGTGGTTAACTTATTTTGGTAAGCACAATTGTTTTGTACAAAGTAACTTTTTATGCTTTAAGGGACACATTGCCTTTGAATTGGGCACTTTGGGCTATAAAAGCATTTGTTATGGAAAGAATATGATTGGAAAGATGTTCCAAAAACCAAATGTATTCTTTGGCTATAATTTAAATACTGTTAATAATTTACCTTTCTTCCAGCGAGCACATCAAATTCCACAGTCTCACCGTCCCCAAGACTGCGCAGGTACTTCTTGGGATTGTTCTTAGTAATGGCCGTCTGAAAAACAAATACAAACATTCACTCAAATAGGCATTGATCACTTTTAAATACAAATCTTCAAAGATGGTTTTTATTCCCCCCCTTTCTTTTTTACAAAACTGTGGAGAACTTCACTGCATTTATTATCATTATCAATGGTTAACAATAACATCATATCCAAGTGTTTCTGGTTCACTAACTATCATTAAGAAGGCAGACAGAGAAACACAAGGTTTTGGTCTACTAGAAATGGGCATTTTGTAGGATTTTTTTAAAAACATTCTTTGAAAGTCCTTTATGCTGTTACTATCCTGTTCATTTGGCCTAAAACATTCCTGAAACCATCTCAACTCCTTTGGAGTATGCAGCACCGGCAGCCAAATTGACACACAGGTTGCAAATAATTCACATCAACAATCTCTACCCTCACAGGTACCCCTTTACTCCCGGTTGATGGGAAGCAATTATAGTGTCTTGCCCAGGAACACAAGTGTCATGAACAGGATTCTAACCCACACCCTCTGATGACTGAGCCATCAGAGCTTGAGCTTCATACTCAAGACTGCTGGCAACAACATGCCACAGAAACTTTTCAAAACATGTCAGAAATGTCTTTAAATTTTACCTGATGGACGAAGATGTCTTCCTGCGTATCGTCCCTGCAAATAAAATGAAAAGAAAATCTGTTAAAGAGATGTTCTTTGAACTAAAATGATTTTTTTTTAAATAAAAAATTGAGGCATTAGTTTAACATGAAAAAACTACCAGGCATAAATTTGGTTCTTGGAAAAAAGTAGGAAATATTTTTGAGCACAAGGGCTGACCCATGGTGTAGGCTTAAGAAGACTTTTGAGGCTATTTGAACACAAATTTTTCAGATTTGTCTTCAGTACGAAAAACATTAGGTGACCTGCACTCTAACAGTAAAAGAAGAAAAACAAAAATTGGAAATCAGACTTAAGTATGAAGAATTTCATGCCTGAATTACTGACACTGTTACTTAAACTTTCATTTGCAGTCATTATGCTGACATATGCAGAAGGACACCGTTCTTCAGATTACTATATATATTAAAACAAATAAAAAAGAGGAAATAAGCTCATCAGCTGAAAGTTGTATGCCTTGTTCTGACATTTTGTTATGCATTTTCTCCCTCCAACTTAGTTTTAAAATAGTTTTAAAAAACACCAATAATACCTACCGGTTGATGAAACCGTAGCCACTTCTTACGTTAAACCACTTGACTGTGCCCGTGACGCCAGAGGCTGTAAAAGACATTGAAAAGAATGTGAAATGTATGAAATCAATGGACAAAGAAATAAAATGCTTACTCAATATTAAATTTTAAATTGTTGTTAAGCATCCTTCCTTTTCAATTAGGTCTCGAGGGAGGTTTCATCCCCCTTTCCAATCAGTCAGTACAAAACTCCATCAGCTATGCTGCGTGCACTCACCACGCATGCATCGCTTGTGTTGTGGAAACAGGCTGGCATTCAGACTACCACAACAGAAAGAAAAGCAGGCATAATACTTTAAAGAGGCGTGCCTGGAATTTCAACTGTCTTTGGGAGGGCAATGCCACTTTTATTTTGCCCCCCAAAAAGGGCCCTCCCATTGGAAAATCAAGTTAACAGTCTATTATGGGAAACTTTTGAAGTAGCGTTTATACTATTATTACTAGACTCCGGCCGCGGGCCGGCGTGCAACTTGCAAGCACTTGCCTTCAAACGCTTGGTTTTCCCCATACAAAAAAAGACTAAGACTCAAGTTACTTAGCCCCATTTATAGTGCCAATACTCTGGACTTCCTCCGATCCTTGGCCCTACGCCCATGTACCTCCAGAAGGTGTGATAATTTTCCGAATATCAACTCACGTTTTTATGCCGAGATTTTTTCCCCAGTTGTCACTCATTGTATCCGATTTGTGAAAAGCACATTAAAACGCCATTGTGCAACCTCGTTTTGGTGTAATTTTGAAGAAATTCTGAGACGTTACTGCCACCGATTTGACTGCCCGGCACCCATTTTGTTGATCGGTTGATTTCAACAGGGGGCGTCCTGCGCTAGGGCATGCTGGGATAGGCAGGGGAACATCTCCCATGCCCTAGCGCGCGAAAGGGTCCCTTGCCTATCCCATAATGCCCTAGCGAAGGGCGCCACCTGTTGAAATCAACCGATCAACAAAATGGATGCCGGGCAGTCAAATCGGTGGCAGTAACGTCTCAGAATTTCTTCAAAATTACACCAAAACGAGGTTGCACAATGGCGTTTTAATGTGCTTTTCACAAATCGGATACAATAAGTGACAACTGGGGGAAAAATCTCGGCATAAAAACGTGAGTTGATATTCGGAAAATTATCACACCTTCTGGAGGTACATGGGCGTAGGGCCAAGGATCGGAGGAAGTCCAGAGTATTGGCACTATAAATGGGGCTACAAGTTACTAACTAACTAAGAGTAGACTAACATGACTAAGACTAGAGTAAGGACAGATGATCCTGGAATTCATACTTGTATTATGACTCTATATGAGTTAATCACCCTTTTTCCAACGGTTATTGCATAATCAGTACACACAGAAAGTGACAATTTTAGGAATAATTCTAATTCACTTGTTAGCATGTTTGTTGTACTTCTCTTGTCTGCGCTGCAAGTGCAAGTGCCATAACCGATGTCTTCTTGTAAAATTGGGTTTTTTTAAATTGTATTTTCCCCCTTTCCTTTGTAAAAAAATAATGTCACTCAAAGATAACATTGAGAATTCTGAACGAAGCAGTCTTGGAATTCGCACATAAGAAATATGTGAATGAAGCAGGCTTCCTCCATTAGGTATTATTCTTTTATTTAAACAAAAATTAAATGCGAAATGTGCAATGGCAGGGGGTTAGTCCCTGGACTCCGTCGCGTTGTGTGCAATCTATACCAAAGATGGGAGTGTGCGCACTTAACAATTACTAACGCTGGTAAACCAACAAGCAGCATGGCTCAAAATTGATAGACGGGTACCAGTATGCTATTCTGCTACACCAACCCCGCTCCATGTTTGAAGGCAATTTTTTGATGAAATAGTTGTCATTTTTTACAATTTTCTCGGCAACGCCAGCACCTCTAACCTTTATTTTTACACCATCTTACCCAGCAATTCCCCCTTTGATTCAACGTCAGCCTCGGGCTGTTGTTCAGAGTCCTCAGTCATCTTTTTGGGCAGATGTTCTTACCGGGCGCTGATCTTACTCCCCTTCGCACAACGATCTTCCTTTGTGCTGGCAAAATGTCGGCACACACGCGCTATGAATTGTGGGACCAAGGTGACGTTTTGGGCTGAGCTAAAGGAGAATTTTCACAGGGGTGTTCTAAAATAGTGAAGATAAACTTGTGTTTTTCTAACCGATTGGTTTAACAATTATTATTATCCTTTTAAAGTAATGAAACAATGTAAAAAATATATTCCATTCTTTGTTTCTAAGATTAAAAAACATTGTTATAGGGCGATTGGTCTGCGTTTTTTTAGTGGAGAACAACCGACGGTTTTTCTGAGATTTGCAACGAAACAAAAACAAATCATGAATCGTATCGTCTAGATTTGCTCAAACTACGAAACTACAATTAAATACAAATCGTATCGTCTAGGATAGATGATTCTCTATGGGTCTAGTAACTTTCTTTTGAAATTCCAAGAGACATAAGCGTCTTAACCATAACTCATTGTTCATTTTTCTAGTTCTTTTCATTATTTATTAAGCATATTATACAATTCACCTCATGGCATGTTAGAAAATTAATCCGCATGAGTCTTTAAATTGATTTTGTGGGGAAAGGTTAATTTACTGGGTGAAAAATGTGTCAAAAAGATCGTTTTCAGTATGTGCTTTTGAAGGTAATATTATGTTAATCATTTTTATACTCGGGGAGTTATATAGGGAAATATGTTAAGATTTCCCGAAACTTGTGCGTTGTGCAGTTTCTTAATGGAAATCAGGGGTAACTGTTGTAATTTAGGGAAACTCGTTCCACACCAGCCATGGAAGTCTTATGATGATGAACACATACTCAATTCATTTCATTTAATTTCATTTTATTTGGTGTGTGCTACGATTTAATAGTTTCTAAACTTCTAAGTAATGCCAATGTTCTGCTTGTTATATATCTTTGTTTCTCTTTAAAATGATAGCATCAAATGTTTCCTTGCGGGTTTCTCCACTATGTCAGTGTCTCTCTTAATGTACTATTTTTT
Source organism: Leptasterias polaris (assembly GCA_037783415.1). Classification (NCBI taxonomy): domain Eukaryota; kingdom Metazoa; phylum Echinodermata; class Asteroidea; order Forcipulatida; family Asteriidae; genus Leptasterias; species Leptasterias polaris. The sequence continues at coordinate 566,686 of JAZGTN010000225.1, forward strand.
GTTTTTCTTCTAGATTCTTACCAACCCATATCGTTTTGTTTTTTTATTTGTTTTATTCTTGTTTGCTGTGATTTTGTTGTTTTTAATGTTGTAAATTATCATGCAATTTGGCCTTCGGGTCACAATGTGATAATGTGAATAAAATATACCATATACCATATACCATACCATAAACGCATCATTATGCACAAGAGGCAACGCCTATTTTAGTGAAAATAGTTTAACCGGTAGAACACCCCTTTCATTCAGATCATTCCAAATGAGGGGGTATCACAATTGAACCAATATGAGTAGCCCCTCCCGGGAAAATCCTTAGTTGGCTAGGGAATGCGCATGCGTTGTACATGCATCGTCGACCCTCTTTTCCGTTCGTAGGCGCCACATGTGAGTAAAACATCAACTTTTGATCATAAAATTCCCCGATATTGACGAAGGACGTTATATTTTTATGTATCATTTTACAATACTTGTTGTACTCAATCTGTGTTTGTATCGAATTATTTTTTAAGATTGTAATATGCTATATGTAGATCTGTTTTTCTTGGAGTGCAATTTACAACTTACACAGTATGTATTTTTCGTGTGTTTGTACGTCCCCGCTGTACGTGGACATAGAAAGCAACGTGTTTAGTTAACGTTGAGTCATGTGTGTTGGCGAGTGTCGGTTTTTGTGTTCCTCGTGTGCACTGCATGCTGCTGAGTGCTGGTGCTGCTGCCTTTGTCGGCATGAAAAATATAGGGATTTACAGGAGATTGCGCAATACATAAGTTCTCTAAATGTCTGTTTTTCTCATGTTTACCTTCTATTGCATTTGGTTTAATCATAATTAATAATGACCATTTCTGTATGACTATGAGTGAATGGTGTTTTGTAAAAAACAAAAAAGTTATTCTTTAATTTAATTAAATTAACATAACAAAGTAAGTAAAGTAAGTTGGATGGAATTACCATTTGGCTTTGGGGGGGGGGGGGGGTAGGAGTAAGAGGTATTATTACAATTAATATTAATAAAGCTAGCCCCACTTGTGTGGCCAAGCTGAATCATTTCTGAATGATATCACAACGTCTGAATCATATCACAACGTTATCGGCCGGCCGGGCTGTGGGCGGAGCTGATGTGTAAAACAACCATTGAAATGTTTGCACCCTTGCTAAAACCTGTTATTGTTGAACTTGAATGTAATTCCATTTTGAGTTGACTAAAAAGTATGTTTACGTTTACGTTTACGTTTACGATTACGTTGGTTGACTCAGCAGGATCCATAAGTTTGGACGTAATGCTAAGGGTGGTTGATTGGTGCTCAAGCAGTAGAAATACAAGTGCCTCCAGGCTAACAAAAAGGGCCTGAAGAAAAAAAGTGCTATACGTGTATATATAAACGAACAGTGGCAATACAACTGTGCAGGACTTCAGACAGTGGTGCAAGTAAAAACAGCTTTCACTGCTCAAAGATTAGCAGCTACTCCTTCCCGGAAAGCCATCACAGATGGAGCAGTGAGGACAATCCCAGGGAGGGTGTTCCACATTGAGACAGTCCGGGGGAAGGAGGAAGATCCGTAAAGCTGGGTGCGACTTGTAATTAGTTGGAACTTGTTTGGGTGGTATGATCTTGTGCTGCTGGGAGGCATTGGTGTGAGGTAAACTGCTGGATCGATGGCGACTATGTTATAGTGGATTTTGTAGAGTAAGGTTAGGCTTGCAGTTTGTCGTCTCCATTCTAGGGTTTTCCATTGTAGATCTTTTAACATGTTGGATACACTTTCCATTCGGTGGTACTCATGGAGGACAAACCTGGCTGCACGGCGCTGGATATTTTCCACTCTGGTGATGTCTTTCTTAGTGTGAGGGCTCCAGACAGTGCTACAGTACTCTACATGAGGTCTGACGAGGCCAGTGTATGCTCTTTCTTTGTTTGATCTTTTGTGAGCACCTCCTCAAGTTGCGACGAAGCAGACCTAGAATTTTATTGGCTTTGCATGTAATCTTGTCAATATGTTTCTGCCAAGACATGTCATTCGAGAGTGTTAGGCCGAGGTAAGGGTATTCCGTGACAGAAGATAGTCGCCTCCCAGTTGGTATTGGGTATTTGTAATCTTGCGTCGGCGGGTAAACCTCATGATGTGGCATTTTTTAATGTTGAACTGCATCTGCCAGTCAACTGACCATTGATGAAGACGGTCAAGATCCTGCTGTAAGATGTCACTGTCATTGATGGTAGAGATGGATCTATAAATTAGGCAGTCATCTGCAAACAGGCGAAGTTTAGAGGTGATCCCGGTTGGCAAGTCATTAATAAATGTGAGAAAGAGAAGTGGTCCAAGGACAGTTCCCTGGGGAACCCCAGATGTTACTGGAACCCAGTCTGAAGATTGGCCATCTGTGACAACACGTTGGGAGCGCTGTGTTAAGAAGTTTTGGGTCCATGAGAGTAGAGGTCCCCTAACTCAGTAGTGATCAAGTTTACGGATTAGGCGTTGATGGGGCACACGGTCGAAGGCTTTGGAAAAGTCGAGCACAATCGCATCCACCTGCTCACGATTATCGATGGATTTCGCCAAGTCATCTGCTGTTATGATTAGTCATCTGCTGTTATCATTACATCGTTTGTCTGATTTTATTAATCCACGAAGTCTCTGGCATGTGGCTGTGCCTGATTTTGGAGTTAAGCTCATTCATATAGATACACCACGCTCATCAGAAATGATGTTTTTCATTGATTTATCTCAACATTTATGGAGCTAAATCCAAAGATAACATTGAAATGTTTCACTTTACAGGAATTATGATGTTAATAACTTCCCCATTCAGCAGATGGATACATTTTGATCTTTTTACTTAGGCGTTTTTATTGAGTACCGACAAATTTCCTTAGACACTTCTGTTCTGTGCTCAATTTTGGACTAATCCAATGACGTAGGATTTAAGCACGAAGTGCAAAGTTAAAAACAGTTGGGCATCTTTTGCATTTGCCTGCCTGCTACGATGTTTATACTTATGTGCAGGTCTTTTACTTAAAATGCAAGTCTTTATAAATTTGCATAAATGTTTACGTTGTAAATTCATTTTGTAACCATCACCACTTTAATTTTTGTTTTAATTCATTCGTTGATATTTAATGAATGTGGTTTTACTAGTGTGAAGGAGAGTATTAGCTCTCCTGGTTAATAAAAATGAAGGGCTTGCTATCATTGCAATTGTATTATTTCTCCTTTTGTTTTTATACTTTTGTTGTAGCATCCAGTATTCAAAATCGTCAACAGTTTTGATCAACCATGGAAGATAATGATGATTTTACAACTGGGGAGTCTGGTGCCTCTAAAACATTTCCTGCACAGTGTTCAACTCTTCGCAAAAATGGTCACGTGATGCTGAAAAACCGTCCGTGCAAAGTGGTAGAAATGTCCACATCCAAGACAGGGAAACATGGTCACGCAAAGGTGGGTGTTCTGAGCAAGTCTAGTGCGTAGCCTGGCATTACAAGCAGTGCTGGTGACGAACTCCTCAGCTGTATATTTACCCTAGCTCCCAAGGCCATGCTTTTAAAACACATAATGTCAATTCTCCTAGAGATCCTTCAGTATTATAGTTTTATAAGCTCATCCTGTCCATCTTAGATGGATTGTCTTTACTCTGCTTGTTGAACTCCCTCCTTCTTCCCCAATCTGCTCCCTTCTATACATACATTCCTCACCCCCCCCCCCCCCCCCATCTCTTCCCAATCTCATTCTTACCTACTGTACCTCTATACATATATTCTGTTTGATTGGTATTTGTTATTCAATTTGTCTTTCATCTTGACTGTCCTTGATGTATGACATGTTTGTATTTGAATGCTTTGGCCGAATAAATAATAATAATAATAATAATAAAGGACACTGGATCCTTCTAAATCTTCCTATGACAGAAGAACTAAACTAATAATTTGTTTGGCTGTGCTGCTCGGGCCAATGTGATATATGTACCTTTTTATACTAGGAAAATAGCCACAAACATTATGTGAGTTAGATGTGAGTTAGTTCATGTCTGAACTTGGAAGTTAGTTTTGAACAATTTGGGGTAGAACAAAAACCTGTCACTGTCAGTGAGATATTGACGACCCTGTCGAGCCAATATCTTGAGCGCCATTTTTTTATATAGTCAAAATGTGCTTAATGGAATTGACTCCCAGAATGGACTAAATGGAAGACGTAGATTTTGTGGAGGTGCGTTCCACTATGTGCAAGAGGTTCTTGGGCTAGTGCACCTAGGGAGTCGAGGTCGTTGTTAAGCAGTTTTTCATGATATCACAAATTACTGTCTTCTTGTTTCAGGTTCACTTGGTCGGCATAGATATTTTCTCTGGCAAGAAGTATGAAGATATCTGCCCTTCAACCCACAATATGAATGTACCCCATGTCAAACGATCAGATTTGCAGGTAAAGCTTTATTTTTCAGTCTTGATCAAGTTGACAGTGTTCAAGACCTAATTAGGGTTTACCCTTTTCAGTGACTAGCCAGGAGGACCACTTAGCTTGTCATTTTCACTAGTCCATTAGCATTTTTCACTAGTTCATATTTCATATGACACTGAACTAGCCAGCTGAACAATTTGGAGAGAATTTGCACTGATCCTTAGTTTTAAATAGCAATTGACCAGCAGACCACTGTTAAGGGAGAATGCTACCAGTTGTGTTTGGAGATTTCAATTTGTCACAAACAAATTTAAAAAGTGTTTCTGGTCCAGCCTTGTTGGATTGTTTTTTGTCTCAAGGTGCACCATTCCTTTTTCTAAACAGCCTTGAATCAAGGCTACTACTAAACATTGACAACTACCACCGATAGAGGGCCTTGTTTGAGCGTACATGTAGCATGTGGTGCTAGGCAAGTCTCATTGGCCCCTGTTTCTGTTGCTGACTTTCTAATGTGGGCAGGTATGTAGATGGTTGAATCTATTGCTTTTAGGAAAATTAAACTTTTTGTTTATTTGGTTGCCTCAGTGCATTGGTTTAGAAGATGGATTCCTGTCACTTATGACTGACAGCGGAGACACACGTGATGATCTGAAAGTTCCAGAAGGTGACATTGGAAAAGAAATAATCGAAAAGGTTAAGAAGGACGAACAATTTAATGTAAGTAACCTAACTCTAACACCCATTTGGTGTGATGGAGTATATAGTTAATGTCAATGTAAGCACTTAGCAGTTAGAAATTAGGCAAATGGTCCCCTCATAGTGTTTGCCCAGTTACGGTTCAGTTCCTCAAAACCACCCACGCTCTGCTGCAGTTTCAGCGACTTGAATTTGCTTTCAATTTCTTTGGTTTACAAACATTTTGATTTTCTGAAGTAGTCATTTTAAATATTGGTTTTGTTTTAGACCTCTTTTGTTGCAATGATTTCCTATTTGAGTAAGAGTCTTTGCATCAGAGTGAGGGTTCGAATCCTGGTCATCACACTTGTGTCCTTGAGAAAGACACTTAAATATAATTGCTTCTCTTCACTCGGATGTAAATGGGTACCTGTGAGGGCAGAGATTGTTCTTGTGATTGAATTAGTTTAGTGCGCTACATACTTGTCATAACAGGCTGTATACTCCCAAGGAAGCCGAGATGGTTGAAGGAATAAAATAAACGACCCAATGACTGGCGTAATAATCTTGATTTGAACACTGTACAAGAAGCCACTATTATTTGTGTCTTTTGTTTAGGTTACCGTTCTAAAGGCATGTGGTGAAGAGTCTGTTATAGCTATCAAGAACTTCACTACCTAAAAGAATAAGCTGGAAGAGTGGGTTAGTACTGTCACAATTCTAAATCAATATGGATAGCTACTTGCCATTTAGCATTATCCACCTGTTAATTGATTGGTTTTTGTGGAAAATGGTACATATGCAGAACAGTCACATAATATGACCACTGATTGTGTATGAGCAGGAGGTTAATTTATATGCATTCTTATGGAGAATCTGGGCATCTAACGATCTAAAACTAGCACAGTGGTAAAAACCGTCAGCCACATTTGTATTAACAAACAAGGGGAAGTAGGTATTAAATGTCACTTTGGGTTTTGAATTCTTTAACCAGTGTGTGGAGCAGTCCAAATCTATTTGACTGGATTTTTGTAAAGGCTTTCAGGGTTTTCAAGAGTTGAAGTAAATTTCATATCAAATTGATAATTGTATTTTGGCTATCAAAACATCCACAGTGGATGAAAGCAAAGGTCGTTGGATTCACAGATTCTCTAAAGTAGCCTAGTGCAGGTTGCGATTATCAGAAACATCATTATACTGTTTTTTTTAATCATCAAGATTTGTTGATGCAGTTGTAGTCACCTACACTGTGTTGCCTTACTGTGATATAAGGAGGGATCACTTTCAAACTTTTGTCAATTTACCCAAGTTGCGTTTTATATCATACCCTTTTAGGTGAAAGTATAAATTAGAGAATCATGTAATGACCATAACAGATTCAAACAGTTCTTGATATCATTTTATGACTCTGTAGATCTTGAAGAGTCTTTATCATACCTTGGCCTTCCCAGAAAGGTCCTCTCCCTCATGGGCCAGTTACAGAATCTGCAAGTAGAGAACTTTTGCGTTCTGACTTCGTCAATTGCTGGGGTTTTGAAAGACAGTGAATACAAAAAATGATATCCTTGGACCTTAAGATGTAGTGTTACAATTATATGTGAAGAATGCTGCCATGTACAGCTAGCATTGGTAATGAGATGTGGTGTTTTTCTATCCGAAACTAAAACACTGATATTGCTTGTTTCATCTGATGTTTGTACTCCTACAAAACTGTTTATTTACATCACATTTTATTGAACCAAGGAGAAGTTTATTTTACCCAATGCTTACTTCAAAAAAAAAATCAAAATTTTACTAAGTATGTATTATGTGGATTTATATAAAGGGCGCTATTCGTCGGGTACAGAGTTTTTCATTGTATAACTACATTGTTCTGTTCATGCTGCAGCCATGATTGTCTGTGACCCAAGGGATGTGGTGAAGCTCTCTTTGAATTGGCCAAATGTTAAAGAGTAGCCAGACTAAATTTGGTTTGTGCCCCTCTTTGGTTGTCGTGCATGATGGTGACTGCAACATCAATCAGACCTTAATAAAGTTGTATGTTTTGTCTTTACAATGTATACTACAAAATGCTATTAAACGTCTGGAAACTGAACTTTTTTTTAAAAGTGAACCCATGTGTATTACTGGGAAGGGCTTATCTGTGATTGGGGGGGGGGGGAGCATTGACAAAATAACACTCTAAACTAAGTGCGTGTCTGTCTTTGTGGGTTAGATCCATCATGCAAAGACAGAAACACATTTAGTAGGTTTTTTTTGGGGGGGATGGGGGTGGGTTGTTTTGTAAAGGAGGGAAAAGGGACATAAGTTTGGGTTATAACTTATATACAAATGTATTGGGATAGGGCTTTGTGTAAATTGCAGGACATTTGTTTGTTTCTTCGGGGGGTGGGGGTAAAGGGGGTTGGGATTTTCCAGAGGGTAATGTGCAAGTTCAAATTAAAGGGGGTTAATTCAGAATCAGGAACAAGAAGCATGCATGTAGTTAAAAAAACGATGCATGTCCACAAAGTTTTCTATTACTAAATTAACTATTTCACAATGTGCATTTCCAATAGGAAAGATTTGCTGACACTTTTGGATTTGAAGATGAATGTTTCATTGTAAAGTGCTGACGGCAAATATTGACTAACGGGTGCAACTTGCCTGTCTCTGAGCATGGGGCAAAGATTAGCGTAGAAGCCCATATAGAAAGGTGGAGTATAAATGACTTTCAACCTGAACAATGAGTTCTCTTTGAAGCTTGATTCATCATCGACCTTAAAAACTAGTGGTCAATTGCATTCAACAATTCAGATCTGAGTAAATACTACTGAAAATGTGTAACTTGGTGAACAATTTCCCAACAAAAATTTATTATCGACCTTCCCTGTGGAGTTTCTCTACTTAAGTTTAAACAACTCCATGTTCACAGTAATCAATCTGTTTGCAGATTTAAAAAACCAATCCATATTTAAAAAACAAAAAGTTCTGAACTTCTTTGGCGCTTCATACTGTCATGATGCCTATGGCATTTGTTTTGTGCTAACGGCCACGATTTGCATATTTTCTTGACTTTTTTGTATGTGCTGTTCACAAATCAAGAACGGCTGAAAGCTCAGACTTAATTAGTAATTGAATACACCTTTACACAGAAGTTTTGTAGTTGTCTTTTATGGTTTCTTACATAAGACATCTATATTATATCTCTGTATTTGAAATAAATAGTTCATAAGGGTATAGTTAAGACTGCAAACATTTTGGACTGAGGGGAATGTTAACGTTTCATGTAAAACATTTGGCTTGCACTTTTTTCCTGCTTCGATCCAACTGGGTTTTTAAAGTCATTAATCTGCTAGTCAAGTTTGACCAGTAACATTGTTGCTGGTCAGCCGTTTGCAATTGACCAGCGATGTTTGTAAATGATGAGTGTAAATTTTGCCCACATGGGGTAACCAGTGAGTTTTTGTTCTTCTAAATACTATTATGTACAAAGCTTGGTTGGTTAGTTCACAATTTGGAGCAATCATTATTTGCTATGTGTTTTTGTGAGTGATTTTTCATACATGAAGACTTAACCGTCTGCTTAAAACTGATCTGCTACGGTTTGGGTAAAGTGAGACATTATGCCCTGTGAGATGCTATCAGTTCTGATCTGCTACGGTTTGGGTAAAGTGAGACATTATGCCCTGTGAGATGCTATCAGTTCTGATCTGCTACGGTTTGGGTAAAGTGAGACATTATGCCCTGTGAGATGCTATCAGTTCTGATCTGCTACGGTTTGGGTAAAGTGAGACATTGTGCCCTGTGAGATGCTATCAGTTCTGATCTGCTACGGTTTGGGTAAAGTGAGACACTATGCCCTGTGAGATGCTATCAGTTCTGGTTGTGCTGGTTGTTAATTGAACATAACGTATGTACAGCATAATAACATATTCATGTATTATCTGCCTTATTAATCTATTTGCTTTTATGATCAGATATTTACTACCAGAGTGAACAACTTCTGGACGTAAATCATACCTCATCATTTTTTGTTTTTAAGAATAACTCACATTTTGGCAAAATTGTAATTTGTGCCAACCATAATTTCCATTTTTCTTTGATAATTAATAATGACTTATTGGTCTCGGTGAAGACACGTGAGGGCGCTATACCAACTGCTTTGTAGGTGTCGTCACTACAATTTTGAAGTCTGTAATTATCAGATTTGTAAACTAATTGTTTAGTTAATACTTCTCTAACAACATCTGTAAATATTCAATGACAAGTTGAATCTCTTGCAAGGTTCTTGGTGTAGCACTCCTTTGTAAGATTGTCCAATAATGTTATTGATTTGTGCCGGTTGGAAAATGATAGGGTGTGATTATTAATCTTTTTTTTTTACAATAGACCTTTGCAATCCTTAGTCCATTCGACTACTACCACTAAAACATTTGTGTGCAACCCAGTCTAGTTTAGACAGGTGCCCTGGAATGAATTGCCATGTCTGTGGTTGCTTTCCAATACCTATAGATTACAGCACGTGGATACAGTCTCTTGGATTTAATTATCACTCAATTCAAAGCTCTGAAGCAATATTTTTTTATGTGGTGGATTTTTATTTGTCTGATATTTTTCTTTTTCCCATCAAAATGTTTCGTTGCTTTTTTGTACAACAAGCAATTTATTTTCATTACAAATTTATTTCGTAGCATTTAGAGACGTGTAGGTCATTTACATGTTAACATTTATATAGATTTACCCGAGATTATTCTTTAATTTCTTGCTTTGTAGGCCGTTTCCAAAATCATCTGTGGTAAAAACACGAGATTATTTACAAAAATTGAATATCAACTTTTTAACTCTTGGTCAACTAGTTTTAAATGTTCATCACTGAACAGCTTAAGTATGACGTCTCTATTCATTTTGAAAACCTATCTTCTCGCAGTCATTTTATGTTTCATCCACTTGAATGTTCTCAAACCGAGGCTGGGTGGGATAACAGTCTAATTCCATTCTTGTATGATGCAGTAAGTATTCATTGAAGTTATTGCAAGAAGGGAGCGAGACTAATGGCTGTAGCATGTTACAGGTACATGCAAATATGCCAACACTAAACAGTTAGTACCTTAGTCTTCGATGCAACATTGACAAGTTCGGTAGTTAACTATTATGATGTCATTACTGAAAGTCTGCCCTGTTGTTGTTTGTCAAGTCGGCAGTTACAAAGATTCAGTTTTATATTTACAAATATCCTTTTGTATGGGCAGCCATTAGTAAATATAACGAAGTAAACATACAATTTATATGAGTGGTTGGCAACATATTTTACTGCCTTGTGTTTCACAGTTAAATTGGTGTTTTCCAAATTGATTTAGTTTTTATACTTCTCACAGACGGCTGTCCATAGTTTGCTAACCAAGTATACGTTAAGGAGAATATTGTTATTTTCTGGTCGAGAGTTGGTATATAAAAACATACAAACACTTGTGGACCATTTTACCACTCACAACATCACGCATGGCATTAATTAAACAATTTAAAAAGTGAGCCTTGTGGACACTTGGTGGCAGCAGACTCACTAGGTAAATACATTTTCCTCGGGCCCGGGAAGAGGGTGCACATATCATAACTACGTGGGAATTTACCTGGTTCGTCTTCTGCGACCTTGCATTTCAAAGTGTCCCAATAGACCTTTCTTTTGTTGATAAACAAAGTGCGCCGGTTGGCATGGACGGCCGAATGTTAGCAAAACATTCAATCGTGTTAAAAAATGTTGTGACCAAATTCAACATTTTCTGTAAAGATTCATGAACGGAATTACCTTCCATGATTGGTTGATTTGTTTCCAACAAATTCAACGCTATTTTTGAATATTTGTGTAACATTGCTTCAAACTATGGCTATCTGTTTTTGATTTGAAGTTATGGCTTTCCATAGTTTTCCATCCTGGGTTGGCAAAAACTTGGGCTGTGACGTTGCAAAAGAAAGGTCTATAATGAGTTATTTCATTAAGAGTGGTAAAATGGCGTCCAGGAACTTCAGTGTCTCGTAGGTTGCTTCAACTGCCGCCTGACTTAACTCGGTCATTTGAGGTCGGTATTTATTCGAGAAGTATGTCGCCAATAGATTCTGTAAGATTGTCTGTTATCCATCAGACATTAAACCAACTAACAATAAGTGACGAGTTCGGGCAATTGAGAGCGTACTTGTATTGTGTGCTGTTGTGGCCATAATTATTCATTACGTCACGATAACAGTACAACACGTCACAATGACCTCAATTTTATGATTCCAAAACCGATAACGTGAACGTAAGCGATTGCTGGCTCTGTCCAATTTATAGCTTCATTGTGTACAACAAACTTTTGGTATGTTAAAATCTTTTGACTTGATCATGCAATGCCAAAAAACAAACAAATTGTGTTCCTTAAATATTATTGTATGCATTAAAACGAAAGAATATCGGCCACACCAGATGAATGGTTTCAGTAATGTTATTAATTATTGAAATATTTAAAATCTACAATTTGGTTTAATACAGATCACTTATATAGACTTTCAAATCACAGTATAAAGTGAACATACTTGTTAAGTACACCCCCCCCCCCCAAAAAAAGAGGAATAAAACACAACAAACAAAACAAAAAGGGAAACAAAAATGACAGCGCCGAAGAAGAAGCAGACCTAGTTGTATGTTTTCGTAAAACGAAATTGTGTTTTCCGGAAATTCGACTGCAGCAAATTCTTGAATAAGGTTCCTTTCCCTTTCAAACTGCCCCAATGCACCCACGCACGACCTCTCCTTAGTAATATCCGTTCAACAAGCAAATCATGTGACTAAAACAAAGTTACGCTGATCGATGGGCATGAAAACCGCAGTATACATTACATACAGCGTGGAAAGCAGATGAGGGACATTGCACAATCAAGTGCAATGTAATGTCACAGTTCCGTGTACAATCGTGTGGTGCAATACATTGCGCAGGTATATTATATGAAGACTTATAAAACCTGTTTGATAACAGTTCCTGCATTCGTTGCGCTGCACAGTCATGTTTTAGATTTTGTTCTCAATATTTTAAACATCGGAATCAACTACATGCCAGTGACTTGTAAAATATCTCAAAAAGTCTGTAAATCTTGTGATGCCGTAACAGTGTATATGTCCAGTAGGGTTACTGCGAGTGGAATTGGCTGAAAACGTCTGAACGCACACAAAAAGTATTAACACTGTGACCCATCAATACAGAACTCTATCTTAAGATGCCAAGGAAGACTAAAGCTAGTCGCAAGATGGCGACGAGTGAGGAGAAAACGATCCAAATCTCTGAAGATTTTGAAGCTGGGAACGCAGGCGCCTCCAAGACGTTCCCTTTGCAGTGTTCGGCACTGCGCAAAGGGGGGTACGTGATGATGAAGGAACAGCCTTGTAAAATCATTGAGATGGCTACGTCGGCACCAGGGAAACACGGACACGCAAAGGTATGTGCACGATTCTGTAACTCTTTAGTTAATAATTATCGCTTGTGTGATGATTGATTTTTTTCTTTCTTTTGGTAAATTTATTTACAGTTTAATTGTTTTGTTTGCTTTCTTTTACGCCCTTGTAATTAAACAAACCCCTACTGAAGTGAAATAATTTTTCGTGTGACCTTGTAGGCCTACCCTTCTCTGCGAAAACATAATTCGATCAAGAAATGTCTAATAATACTTATGCTCATGGATTCACTTGGATTTGCTTCTACTATTCAACAGTTTAACACAATAGATCTTTCTTTATTATGCACATGACGTCATTTGAGTAGGTTTCCCTCGCCTAGAGGTCAAATGGAGGTCGTTCGTTGGCCAATCCTGTGCCGCGTGTACAACCGTGCGTTCATTATATTGTTTCATCATTGTTTACCTCTATCATGGCTAATCGAGGATTTTAGTTGATGATCGCTTGGAATCCTTTTCACCCGAAGACAAACATAATGCTTGCTGAAACATTGAGTCTGTTTTCCACAATCAATTCAGAACATAAACATTTCCACCAAGATGAGAATATTATTTAAACCTATCAAATGCGTGTTTTTGTTTTTAAAATTATATTCATTTTATCGTTTTAGGTTCATCTGGTTGGGATTGGGATTTTCTCCGGGAAGAAACATGAGGTGATCTGCCCTTCCAGCCACTCCATGATGGTGCCCAATGTCAAACGTGAAGATTATCAAGTAAGAGCAACCGAAATAAATACTTTAAAAACTAAACCTGAAGATCATCAGGTGAAGACCAAAGGACAACCCAAACAATTATAAAACAAATATTTAAAAAAATTCAGATTGTCAGGTAAAGAACTGAGGACATCCCCGACAATTATTTAAGAAACGAAAACAAAACCATCATCTTAAAAGTTCGCTCTGGGTTTCGTTTTGTGTCGTCTCTATATGGATCATAAATGTAGGGGTATGGGTTTGAATCCATCCTGAAGATTGGTTTTTTACCCGCAGGACTTGAACAGTGATATGTGCTAATCACATACAGTATATTTTATACAAGCATACATTTAATGTTTTTCAATATTGCTAATACAACTATTATATCAAATTTTATTTTATTTTTTATTTTTTTCTAAAAGGTGATCGGCGTTTGGGATGGTAGCATCAATCTTTTGGACAACAAGGGCGTAGTCAAGAACTATGTTGCTTTGCCAGAGGGGGAGCTTGGGATTGAGATTCAAGCTCACTTCGAGGCAGAGAATGACATAACGGTTAGTTTACCATTTTGTGTCTTCTTCTTGTATACCTCAGCCTGTTGCTGTCCTTGCAGTGAAGTGCATACAATCTTATTCGAACTCCTTTTAAAAAGACGGAGGTGGATTGAACTGATGTTAACGTGAAAGCTTTCAATAATTGGTGTTTTTGTGTTTGATACATCCAACAGGTGACTGTCATGTCAGCATTGGATGATGAAGTCGTTGTCGGTTTGAAGAAAATGCCCAAGTAAGAATCGGTAAAAATCAACTTTGATCGGCAACTGTCGGAACTAAGGATGCCATTATATATATAAAACCTATAGACAAAAAGTAGATTTTAGATGTTGAAAATTACCAATAAATATCATTAGAAATACAATTGGTTTCTTCCCGTTTTATTCCTCTTAGTGTCTGATTAGAAAATAAAACAGTCATAAATGAAATAGACCACCAGTTTGCAAGATATACACGTGGTTGTTGAAACAAAACAGAAAGCAACATATCAAACCGGTAGATTTATCCATTTGAATTCGTTCATTATTTTCGCTTAAAAAGTAGTTTGAGTGATGAAACTTATTTTTTTCTTCGAGTCGGAAAAGGAACTTACTATAATTGCAGTTAATTATTTACAACTTAAGTAATGAAGATTTTAGGTTTTCAAAAGAAAGGATCTGTTGGTGATTGTTACGCGTCAAACTGTTTTTTGCAATAAGTTTTAATTAAGGGTCCAGCACGTGTGTACTAACACGTGCTTCTGCTTACTTGCACGTGATTATGCAATCAAGGTTTGTGATTGGTAAATAGACCATTAATGGGCGTGGCTTAATGGTTGAGTTTGACGTATAAGACTGGTTGTAATTCAGAAATTATAATTAGCTGTAACAGTTGCAAATTGCTAATAAACCAAAAGTACCTATGGTAATTAATAGTGGCCTGACGTGCTGTAATTCAATAAACATCAATGAACGTGTGTCGAAATTTGAAGTTGCGACTGTGGTTTCTGATGTTGTTAAGCGCCTGTTGATAAGATAGCCGTAGCCGCCAATTACGACACGGCTTATGATGCTCTTTTACAAAACTAAACTTTTAGAATTCCTGATTTCTCTGATCTTGAATAAAACAGTGTAGTGTTGCAACTCCTTCGTGGTAATGAATTTTCATGATTTCTTGATTGTATGGTAGCCTTAATGAAACAACATGGCGGTGTAGTTATTTTTTTTTTTAGGTAAGGGCTTGGCGTTGGCTAAGTCTTGATCACATTAGCCACAGCCATAAAATTGAGTTAGGTAAACTGGTTTGCTCGTTTGGCGAAGGCTGCTTTCTTGGCTGCTGCAGCTTCCTTATCTCTCTTAGCCTGTCTCTTTGCCTCGTATTTCTTTCGTTGCTCAGATACAATTTCATCTGCCAAATTCTGTGTGTCCTCGCCAGCCCGACCCTATGATATCAAGAAATATCATTAAAACAGTTTAAAATAACACCGTAACATCAGCGGTAGTTTGAAGTGGTAATTTGTTCACTAGAATCAGAGTTGGTGTTTGCTTTAGTTCTCCCGAAGACGAGCAGAGTTTACTGTCATGTTCAAAACGCAAAGACCAAAATGCCTCTTTTCAGAGCCAACTCCTCCCAATATTTGGGATGCTGTTATTCATTTTGAACCTTTCCCCGATGAGGGTCCTGCTTGTTAATCTAGTGAAAGACATTCTAAATAAACAACTTTTGCTCAATAAAGGAACTCAATATTTTTATATTTTTATATAAAGTCCTAAAATACGAAAGAAACAAAACGTGTTTCTTACAGCCGTCTCAAAGAAGTTTGCGGCCCCTCCCACTCCCGCCTCTTCAACAGTTCTAGTTTTGCTCAAGACGATCTCATTACCCTTGACAATCTTGGTGTACCCTGATCCCTCTGGCATTTCTCCTTTCAAACATCTGGTCCATAGTAGCAAAAACTGAAACATATCAAAAAAGTGAGGTCGTTATAATGGAAGCTCGCGGAGTGGCAACATTCAATAGATGTTTCTTTATCATAATAGGCCTGTTCATCGGGATATTGAATCATGCTAAGCTGATGAAGAACAATGAGCAAGGGGATTAACTGCCGGCCGGCATTATCAAATCATTTCATGCAAATATCAAAGTGGCAATGACTGTCTGAAAACCCCCAAAACATCATAGATATTCATCTTGCGATATTGGGCTCTGCAAGGGCGCCCTCACTGGTGGCAAATCAATTCAATCTGTGGTGCAAAATGCAAATCATTAGAAACGCGATTCAAATGGATATCTATAGAGACTGGTCTCTCCAGCCATTTTTCAGTATTGTTCAGATGTTATCGTAAAATAATAGTATTGACAATTATGTACTAAATTTGCGTTTCTTCAGCATGAACTTTTAACATTTTGCAATTTATTTCAGTTGCTGAGGCTTAACATTTTGTGACTCCCTCATTTGAAAAAGTACAGCTGATGTAATCAATCCATTTAAAACTGTACATTTTAATTTCAAATGTTTCGTTTGTAGTGAATTCCTTTTCTTATTAGCATTTAGAAGACTCTACTATTCATCTTAACTATTGGTGCAGAACGCTTAACAAAAAGCTACTGACGTAACGTGGCGCACCCGCTGAGCTTTGCGGCTTTCGACAAGTGTTGGTATTTTCGACTCGGATCGAGATTTCTCAGCCCACCTCCCGAGCAGGGTTGGTTTCGACACGGATCGAGCACTCTATCCGGATCGACACCGTGTTGAAAAGTTGTAGATTGAAAAGGTCAGTCCACATTACACGGATCGCGATCAGAACGATTGTTGTAGTGTGAAAAGGCCTTATGTTGTTTTGTTAAGAGCAAACCCATATAGCGCCCTCTCGTGCTTACCTCTCTGAAATTTAATTTGCCGTCCTGGTCCTCATCCACGGCTGCTATAATCTTCTTGAGCTCAAGGTGCGTCAGAGGATCTCCTCGTTTCTCCATCGCGTTTTTCAAATCATCGTAACAAACGAAATCATCCTTGTTATCATCGTATCTGTATACAAAGAAAATTATTGTTGTTGTGTTGTCATGTGACATCTTGACAGCATATCCCATTGGTTGGTTGTTTACATCGTTACTACAGTGAAGCATCTAATCCGTTATTGACGATTGAGTAACATGTGATATTGATTTCAAACTTAGTATACAATTGGTTCGTTATAGTCACCTGACAAATGCATGCCTATCTCAATACTAGAGGATTGAACTACCATTACTATAACATTTTAGATGCCCTAGCGTATGGCCCTTTTCGAAGCCACTGGCTTCAATCCAATCCAAACGCCATTTTGAAACTCATGCAAAATGCCCGGCTTATTATGCTGGCTTCGCAGCAACAACGGCTTCAAATTTAGGCCGGCCTGTCTGGAAGGTAAGCTGCGCGCGCCACTGAAACTTTGCTGTGTTGGTGACGTCACATTCATAATGACAAAACTTTATTGGTCTGCTGCTCGCTGTCATTTTTTGCGGTATGGTAGCCATCAAACATTCTCGGTTTGCATAACCAAAACCAGGGGGGGGGGGCAGAAGGGGTGTTGCGCAATCATTTGCGATCGCTGTTTGGGTACACTCCATTTTAAAAATAGGTAATGACCATTAAAAAACAAAAAGAAATCCATGTATACCGTTAAAATTCTCTCTTTATCAGCAATATCGTAAGAGTATTTTCAATTGTTGAGATGCTTAATTTTAAATAAAGTGCGTAAAAATATTATCGAAAATTTTCCGTTGGTTTATTGCAGCGGCTAACGTGTATGAATGGGTCCAGGTGGGAATTTCGTTACAAATGGTCTCCCCTAAAATGGCTACAAATATCGACATAATGTGAAAAAAATTATCGTTCATCCTCTGATTTTTTTTCCATTAACGTAATATTTAGGAATAGATCTTTCATTCCTGAAAGTTTAATCAAAATCCCTCGGTACATCCTCTAGATATTTGACGATTTGTAAAAGTGTTTTTGGAGAGAATGGATCCCGCCAATACTTATTTTGCGTTCAAACGATCTCTGTTGACGGACGGGAACATTTGCCGCAGGTAATTGTAATTCTGAGGCAACATACACATCTAAAACAGATATGTTATACATGTCGTTTAGGTTAAATATATGTTGTTTATTAAATAGTTAATTTACTGAAGCAGTTGGCAAGGCAAAACAAAAATTTACAAATGTTTTCCTGGTGTAAAGATTTTGTGAATTTACAACATTTGAAGATAACAATACCCTCTGATAAAATGGACTCGTCCAGGCAGTCTCAACGGCACGCAGCGGAGAGCAACCGTAAATTCAAATAGTGTGTACTGTGCATACACACACATCCGTTTGTACGTGGGGAGCTTCGACCAGTCCACGTCGCGATGGTCGAATGAGATTATTTTCAACGTAGGGGGCGCGCTGGTGGCGCTACCCCTTCCGCCCCCCCTGACCAAAACTGGACAAAATTCATCTCTTTAGTGGACATCATCCTCAGTAAACAGCGCCCTCATTATTGATAGTCTAGAAGGTGAACAACCTGCTTTGATGATAGTTTAGTATTGTAAGTAATTTATGACACAAAACGAATTTGTCTTGGTATTTCACTTCATAATGTTGGTTAGTTCGGCGAACCATAAAGTATGGAGCCAAAGCCATGCAAGCAGGCGAAGCAGAGACGCTACAAAACGATACTTAGCAGATGTCGTCTGTTTATTTTGTCCATAGTGCTTGAAACTAAATTACATTCCAATCCTCATAAATCTGATGTTGCCAAAAGCATTATCAAAACTTAGCAGATGTTGTTTGTTTGTTTTGTCCAAGAACGCTTAAAACTGATAAATCATTTCAAGTCTTGTAAAATCTGACGTTGAATCTAAAAAGCGCTCACGGTTATGGATTGTTTCTTTCCGGTCGATGCTTTGCTGTGGTTTACTTTTGTTGAAGATCGATGTGATTCAATAACGCGGGTGTTTTTATAGCAGACGCAGACATTCGTATTATATTAACTATTTATCTTTAAGGTCGGTTAGGAACACACGTCTTATGAAAGTGAATTATATGAAAGACAGGATTTTTTTCCATTACTTTGCAACAAATCTTTTTGACCGATCATTCTGTTTAAATTAAAGAATAATTGATAGGCCTAATGTACATATTACTATTAGTACTGTCGACTATTTATGGCTGAACCAAACCCTCTGAAGTTGATACATTAAAACGTCCTATTTCCGTCACCACCTTGACAATATACTCTTAGTCTTAATAGATTACTGTGTTCATATGAACAATCTAGCTTGTTGGTAAGGAGCAGAGCACATTAATTACTTTTTTCCAGGTTTGATCACGTCGTAGATCAATCTTCCTAAAAGTGCATCAACATTAAAAGAACTTACTCGGCAAACATGTCTTCATACATGGAGCATTGTTCCCGGGTGAATTCGCTGAACTCTGGGTACGGGTGTGCGAACTCCTCATGTGGATCAATGTAGTCACGCATGTTTTTATCAACCTCTTTCCCTTCCTCTACTTTCACTCTTTTCTGGAGACGTGATGCTAGCTCGTTATCGGCCATGTTAAAGCAGGACGTAGATACTCACGTATGGGATCAACACAGACGGATTGTTCAAACCTTTGACTCGCTAGTTTACTTGTTTTATGATATGATGAATTTATCTGTACAAACTGTAAACATTGTGTTTCTCTATACACTCTTGTTGATATGACGCGTGCGCGTTCCGTTTGTTGCGTGACATGATCCAACGCAACGCTAAAAAGAGCGCCCCCGTTGACAACATTAAAAGCGGATATTGACGTCACAAACAAAGGCGTATAGATAGGTTGCAATATGACGTAAATCGGCCACCTTTACGGGCAATAGACCTTATGCATTGACGTCACCAAGCCGCCATCTTAGAGGTAAACTGATGATGAAACAATGGAAACGCGCTGATTTGTACGCGCGGCGCACAGGCCTGGCCAATGAACATCTTCCTTTTGACCTCTAGGCGAGGGCGCCCTACTCAAATAACGTCATGTGCATAAGTGGGTGCGTTCGATTAGCTTCCCCGGGTCGACCCGGTCTGCTCATCCGGGTGAGCCCCTAACCATGAGCTAATCGAACGCCAACTTCCCCCAGCATTCACACCGATGCATCTTGGGACAGCCGACCGGAACTACTTCCATTTTGTGCCGTATGTCCGATACTTTCCGTGGATTCACGAAAACATCGTAAAATAATTATTCTCAAGGTAAAACTGCAACATTAAACAATTTGTACAACCCCACGGTGATACAAAAGGTACCCGGCTTCGAATAAAAAAATACTTATTGCTCACAAAAACGATGTTGTAATGGCGAAAATGGGTGTCAAACTTCCTAAAATGTCCCGCTGAATTACAAACAAAATGGTGGCCATTGAGAAAGTTTTTCGCCGTGACGTCATGAACCAGGGGCAGCCCGAAGTGACCCGCTCCACAAGCAGGGCACTTGGGGCTGACCCGGGTGAGCCCCGCGAATGACGTCAAAGCTATTCGAACGCACCGGGGGAAGACCTGGGTCGACCCGGGGAAGCTAATCGAACGCAACCACTATAATACCTAGATGGGACGCGCGTACACATACGCGCCGTTAGCCCTGCACAAAAATCCCGGTTCTTTCATGGACGCGCTAAAAAGTCACGTGAACAAGGTAACGCGCTGAAAAGGAAAAAAATAAAATGTGCCTAAATGGTACTGTAGGCTATACAATTTGACATGTTTGTGGTACATTTTGAAGACCCATTTCATTGAATAAATAACATAAAGCAAGATTCATCAACTCAGCATAAGCAAAAAAGCGTTAAATACGGACACATCACAAGGGGATAGGCCTAGTCAATTATTTTTCACCGAAATTAGAATACAAGTTTTAGATCGTCATACACAGCAATCTGATTAAGTAAAAATAAATTAACTTATTTATATTGAAAGCAAAATCATAGAGTCTAGGTTTGTAGCATCGCAATACCAAGATCTGAAAAGTTCCCAATGAAGGACATTCATTCGTAGTCTATGATTTACAATGACCAGGGTCATCGGGGTTCCCCGCAAACCATATAGTGATACGTTGGTCTTTTTACAGATGAAGTGAACACAACTGGCATGGGTTATACAAATAATGACTGTTTTAATAACGCGTGTGTCCGGGAGAAAATTCCTCAATGCAACGCCAGACATGACCAGAAATAACCTACCATAAGATGTGTACAACATTTTATATCGAGGATTCTTGATTACCCTTCGCATGCTCAAAAAACAACTTAATTAGTAATAAGATGGATACAAACATTTATTTGCTGTCGTATCGGTGTAGCAGAGAAGTTAGCGTGGGAATTTTTAAAAATCAAATAAATAAGAAGCGTTTCATTATAATAATAATAATAATAATTCGATTTATAATGCGCCAATTCCAGGCAAGCCTGTTCAAAGGCGCATGACAATAAAAAGGGGAAAACCACTGAAAATTACAGTACACTATACAAGATTAAAAATACACAGCGAAACCGAAGCATTGAATGAGCATAAAAATACAAAACAGAAATAAACAATACTAAGGAAATACAAGAAAAATTACGAGCAAACCAAAAATTACGAGCGTAAGCTATCGATAGATATGATCTTTCTATTCCAACAGAGACAAAAAAAAGGATTTATCTTGAGTGTGTGTGTTGTGTTTATTTTTGGTTGACTTTCTCGTGTTTTCTATATTCGTATTTAACTATTTATTTAATTTTAAACAATTTTGTACTCACACTTTTGGGGTCGTTTATTCGAAACGTGTAGAACGTGGATACACTCGTCAAGTTTCCATTCGCTTGATGGGTTCAAAAAGGGACCCCTTTTTTTTTTTTTTTTTTTTACAATTCAAACAACACAGCAGTCTTTGGTTGCAAAGTTAGATTAATTTGACACGTTTTCTTCATATATTTAAGTCCCCATACAAGAAACAAAACAAAATGATATACATTTAGGGTATTATATTACTATTTATATATATACGGTTTGTTTTTTAACCTAAAGAGAGAAGGGGTGGTATAAAATGAACAACATCCGTTCATCATCATGGCGGCATTTCATCATGGCGGCATTCCTACATTGCCAGAAATCTAGAATGGAATACTTTTAATCCCGGGCACTGTTTGTTTATCATCACGCATGGATACGTCATAAAACAATAATTATGGCTTAAGTCAGTTGTGACATAGTTTGTGGCATAACTTTTCGTGTTGACTCATCCGCTCGGCCACTGAGAGCGTGTTAGAACACGAGCAATTAACGTAGCAGACGACAACAAAACTACCCGGACTCGTACATTCTTGACCAAGTGGTGTTTCTTATACCCGTTGTTTGAAGCAATAATAATGTGCAATGTATTTCATTTTTCTTCATTAAGTGATACAGTTAAAACAAAAACAAACAAACAAACAAACAAATATTTTCTTCATATTAATCAATAACAAACACAACACTATACACTTCCCTACATAACTATCGATCAACCCATTCGCCGTCTGTGCTAGATGGGAGACCCACATGACTGTGGGTCATATACGCCGCCCTTATTGGTGTCAAGATGGCGGATTTTGCAAACTTAGTACTCAT
Source organism: Leptasterias polaris (assembly GCA_037783415.1). NCBI lineage: Eukaryota > Metazoa > Echinodermata > Asteroidea > Forcipulatida > Asteriidae > Leptasterias > Leptasterias polaris. The sequence goes on from JAZGTN010000225.1 coordinate 589,095, forward strand.
TTATATCAAAAAGAAAATTAGCTGTCGCAAACTGCTTTTACTAACCAAATTGACCTTTGGTACAAATACACAAATTGCTCAAGGCCTCACGTTTCGACTCTTCAGCGGTCTTGGTCTTTTTGAACAAAGGCTTCAAATCAGCCTTTGAGGGAGACTCTGCTACAAGGTCGAAACGTCACGGCTATAATTAATAATATTTGTGCATCATCATGAGTTTCTTAAAATATGACCAATGCTCACGCTCACTAAATCCAACAAGGTGTACAGACTAAGTTCAGTTACGACTGTTGTAAACTGTAGAGATGCAACTATATACATCACGAACTGTTTCTGGTTATACTGATCATATTCTGTAGGTGAATTTTACGTCAGAACCTTGTTTCTGGTCGGGGTCGCATAGTTTCATCCATTGTTGCTAAATGTGGGACCGCGTCGGCTGGTTTCTATAGCAATTTTGATCGCATCTTTGTTTAGTTTGAATGGGCAACAGTTTATCGATAATTCAATCTCAATTTTGCAATGAAAAGGGGTGACCAACAAAGCACACCAGTTTCAGGTTAAAAATAGTTTATGAATCTCAATATTTTTTTATACAAATGCAAAAAAGGTGATTTTGATAAGCAAGGCTATACATTAAGTCTTATAAGGTGGTTTAGCTACGGTTAGATGAGAACATGTTCAGTATATAGAAATGATGGCCACATCTTGTTTTATTTTTAGTACATTAAAACATATTCACACACAAAATCAAACTATAATTGTAATATAGTTGTTAATAGGATAACAAAATATAGATTTACACTCAATTTAACTAAAGATCTACATGTTTTATGCCTATAGCTCCACAATGGTAAGAGAGCTTCATAAAACATCTCTCACTGACCCTGTGAGTATTTTGATCGAGGACCACTTAAAAATCTGTGAATGCAGGTAATGTTCTTTACTTCTGCACTGTTGTGATAATTATTTTCAATTATATATTAGGTACCGGTAGTACATCCGTCTGTGTAAAAGAAACTGTCATGGTAACGGATGTTCTCTATTGTTGTTGCAGAATACACCAGGTGAACTATATTAGTGCTCTAAAACCGTGTGTGATTTATGAAGCTTGTTATTATACAGTGGACAAAGAATCCCGAAATATCGCAGAGCAAGTGGACGGAGTCAACAAAACAAATACACAATGAACAATTACATCACAGTGTTTGCTTGTTACTGAAATCAAATTGCTTTCACTGGGCTGAGGGTAGTGAAATGACAGACAGAGAAACGAAAAGGTTACACACACTTTAAAGTGTTCAAAATAACTTCATTTTTTAATAAAATAATTACAAATCTTCATGAAAATAACTATATTGTCGCATGAACTAGAAATGTTGGTTTTAATGCAAGTGTCGTTTTCATACATGCTTATCAGTGGCAACCACGCATTGGACAAAACTGTATATAGGCCTACCGTGTATTTCCTTCCTTCATGTTTACACTGAGCTCAGATTACCATTTTGTGCGGGCGGTCTTGAGTATCACAACATGGTTTGGTATAGTTCTGCCTTGATGATGAAATGTTAAACAACTTCTTTTAAATGAAGAATATGTGTATGTTTTGTTAAATTTCGGATAGCACTATTGATTCGTTTAGTAATATAGGTAATGTGATATCACTGTACTGGTAAATTGTTGTAGGCCTATTGTTTGCAATAAAGGCCGCCAAACAGGTTCACATTTAACTACACTTTTTCACATTTCACATTTTTTTTGAAATACATAGCATTTGTTCTTAAAGTTGTCTATAAAATGTTAAAATCATGCTATTTTTCTTCATAAAATATTGCTGGAGGCACAAAGTTAGAACCTGGTGCACTTAAAACAAATGTTTTACATTTTTTTATTTTATTAATTCTATTTTGTTAGCAAACAAATTTGCCAAATTGCGTACCATCATACTTATTGCTGCATCATACCATTATACAAAAAATACGCACACATTTTTATTAACAATTATGTACTATTGGGAAAGCTGACAAAAATAAAAGTTTAATTGTGGTTCGAATTGATATAATTTAGGTCAAGGGATAGATTTTTCTATCCCTTGTTCCTCAAACCTAGCCAAAAAGATGAGGGGATAGAATTTTCTATCCCTTGTTCCTCAAACCCAGCCAAAAAGATGAGGGGATAGAATTTTCTATCCCTTGTTCCTCAAACCTAGCCGAAATGTGGAAGGGATAGATTTTTGTATCATTTGCTGCTCAAACCAAGCAAAAAAGAGGAGGGGATAGATTTGTTTATCCCTTGGACCACAAACATGACAAAATGTGCGTTATATTGCCAACAAATAACTGGAGTTTATTAACTTTTTAATTGTTAGCTTTAAAAAACTAGATTGATTTCTAAAATCTGGAGCATGTTTTTCACAATTTAGAGGAAAAAATGGTAAAAGACAAATTTGTTGCTTTAAAATCCTGTTTCGATTGAAATTTTCGGACTTTTATGACAATTTGAAGCAGTAAATTTGAATGTGAAAAAATGCAGTTAAATGTGAACCTGTTGCCAGTAGTTTTGCCAACGAACGGGTAGGGACAACTCACAGCTGTGACGTCACAAGAAGCCATATCATCCATTATCCAGAATTTGAAAAGAATCGAACACGAGCCTTCATAATGCTCAGCTATAATATATCGGCAAACTAAGTCAGGGAAAAATGTGCACATCGCAGGACCTCATGAAAACCCAGATGTTGGGGACTTCCCTTCATCATATCCCGTTGTTTTAGACTTGGTGTTTATCGTGACTTAACAATTTTTTGAGGGCGACCTTTGCTTGCCACTATACCAAATCCTAACTGTGATTTGACAAACACGCTCACAAACATAGGCCTACTCGATGTTCGTTATACACTGTGTGCACTCTCAATGTTTAGATACCATCAATCAAGTGAAGTCAAGTGGCGTCAATCGTCGATGCAGCCAAGTTTGAGACTGTAACAGGAAATATTCAGTGTCTTGCGACACGTTATTTAAACCATGCCGTCGCGCTTTAAATACAACGGTTGAGGTATAGGCCCCTCCCGCCCCCCCCCCCCCCCCCCCCCCCCCCTATGTACGTCCATTTACTGCTTTTTCTGAACTCTGTTTAATTTAGAAGTCACCTTTCTACAAGAAAACAAACAGCGTTTTCTACTGATCTGAAATATTTTTCAGACAAATTGACATTGGGTAAATAATTAGTTACAGGCAAACATCAATGTTTGCCGATTTAACCCTTTCGCGCCCGACGGGACTTTCAAGTCCCAGCCCAATCTTTCACTGGCTACTTAAAAAAAAAAAGCCCTTTGCAGTCTATTCAGGTATGAAAGGACTCATGAGTCACTGATTATGCTATCAACAACAATGCTGCCCTCTGTTGTTAGGGGTAGCTTTTTCTCAACTGTTTACTTCGACCTGATGCGCGTCCTTTTACTGTCAATTTATGTGCCAACTTCCAGCTCAAGAAAATCAACTTTCCTGTGCAGGTAAACACTTCTATATTTGTTATATTGATAAAACATGCTATATAGATTGTTCTGATAAAGTAAACTTAGTGGTAAATATGAGTAACGTATAAATATGGGCCATTTTGTTGATGGGACTTGTACATCCCGACAGGCTGTGCGTGCATAGTGGGGAATGACATGTACATGACGAATGTACACGTACATACATACATACACATGTACATGGACATACACGTTCAGCACACATACAATACATGTACATGTATATGTACACATGTATGTGCAAGTTGTTGTATACATGTAAAATACATACAAGGGTACATATTATGATAATTGTCTTAGAGGTATTCAATAAAATTTTACTATTTTGAACTAAGGTTGATTATTTTACCCAGGCACTCTTGAAAATACTGATCAATTAATATTTCGTGGTTGTTTGTATTGATTTTCTCCAGATAGAATCAAATAATATGGCATCTACAAGTACAAAGAAAAGCGTGTCAGCAGAGCTCTTTCTTGAATCCATACTTGAAGGTATTCCAAGCTACGGATCAGATGAAGATATCCCTATTGAGTCGGACATGGATCAGGAGGAATTCTTCTCCGACACTCTACCCCAACCAGGATTGCCATAAGGTTTATCGCGAATAGCAAAATACCAAGAGAGGGCGCTGTTTTGCCGCACATGATGGTGTAGTGAAAGGGGGCAACCCGGGAACTCGCGCACGACGACAGACTGTAGCATTTGCCCCCTCTGCCCTCCCATGATCCATTGCGATTCTGAATCGCGATAAACCTTATTGGATGACAATGATGTTCCGCAGCCACAGCTAGCTGAAGACTCGGACTCTGATGACGAAGATGACGTACCCCTAAGTTCCCTGCAGAAAAATCGTGATGCAGCACGACGATGGAAGAAGAGAGAATTAGAAACAGTAATTCCTGACTTCTTCGAAAATGCGGGTGTCTGCAACAAAGAGAAGTTTGCAGGCTGCTCCACACCGACTGAGGCATTTCTGATGTGATTTTTTTTTGTATCAGTCGAATCTCTACGCCGTGCAAAAGGGTAGAAAGTTCCAACCACTCACAGAGAGTGAGCTTCTTGGATTTGTTGGAATTAACTTTTTCATGGGCTACCACCACCTCCCATCGTACCGCAATTATTGGTGCACTGATCCAGATCTTCACATTGGTGTTGTAGCTGAGATAATGCCCCGCAATCGTTTTGCGGACATATTGTCCGTTCTTCACTTGAACGACAACCTGCAAATCCCTAAAGAAAACAAAGACCGGAGGGGGGGGGGGGGGGGGGGGCTACAGCCCCATTTGCCTGTGCCACTGGGTTACATTGATTTACAATATGACATTTCTAATCAAATAGTGTAACTGAAATAGACCTTTATTGCAATAATAAGACCATCTTTTGCAAGTTCTGTCAATAGAAAAAGTTCCATGTAAAAGCAGTGAAAATGACAATAATAATGTACGAAAAAAAGGAACCAGACTAATTTACTTCCAGCCTCGATCTGGTGACAATCATTTTTGTGTGTGATTGCAGAAAATAAATGTTGAACCACCATGATGAAGACTAATAATGTGTCTGTTTGTATTTACTGATATATTAATTTTATTGGAAATTGGATTCAAAACTCGGACCTCGTAGCCTGTCGGGACTTTGAAGTCCCATCACTAATTATGCATGATAATTAGCGAAAATAAAAATAAAACAACTTTTTTTCTTCAAATTTTCATTGTACTCGCTATAACCGGTTTAGAAAAAAATTACATGTAAAATTGAGTGTAAGATAAATAATTTGGGTAGGAAAGGGTTAACGCAAGCTTCTTCTAGTTGACCAGGACGTGTTTTTACTTACACCACTTTAGTACAAATTATTTCTTTGGCTTCAAATTCACTGAGTACACAGTACTCAGTTTAAATTCCTTTATCTCTACTAACTTAACATGTCAATTATTTTTGTAACATTAAATTCTTTAACATTTGCAGGACATACCCTCTTGCTATTTAACTATGATCGTCAGCTTTTTGTGCTTGTATATCCGAGTAATGAATGTGTTACCTTTATACAGAAATTGGAGTAAATGATTAGAATTAGTAGTTATAGACCTTATGCATATGACGTCATTTGAGTAGGGCGCCCTCACCTAGAGGTCAAAAGGAAGATGCTCATTGGCCAGTCTTGTGCGCCGCGCGTACAAATCAGCGCGTTTCCATTGTTTCATCATCAGTTTACCTCTAAGATGGCGGCTTGGTGACGTCAATGCATAAGGTCTATTCATAAAATAAGTGGTGGGTTATTCATACAATATGTTGTGCACGCCCCTTGAAACATTTTTGGGGGTAAGAATATTGTGTAATCATAAAGACAACCTGGTCGTCTCGTTAGAATGAGACAACAAATGGCTGGCTGTTTCCTCTGTGTACTATAAGCGGGTTTCCATTATCAAATTTAGCGACTGGGAACGGAGTCTAATTTGTTCTTCTAATTTTATGAATATGCTACACAAATACAGCGTTTGATTGACGGATATATCAACTTGGGCACTTTCGGAAACGTAATTAAAGAGTTCGATTTGAGGTGAAACTGTACACAATGTTGTTTGGAAGACCTCTGTTGTCTGTTTTCATTTCTCAGGCCATGTTCAAATTAACGGCTTCGATAGTGGCTAAGGCTAGACCGATCAGGCATTCCGTGTTGCTGCAGCCAAACGGTCTATAGCCGTAGCCAAAGTCGCTTGATTTGGACGCGTTGACTTTTGGTCGTGTTTGTAGACACCAGTCTGTATGCACCTCGTTTTGATTCACAGCATTATACATGTTATTACAAACAAAATGGCTACGCGGTGAAACTCATATCATCCTGGAACCCTGCTCCGAGGTTTCCAGTGATAGAACCCAGACTTCTCTGCGGTCTCATCTTGGCAGTCTTTCCACATCGACAACATGAGAAGATGGAGAAGAAAATCTGTTTGTACCCGGCACGGAACCTTGTGTTCATCACGCCGTAGATGACGGGGTTGCAACAACTGTTGAAGAAACCCAGGAGTAGGGATGACATGTCCACTATCCTCAGGACAGGGTGTGGTGAAAACACACTCCAAAACATTGTTATGCAGAATGGAAACCAGCACATAATGAAAACAAGAATCACTACTAAAAAAGATTTGGTAAGTTTGAGTTCTTCTTGTTTGCGTCTCCTTTCGCTGGCCGTCTTGGCGCGCCTCTTTCGGGAACCAATGGCTGATTTGAGCCCCGGTACAGCAAGCATTGAGCTTGATAGCTTCCGGACAGTAGGTCCGCGCTTGGGCGATGATTTCCCCAATGGTGTCCCATTCTCTTGCTTTAAGTCCCCACCGATTAATGAGTTGGTACTCCCTCGTCGGGAGTCAGATGAGATGGTACGACGAAGGCAAGCCTCTTGAATGCGTATCCTTGGTGCCTTATTGGTACTACTAGCTGCCTGTTGATATTTGCTATCACGTTTACCTATAGGTGAGCCATTTAGCGTCGGGGAACCAGACACGAATTGTTTGCTAGACAGGCTACCAGTCGGTGATGAGGTACCAGCCTCAGCCACCCCTGGTTGTTTCATTGTCTCTGGTGGGTTAGTCGTGGATGAATTGATTGGCTCGACACGTGCAAGTCGTTTTGATAGTTGCCTCGTAAGTGCTTCATGGATTGACGACAATCTGCTTTTCTTCTCTGTTTCCAAGGACTCCCCTCTAATAAACGCACCGTTCACTTGTCCATTTTCCCGCCTTGGGTTAGAGTTATTATTACTAATTGTACTTAACATACTATTATCACTGCTCATGCTGGACGTATCGCTAGCAGCAGCTATACGTTTCCTACTGCTACGTACTTCACGGAGAATCTTATAATAGCAGAATGACATGACGGAGCATGGACCGCCGAAGCAAACGATCACCATAAAGAACGTGTAGCTGATGCTTTCCTTCCAGTCGCAGAAGCAGAAAGACTGGCCGGAAAGATAGTCGTATTTCGCCCACCCTATGAGAGGAGGACTTGCCAAAGCCATTGACAGTAACCACACAACTGCAATAGATAATAGAGACAAAGTTTGATTAGTCTTATAAAGTAATTTGGGTTACTATAATATCAGTGCGAATAACAAAATAATCTCGCTTTAAAAAGCTCGCCATTATTTCATTATACTAAACTATCTCAGCTCATCCCCTGATGCCAAGTTAGTACCGGTAGGTAGCACATTAAACTGAATCAATCACAAGATCGAGTCATCTCTGCCTTCAAAGGTACCCATTCACAACGATTTATACTGATGATAGCGGTCCACTCCAATGCAACTCCCGTGTTCCATTCATGCTTGATGCCGCAGTTTTTATTTGAAATTGATGAAAACAAACCCATTGTTTTTGTTGATTGACAGCGTAAATACAGCAAGACACACAGTAATTGGGTGTTTCTTCATTATTTCATCTGCTCGTTTCTTTACCCTTTAATAAATCAATTGTTTTTATAAACTCTATACAGCAGGACATTCAACTCGTACAGAATTGTAATATTAGTCTTTATTCGAGTCGTTATTTGCGATCATATAACCTGTAACTAATCCCCAATGACTTGGTATTATACTGCATGTTTGTTTTTAGAGTCGTAAAATGCTCTTGGGATATCCCGTGCGGCACGATGGCTGGGCTAAGATTGCGCGTAAAACGGCTGCTGTTTTTCAACTGAAAACAGTGCATTTATTACAGACATTTAAATTATTTGAATTTATATATGGGGTATAAATTTATATTTTGTTCACATTTGTCCTCAAAAATGCTTTCGGTAGCGGAAGACATTATGGTCCCCGACGGCTTTTTGAAGACGCTTAATAGAATTCATGTATGTAATTCATACCAAATTGTCACGCAAATGTAAGGAGAGGCAGGTGGTATTACCAGGTCACCAATTTAGAATAATAATACCCATGGGGAATCAGGACAACTCAAGATCCCCCTCATCTCAGAGGATGGTCGATATTTATCAGATTAAAATAGGTCATTGCATTACAGAGTGCTCTCTGGGGTTTTCTTAATTCTGATAACCCCCTGAGAGTCATTTGGAAATTGTGATCGTTATCCTTTTTACTCAACATCGTCATTAAATTCCCGATTTATATTGGAAAAATAGTGGGGGCGTCTACTGTTCTAGCAATTGAAACCGAGGACTAGAATAAAAGGGAACCTGGTCGTGTTTTGACAGAGAGAGGACGTCCTCGCTTTGCTTTCAATTAAAGCCATGGGAAATTTTCAAGGGGCACCAAGGCCAAGACTAGAGAAACAGATGCCTTGGCCTCCGTGAAGATCCAGGCCTGTAATACACAATCTGTAAGAAAGAATCCCAAACTGCTTCGTCGTGTTATTTGACATTTAGAATAAACATTGTCTGGGGCAAATCTTTGGGTTACTGCACTGCAATATGCCCAATTCAATTCACTGATTGTATAAAAACAATTTCAAAAACCTTTAAGTTAATCAACGGCAATACAATCTAAAACAGAATTAGTTACATTGACGTGAAGCAGAAACCGAGGAAACCGAATCTGAGTATTGTGTTTCATAAAAAAAAATCATTTTGTTATTCCCGAGGTCACGTTTTTGAACAAATTGAATTTATAAAAACAATTTGATTCGTAACTAATTGGATCGACTACATGTAGGACGCCGGATTATTCGATTAGGATGTCAATGGTGAACGGATTGGGTTTTCACAAATTAATCATTTATTCATATTTTCTGAAAAGGTCTGCATTTTATGAAGGTTTTGATTTTTGATTTACTGGCAGTTTTATCTGGACAATCATTAAAAAGGAAGCGGTTTAACATTTTCAAATATTCACAAAAATGGACGGATACGAATTTAAAATTTTTAAACAAAAAAGGTTGGTAGCTTTTTCAATACTATTTAAAATCGCCTTTCGATCACAAATTTTGACCAGTCAATTTATCAGGTTGGTCTGTTCGTTTGTCGTGTATTTTGTTTTGTATTTTTGTTATTGTGTTGGGGGGGGGGGGTGTCTGTTGTTTGTTTTAAGTTGCTTGTTTGTTGATGTGTTTGTTTGGTTTGGGGTGTTTTTTGGGGGGGGGGGGTGTGAGTTTTTAGCCCGTTTTCGGACCATTCCCCCCTTCAGTTTTCCAATAGATTTGTTTACCATTATTTTGTTCCCTACCAGTCTTGATTTGTTTTTACAAACTGTACAAATCTAGGTTAATATGGTTCCATGCTCAGGATGATTTACCACGATCTTTAGAGGCATTAGAAGAGGGAATCGGAGTACGTGAATACTCAGGATTCAAGGTGTCTGTCGATCAATCTTCAAGGCTAGATCAATTTTTTCATCTTTTAAAATTAAGCTTTCTCTGTATGTTTTCCTGTAATTCGACCCTTGGTCGCCAGGGGAAAATTTGTTTTTAAAGAATAAACCATTAATGGATGAATGAATGAATGAATGAATACCTTACTGCTCTACTTTTTAGTTTAGATTCAGTGTCATTAATTCTGCATGTAAGAATAGATCGCTCAATTTCATTCCAATTGTTTGTGCATTATATTCGTCATTTTTGCACCAAAACAAGCGATTGGCTTTTAATGTTTGCATGTATTTATTTTATTTATTTATCTATTCTAAATCTTTAGACCAAATTTTACACGAATACAAGTTGAACAGGGCTGTCAAAGGTATACAATAGTGTATAAAAACTGTCATCGAAAGATGTGCACAACCATACCCCTGCCAACGATAGAAATTTAATTATATAATTAATAAAAATATGGAGATTGCACACAAAAGGCTTTAAAAATCACACAACAGTAACACATTAAAACAAAAGAAAAACCAAAACCTAACATTTTAACAAGAGATGAAAATAACAAGAGATGAAAATAACGCTTCATAAAGAAGTTGAAATTCGGTTTCCTTCCTTACAAACATCCACTGTTCATCTATTTGGCATTTAATCTTTTCAACTCCAAGGTAATTTAAAATGTGTAGTTATTAAATATTGTTTATTATAAACTATTAGTTGGCCTTATTATATAAAAATTTAAATTTATATAATAAACTGCTATTATTATTTTCAAGAGTTTTGTAGAAATTTAATTTAAAGGGAAGATTTAATTTCATAGACAATAAATAGTCTTCCCATGAGTTGTTTTTCCTGTTTCGATGCGAGACTTGCATAGTCTATTAACAACAATTTGACGTTATTGCTAGCAACAATTGACCATGAAAATGCCATAGTAGTGTTTCGGTTCATTGAGTGTTTTCAGTAATGGGTTACTTAGTATTAACGTCTTCATAGCTAGAAGTCAATTAGTAATCATAAATAGCTAAACGACCTTTGAAGAGAATAGGATAGAGCCTAAAAACT